>CM053788.1:547923790-548618790 GCA_028749045.1 Cupressus sempervirens | reverse complement strand
TGCTCAAATAGGATTAAATGTAATATTTAATTCCAAGTGGAATTAGGAAAGGATTAATTAAGTAAACAAAGTACTTAATTAAAGTGAATGGGTTAGGATTTAAACAAACCTTAGTTTATTTAAATCAAGGTAAGGCCAATGTAATTAAATAAATGCAAAATTATTTAATTAAAGGTAGGGGAATTAAATAAATAATAAATATTTATTTAATTGGTCACGAAATGGGTTTTGGACAATTTTACGTGTCTACAACTCCTACTACATCTTCTTCCAATATACCTAGATGGGCTAAGTAGACATTCGATGCAACAGGACGATTGGCAAGGAATCCTTTAGATTTTAGGAGGACAAGATCACAACACAACTCACTCCCACATGCTTATATTGCACTTGCTTCAGATCCACTATCATTTATAGAAGCATCAGGTATTCCAGAATGGGATAGAGAAATGGAGGAAGAATATAACTCTCTTATGAGAAATGATACATGGGACTTAGTCTCTCTTCCTAAGGGAAGAAAATTGGTTCAGTGTAAGTGGATCTATCAGACCAAATTTGCAGCAGATGGAAGTGTTAATAAAAATAAGGCTCAACTTGTTGCAAAAGGTTTTTCTCAAGTACCTGGCATTGATTACACTGAGACCTTTGCACCAGTGCCAAAGATGAATTCCATTTGTTTGACACTAGCTATAGCAAGAGCTCAAAGATGGGTTGTTCATCCGATGGATGTGAAAAGCACATTTTTGAATGAGGATTTACATGAGGAGATATATATGGAGCAGCCACACAGATTCATACAGGATTCTACCTGTCATGTCCCCTTTTCAAATAATTAAAAAATAATAAACTTTGTTAAGGCAGGCAGGCTCCAAAAAGGTGAAGTTTCAGCAAAAGGGGCTAATCTTTGGAAACCAATGGACTAATAAATAAAAATTATTATTAAATTATATTTATTAACCCCTCTTGGATGTGAGTTAGGGTTATGCCCTCTTTTAAGGGGTTTGGAGGCATTTTGGGCTCATTCCAGAACTTGATTTTTGCTCATTTCTTTGTTGTTCTTCAGAGGCTGCCAAACCTGTGGAGAAGGAGACCCAAGAACGGGAGTTTGTAGGTTTCCAAGAAGGCTAAGAATGAGAGTTTGAAGCCATTCTATGTGCATGCTCATACAGAGTTTGCCTTTGTGCTGAACAGTGCAGATTTGTGGGTTTTTGGGTGTGTTTTTTGTATGAGTTTGGTGTTTTCAGTTGAGTATTTCATATTAGTTTGGGTTGCTGCTGTATATCAGACTTTTAAATGTTAAAATAGAGCTGAATATATGTATTGGGACGTGATTAAATTTTTGAGATAGATTATTAGTGTTTTTGTGGTGTTTTCGAGCATATTTTGTGCTATTTCGGGAGCCTGATGAGCATAGTTTTTGTCCTACATTTTTGAGCTGTTGTGTAAAGGCTATACGGATATGGAAATGTCAATTTGTAGGCTGTTATGCTACTGAAATTTCTGTAAAAATGTCCATTTTCAGATTTATTAATAATTTGTGAAGTTGTGAAGCTTTTGGCACTATTTTCAGCATACCCAATTTGGGGTTTCTTGAGAAATTTGGTGGATCTTTGGAATATTAGTTGTTTGATTTTAAAGATCTAATTTGAGGCTTGAAATATCATGTAAAATCAGAAAAGGGACATTTCAGTGGTATCAGAGCCATGATCTTGCCAGCCTGAGGGTTTGTAGAAGTTTGCATGTCAGTTTTAACAACTACCCAGATCTTGCATGTAAGTTTTGACAACTACCCAGATCTTGCATGTTAGTTTTGACAACTACCCAAATCTTGCATGTCATATTCTATGGTTGCATGTTACTTCTAATTAGTTGCATGTCAAAATTTATGGTCGCATGCAACTAAGTGAAAGAGAAAAAAGATATTTGCAGCGAGAAAAGAATAAAGAAATTTTGATCAAACTTCCAGTTGAAAGTAAAAGTACAAAATCCAAGGAAGGGAAAAGTATGGCTGATCCAGATGAGATGGAAAAGAAATTTTTCCAAGAGATCCGAAATACTCAGAAACAAACAGCGGATAGTTTGGCAGAAACTAGAGAGGCTTTGCGAATATTGACAAAAAAACTACAAGGAGTTGCATCTATTAATGAGAAAGGGAGCACTTCAGAGGAGCCAAGAAATCTGAAATCCACACCATATAAATCAACCAAAACTATTTTCTTGCCTACAGATGAGCCACCAGTACCAAATCCAGCCATTAATCCCGTGGAAGAGGTTACAGGTAACTTGATTGCATTAAGAGCTACTTATAATGGCTTAGATGATGACTTTCGTAGTTCGGTTCCTTTTAGAGAATATGTGGATATGATGAACACTTTGATGCCCAA
Organism: Cupressus sempervirens; assembly: GCA_028749045.1. Classification (NCBI taxonomy): domain Eukaryota; kingdom Viridiplantae; phylum Streptophyta; class Pinopsida; order Cupressales; family Cupressaceae; genus Cupressus; species Cupressus sempervirens. The sequence continues at coordinate 548,616,406 of CM053788.1, read as the reverse complement.
GAAAGAGAATAAGAGGGAGCATGACATAAGTGGAAGAGAGCTCAAAAATAAAATAAGCAAGTTTACAGCACCTACTTTTGATGGAACAAACAAAATTTCAGCTAGAGCATGGCTACAAAAATTACAGACTTTCTTCACACTTAACCCCATGAAGGAGAGTGATGCTGTTCAATTTGCAAGTCTACACTTGGAAGATGCAGCCTATGATTGGTGGTATCATGGAATGACTACTCAAGGTCATGATTAGGTAACTACATTTGATGATTTCAGTCAAAGAGTGATAGACAGATTTGACCTCAAGGATGATGAAGAGTACTTTAAAGAATTGTCAAAGTTGAAGCAAACCAAATCAGTTAATGAGTATATAGAAGAGTTTCAAAAAGTGACTGTTATGGTACCTGATATGAGTGAAAAGAGGATTGTTTATCTTTTTCTTGATGGTTTAGAAGATTCTGTTAAGGGTTTGGTTAAGGCTTTCTCACCCTCAACCTTACAGGAAGCTATCAAAAGAAGCTTGCAACTTGAAACTTGTGTGCCTATGAAATCAATCACTAATCAAAAACCCTCAAATCTTTGGCAACATAAGAAAAAATTTCAGAAAAAAGACTTTCCCAACACTACCACCAAAAGATGTGATAAATGTGGCAAAAAAGAAGGTAGATGAAGAGACTAGGAGTGAATTACGAAGGAAAAAGCTTTGTTTTACTTGTAGAGAACCATGGGCTCTAGGACACAGATGTTTGGGGAAAGGTCAAGTGCACTATATTGAAGTTGCTTCAGAATCTGATTTAGATGAGCATGAGGAATTTCATGATACTAAGGAGGAGGTAGAAGAAGAGAAAGAAAAAGAAATCAGCAAGGATGGCACTTTAGCAGCATTAGCGGGAGTCCCAAGATACCATCCCTTTCGAATTCGAGGGGTACTAGCAGTGCAAAGGTTGACAGTTCTTCTTGATAGTGGGGCAACTCACAATTTTATTGATGAGGGATTTGTCATGAAAAGAGGGCTTAAAGCAGAAGATTTTGAGGGATTCAATGTTAAGGTAGCTGATGGATTCACTATGCCTTGCACACAGGTGGTGAAACAACTCAAGATGACCTTAGGAGATTATGAGTTATGTGATGACTTCTATGTGGTTGGTATTGGGGAGACAGATTTTGTATTGGGTGTTCAATGGTTGCACTCTATCGGAGGCTATTACATGAACCATCAAACTATGGAGTTTAAATTTCATTCCAATGGGAAGAAGTCATATTGAGAGGTTTATCGAATGGAGCACCTAAGGCGGTCTCTGCAAAGAGGATGGAGAGGACTTTTCAAAGAGGACAAGTAACATGGGCAGCAGGAGTCATAATCCAACCAACAAGCTCTCCAAAGAATCAAGGTAATTTCCATTTTGAAATTCAAAATATTCTTGATAAGCATAGTATAGTTTTCAATGATTTGCCTCCAGGATTACCACCAGATAGAGGTTTTGAGCATGTTATAGAGTTAGAACAGGGTGCCAAACTAGTTATAACAACCCCATACCGCCATCCAAGAGGTTATAAGGAAGAAATTGAAAAAACTATTAAAGAACTCCTGGACATGGGATTCATAAGGCCTAGCTCTAGTCCATTTGCATCATCTGTGGTACTTGTCAAGAAAAAGGATGGTACAATGAGAATGTGTATAGAGTACAGGGCTCTAAACAAGAAGACCATAAAAAATAGGTATCCTATACCACGCATAGATGAACTCATTGATGAGTTACATGGTGCTGTATACTTCTCAAAAATTGACTTAAGATCAGGGTACCATCAAATTCGAATGAGGAGTGAAGATGTGGAAAAGACTGCTTTCAGATGTCACTATGGGCACTTTGAATTTCTTGTTATGCCATTTGGACTCACTAATGCACCTGCAACATTCCAATCTTGTATGAATAAGGTATTCAACCAGCATCTTCAAAAATTTGTTTTGGTATTTTTTGATGATATCTTGATATTTTGATGACATATTATAAGTTCTAAAAGAGTACAGGTTGATCAACAAAAAATCCAGGCAATTTTGGATTGGCCTCCACCCACTAATCTTACATAGTTGAGAGGTTTCATCGGTTTGTGTAGCTACTATAGGAGATTTGCCAAGGGATTTTCTTAGCTTTCTACCCCCTTGACTGATTTGACAAAGAAAGGAGCTTTTGTTTGGACAGAAGAGGCACAAAAAACATTTGATAAGCTTAAGGAGGTAATGAGTTCATGCCTGTGCTTGCAATTCTAGATTTCTCTTTACCTTTTGTTGTTGAATGTGATGCTTCTGGAGAAGGTATAGGGGCTGTCCTAACTCAAAGGGGACATCCAATAACATTTGAGAGTAGAAAATTAAATCAATCAGAGAAAGGTTACTCCATCTATGATAAGGAAATGTTGGCAATCATGCATGCACTTCATAATTTTAGACAATATTTGGTATGTGGGAGATTCATTGTAAAGACAGACCATAATAGCCTCAGGTTCTTCTTGAACCAAAGGGATTTGAATGATCATCAACAAAAATGGGTAAGCAAATTACAAGCTTATGATTTTGATATTGAATACATGAAAGGAAAGAATAATGTGGTTGCTGATGCTCTCTCAAGAAAGCCCACTTTGTGTTCCTTATCATCTATCTCTGCTGATTGGAAAGTCTCCATAATTTTAGAGTATGGTAAAGATTCTTTTTCCACAAAGATTTTGGATAAGTTAGTGGATGATAATAGGTACAAGGTTGCTGATGAATTGATTTATTACAAGAATAGGATCTTCCTAGTGCCAGGGTCAAAAACTAAGGAGAGGATATTGAGGGCCTTTCATGACACACCTTTGGCTGGTCATCAGGGATACTTCAAGACATGCAGGCAAATTCGAGAGCGGTTTTCATGGTAGGGTATGAAGGATGATGTCCTTAAACACATTAAGGAATGTATGGTATGCCAACAAAGCAAGAGTGAGCAAAATTTTTCTGTAGGGTTGTTGCAGCCACTTCCTATTTCCGAACAAAAATGGGAAAGTATTTCCATGGACTTCATCACTGGGTTGCCCAAGGTTCAAGGTAAGGATTGCATATATGTGGTGGTAGATAGACTAACTAAGTATGCACATTTCTTTTCTATCACAACTGATTTCAAGGCATCACAAGTGGCCGAATTGTTCTTCAAGGAAATTTTTAGATTACATGGTTTGCCTAGAAACATTGTTAGTGACTGGGACAGTAGATTCCTCAGCTCTTTTTGGAAGGAGCTCTTTCATTTGGCAGGAACTGAACTCACTCCCAGTACTAGCTATCACCCTCAAACAGATGGACAAATAGAGATAATTAATAAATGGATAGAGGGATATTTGAGAAACTATGTTTCAAATCAACAACATGCTTGGGTGAAATGGTTACACCTAGGGGAGTATTGTTACAATACATCTCATCACATGTCTATTGGTATGCCTCCTTTTCATGCTCTTTATGGTTATGATGCCCTTTCCTTTGTTGATCTAATACTTTCCGATAGCAGAGTACCCGCAGCAAGTGATTTCGTCAAGCAAAGCCAAGACATAATAAGGTCCCTCAAGGATAACCTACAACATGCACAGAACCAACAAAAGATATATGTTGACAGGAAAAGGATTGAAAGATCTTTTGAGGTGGGAGATTTGGTATTTGTTAGGTTGCAGCCATATAAGCAAAGCACCTTGAAGAGGAGTGGGGCAGAGAAACTCAAGCCAAGGTTCTATGGGCCTTATAAAATCATCAAGAAGGTAGGAGAGGTAGCTTATGAATTGGAGCTCCCACCAAACAACAAAATACATAATATTTTCCATGTTTCTTGCCTAAAGAAGGTTCTAGGACAACAAACCATAGTATCTACAGAATTACCACCTCTTGATGATGAAGGGAAATTAGTTTTGATACTAGAAGAGATTTTGGATACAAGAGAGAAAAGATTGAGAAACAAGAGCGTCATAGAGCATTTGGTCAAATGGAAAGGATTACCCCTAGAGGATGCAACTTGGGAGGGAGCACATATTATTGAGAATTCCAACCTTCATTGCTTGAGGACAAGCAATATTTGGGAGGGGAGGACTTGTCATGTCCCCTTTTCAAATAATTAAAAAATAATAAACTTTGTTAAGGCAGGCAAGCTCCAAAAAGGTGAAGTTTCGGCAAAAGGGGCTAATCTTTGGAAACCAATGGACTAATAAATAAAAATTATTATTAAATTATATTTTATTAACCCCTCTTGGATGTGAGTTAGGGTTATGCCCTCTTTTAAGGGGTTTGGAGGCATTTTGGGCTCATTCCAGAACTTGATTTTTGCTCATTTCTTTGTTGTTCTTCAGAGGCTGCCAAACCTGTGGAGAAGGAGACCCAAGAATGGGAGTTTTTAGGTTTCCAGGAAGGCTAAAAATGGGAGTTTGAAGCCATTTCATGTGCATGCTCATACATAGTTTTCCTTTGTGCTGAACAGTGCAGATTTGTGGGTTTTTGGGTGTGTTTTTTGTATGAGTTTGGTGTTTTCAGTTGAGTATTTCATATCAGTTTGGGTTACTGCTGTATATCAGACTTTTAAATGTTAAAATAAAGCTGAATATATGTATTGGGATGTGATTAAACTTCTGAGATAGATTGTTAGTGTTTTTGTGGTGTTTTCGGGCATATTTTGTGCTATTTTGGGAGCTTGATGAGCATAGTTTTTGTCCTACATTTTTGAGCTGTTGTGTAAAGGCTATATGGATTTGGAAATGTCAATTTTTAGGCTTTTATGTTGCTTAAATTTCTGTAAAAATGTCCATTTTCAAATTTATTAATAATTTGTGAAGTTGTGAAGCTTTTGGCACTATTTTCAGCATACCCGATTTGGGGTTTCTTGAGAAATTTGGTGGATCTTTTGAATATTAGTTGTTTGATTTTAAAGATCTGATTTGAGGCTTGAAATATCATGTAAAATTAGAAAAGGGACATTTCACTACCTTGGTTTTAAAATTGAAGAAATTTATCTATGGACTTAAACAAGCCCCAAGAGCTTGGTATGCCAAGATGGATTCTTTCTTTCTCTCCAAAGGGTTCATTAGATGTAATTCCAATCCGAATGTCTACATTCTTTAGAGGGACGATTCACATTTTCTCCTTATGCTTTATGTGGATGACTTGATCATTATAGGAAATATTGCATCCATCATCGACAATGTCAAGGCTACTTTGCAGGACAGGTTTTCGATGACAGGCTTGGGTCTACTACACTATTTCATTGGTATCGAGATACATCAGTCTTCATCAAGGATCACCTTATCACAACCCAAGTATGCTCTTGATCTTCTTGCTCGATTTCACATGAGTGACCGCAAGGTTGCACCTACTCCCTTTCTTTCAAGTGTTAAGCTAGAAACAAAGTGTTCCACTCCACTTGTTGATGCGACTTTGTATAGATAGTTGGTTGGAAGTCTTATCTTCTTGACACATACACGCCCCTAACATCTCATTTGCAGTTGGCATGGTTTCTTGCTTCATGCAAGAGCCATATGAACTTCATTGGAAGGCAACCAAATGAATCTTGCACTATATCTAGGGTACACATACACATGGGATACACTATGCAGCTGGTACAGGTCTTCAGTTAGTGGGATATACAGACTCAGACTATGCAAGGGACCTTGATTCTCGCAAGTCTACTTCATGATATGTGTTTCATCTTGGTTCTAGCCCCATTTGTTAGCAGAGTAAAAAGTAAAATGCCATTGCTCTCTCATTGATTGAGGCTGAGTATCGAGGAGCTGTGAATGTAGCAACAGAGGCTATTTGGCTATAGTAGATTCTGAAGGAGTTTGGATTTGATCTACCCCAACCCATAGTCATCCATTGTGATAACCAGAGTGCTATTGAGATCTCAAAACATCCAGTTTAGCATCAACGGAAAAAACATATTCAGGTTCATATGCACTACATTCGAGAGTTGATTCATGAGCAGGTCATTGCATTGCAGTATTGTCCTACTAAGCAACATGTAGCCAACATCTTCACCAAGCCCTTCACAGAGGTCAAGTATATCCATTTGTGAGATCTATTGGGGGTGAGGGATTTTTCACCAGGGGGGTCACATGATCCTTCTCTTCTATATTGTACATATCTCTCTTTTTGGGGGAGGGTTTTTCCCATGAGGTTTTCCCTCTTTCTCCATTTGTAGAGAGATTGTATTGCATTGTGTGTTCAGCATTGCATTTGTACATGGGTACCTAACATGGCCTAGTAGCCGAGACCCATTATGCATTTCATCATAGCTTTTATGAGCTTAAGTGCATTCCCCTAAGTTGCACTTAAGGGGGGGCGTTAGTGTAAATAATTATTGTTTACACTTTACTTAAGTTTACTTAGGATAAATGCATTATTTTATTATTTCTTAGGTTAGACACCTAGGAGTTTGCATACTCATATGAGTTGTCATGTTGACAAGATAGGAGTAAGCAACTCTATTTTAGCACATGGTGTCTATAACATTGGAGTTTGCATAAACAACTGAGTCATCATGTAGACAACACAATTGTTTGCACTATTATTTTAGCACATGGTGTCTACAATATAATTTTATGTGCTACACCTTTGTAGGCTTATCCTCTCATCATTGCACTAACTCCTGTGCTTAATGGAGGATAATCCACACCCGATGGACATGTGCATGGTTGTAAGACTCATCATATTGCTAACTCCTAGACATTTTAGACGTATCTTAGAGGCCTTTATATATAAGCACCTCTAGTGTACTATACAATGAATTGAATATCATATTGTTATTCTGATCATACTCTCTTGGTCTATTTGTGCTAGTTATTGTGCTTCTTGGTCTTGGGTGATTTTTTCCTAAGGCAACTTCTTACAAATCAGGCTTAGAGTTAGGGTTAAGAATAGTATTAGGGTTAGACATAGAGTAAGTTTAGGTTCATAGTTAGCGATGAGATGTAGGGTTCAAAGTTAGGATTAGTATCATGCTTTTTGTAAAAGTGAGGGTTAGGGATTAGGGTTTTACTAAGATTAGGGCTAATATTAGGTTGAAGGTTTAGTGAATTAAGTTGATAAATTAATATAATTCTAGTGTTATATTTTGGGTAAAGGTTAGGGCAATGAGATAGGGTTATGATTAAATTTCTTTTTTAAGGGGCTAGGGTTATGATTAAAGCTAGTGCTAGGATTATAATAACATCATTTTGTTATAATACTATATCATTTCACATTTCTTATTTTATTTTATATATAATTTTCTTATGTTTTATTCACTTTTACTTTTTAAAATAACTAATTCATTATAAGAAATACTTTGTAAAAAATACCAAATATATTAAGGGTTATAACGATTCTCAAATAAAAATAGATTTCAAACTATTGCACTTCCTAATATAAAACTCTAAAAAAATTCCAAATCTTCATGAAAAATAATAATGTACTTGCATCCACAGTTTTCCATGGACTCATTGTAGGGTTGTAGCTTCATTAAGTTAAATTTAGTGAATCTACTAATGAATGCCAATCTTATACTTGTTGTGATTAAACACACACCATTGGGGTCTGCATTTGGGATACTCAAGATAATAGGCATGAAAATAAAATGCTTCATTATGATTTACAAACAAAGATTGTTTATAAGATTCCTTTGAAAAAAAGAAGCGACAACAAAATTGACTTGATATGTTTTTGGCCCCTATCTCCTTAGTGACTACTTGTAACCATCTAAACATATACATGATTTCTACACTAACAAATATTTTTTGAAGTTTATAAATACAAAATACTAAAAAATAAATAAACAAAAAGCCAAACTACAATAAGAAGTGACATTAAAACTTCCCTCCATATATTCTATGCCTTGTTTCCTAATTTCTCTTTTAAAGCCATTTACATGCATACATGATTTAGAGGAGACGACTTCGGAGTTTAGTACTCTAACTAAAAAAATCCTAAGAAAAGAAAAACTATATGCGCATTGATGTGACGTCATTTAGTTTATTACACATTTTTCCAACACTTCTAATTACACATTCACAACACTTCTAATTACACATTCACACCTTAATCAAAACATAATAGAATTTGATGAATTTGAAATATTGTAATTTAATTAAACATCTACAGTGGTAATTCTAAAACTAAGTTGGAGCTATTGTTACTGTTTTCATGTTGTTTTGATTATATCCAGCCAACATAACAATATCATCGACTACATTAGTCGAATGGAGTCTGTTAATGATTTGGTAACACCAATATTGGGGCTCGACTTTATACTTCTATAGTTTAAGTGGTTTTTTATAATACCAATTTCCAGAATTAATTTTGGGACGTGTTAAGTGCTATTAGTACTACAATCCACGAAATGACAGTGAAAAACCAATCAAATACGAAATTCTAATTGACTTGTACATGTAAAAGCATTGTAATCCGCCAGTACAGATCTCCGAGATTCACCTTAAATTGTATCTCTTCCATGCTAACATATAATAATAAAAAGAAAGAAGAAAAGAATAATCTTTAAAAACATTTGAACTCATGTTTACTCTTCTAGTTATTCCCTTGTTTCTCCTTGTAGATGTACTCACAGGAACATGATGCATGTCTGGAATTCCTCTTCTTATTTTGATAGGGACTTTTTCAGGCAAACGAGTCTTGGAAGTTTAATTCAATTTTCTTCCTTTTTGCATAATGCAATGAACAATTTGGACGGTTTAAATCATAATAAATATGTTACCATTTCAAAAGACCTACAAAAAAGTTGAAACAAATAGTTTTCCACCAGCATAGCACTCATCCATGAAAAAATAGCCTTCTACCACCACAATTTTAATCGAACTCCTTGAATTCTCCAATGCCAAATGGCATTTCATACTTTTATTTAGTTCTTAATATTTAATTCATTTGTAACTGCCATCCAATCTTTTTCTCTTACACGGATTATTTCTTGGAATATTCTCGTGCTGGGAATTGTTTCTCCCATTGTATATGCCTCTTAGCATAATTATTAAAATCATAAGCATTCAAAATCTAGGTACATATTTGTCCAATTGAAAATTTTATGGTATGACAGGGAAAGTCTCTCATTACTAAACATCTAGACATATATTTATAAGATGTTTTAAATGTGTCTTTGCTCACTATGGAAACATTCCCTTTTAGTGTTAAATTTTAATATAACCACTTGGGCTCTTACACTAATCAATGGCTCGCATGATAATATTTGATGGAGGACCCTACAATATCATTGCTGACCAGTAACTAAGGGCCTGTTTGGTTGCTAGAATATAACCGGAATGAAAAGAGAAAATTAGAATATGTTTTGTATTCTACGTTTGGTGCGCCAAATCAAAATTGAGAATGGGAAGACATATTCTCATTTTGCCCCTAAAATGAGCATATGTTCATGCCAAAACATAACTGTTATTGGAATGGGGCATTCCTATTCTCAATTTGATTATCTTCCAAATTATATAATTTTTTACATTTGTGGCTGCACGCGTATGTAATTTTAGACTAGAGAAATATTGTGAGCGTTCAATAGTTAAGGTTGTCGTTATTAAGTATGATCATTTGAGTTTTCTTACTAGATCAACAATTATCAGGACTTGTGGACTGATTGTTAACAAGAAGCTCATTAGAGCCCTCCCTGGCTACGAAATGATATGATTTAAGTTCATAAAGGGTTGTATTACCTTCTATATCTATGTTGTTCATTGCCAAGGCAACATTGGCTTTGTCAGGTTGGAGGATTTTGCCAAGGGCGATGTGAAATAATGCTAGATTCACTAGTAGTGACCGCTCATGGTGTTGGGATCTTGTTAGACATATGTAAGAACTATAATAGAGAAGATTAGATCAAAGAGCTTATCTAGAGTGGTGTCTTACATAAGTTGGTGGTGTTGCTTCACACGAAATGCAAGCTCAAAACCTATCAAAATTCTCTCGCTACTGGAAAACTATTATTCCTACACCCACTTTGTTATTCACTTGTAATTAATTTGACCCATGCTAATAATTTGTGCTATGAGTCTTCTACTTTTGTTTGGCATATTTTGTAGATCATCATTGTGCTCAATGATTTCCTCAATCACACTGCCATTTTTTTTGGAGAGAGAGGAATAGGTAATTTTTTAATACTCTTTCTTGCCTTGTTACTCTTACTAGTTGGGGGCATTGGAAATAATCAAGTGAAAATATGTGATTTCATTTCTTTGTATTTGTGAATAAACTTAACCTTATTCTAATTCTAGTTTTGTACAACCAAACAAAGAATTAACAAAGTTGGAATTGTCATTTTCCATTCTCATTCTCATTCATATTTTCTATTCTAATTTTCAATTCCTATGCCAACAACCAAATAGACCCTAAGGGTCCAATTGGATCATGGATTTGAGCAGGAATTAAAATTCAGAATTCTCAAAAATTCCTAATCCACTATTTGGGTCTGCAAAATGAGAATTAGGATTTAGGGAAATGTGGATTTGGTATCCTCATTTGACCCGCAAAACAAGAATTCCATCTCCCCTCAAAATAGTTGTTATTTGGAATTCCCGTTTTAAATCCCATCTTTTGAAAATGAGGATTCCAACTAAAGTGAAATTTAATTGGGTTTGACATCTAGATGCCCTATTTGGGTACCCATTTTTGCACATATTTTCGAAATTTAATTGAGTTGTAATCAAGAGAGTGAAGCTTTTTAAGAAATGGCACGCATCTACTTTAGGCACCCTTTGAATGTCATTTTGTAAAAATTAGCAAGTGTCGCTTGAAGAAATTAGAAAGATTACTGCATAAATTTGTAAGAATACAATTTTTAAAAATTGAGAATTTTTTTTTCCTATCATTTTAGATTAAGGCAAAAATAGGTTTTGAGGGGACCTAATTTTTTTTTGCTATTGTTGCACTTGCTCATATGTTTGGATTAAATAAAATAACTATTATCACACATATCTAATTTCTTTAGTCTTCCTTTTAACTTTTTCTTGAATTCTTATTTTGCAATGAACATCGACATTTTTAGCATGTATAGAGTTGGAAGCACCATGAATAGGTCCTTGAACAAATTGGAGATATGAATCGCCTTTCTCACTGTAACTTTTATATTCATATTTTGAACCAAACAAGCTTGGAATAACAAATTCTAAATATCAAATATTTTTGGTTTTGAACCAAATAGTCCTAAAATAAATTCTAGAAACCGTAATCTAGATTTCAAGTTACAGAATCCCAAATCAAGGATTTTAAATTCCAATTCCTAAATCATATTCCAGCAACCAAATAGGCCCTAATTGTAGTTACATGTTACTTGTTCATTGTGTTCCACATAACCACCCAAAATAAGTCATTACCTACCCACAACTAGCCCTAAAACCATGTTTACTTTGCCCGTTTCCATCATTTTCTCAAGACTTCATCTCTCGCAAATGCTTGTTGTCAAAGTCTTTTATTTGCATGCAACAAGGGTTTTTTTGTGTGCAACAAGGGTTTCATAGGTGAGGGATTCCTTCATCCCCTCATATCTATCAATGGTTTCACAGATTTTAGCATTGTAATGATTGTTTTTTGCTACTTTGATCATAAAATGTTATTGAAGTCGATTACTTTTGTGGATTTTTGATGTAGAAAAGGGTTTACTTGGTTCATTTGATTTTCATGCGATTGTATGAAATTATTGAATACAATGTGAAAGAAATAGGGTGGATTGTCAAAATTATAATTAGAGTTGCTAGTTTAATTTTCAAAAGCTATACATATTCTTTTGCTTTTATAGTATCTTGATTTTTTCTTATTGTTTCTATGTTGTCATTTGAGGGCTTGGTTGACATTTTGTGTATGCATTCTTAAGTTGGCATTAATTGTATACATTTGTCTTATATTAATCTAGTGATATTATTACATGAAATATTAAAGAAATAGTATAGTATTAAATCTACTATTTTAATCATGGAATGTTATTCTATTCATATGCTTTAACGATTTCATGTTTGTTCCAATCATTTTCTCGATCTTTTTTTTTTTCGGTAAGAGGATAGAGCCAAGATTAATTATTATGTATTTTTGATTAATTATTATTTATTTATTTATCTTGAGTAGATTCAAACCCAAGACCTCTCAGATAAGAGGCTCATAATTTATTGTTGCGTTATAGGCTCTTGCCTCATTTTCTTGATCTTCAATATGGGGTTTGAGATGATTTATTCTTCTTTTTTAGCATAATGTGTAATTATTGGACGTCATACAAAGAAATATGGTACTAGTGTCAAAAAATTGATAAAAGTTGCTAGTTTAATCTGAAAAATTATTGTATTCTTTCACTTATATGGTTTCTTGTTTGTTTCAATCATTTTTTAATTTTCAGTGTAGGGTTTCACTTGGTCAAAATTGTCATTATATTATTTAATTATAGCATGGAATGTCAAAGAATTGGGTTACAATATCAAAGAATGTTAAAGAATTAGGGTTTTATTTGTTTTTATAATTTCCTTTTTGTTTCAACCATTTCTTTGTATTTAATCAAAGTGTTTAGGATTGTCTATTTGTTCTTTTTATCACATGATCAAAATATTACATTGAATATCAAAAGAAATAGTACATGCTCGACAATATGATTAAATCTTTTAGTTCAATCATGAAGTGTTACTGTAAGATTATTAGAGTTGATAGTTTAATTATGTGAGATTATTGCATGAAATGTCAAATTAACACAATGCATTGTAAATATATGCTATAGATGCTAGTTCAATCATGAAAAGATATTGTATTCTTTTATTTTTATGGTTTCTTATTTATTTCAAACAATTTTGTGTTTAATCAACATTGTTGCATTTGTTGGGCGATGCGACGCGCTCCCCTGCCCACAGGTAGTTAATTATGTGGTGTTCCATGTTCACTAATAGTCATGGCTTTTGGTGCAACGAAAAATGGGCCCAAAAATTGGTATTAGAGCCTGGTTTTGGCCTGGTCATGGGTTCAAATCTCCTCGGTGCCTTCCCGACCCATGTAAGCACCTGGTATGCACGTCGAGGGGGAGATATTGAATGTCAAATAAATGTAGTACATTGTCAACAATGTGATTCAATGTGTTAGTTTAATAATGAAATGTTACTTCATCTTTTATTTGGATTTTTAGATTCTTTTTATGTTTTCAATAGTTTATAGTATATTGTCGACAATATGATTCAATTTGTTATTTTATTTTTTGCATTCTTAAGTTAACATCAATTGTATGCATTTGTCTTTTATTAAACTATAACATTATTGTGTGGAACGTGAATAAATAGGTAGCATTATTGATAATATTATTATATATGCTAGTTTAATCATGAAAAGTTATTAAATTTATTTGCTTTAGGAGTTTGTCACACAATCGCCCAAACTCAAGTCATTACCTACCCATAGAGAGTCCTTACAACATAAAAAGGGAATCATCAAAATGTAACACAAGAATAAGGGGGCATTAAGATGTATCAATGTGTATGTGTAAGGAATTCGATGTGTATATTGATCATCCCTTATTTTATCTATTATAGTCGGGAAAACAAAGGATGAACCTTCAAGCATAACCTTTCAAAGGGACCAAAGTAGATTGACATCGCCCAAAGTAGATGGACACCGCCCAAAGTAGATGTAAGGAGTTTCGATGTTGAATCTAAGTCCTTTTTTGATATGTATACTCAAGGGATCTCTTTCTGTATGATATTTTTCCCCATTTATTACTATGTTAATGATTAGTTTGATTATGTGTTTTAATAGTGCATGTAAATTGACCAATTGGGATGCAAGTAATGAGAAACACATATGACAACCGATTCCTTAAAAGTGTCATATTAGATACATCAAATTAAGCACTATGAAATGAAAAATGCAAAACCAAACTCACCTTGAGAATTAATGGGAAGGACCACTTCAAATTTGAGAATCATGTAGCACATAGTGATATAAACTAAAATAAATTGGGATATGGGACCTGGAAACTAATGTCTACATAATCTAAAAAACTAAGATCCATAAGAAAGGGATGACTTAGGTCAAAGAAAACATTGTTCTTGACCCTCTAGATACAAATTTTTGGGATCCAAATCTCCATCTCCAATTTGAAATTGTTTCAAGATTCAAATTCATTGCTTCAAAAACTTATAAACTTGCATTGGTACACAAGAATAATGGTATTTTTCAGTAGTGAAGAGCTTTCCCTAGTCAAGCCTTAGTTGAGAATCAACCTTAAAATAACGAAGTATGTAAAAGCAAGGCAAATATAAATTATTCACCTCGCTTGTCGAATCTCCATGGATGGATCCAAATCTGATATCTACAGATATGTATGAATATTTCTATATAGATGTATAATGTAGGATGTCTCCATAAATGCAATAGATCTACAAGTGTCAAATAAATTATCCATGAATATAAGTATGTGCTTGAACGCTTGAAGGGTTGAATGCTTGAATGCACGTTGAAAGCTTGCTTGAATGAATGATGATTTGAGTGGATCATGTTGTCAAGTGGATGCTCCTAGATATAATGAATAGCTTGCATATAAAATTAGTTTATAGTATGTGTGGTAAATGGACAAATAAAGTGAGAAATCCTTCTTTTATGGCAATTTTAGAGTTAATATTGAAAGGGTTGACTGCATTATGTGGAAAAATAAATTAAAAAATCCAAATCGACTCAAGATTTGAGGTAACACACCTCAGGTAAGGGATGACCTCATCCATTACTAGGGGGTTGGGTACAATCTCATTCCTTACTTAGGGGTGACCTTGACCTAACCCCATGGTTTTTGAAGATTTATATCAAGATCTTGAGAATAGAATAAGAATGGTAAGAAATGAGGGAAAAAAAAAAACTCAAGAAAAGGAAACATTTAGAGCATAAATGCATCCATGGAGCTAAGAGTTCACTAAAAGTAGGTCTAAAAGGTCTTACAATGTAGGTTTACACTTTTTAAGATAGTCCATGTATCCTCCACTTTAACAGGGGTATGAGCCAAACTCATACTTGCAATAAAGTAGATCAAATGCATAAGATGATCTCATCAAGACTAGGGAGACAAAGAAATAATCAAGCCCACAAAATACTTGAGTCCTTGTTGAGTCCAAAATCAAGGCAAAAGAAATGATGCTAACAAAATAAGGAGTGTGATTGACTTTCTCAGTAAAATTTGTGTATCTTACTATGAATCATATAAAAAGGTATGTTTCAAGGGAGATTGCATTGATACTCTACCAGGTTTGTGTGACAAGTTAGTCAACCCATCAAGACTTTTCTCTCAAGAATTTGTGTCTCTAAAAGAGGAATCAGACAAGAAATTATCCAGACATAAGAATGTGTGTGTGCCTATAGGGGATCACAAATTGCAAATGTGGGGATCCAACCATGAGGAATATTAAGAATACTAGGACAGATCCAAAAATAGAACGATTGAGCCTCAAGGACTATTAATAATCCAATAAGGGATCCAAACATGCAAAAGATCATGAAACATAGCATGTGTATGTAAAATGTGAGCAGAGTGTATACCCCCACATTAAAGTGATTGTTAATGCCTCAATGAGAGCACTTTAACAGAAGCATGCATGTATCCACTTGAAATATTTCCACTGTGAAATACCCTAAACAAGGACATGTCAATGGAAAAGGGAACATGACAAAAAGAGAGCACAAAAGTAATCTACCAACTCTAGGGTGAGTATGATCATATGATAACATATGAAATATTATGTCGAATACCAAATGCCATCATTCCCTAAAGAAAGTATAGCTTCAACATAATAGAAATGTTTAGGGGAAGTATTGAAGAAATCAATTTTTTACTATAAAATAGATGAGATGAGATCATTAGCTAAACATCTTCATCCTAATCCATTCAATACAAGAGAAGAGGGGTTTCCAAACACAACTCTCAATATTACCCAAACTAGTTTAGAACAACCCAAGTGAGGTGAAGGGATGCAAATACTAAACCAAAATTATATCAAGTAAGTCCTCTTTCATACAAGTATCATTTACCTTACTTTAGCAATGTGATTATATTGAATAAATTAGGTTAATTTATTAAGTGTTAGATTGATTAAATTGTCCATGGTTAATTGATTTAAATGTGATAAACACATATAAAACCTTATTAAAATAATACATCATATATGAGACATGAGAGAAAGAGAGAGTAAGTGACTAACCTTGAAGATGTGTAGTGGAAGACATCTTTGAGCCCAAAAAACAACAAATTGGAAGCTATAGGGAAGACTTGAAACATGCATAGAATCAGGATAGAAAACCAAGAAATCTTTATAAGATGCTACCTCTAGGTATAGGTCAATCAGGTTGATCTATATTGGTAAATTTTACACCAATTTTATGTGTGCCAAGAAGGTAGAAGACTAGATAGAGGTTTTCGATTCAAGATTTATAATTTCAATGACTTGTTTTTGCATACAAGGAAAACGGAATTTTATTGGGGGTGGGGGGAATTGTTTTCCTTGGACCAACACCCATTTATGGATTCAGCTTAAAACTAAACAAGTATGTAAAAGCATGTAAATAAATAAGTCATATGCAATAAATCATCTTACTTGACGAAACCCTTGCTAGAAAGAGTTTCACTATGCTATATGTGGTTGATGTTAAATCTTCAATGAGAAATTTAGGAAATCTCCACAAATGCAATGAATCTAATCTAAATCATAGAGCCATGGATGTAGATGTGCACAAAGAAAAAAGAAGAAGAATATCAAGATTTAGATCTCCTCTCTTGATGACCAATAAAATGCTAGATTTTGAAGAGGAAATGCTCACAATGAATCCTTGAATCTTGAGAAATTCTTGAGATATTGATACATGCCTTGAGTATGCTTGTTTTATATCTCTCATGTTTCTATGGTGTGTGGTGTGAAAATGAAATGTATGAGCTTCCTTATATACTAGTTTTTAGAATAAAAACAAAGTGAACCGACCAAGGCACCAAATAAAATAATTTACATAGTTGAGGAAATTCTAGTCCTCAAACAAAAAAGGCATTGGGTATAGGTTGACCTAGTTGACTAGTGCATGAGCATCTTGGGTTCATTGGCAATCTTGTATGAACCAAAATAATTTTCTTGTTTTATGTTCCAATATGTTGATCATGTGAACAATCTTGTTGTTCTTGCTTTATTTGTAAGCACAGGTTCTTACAATGGACCTATCATGGTTCTCATCTCTTTGATCATGATTCTTAATGTTTCATCAGTAGCGTGTTCTCTTTCATTCTTTCTATTGACATATTCTTCATTAGTACCTTGTGTAGCATGTGGGAATTTTCTTATGTGAGGTTTTTTCTTGTATGCAACCTTTCAAATCTTTTCATGTGGATTCTTGGATTTCATGTTGACCTATATCTAATCTTTCATCTCTTCTTATTCTTTATGATGTGGTTTCTCATTTATGCTTGAGAGATGTGACCTATTTTTGTAACATATTTCTAGAATTTGGAAATTTTAAATTTTCATATGATCTGTGTATCATGATGGCTATATTATCTACCTAGGATTAGTAAGGTTAGAAGGAATATTTGGAGGTTTATCTCTTGATAAATTAAGCCCACACATAGAAAAACTTGTTGTAATAGATGGTTGTAGTTGGGTAGGCCTTAAGTCTGACATGTTGTATAAAAAATATTTTGAATCAATTGAATTTTATTGTTTCCTCTCTATTTTGTGTTGTTCTTTATATTTTTCCCTTGTTTCTTAGTTTGGACATATTCTTGAAGGTTCTCCTTACCTAGCATGTGTTAGGTGGTATTAGAGGGAGTTTACAGTCCTTGAAGAAGTTGGGATTGTATAGAACCCTAATTTGGTTTTGGTTGTAGGGTGGTAGATCTAAAATCTAAACTATAACTTGCATAGGGTTATGATATTATTGAATTATTATAAAGATGGTTCATGGAAGAGCAAATGTAGACCCTATTGAGTCAAATTACAGTTAGGCTAGAAGTTTTTGACATGACCCAAAGAAGAGGAAGACATTTTGAAGATGTTAGTGAAGATGAAGCTAAGGAAGTTGGTGAACAAAACCCTAATTTAGAACAAGTGTGATAAACTATTCCTAAAAGATTTAACAAGAGTGAATGCTAAGTCACATATCCATCCTCCTAAGTACCATGGTAAGCTTGATGCTGATGAATTTTTACATTTGATCTTTGAAATGGAAAAATATTTTGAGCATAAAAGTACATTAGTGGATAAGAAGGTAAAGATAGCAACTGCAAAGTTGAAAGGACATGCATCTCTTTGGCATGAACATTTTCAAACTGATAAACAAATAATAAGGAAATATAAAATCAAGACTTGGGATAGGATGATTGGTAAGTTGATGGGTAAATTCTTGATTGTTGATAATCAAGTTAGTTTGTTAATGGAAAAAAAAGTTAAGCAAAAGGGTATGATTGTGAAGGAGTATATTGACGAATTCTACAAGTTAGATATCATTTATGGGTATATTGACAATGAAGTAGAAAAGACTGTGAGGTACTTGAATAGTTTGAGGATTTCTATGTATGATGATACTAGTTTGGTCAAGATGGATAGCATAGAATAAGCATACCAATTTGCACTAAAGGAGTAAGAAAAGTTGGAAAAAACACATGAACAAAGGTAAAGAGGTAGAGATAACAAGTTTTAGAGAAGTAGAGGTAGATCTTATGGTGAAAGTAGGAGATCTTAGTCAAACAATACTAATCAAGATAAAGGCAAATTAGAATGGAAGGATGAAGGCTTGTACAAATGTAGAAGTAATTATTCAAGGGATAATTATATTGGTCACTCTAGGAATAATAATAGTAAGAGGGATGATAGAACTTGGTTTAAATATACTTGTTTTAAATATAGAGAAGAAGTTCAATGAGCATTTGAATGTCCTAATTCTAACAAGAAGGTGGGTAGAAATAGTAGAACTACATTGGTATAGGAAGATGCATTAGATGTGCCCAATGAGCTTGAAGAAGGGGAAAATTTGATGGTTAGAAGAACATTATGGAATGAAGAATTGGTTGAAGATACAAAATTGAGGAAAATCCTTTTCAAGACCAAATGGGTAAGTGCACCAAAATGGTGTATAAAATGGGGGTATAAGTGGACACCTTTTTTTCTTTTTTCTTTTTTTGAAATCAAGTAAACCTGAACTTGGATGAGACATTTGGGGGTCATCCACCCAAAATGACAAGATGTGTAAAAAAATAAATTTTAGTCCTCCGAATCTACTTTGTAAACTACTAGAGCTTTTACAAAATAGATAAGATTAGGTGGGTCAAGCCCTGTGCACATGAAAAATAGTTCCTTATATTTTTAGAAAAATTAACATAGTTATTTTCATGTGCAACACAAAAGACCTAGTTATATTTAGTATTTTGAAAATCCCTTTGGTAGGAAAAATAGGTAAGAGTGACATATAGAAGTTGTGTGTTTTTGTGGAATTTTCTAATGATATTTTTTTAAATTAATTATTGAAGTGATTGCATCTTGAAATTTTGGTACTTGTTCATGTGTAGGGCATAACTTGCATCAAAATAATCAATTTTTTTTTAGTGTATAGAATAAATTGTCAGACAATAATATGTAATTTATTTTGAATTTGGTTATATATATTACAAGTTAGACGTGTGTCTATAAGGATTGTGAAGATAGTGGTAAAACTAATTAAAGTTCACAATGTTAATCTTGTCCAAAAAAGGAAATAATTATGTTTAGAAAGTTAAGAAAATGTGTAAGATTATGGTGGCTATTTTAGACATACCCACTTTACCATTTGGAAACTTGATGAAGGCAAATATGAGAATTTATCTTAGAAGATGAAAAAATGTCTAAAGGAATAAAATCAGAGGGAAAATGAGTTCCCAATCCTTTTGGTCAACTCCCAAGGCTACTACCAAGCCATAATTTGATTAGGTTTTAGATATTTAGATAACCCAATCAAGTTATAAAAATTAAAAAGAATATTCAAAACTTGATTAGGTTTTGAAGAAATAAGAATTGACTCTACTTTGAAGGCCATAACTTTTACATCCAGAGTCTAATTAAATCCATTCAAAATGCTCCAGAAAGTTGTTGAAGAGATCTAAAACATTATGTAGATAAAAAGATCCCAGGACTCAATCTTTTTCCATCCATTTAAATTATTCATACTCTAAAATAGGTAGTCATTGTTTACCAAACATGCAACTAATAGGTAAACATGAATGCAAACATATTTTGAATCCTCTCTCCCTCCATCTCTCTCCCTCACTCTGAATATGTCTCTCTTACTAACTCTTAACCTTTCTCATTCATTTACTAAGCCCCCCCCCCCCCACCCCCCCCCTCTCTCTCTCTCTCACACACACACACACACACAAACTCCCATGCTCTTCCCATGCTCTCTCATTCTTCTACTGACTAATAACCTCTCTCTCTCTCTCTCTCTCTCTCACACACACACACACACACACACACACACAAAATAATTAAAATAAAAACATGTATTCCCACTCTCTCTCTCATGAACTAATAATCTATCTCTCTAGCTAACCCCTAACTCTCCCTCTCTCACACTAACCCCCAATCCCCACCCCCACCCTTCTCTCTCTCTCTCTCACTCTCTCACTAACTAATAACCTCTCTCTCTCTAACTAACCCTTAGACCCCCCTCTCTCACACTAACCCCTAACCCCTCTCATTCTCTACACATCACTAACTCTTGAGATTTATCTCTTAATAACTTCTAACCTCTCTCATTCTCATACACACTCACTAACTCTTGAGATCTATCTCTTAATAACTTCTAACCTCTCTCATTGTCTAATGAACTAATAACATCACTCTTTAACTTGTAAACACCTCTTTTTCTCTAAGAGAGAGGGTGGTTAAGAGTTAGTGAGAGAATAAGAGAGGTTAGGAATTAGTAAGAGATAGTAAGAGAGACATCTAAGGAGTTTTTGTGTGCATGTGTGTGTGTGTGTGAGAGAGAGAGAGAGAGAGGTGGTAGGGGTTAGTTAGAGAGAGAGGTTCAAAATTATGAGTTAGATAAAGAGATGTTAGGTTATGAGTTAGTGAGAGAATGAGAGAGGTTAGGTGTTAATAAGAGCATGATATTAGAATTTAGTGAGTGAATGTGTGTGTGTGTGTGTGTGTGAGAGAGAGAGAGAGAGAGAGAGAGAGAGGTGAGATAAAGAGGGAAAACATGATATCACTCTTATTTACCTATTTGTTCCATGTTTGGGAAACAAAAACTGCCTATTTTAGACTATGCTTGATCCAAGTGGATGGAAAATAAATATTTATGTCCTACAAGTATTTTTGTTCCATTATGCTATAGATATTTTCAATATCTTTCCAATATATTTTTAACAGAGTCAATTGGACTCTAGATGTGATAGTTATGGCTTCCATAGTAGAGCCTACTTTTACTTCTTCAAAACTCGATTGAGTTTTGAAGAAGTAAAATTATTATTTCTCTTCTCCATAACTTTATCGAGTTTTGAAGAAATTTTTGGCCTTGGACCCCGATCAGGCTTCAAAATCTGATAGGGTTTTGTTTTTTTATATATTTTAAATTTTGAATAATGCAATCAGGTTATTCATAACCCAATTAGATTATTGACATTTTTCATGTTTTTTTGGTGTTGTCGACTTTTTTGTACACCATCTTGGTGCACACACTGAGATGTAAGGTCATAGGTAAATGTTGAAAAGTAATCATTAATAGTGTAATCTTTGAGAATTTGGCATCAAAATAATTACTTACAAATTTTTAGTTATAAAGATTGAAGTACCCTAAGCCTTATCACATTTCTTGGATCAAGGACAGGCATAAATTGCTAGTAATTGAATAGTGTCTTGTAAAAATTAAGATTGGAACATATTATGATGAAGTCTTGTGTGATATTATGCCTATGGATTTTTGTCACATCTTGTTAGGTAGACCATGATAGTATGATAGACAGAGTTTGCATAATGGTATATTATACTATTTGGGCAAATGTGAAAAGACAAGTCTTGTTGCCTTTAATAGAGAAACCTAAATATGATTTTTGTACTACTATTTGAGTATGTCTAGTTAAAGGAAATTAGTTCATTGGCAATTTGAAGAAGGAAAGTATACATTTTCCCCCAATTCCTAGAAAGTTAGAAAAGAAAGTTGAGAATGAGCAAGAACTTAAAATTGAAGCATTGTTATCATATTTCCAATATATTATCTTAGATAATGGTCCTGATGGATTACCACTAGTTATAAGTATCAAGCATTGTATCAATCCTATTCCTGGAGCCATTTTGCCTAACAAAGCACCACATATATTGACACTTATAGAAAATGAGGAGTTGAATAGACAAGTCCAAGAATTGTTCTAGAAATGCCTGATTAGAGAAATATTGAGTCCTTGTGTAATACCTACAGTACTGACACCTACGAAGAATGGATAATAGAGAATGTGTATTGATTTCAGAGCTATAATAGGACCACAATAAAGTATAGATTAATATTTCCTAGGATGGATGATATCATGGATTGTTTGAGTGGGGAAAAATATTTCACCAAGAGAGAGGTTTTCATTATATTAGAGTCAGAGAAGCAGATGATCAGAAAACTGCTTTCAATACAAATGAAGGTTTGTATGAATGGTTGGTTATGCCTTTTGGTTTGACTAATGCACCTAGTACTTTCATGAGGTCAATGAATGGAGTTCTAAAGAAATTATTGGGTTAGTTTGTGATCATTTACCTTGATGATATTATGATATTTAGTAAGACTAAAAAGGATCATTTGATGCACATGAGACAAGTGTTATATAGGCTAATGACAAAGAAGTTGTGGATTAACTTGAAGACATGTTATTTTATGAAAGAAGAGATAATATATCTAAGTTTTATTATTTCAACTGATGGTTTGAAAATGGATCTGAAGAAGATAAAGGTTATTTTAGATGGGCCGAACCTAAGAGTGTTAGTGAAGTTAGATCTTTCCATGGATTGGCTAGTTTTTACAGAAAGTTCATCCAAAAATTTAATTTATTTTATAATGCAATGACAGAGACAATGAGGGATGATAAAAGGAATTTAAGTGGACACATAGAGTAGACAAAGCTTTTGAGACTTTTGAAACAAATAAATTACATAATTACATGTGTTAGCTTTGCCTAATTTTACTAAGGCGTTTCAAATTAACTGTAATGAAAGTGGGAATGTAATTGGTTTTAGATAATTGTGTGGCGGGGGGGGGGGGGAGGGGGGTGTGAATCGGTATGTTTAGTTATCCTTCAGTCCCTTCAAATACTTTAGTACCAAGCAAACTTCATAAACATTAAAAGCAATTACTCAGTGTTCTCATTCAACTTCTTAATTAACACTTATAATCACTTTACTCCAAATTTTTCATTCACTATTTATGTTATTACCGAATGTCAATAATAAAACTTAGTTTTTATTGAGTTGTAATAAAAGTAAATATCATAAAAATCAACTCACAACATAACAAAAATCACACATTTGACACCAATATTTTTAATATGGAAACCATGTAAAGGGAAAAACCACACGGGACCATCAACCCAAAATATTTCACTCTTGTGAAGTGAGCTCTACTAGGAGCCAACCTTGTTAAAGGTTTACATACATATTTTTAATGTGACTTGGTTAGAGGATTTACACCAAAATATCATCTAGACCTTATGACTCCTTGATCCTATCTAAAGAGTGGCCTACTTTAAAGGACTTACAAACATCACTAATCAATGTTACCATATAGGATTTCACACACTTGTTAGGTCCACCTGGTTAACAATATTTTTTTCTACAATAATTAGAAAGTAATAGTATAAATTGATCTATTAGGTTTAGCACTACCTTTCTTAATCATATCTCCTTTCTACTCACTCTATTTCTAATCTTCTTTGTTTGGTCTCGTATTGGTTGATTCACACCTTCCCTCTTTCATGTTTTCTGTAACTATGCTTGATCCTTTTTTCTCTGCTCGACTCTCTTGGCTCTTCTTTCTTCTTTAGTGAATTTCCATTTTGATCTTCTTCCTCCAATAATTTCATCAATTATCAACAACCTATTTTTTTTTACAATTACTCCTTAAATAGTAGTCCTTGTGCTTCCCTATTCTTCCAATTATTGTTGCTTAATCACAATCATCGATCTCAGATTCAATGCATGTAACCACTTATAAAATAGAACTTTCATAGAACTTTGTGTTCATCCTTATCCTTATTCAATCCCCATCATCAAATCTTCATTGTATTTTTCTATTCATGGATCTTGTAACAAACTTTGATTTGCACCTTTGAACATCTCAAACATTCTTTATTTCCACCAAAAGTTGGCTTCATATTCAATTTTTACAAACTTTTTCTTCTTGTTGTTACTTGATGGACATAATATTTCACTCGAGCAATATGTCACTCAGTTAATACTGAACTCGCTCAGGTAACATTGAACTTTCACTTGCTTTGCCAACTGCTCAATGAACAATGTAGTCACTCGATGTACATTGTCTTCCTTCTTTAACCTTGTTACTTGGTATAGCTTGTATAACACATTGAATTACAATATTACATGATTGTAAAAAAATCAAACCAATATGACATTTTCACTATCTAACTCATTCAAGTTCCCATTGAGTACCATGATTATCAACTCTATCTTCAACACACTTTCTTCAAATCATCTTCTTCAATTGACTTGATATAGCACTCTACTGAATGAGAATAATGTGTAATCAACTAAGACTTGACATCAATGATAACATAACAACTGGTATGAATCTTTTACATACATTCATAGCATTCTTGATTGCATCATCAATTGAGACTCATAGTCTCCCCCTTTGACATTGATGGAAATACATAACATGTGATTTTACATTACAACACATTACATAAGATGATCAAATGTATGAATTGACAACGACTATTTAGTTCACAAATCATCACCATTAGGTTCTATGTAACTCAATCTATATCTTTAGCAGCAACAATCATCAACACTTTCTCTCTCAGATGCTATGGCGAAAAACATGCAGATACTAGTTGATCAGGCTCTAGACATGATTAAGGCCACATAGCTGGTTCTTTTCTATCTTTTGTGCTATCCTTTTGCTTTCCTAGTGCTGTTTCTTTGTTTTTTTTTTTAGCAGTTATGTCTATGACCTCTTGTGTTTCTTTTTGGAGGTCTGTTTTGTTTTTGTTCCTAAATGATCTATCTTTTTTGAGACTATCCTTTTGTAATAAGGTTTCAGGTCCTTAAAACCTATTTTTACTTAATCAAAACACTTTCTCTCTCTTAGGATATGATCATCTTTTATTCCCCTTTGAATAATTATTTAATTCTCACTTATCTCATCTCTCCCTTTGGATCATCTCCTTCTTTATTGGTATTACCCCTTAAAAATTCTCTTCACCGGTATACTACTAATATCCTCCCCTTTTGTATACTTATCTTCTTTATAGATTCTCTCAGGTTCAATGTATTTTCATAATGGTCTCCCCTTTGATATATGCCTCCCCCCTTGCCTCTTATAGGTTATCTCCCCCTTTGAAAACAATACCAAAGGTTGCTATAAGCTCCAATGTGAAACTTAATAAATCTTGTATTTATTGTTGTACCTTACATGCACAGTATACATCAGTTTGATCACAATCATCTTCATAACTTCACAAATGTTCCTAAAGCGTGAACTCTTGTATCAACCCCACAAAGATATTTATGTTCATCCATGAATTGATGCAACATGCATCTTCACCTAGTGAATTTTGGATAGGGGTAGGACCCCTAGTTTACCTCTTACACACTCAAAAGCATCCTTAGGACATACATTCATAAGCAATACATTAATAGTTACATCTCCTAAGAGTTCCATGATGTTGAGTCACATATGTAAGTTTTATTACTACTAAATCTGATATATAAAAAATCCACATCATAGAATAACCACAATTATGAATCCAATTAAATAATATGCAATTACATAAGATACCATGTGGCATAACCAAAATGCATGATCATCCCCTATACAAGTCACAGTGTATGAAAAGCTCAAAGAATATACATCATGAATAAATGCACCACCCCATAAGATCTTTGATAATCAAATATAGTACAATAGAATATAACTATCCAAAGAAAAATTCAATGTCAAAATTAAAGGAATAATTGCACAAGTACATCTAGCAACAACATCCAGTTATCAGATCTCAATGGTATAAGAAATACTACCACCTAACCTTGTAGAAACTAAATGGCCCACTCCTACTGTGCTAAGAAAATAATCTCATGTCCTATACGAATATCCATCCACAAGTAATAACCAACATCTAGGTCAAGGAAAACCTAATAGTAATCTATCTCAAAGGTACCAAGACACAAAAGACATCTAAACCCAGAGGCAACAAAGACATGTAGGAAATATGCTATGTAAGTGGGCAAGTGTCATCGCATGAGCCAACTCTAAGGTTACCCTGGCAACCTCTCTAGACTTTGACCCCCTAGTGTCTCTATGTAGCATCAATATCCTTTCATATAGACAAGGCATATTAATGAGGCAAGGTCACAATCAAGCATCCTCTCTACTCCCATCCAAGCCTGTACTAGTGCTCAAGACATGGGTGAGGAACAAACACTGACTCTTATTAATTTATTTCAAACCCATTTAATGAAATGTTATCACTTATTAAAATAACTTATAATGGGTTACCCAAGAAGCCTCTTTAGGGCTCCACCCTCCATTGCAAGACACTTCCCAATATACACATAGATTACCTACCCTAAGCTCATGAAAAGTACAACTCATAAAATCACAATTTTCATCTTAGTCCTATAAATTCAACTAGAAAGCACCAAAGCATAATTGATCGAAAACTCATAGGTTATAGTAGGAAAATCACAATAATCACCTTAGTTATATACAAAAAACTAGAAAGCATCAAAAGATAACTGATCAAAACTCAAAGGTTACACTAGGAAATCACACCATTCACCTCATTCCTAAACAAGCAATTGGAAATCTCTAACAAGCAACTGATCAAAACTCATCATAGAAATACGTGAATACATCACATTGGTCGGGTATAAAAGATTGTGACCAAAGTATACATAACATCATCACTAAACAAAACTCTCCCAAGCCTCTAGTAAACATCCTAATTAGTCAACATACTAAGTCCAACCCAAGACCAACACTAGTAAACGATACACCACATCAAGTAGTTTCATAAATCATTTGTTTTGAAAACACACATGTTTGGTTTACAAATAGGGTTCAAGTTTTCATTTTTTTAATTCAAGTGCCATATTGACTAAGGTTTTCAAGTTCACAATTATTCCAAAGTTCCTTAGTATTTGAAACCATTTTTATATAAAATTGAACCATCTAAACAAAACCCATGCTTAATTAAAAACCATCAATTTCCCCAATTGAATTACAATTATCAATTTACTTCATAAAAACATGTTAATAATAAAGTAATTAATAAAAGATTCAATTAAATTACTAATATTAAATAATTTATGTAATTAAACTTTATTATTATAATTTAATAATAATTATCACTTATTAATTATAATATTTAGTAACTTATTAATAAAATAATATTTTCATATTATATTATTAATAAAAATAAGTATTAAATTATATAATATAATAATTACTTATTAATAATATTATTTATTAAATATATTAAAATAAACTATATTTAAAATTTATTAAATAAATTTTAATATAACTAAAAAGTCAAATCATAATTTTTTGCATGCATTTAGGGCTTGTTGGTCGGCTTAGCAAAGCTATGCTAGTGTCATTGCAGTAGCCGCAACAACGTACTGCCATATGGCAATACCCTTTGCTATAGCAACAACAATCTATTGTGCGGCCTGCTTTAAGCTATTGCATGGTGGGTGGGGATTTGGTGGCCCCTATCCCCTTTCAAACCAATGTGTGTGTGTGTGTGTGTGTGTGTGTGTGTGTGTGTGTGTGTGTGTGTGTGTGTGTGTGTGTGTGTGTTTGTGTTTTAATAAAAAACAAATAAATACAAAGCCCTCCAAATTAAATTGCCATTTTTATATGATAATATAATTATCATAGTAGTTATTAATTATTGTGGTAATTATATATATTTTTTGATTAAGGAAAACATGTTTTAATGGGGCCTTGAAACCCTTACACTGCTAATAGTAAAACATAGATAAAATGCTTAAAGTATCAAACAAACTAAAAGCAAACTGAAACAACCCACAGGGAAAAGATATAAACCATACAAAAATAGGGGAGCAAAACAAAAAACTAGGAGAGGCCCAAAAGCTAGGAAGGTTGTTTAGGTAATTTCTTTGAGTATTTTCATAGCACAAATTTCCAGCTTAGACATTCTTCCAGTCACCTCTTTCATGTTGGACAGATCTTTGTCAGGTTCCTGGATATCCTTCTTCTTTGTGTTGGATATCGTTCTTTGCCTTGAGCCATCCTCAAGAGACTTGTCTTTGGCATTGCTAGGAGAAAGATCATCCTTTTTGTTGATCCTATGTTCTTCAATTTTGTTAATGAGCACCTTTATGTTCTCATTAGCCTCTTTAGGGATGTTGTAGCTTTTCTCAACAATAATTTTCATAGAGGCCTCCACATTTTGAATCCTACTCTTCACTTCCTCCACTCTATTGTCAATGTCCTTTTCCCCCTATGTTCTCTTGTTCCTCAAGTTGTAATTCTCTCTCTCCAAACTACTCACTCTATATTTGAGCTCTTGAATTTCATGTAAAATCCATTTGGTGGTATGATAGCTATCCACCACACTATTTTTTGTATTGTTGAGCACATCCATATGAGGGTTTTCCTTAGTGGAATCACTTAAAATTTCTAGGGCCAGGTTGATCAGGTCCTCCATTTGAATTTTTCCCTCTTTATTCTCCTTGACCATATTTCTATCTCAAAGGTAGCAAGACACAAAAGACATCTAAACCCAGAGGCAAAAAAGACAGATAAGAAATTTTCTATGTAAGTGGACAAGTTTCATCACATGAGCCAACTCTAAGGTTACCCTAGCAACCTCTTTGGACTTCGACCCCCTAGTGTCTCTATACGACATTAGTATCCTTTCATACAGAGAAGGCATATTAATGAGGCAAGGTCACAACCAAGCATCCTCTCTATTGGATAGAATTGATTAATTGTGTGTTGTCTTTGATATTACAAAGATTTCATTATCATTATTAGTCAGTATATGCCGAGCTCACTTGGGTAGTGAAGATAGTTCTCAGTGTCTACCGAGCGTTCCTATATTTGCCTGGTTCAGAAGGTAGTGTCTACTGAGTTCACTCGAGCATCAAAGGAAAAGTTATAGAAAATGAGTGTTAACTGAGCTCACTCAAGTAATGAAGGAAAGTTGGATGGAACTAGTGTTAACCAAGCTCACTCAGTTGCTAAAGGATTTTCGTAAGTTTGCAATGTTAACTGAGCTTCTATTGGTTAATGAAGAAAATTGTTTCAAAGTTAGTTTCTACCGAGTAGGGTTGGCTAACGAAGGATTTTCTTATTTTATTTTATCAAGCTTAATTTATTTATCTATTGATTCTAACTGACTAAGGTGATGAATATTGATTATTGTAAGTTGTATTTGAGCCAACTTGACAAAGTGAAAGATATAAGTATAAGGTCAAGTTGTGATTCCAAAGTGTGCAAATTGGTTGCAGTCAAATTAGGTCATCTCATTGTTACTCTCCAACCATTGTAGCAGTGATCTAAATCTCTTAATAGAGTTGGCTTAATAGCTATTTGCAAATCCTCTAACAAGGTGGTTATTCCATTGAATTTTTCTCAAGACCTCTAACCAAGACACTCCTAATAGGGTGATTAAATCCTTTAACAGGGTTGGCTCCTAACAAGGCTTACTTCAAAAGAGTGAAAATGAGTAACTAGTTGCTATTGGTGGTTTTTCCCAAATTTGGTTTCCACTTTAAATCTTGGTGTAAAATGTGTTCATGCTATTTTCTTTATGTGTTTGAAACTAAGTTAAAGTAATGGTAATCATACATAACATCTAAAGGTTTGTATGTTAATCATTTATTGAGCTAATCTAGTTATTATCGAGTTATAGCATTCTGTGTGTTTATCGAGCTTCAGTAGTATTCAGTTATTTCTTTGCATTTTGTACTGACATATAAGGGATTTGGGATTTATTTTAGTAGTAACTAATTCACCCCTCCCCTCTTAGTTACTCCTCTTATATTTCTAGTAATTGGTATCAGAGCTTTTGGTGCTTGTAGAGAAGGTTTCAAGGACCTAAGTTAAAGATTAGGATGTCTTACAAAAGAGAGATTCCTAAGTTGAATAGAGACAATTTTGCAGCATGGAAAGGACTTATGAGATTACATCTGGCTACCATCAGTGATTCAGGTTGCAAGTATCTTGATGCTGAATATAAGACTCCCACTGGAACATTATCAATTGAAGACATTGTTGAAAAGAAGAATCATAATATCATGATGATTGATATTGCATTTGCTCTCAGTTATGCTAAATTTGACGAGGTAAAAGATTGCAAAACTGCTTTTAAAATGTGGAACAAACTAAAAGATATCTATGGAGGAGATGAAAATGTAAGAAGAGCCAAAGCTGAAAGCCTCAGAGGACAATTTGATCAAATGAGAATGAGAGAAGATGAAAATATTGGAAAATATGTGGAAAGGATCAAGGCTAGTGTAAGTGCAATCAAAGCATTTGGAGGAGACATCAAGGAGGAAACTATTATAAGTAAAGTGCTCAAAACTCTTCTTCCCATTTATGCAATTAGAGTATCTGATATTCAAGAAATGAGATGTGATCCAACTAATAAGATAGGTTTGGATGCTCTAGTTGGAAGATTAACAACTTTTGAATTAGAAAATTATGATAACTATGTTCCTACTTTAAAGAATATTGAATCTACATTTAAAGCTAAACTCTCACTCAAAGAAAAAGATAAAAAGTCAAAATCTAGTCAATTAGAAAGTGAAGAAGATGGATCATCAGAAAAAAGTTTAGACAATGATCTTGAAGTTGTTGAAGCCCTACTTGCAAGAAAGTCTTCCAAAGTAAGAGGAAAGTACAAGGTTAAAATTCCTCTAATCTATTTTTATTGTGAAGAAATTGGTCAGATTGCTGCTAAGTGTCCAAACAAAGAAAACAAGGATGAAAAGAAAGGTAATAGGCATAAAGGCAAGAAAGACTCCAAGAACTACAAGAGCTTCAAGGACAAAGGTAAGAAATTTTGTTTCATAACTAAAGATTCTGATAACAGTGAAGATGAAATGGTATATATAGCTATGAAAGATGAATCTAATGATGAAGGAGATAAGATGACACTTATCTCTCATGTTAGCAAAAATGATATATGGATTATTGACAATGGCTGCTCACATCATATGACTGGCGACAAAATTTTTTTTGAGCATATGGAATATTATGATGGAGGTAGTGTAATATTTGGAAACAATGAATCTTGTAACATAAAAGGAAAAGGATGCATCTTGTTGACTAAAGAACTTGTATGTGACAATGCCTATTGGGTTGAAGGACTAAAGCATAATATATTAAGTGTGGAACAACTGAGTAACATTGGATTCAAGATAGAATTCATGAATGGATAGGCCAAGCTACTGGATGGGAAAGGAAATCTAGTTGGTTCTGGCAAGCAAACAAAAGGTAATCTATTTTATCTTGATCTCAGTGATTGTTCATGTTTTATTGCTCAAGTAGAGGAAAGTTGGTTATGGCACAAAAGACTATGTCATGTGAACTTTGATAACCTGGTAAAGATAAGAAAACACAAAAGAGTAAGAGGTATTCCTAGTTTGAAGAAGCTTGACATGGGTCTGTGCAAGAATTGTCAAATTGGTAAGATGGGAAAGACAAGCTTCAAAAGCAAAGACTATCAATCAGAAGAAGTATTAGAAATTGTTCATACAGACTTATGTGGACCTATTGGAATAGAAAGTTATAGTGGAGAAATTTTTTTCATTCTCTTTGTTGATGACTACTCTAGAATGATGACAATAATGTATCTAAAAGAAAAATTAGAAGACTTTCAAAAATTCAAGTGGTATCTAGCAAGAGTAGAAAAAGAAACTAGAAAGAAGCTTAAATGCCTAGGATCAGACAGAGGTGGTGAATTCATCTCCCATGAATTCAATAATTTTTACATTAAAAGAGAAATTAAAAGACAAGTATCTACCCCTGGTACACCACAACAGAATGGTATAGCAGAAAGAAGAAATAGATCTATCATGAATTGTGTAAGAACCCTGATGATTGAAAAGAACGTTGCTCTCAAATACTGGAAGGAAGCTATTAGCATTGCAGTTCATACCTTGAATAGAGTTCAATTGAAGAAAGATTCAAACAAGACACCTTATCAGCTATGGTATGGCTACAAACCTAATGTAAGTTACTTGAAAGTATTTAGCAGCAAATGTTACATATTGAAAGAATCTAGAAAAGGAAAATTTGATGTAAAAGGTGATGAAGGCATATTTCTAGGATACTCTTGCAGAAGGAATGCATATAGATGTTTGAATTTATCTGCTCACAAAATTATAGAAAGTGCACGTCAGAATTGATGAATATGTAGAAAAAAATGAAGAAGAAAGCAACAAGGAACCTAAAGACTACAAAAGATTCATTTACTATGAACTTGATACCCTTCCTAATCTATCTAAAAGAAAAGAACCTTCAACTCTCGAGTCCCTAGAAACTCCAATAGCTACCAAGTTGTAGATAGTCTAACCCAAGTTGCAAGGACTCGAGTCACAATCAGAGGCTACCAAGCTAGTTCAAACTAAGCCTGATGGACCTGAGTCACAAACAGAAGGAACTGAGCTTGAAACTAAAATTCAAGAATAAGCTGGTGGAACTCATTCAAAAACCAAGGAGCCTATGTTAGCAAGATATGTCAAAAGACATCATGCACCTGATCAGATCATTAGAGACAAATAAGATGGAACAATGACAAGAAGAAAATTAAAAAGTACATGTTTACTTGCTGAATTTGAACCTAGAAGTGTTAAAGATGCTCTAGAGAATGAAAGTTGGATTAAAACAATGAATGAAGAGATGAAACAAATAGAAAAGAATAAAATTTGGAAATGGGTATTTAGAAATAAGTTGAACAAAGATGGAAAAGTATCAAGAAACAAAGCAAGACTAATATGCAAAGGTTACTCTCAAGAAGGTATTGACTATGGTGAAACTTTTGCTCCTATAGCAAGACTTGAAGGTGTTAGAACTTTACTAGCATATGCAACACATAGAGGACTTAAAGTATATCAAATGGATGTTAAATCTACATTCTTGAATGGAATTCTTGATGAGGAAGTCTATATTGAACAACCATAAGGTTTTGTAGATCCTAGAAAAGGAGAGATGGTTTGCAAACTACACAAAGCATTATATGGTCTCAAACAAGCTCCCAAAGCTTGGTATGAAAGACTCCATAATTATTTGATACAAATTGATTTTCAAAGGACTAAGAATAATAGTAGTCTATATATCAAGGAAGGATCAAATAAGAAGATTGTGTTAGCATAAATATTTGTTGACGATACTCTATTTACATGAAATGATGACTTGTGCAAAGAATTTTCAAAAGAAATGAGCAAAGAATTTGAGATGTCCATGTTTGGTGAAATAAAATTCTTTGTTGGATTGCAAATACAATAGAACAAAAATGGTATCTACACCACTCAATCTAAGTATATCAAGGAGATACTGAAGAAATTTGGAATCAAAGATTCAAGATCAGTTGGAACACCTATGTCTACTGGACATAAGATTTCAAAAAATGATGATTCCAAAGAAGTAGATAAGACCACTTACAGATCAATGATTGGAAAATTGCAATATGTTGTACACACAAGGCCTGATATTGCTCTAGCAGTTGGAATAGTGGCAAGATTCTTAGCAAATCCAAAAGAAAATCATATGATGGCAATCAAGAGAATCGTGAGGTATTTGAAAGGTACTGAAGACTATGGTTTATGGTAAAAAATTGGAGGCAATTTAGAATTGAAAGTATTTATTGATGTTGATTGGGCAGAAAGTCTTGATGATAGAAAAAGCACTAGTGGTGGAGCATTCTTTCTTGGTAAAAGAATAGCATCTTAGACAAGCAACAAGCAAAATTGTACTTCTCAATCCACAGAAAAGGCAGAATATGTAGCAACAATAGTCAATTGTTCTAACATTTTTTGGTTCAAACAACTGTTGGAAGGAATGAAGGTAGAAATCAAAGATCTAGTTGTCATACACTGTGATAAAACTAGTGCAATCAACATATCAAAGAATCCAGTAATGCATTCCAAAACAAAGCACATTGCTATTAAGTATCACTTCTTACGAGAGTTGGTGCAAGATAAATTTAGATTGGAATATGTGATTACAAAGGAATAGATTGCAGACATATTCACCAAGCCATTACCTAAGGATGCATTCATGTGTCTAAGAGGTAAGCTAGGGGTCATTCCCCTATCTAAAATTCACTAAAATGAAGTTTAGTGAATGCATCAACCAGAACCTATTGAAGATCAATTAGTTGATGCAGAATTGGAAAGGGCATATTATAGATGAATTAGTACTTAAGGTACATTGGTATTTACAGAGTTATTATCTTTGGCATGTGTTTTCAAAGAGGGAGAAGTTTACTGTCATATCTCTGAGAAATTTTTGGAACCAGAATAAAGTTAGAAACTAAAGGGAGAAGTCTTCTAAAGATGAAGTATGTTGAAAGAGGGAGGATGTTCTGAATGAACTTGGTATTAGTTGTTGCAAATAGAATTCAATGAAAGGAAGAGCTCATACTGACAAAGGGAGTTTTTAAATCCAAAGTTTCATTGTGCTATGACATTTTGTGTTGCCATCAATGCCAAAGAGGGAGATTGTTGGATACAACTGATAAATTGGGTGTTGTCTTTGATGTTACACAATTGTCAAAATCATTATCAGTCAGTATATTCTGAGCTCGCTTGGGCAGTGAAGCTAGTTCTTAGTGTCTACTGAATATTCCTGTGTTTTCCTAGTTCAAAAGGCAATGTCTATCGAGTTCACTCAGGCATCGAAGGAAAAGTTGTAGAAAGTGAGTGTTAACTGAGCTCACTCGGGTAATGAAGGAAAGATGGATGGAACCAGTGCTAACCAAGCTCACTCGGGTGCCAAAGGATTTTCATAAGTTTGCAGTGTTATGCAAGCTTCTATTGGTTAATGAAGAAAATCGTTTCAAAGTTAGTTTCTACTGAGCAAGGTTGGCTAACGAAGGGTTTTCTTATTTTGTTTTATTTAGCTTAATTGACTTATCTATTGATTCTAGCCGACTAAGGTGATGAATATTGATTATTGTAAGTTTTATTTGAGCTGACTTAACAAAGTGAAAGATATAGTATAAGGTCAAGTTGTGAGTTCAAAGTCTGCAAGAAAGTGAAAAAGTGTGCAAGCGTGAAAAGTGTGCAAGAGAATGTGCAAATTATGGTGATGTGATTGAAGATCTATTAATGAGTAGAGGAAGCAAATTGGAAGGATAAGAAGAATATCCTTATGGTGCAACAAAGTCATATTCGATCAGGAAGGATCAAGTACAAGCCATAACAAAGATCTCAAATCAGCAAATTGGTTGCAGTCAAATCAGGTCATCTCATTGTTACTCTTTAACCATTGTAGTAGTGATCTAAATCTCTTAACAATTTTGGCTTAACAACTATTTGCAAATCCTCTAACAAGGTGACAATTCCATTGAATTATTCTCAAGACCTCTAACTAGGCCACTCCTAACAGGGTGATTAAATCCTTTAATAGGGTCACACCTAACAGAGTGTTTTGTAACCTTTAACAGGGTTGACTCCTAACAGGGCTCACTTCAAAAGAGTGAAAATCAGTAACTACTTGCTATTGATGGTTTTTTCCAAATTAGGTTTCCATGTTAAATCCTAGTGTCAAATGTGTTCATACTATTTTATTTATGTGTTTGCAACTAAGTTAAAGTAATGGTAATCACAAATAACATCTAAAGGTTTATATGTTAATCATTTACTGAGCTAATCTAGTTATTACCAAGTTACAACATTCTATGTGTTTATCGAGCTTCAATAGTATTCAGTTATCTGTTTGCATTTTGTACTGACATCTAAGGGATCTAGAATTTATTTTAGTAGTAACTGATTCACCCCTCCCCTCTCAGTTACTCCTCTTATATTTCCAACACTCTCTACTCCCATCCAAGCCTGTACTACCACTCAAGGCATGGGTGAGGAACAAACACTGACCCTTATTAATTCATTTTAAACCCATTGAATGAAATGTTATCACTAATTAAAATAATTTGCAATGGGTTACGCAGGAAGCCTCTTTAGGGCTGTATCCTCCATTGCAAACCACCTCCCAATATACACATAGATTACCTACCCTAAGCTCATGAAAAGTACAACTCATAAAATCATAATTTTCATCTCAGTCCTATAATATCAACTAGAAAGTACCAAAAGATAATTGATCGAAAACTCATAGGTTACAGTAGGAAAATTACAATAATCACCTCAATTATATACAAGCAACTAGAAAGCATCAAAAGATGATTGATCAAAACTCAAAGGTTATACTAGGAAATCACACCATTCACCTCATTCCTAAACAAGTAACTGATCAAAACTCATCATAGAAATACATGAATACATCACATTGGTCAAGTATAAAAAATTGCGACCAAAGTATACATAACATCATCACTAAACAAAACTCCCCCAAGCCTTTGGTAAACATCCTGATTAGTCAGTGTACTAAGTCCAACTCAAAACCAACACTAGTAAACCATATATCACATCAAGTAGTTTCATAAATCATTTATTTTGAAAACATACATGTTCAGTTTACAAATAGGGTTCAAGTTTTCATTTTTTTATTCAAGTGTCATATTGACTAAGGTTTTCAAGTTCACAATTATTCCAAAGTACCTTAGTATTTGAAACCATTTTTATATAAAACTGAACCATCTAAACAAAACCTATGCTTAATTAAAAACCATCAATTTCCCCAATTGAATTACAATTATCAATTTACTCATAAAAACATGTTAATAATAAAGTAATTAATAAAAGATTCAATTAAATTACTAACATTAAATAATTTATGTAATTAAACATTATTATCATAATTTAATTATAATTATCAATTATTAATTATAATATTTAGTAACTTTTTAATAAAATAATATTTTTATATTATATTATTATTAAAAATAAATATTAAATTACATAATATAATAATTACTTATTAATATTATTATTAATAATATTATTTATTAAATATATTAAAATAAACTATATTTAAAATTTATTGAAATTTATTTTATAAATTTTAATATAATTGAAAATTCAAATCGCAATTTTTTTGCATGCGTTTAACACTCGTCAATTGGCTAGCAAAGTTGCATTAGTGTTGTTACAGTAGCGGCAACAATGTACTGCCATATAGCAGTACCCTTTTTTACAACAACAATAGGTTGTCGTGCAACTTGCTTTAAGCTATTGTAGGGTGGGTGGGGATTTGGTGGCCCCCGTCCCCCTTCAAACCAATGTGTGTGTGTGTGTGTGTGTGTGTGTGTGTGTGTGTGTGTTTGTGTTTTAATTTTTTTTTGATAAAAAACAAATAAATACAAAGCCCTCCAAATTAAATTGCCATTTTTATATGATAATATAATTATCACAGTAATTATTAATTATTGTGGTAATTATATTATTTTTTGATTAAGGAAAACATGTTTTAAGGGGGTCCTAAAACCCTTACACTGGTAACAGTAAAACATAGATAAAATGCTTAAAGTATCCAACAAACTAAAATAAAACTGAAACAACCCCCCATAAGGAAAAGATATAAAGCATACAAAAACACGAGAGCAGAATAAAAAACCAGGAGAGGCCCAAAAGCTAGGAAGGTTGGTCAAATAATTTTTTTGAATATTTTTGCAGCACAAATTTCTAGCTCAGACATTCTTCCAGTCACCTCTTTCATGCCAGATAGATCTTTGTTAGGTTCCTAGATATCCTTCTTCTTTGTGCTAGATCTAGTTCTCTTTCTCGAGCCATCCTCAGGAGACCTATCTTTGGCATTGCTAGGAGAAAGATCATCCTCTTTGTTGACCCTATGTTCTTCAATTTTTTTAATGAGCACCTTTATGTTCTCATTAGCCTCTTTAAGGATGTTGTAGCTTTGCTCAACAATAATTTTCACAAAGCCCTCCATGTTTTGAATCCTACTCTTCACTTCCTCCACTCTGTTTTCAATGTTCTTTTCCTCCTCTATTTTCCTATTCCTCAAGATGTAATCCTCTCTCTCCAAACTACTCACTCTATATTTGAGCTCCTAAATTTTGTGGAAAATTCATTTGTTGGTACGATAGCTATCCACCATACTATTTTTCACATTGTTGAGCACATACATATGAGGGATTTCCTTAGTGGAATCACTTAAAATTACTAGGGCCAAGTCAATCAGCTCCTCCATTTTAATTTTTCCCTCTTTATTCTCTTTGACCATAGTTCTAATCAACTGTCTGTTGATCCCCATATTTACAGAAATAGTATCAAAATTCCTCCACACCACATTCCTATCTTTGCCTGTAATCATGCATTTGTAATGGTTGGATCCCAACTCCTCATAATAATGCTCTTGCTCTTCCCCACACCCCTTCTTCTTATCATCCTTATCCATATCCTTCCCCACCTCTTGGTTTTCATCCTCCTCTCTATTGGTCAACATGATAATGGTGATGTTTCTCTTACTAGTCATCCTCTTTTTGTCCTCCCCATCTTTGAGATTGGTCTCCTCTCCTCCCTCAGTGTTGTTGCCCTCTATGTCCATGCCCTCCACCCTTTCATTGTAGTCCTTGTCAAATGAAATTGCATAACCTTGTTTAGGTTCAGGAATCACTTTTTTCTCCTTTCTCTCCATTTTGATACCTTTTTAAACATTATTATACTATGGGATAGCATCCTCCTCTGAGTCTGAATGCATCTCTTGGTTTTCCTTGGTATCAGAAGGAGTATAGTCCTCTCCCAATTCATCTGAGTCATCTCTACCCTTCTTCCCCATATTTCTATTATTCTTAATTTTTTTTCCATAGAACTATCCTTAAAAAATTCATAGATTAAAAGTAAGAGCCCTTCATGGAAGGTTGGATTACTTGAGTGCTTCTCCTTATAGTTAGTAATATTTTTATTGATAGACGAGCAAAGGAAAAAAGGAATGGATATCTTTGCCCCATACCTAAAATGGTTAAGAAGCACAAAATGGTGGGTGTAGAGGTGGTCAAATCTCATGTTGAGGGAAATGTACTTGATTATAACCCTCAACACAAACCTCCACAGTGGATTTATAGAGCTTAGTAGGTAGTACATACCTTTCTTCACTAAGACCTTCTTTTCCTCCAAATCTTTGGTGAATTCGACCACAGCCTGTCCATAAATCTTTCTATCTCTGTAAGATTTCTTCCCCATGATGGGTATACTAATCACCATCGAGATAACATCCTCTATCACCATGAAATCTACACCATCAATCTTTACAATCCCCTCATTCCAGCTCTTAACTATGCTTCGAGTAACAGAGGGTTTCCACCCATGAAGTTGTTCGATGAAATTGGTGACTTTACCCTTTTTCAAAATGCTCCACACCTTAGAGTGTCTACACCACTTCTAAGCTTCATCCTCAAGTTCCCTCCTATGTCTTGCCCCCACCATAATTTCTTCCTCTCTACAAACTTTTCTTCTAGTATTGAAAATCTTCAAAGCTAAATTATCATTAACACTAGTCATTTTCACAAAAATTCTTTTCACCATGTGTACTTTATGCCTAAAATCAATCCTCACAGTGAGATGATGGATAATATTGATGTAAAAAGTACAATTACTTTCATACTTACACATCATATTTTTTCACATTTCCCATAACTCATAAACGATCATAATGTGTCTTTTATGATTCCCAATCTACCCAGGATTCTTTCCCTTTCTATTAGCTCAAGGATTTCCAATTGAAAAGTATGTTCGTCTGTCCACTTTGCCACTTCATTATTCTTGACTGACCAATTGGCCAACCTGTCATCCACTTGGTTGGCTTCCCTATACTCATGAGCCACATAAGTATTCTTAAAGGTCTTAAGGTGTTGAATGTAGTCTTGAATAATATTCATGATCGTCCAAATAGGCTCATTCTTCTCATTGAGACAATCTATAATATTATTTTAGTCTCCTTCTAGCCAAAGATTTTTGACTCCCATGTCTTGAACCAATTTAATTATTTGATGAGTCACCATCACCTCTGTATAATGGTTGGTTTGCATGCCCAGAGGTGTTGACACATCAACAATGATCTGGGGGACATTTTCATCAAAAATTGAAGTATCTCCAAAACTCCAACAATCAGCATTAGTTTAAAGTCCTCAAAATTCTAGACCCAACACAATTTGAACAGGCAAAAATAGAGTCTGTATGCTCAAGTTACAACCAGTCAAAGGTTGGTCAAACTTTGGTATAGAGGCCATCAAAAAGTCAAAAATTTGAACTCCTAAGAATCCGTCAAAGTTGGTACTAGGTCGAAGGTCTCGTTGAGAGCCCTCTGACGACATTCATTTCGTCAAAAATAGAGATCATATGCAAAAATGACACCCAATCAAAGTCTAAGGTGGCGTGGCACAATTTTTTTTTTTTTTTTTAAATTATTATTATTTATTAAACACCACCGTACCAAAAATATATTTTTGTGGCCAACTGGGTCGAACCCGCGACCACTGGGTATTAAACTTTGGTCGTTGGCCGTGGCTGTCGCGCCATCGATTGTCTTGAAAACTCTTATGGTGTAGCTACTATTTAAATGTTTCCCACCAAAAATTGAAGTTTTAAAGGCCATCGGCGGGGTTGGAACCCCTGACTGGTGGCCTATTTAAAAGGATGCCCACTGCTACGCTATTTTAGCACTTTAAGATATATATATAGCGCGGTCTATATATAATGTTAAACTAACCTACCAACCCCTTGCTAAATTAAGGGTATTTGTTAATTTGTTACCCCAAGAATTGCATATAGCCAAATTTTTAAAATGGCTAAGTGGTATTTTCAAAGGGTAATTAGTTGAAGGCCCTAAAATTATCATTTTTTTTTGGCTTATTTAGGCTAATTTTTTGCATAAAAAGGGGGCATATTTTACCTTTTGGGAGGCCATTGAACAAACGTGGCATTCAGAATTGCTGGAGAGAATTTTCTAGGAAGACATTTTTTAGTCCTATGCATCAGCATGTTGATGTTGTACTTTTGAGGGAATGATGTTGTAACACTGTATGAGATTCTTGGAGTTAATTAGATCGGTCCCCCTATTGGAGCAAGACCCAAAGATGTAGTCCATACTGGACGAACTCTGAAATCAAATGTGTTGTGTCCCTTTTCTCTCTTGCTCATTCTATTTCTTTAATGTTGTGATGTTATTTCTTTTCAATTACATTAATTTAATTTGTTTAAAGTATTAAATTAACTTTATGTAATTGGTTAATATTTCTCTGTAATAGTCCTAGATCCTAGAAATCAGATCAAACAATCCCTTTACCATGTACATTTATGATGATCCCACCTACCCCAGCCTTTCTCGAGTTTCCTTTAGCTGCCCCATCAAAATTAGCTTTGTTCCACTCCTTAAGTGGGAGAGTCCATCTACACTCTTTCCTCTTGTTAGTATCCATAACCTTAGTGTTGAGAAGGGGGTTGAGACCTATTCTAGAAGAGTTGTTTTCTAACAAAGCGTTAAGGCTTTTATGGAAGACAATTTTAGCAATGGTTTCTTTCTCCCTAAAAAATATGTTGTTCCACTCTTTCCACACTCCCCAATAGACATGAAGCAAGGTCCATTTCCACAAGTCCTTGTTCCCATCCCCATACAACCCATGGTGCCATTGTTCAAAGAGATTAGTGGTGTTGATAGGAAAACACTAGGTCATATTGAAAAAAGACAAGAAATAAGACCAGATATCTCTAGTGAAGTGACAATGGATAAAAATATGATCCACACTCTCACTGTGATTTTTACATAGAATTCATATTTTGGGCATCATATTACCCCTCCTGGTGAGGTTATCCATTGTCAAAATATGGTTTTGGAGCATAATCCAGAAAAGAAAAAAAAATTGAATTTGGTTATAAGACTTGGATACCAAGCATTGGCCCAAACAGGGGCTATTCTATTGTTTTTCATGGTCTTGTATCCAGAGGCTATGGTGTAGTTACCATTCTTTGTCTCCCCCCATATAATGAAATCCTTGTTGTGGGACAAAGGTATATGCCTAACCATATCCATCAGTGGCTTAAGATTCAAGTATATCTTAGTCAGATTAACCCACTCATTATTATCCTTGTAGTCACTTACTTTGCATCCAAATATTTCCATACAAGAGTTAGCCCATCTATTAAAAGGCTCTATGTTCCAGAATGGCCCTTGTCTTAGCCAATCATCATGCCAAAAATTTATTTTTTCCCCATTACCCAATCTCCATTTTGCTTTCTCAAATGCTATACTCTTCATCCTCATAATGTCATTCCAGATGATTGAGCCCCTAGGGTCAAGGTCCCTACTAATGAATTGTCTGAGATTTATATCAGCAACATATTTGTCCTTCAAAATATTCCTCCATTCCCCTATTGTGTTGAAGATCCTCCATATTTGTTTAGCTTGGAAGTCTCTATTGAACTGTTTCAAATTCATAATCCCCAGCCCCCCTACTTTTTGGGTCTACAGATGGTCTCCCAGGCCACCAAAGGATACTTCTTACTATCATCAGTACCATCCCACATGAAAATCCTCTGAATGGATTCCAAAGTATCAAACACCTTTGAAGGAATAGAGAAAGGCTTAAAGCATAAGTTGGTAGGTTCTGTAAAGTAAATTTGATCAGCAACACTTTACCAGCCTGACTCAAGGTGATGCCTTTCTAACCCACCAGCTTTCTATTGTATCTATCAATGAGATTGTTTCAAAAGAGGTTAGGGGGTTTGTTCCCCAAAGGAAGCCCCAAATAGGTATAGGGGAGAGAACCAATTTTACAACCCAAAATTCAATCAATTTTCCTCTATCTTTCCATTGGG
This sequence comes from Cupressus sempervirens, assembly GCA_028749045.1. NCBI lineage: Eukaryota > Viridiplantae > Streptophyta > Pinopsida > Cupressales > Cupressaceae > Cupressus > Cupressus sempervirens. The sequence goes on along the minus strand of CM053788.1, from coordinate 548,573,263 downwards.
GTGTTAATAAAGAAGACCAAACTCTTATTTCAGATGATGATATAGCTTGTGGCATTGGAGTAAGAGTTGAGGATGCCCTTCACATTTTTGGCTTCTTTCATCAAAGCCTCTCCCCCTAAAATGGTTCCATCCATGAATTGTTGATGGGAGAAGATTAGGGGACCAAAGGAAGGCTTTAGGCCAACAATTTCCCCTCTTCTCCTTTTGTCTTGGATAAGCCTATCCAGACCTTCTACTAGGATGATAAAGAGGATTGATGAAAAAGGGTCACATTGCCTAAGCCCCCTAGAAGATTTAAAGAATTCAGAGGGAGACCCATTAATCATAACCACAAAGGAGGGGGTGGAAATCAGTTGAGATATAATCTTTCTTGTTCTCTCATTGAAACCAAAATATACCAGAATATTATCCAAGAAATCCCAATCCACCCTATTATACGCCTTTGAAAGATCAATTTTGAGCAAACAATCTTCTTGTTTACCTTCCTCTAAGGAGTGGATCACCTCATGCACAACAACGATGGAATCAAGAATTTTTCTACTAGGGACAAATCCTGATTTCTAAGGTGCAATAATCTCGAGCAGTAATTTGATAATTTTATTAGTCAAAACTTTTGCAAAAATCTTGTAAAGAGTGTTATAGAGACTAATAGGTCTAAAATAATCAAAAGAGTCCACACCTGTGACTTAATAAGGTCACCTTTAATAAATTTCCAATACATGTGGAAGAAAAAAATAGGAAAGCAATCAAGGCTTGGGGCTTTCTTGGCTGGTAGAGTGAGAAAAAATTCCTTAATTTCCTCAACATTCGGGATGGCCACTAGGGCCTTGTTTTAAGTAGCATTAATCACACTTGGAATGGTCTTGAGAATTTCTTTCTAGTTTTCTTTGTCCAAATTTAGATCTTTTGATAGGATGGAGGAGAAATATCTAATTGCTATCTCTTTATCTTCCCTTATAGTATCAGCCCCTTTTTTAATACCACTAATTATGTTGGTAGCGATGTGTTTCATAGTAGATAGATGAAAGAATCTAGAGTTTTTATCCCCTTCCTTGAGCTAAATTGACCTAGAACATTGCCTCCAAGATATTTCCTCTTTTCCCAGAATATTGTGTAGGTTAGCCAGAATCTCCTTTTCATAGTTTAGCCTGATTTCATCATATCCCATGTTCTATATCTCTTCCTGCATCTCTGTAAGATTCTCCAAAATCCTATCTTTAGATTGAAAAAATTACCAAAGTCCATTTTGTTCTACTTTTTGATCTCCATTCTAATGTTTCTGAGTTTTTAAGCCACCTTATACATAGTGGTGCCTTCCACCTCTATACTCCACCACTCCTTAATTTTGTCAAAGAAACCACAGTGAGGAGATCACGTCTTCTCAAATTTTAAAGGGAAAGCCTTTTTCCTATCGATAGTTTCTAAGGTAGGAGAAATAGGAGAATGATCTGATCCAAGTTTTGCCATGGAGGAAAGCTTGCGATGAAACTAGTTCATCCAATCCAAATTGATAAGGGCCCTATCCAACCTGACCTAAATGAAATCCATACCAACTCTCTTATTAGACCAAGTGTATTTTCCACCCCCAGGCTCTACATCCAGAAGGGTTGGGTCTCTGATCATATCAGCCAAGTGTTGCCTACTTTCTAGGTTTGGCAGGAACCCTCCTAATTTCTTTGTGGCCAAAAGAGGAGTATTGAAATATACCATAATAGTTCCCTTAGGTTCTCCCACCATGGCCATTAAATCACAGATTTTATTCCAATAAAGTCTTCTACTATTCTTAGAATTGGGGGCATAGACATTCATAATAGTCCAGCTAACCTAGTCCTTGGGGTTTTTGAAAAGCATAAGCAAAATATTACCTTCATCATAAATGATTTTTGCTTCAAAAGAATCCTTGCATATCACTATCAAGCCTCTAGAAGCTCCCTCAGAGTTTGTAGCCACATTCTTCATACCTTTATTGAAATTAATCTTTTCAACTTTTTCCTTCTTCATTTTAATTTCCTATAACAAGAACAAATCTGGCCTATGATCCCTTATAATATTCCTAACTATTTCTCATTTGTGGATTCCACTAAGTCTACGAATGTTCCAGGAAATGACCTTTATGGTTTATTTTGGGAGCATGTTTCCTGGATGGTTCTTTGGTTCCCATCTATTATATTTCTTCTTGTTTCTTCCTTTCTGATTTGGTGCTTGTTCTTCTTGGTTGGAGTGCTAGATTTACTTCTTGTGTCTACTTTTACTCTGCTCCTAGTAGCTACAGGTGAGACTGGTGATGGGTCCCTGTTATTTATTTTTTCTTATCCTTAATTGTTATCCATGGTCCTATGTTGGCATCTTTAAAGCTATCAATAAGAGCCTCCATCCTAGAGAAATGTCTAGGAGTAGAGGCAGAAACCATCTCAAGAAATCAATTAACTTTTGTAGGGTAAACCCCATTGCTTCTTCTAAAGTTTGATTCATGTGTTAGAGAAGGTCCCTGCACCTCCATAGACCCCCCAAAATCCTGGGTGTCAGGAATAATAGATGCCTCAATGATTTCCTCCATTGTGGTCTCCTCATTGATTCCCTCCACTATGATCTCATCTTCCCCTATATTATTCTTGCAAACCACATTATCCTCCCCCCCCCTCGAGGTTAAGATTTTAGGGTTAGTCTCAAGAGCTTTCATGCCCCTATTGCTTGTTGTCATCTGGTCCTTTTGCTGCTCTAGCTCCTTATTTTCTATTATTCCTTCCAAGCTATGGTAATCCAGAGGGGTCTCCTTCTTGTCTCTTCCTCCAAGAACTTCCCCCCTGAGGGTCTTTTTCATTGGTAGCTTTCTCCCTCCACACCTTCCTGGAAGCCTTAGTTCGATTCAAAAATTTGTGTTGGTTTTCTTTACTTTTCCCTTGTTTATTTTGAGCCTTGCGAGCTTTTTCCTTCTCTATGAAAATAGGGAACACTTTTTCTTTGTGACCTTCCTTTTTGCAATGGAAGAAGGTGAAAGGGACATTTTCGTAATCTATCTGTTGCACTCGCTTTCCCAATATTGATTGAAACTCAATTGCTTGGGCCATATCCTAACCCTCAACCACTCCAACACATATTTTGGCATACATGAGTCTTTTATTGGTTGTAGTAACTGGGTCAATGGAAAGCAGCTCCCCAAAAGAGTTGGCAATGCCATCAAGCACATCTTCTGTTAGAATTCTTTAGAATAACTGAGAGGGGGGGTGAATCAGTTATTCAAGGTCTAAATGACCTAATTTAATACTTTTTCTCTAATTATAGTGAGCCCATAAACTTTTCATCCATCCAAACTTAAATTAATCATTTTAGCAAATTATAGAAAATCAATATGTAGGGATAAAACATGCAAGATCAACACATGACACAGTGATTTACGTGGAAACCCAATTTGGGAAAAACCACTAGTAACATGCTACTTAATTTTCACTCTTCTAAAGTGATGCCCTGTTAAAAGTCTGCCCTGATAAAGGCTTACAACACACTGTTAAATGTGACCATGTTAGAGGATTTTACCATATTGTTAGAATGGGCTTGGTCAAAGGACTTTTGAACATTCACTTGGAATGTCACCCTGTTAAAGGATTTATAACATGGCTATTAAACCAACCTAAGTTCATAGGATTTAAACTATTTGTTACAATTGTTAGAGAGTAACAATAATAGCTTTTTTATCTGATACAACTTACAACATATTTTGCAGACTTCAGATCACATTTCAGTTCAGTCCTTTTGCTTGGCTTTAATCACTTCAGCTTTGACAGCTTGTCATCTCAAGCTTCATCTCCTTAAGTCTTCTTACTCATCATACCAATGCAACCATATCTATGGTCATTTGTTGAAGCAGAGTATCTGTGCTCTCTTATTCCATAGCACCTCCTTCAACACTTTATGCTTTCATGCTTGGCCTCCTCTCTACTGCTTCGTGACCTTGTTACTCCTTAAATAGAAATTTGGATTGCCTTTGCCACTCGATTCTCCCTCTCCAACTTTAGGGTTTCAAATGGATTAGGTAGGGTACAATGTATCTACCCCATATCTTGCTCTTATCTAGAAACTTCATCTAGAGTCCAGTTGTATTCTCCAAAACCGTTCTACATGGTGTTCTGTGCCACCATCTCATCACTCTTATCTTCTATTTAATTCATAGAATTCTAGATAACAACCTTGTCGGCTTAGATTTGACGAATCTTCAATCTTAGAAATAATGCAACAACTCGGCATTATTGGTTTACTGATGCTCAACACCTAAAGATCACTCAGCATCTGAAGTTCACTCGGCACTTACTAAAGTTCACTCAGCACTTACTGAAGTTCACTCGGCACTTACTGAAGTTCACTTGGCATCTTAAGATCACTTGCTCGGCTTCAAATAGGAATCTGTTTGACACTTACTAGCTTGCTCGGCTCCCTCTCTAATAGACTTAGTTAGGCTTTACAAATGACTTAGCTAAAACCTTACATCTTTGATATGTTTCAGTGTGCCCATTCTCTGTGTCTTAGAGTATGTTGTCAATACACTTTTTCATCAATGGCTTAGCTAATCCTTGTACTTCATTACAACATCATAACTTCAACCTTTCTCTAGGTGTACTAGTTACATCTTATTGATTGCCTCCTCCTTGTCAATCAACCAATTGATAGTATTTGGATCACTAAAGCAATTGCCATTCTTGCAAGTAGCAAGTTTGACATCAATGACAAAACAATGATTGAGAATATTTTTTACCAGTTCCATTACTTTTTATGTATGATCTCTTCAATTATTTCCAACAATCTCCCTCATGATCTTTTCAATCATTTCCAACAATCTTCATGTCAGTATTCCAGGGGAGTTCTAGCAATCTTATCTAGGTGGGGGCCTGGGTCAAGAAATCATTATTGAGGTCAAGGTTAGATTTCCACTTTTGAAGAATGAGAGTAGACTTCCGCATCAACCAATTACTTGCACAGAGTATCCTTGAGTAATCTTCTGAGTAGGAAAACTCAAAAGACATGAAACCTATAGCCATAGTCGTAACTTCAACTTGTCCTTTCAGCTCCCACTTGTTTCTAGCAAAGATTCAAACCAGGTCAATGTTTGGTCGAGGGCCAATGAACTTACCCACCAAAGTTGCAGCCATGCTAAAAATATTATGATCTATAATCTTTGTAGGTACTTCTAAGACAAAGACCCCCTTCTCTTTATTTGATTTATTAATAATCTTAGGGAAGGAGGATTTACCTGATGGTTTGACTCCAAACAGATTAGTCTATCGACCCTAGGCACCTGGGGTCCCTCCAAATGCCCTTGGTTTTGGAGCAATATGAATTTTTCTCCTAGATGTGGCTACAAAGCCCGTGGGTCCCCATCTACTATTATATCCTCCTTTCCTTTGTCATTATCCTACACCAGGCCCACATTCTAATCATCATGTCTATTCTTTGCAAGTTTCCTGCTCAAAACCACATTCAAAAGTTTACTTCTCCACTCATCCTGAAATCCTTCATTTGGTAATTTTATATATATATATATATATATATATATATATATATATATATATATATATATATATATATATATATATATATATATATATATATATATATATATATATATATATTTCCATAATAGATCTGATAGGAAAAATATATACAACTGATCGAATTCTTTATATAAAATTCTTATTTTCTTTTCCAAACCCTACTCAAATTACAATTTTCTAAATCCATTCCATTTTCCAAAATGAGTATACTCAAACAAGGGTTTCAAATTAATTTAATTCATAGAAATTTTTCAATAATGAAGAACCATCAATTTGATAGCAAGGGTTTCAACCCAAATAAATTCTAAAAACAGATCCATACAAACATGAAGAGGACATAGAAATTTTAGAGGGAAATTACTGTGCAAAACTCAGCAAGATCCTACATCGATTTGATGCTAACTAGATGGATGCTAAGAGCTTGCAAAAAATTTCCATCTTCTTGAAAACCCTCTTTCTCAAAAATTTGCTCCTCCAAACTTCTCTATGGAGAAATCAGCTCTAAATTCTTAATAAAGAGCTTTCTCCTTTAGGGTTTTGGTTTCAAAATCATGCAAACTCTTTTACTTTATTATTTTATTTTATTTTCATGTGCAAATTTTTTGCATTTTTAATTAAAATAAACTTTATTTAATTTATTCTCTCCCTTTTATTAAATGACAAGATGTCTTTAATAATATATTTATTAATTTAACTAATAATATTATTTAGAGTTTATTATTAAAATGAAACTCCTAAATAAATTAAATAAATAGAATTACACCAAAATTAGAACTTTAATTAAATATTTTAAATTTAATTCTTTTATTTAATTAATTTCTTAATTAATTAAATATTGATTATTCTTTATAAAAAATTTCTTAAATTAAATCATTTAATAATATTTTTATTTGATTTAATTATAACTAAAAATCACAACTAACCCACAAATCTAAATAAGAAAACTCATCATAATGACAAAGAACAAAATCAAACTCAAGGGTCAAAATCTCGAATTCACATCACTTGACAAATTTAGAAGGGTAAATAAATCAGAAATGTGTCCTACTTTCTAGGACAATTGTCTTAGGGTTAGGATTCGAAGTCAAGAACTATATCTCGTCTTTACCATTGAGATACTGCTATAGGGCATGCTCATCCTAGCAATTCAAGGAAGTCGATGTCCGATACCTATAATTTGCATAAAAGTCGAGCATGTACATATACATATAAATCTAAACTAAATAGGCAATAATGAAGAGTGGTGCATCGTGTAGATCCTGACTAGTAGGTGACTATGACTCCCTTCCTCAAACACATAGGGAATGTCAAATATAAAGTAAAATATACAAGTACACCATACACATGCAAGTATGCAGTAAGTAACCATAGAAACTACATATAAATCATCCATCTAACTATCATCATGAAATCACTAAAATCACTATATGAACATACGAAGCATTATCATCGAAGGGATAAACATAAACACATAAAATAACTAAGTAACAAGTAGCTCATCAAGTATGTAAATTAAGTATGAAATAACATCCAATCAAATCTAGTAAACAAGTACTACCAAACATAAAACATAACCATAAAGTTGACCAAAAAAAATTTTTCAATATAACAAAAAAAGTAAACTATGGGTAGGCATTACATCCACCCCCCATGGACTTAGGCTTACTCTTGGAAGCCTACAAGAAAGATAAAACTCTAACACTTACTGTGTGGGTTCTATTGGACCCTTTTCCCCTATAGGATGATAAGACTCCACTGAAAACACCCTTTGAGATCTACCCATGTCTCCTACAACATCCAAGCAAGAAAAACAAAGATGCTCACAAGGTCAAAAAAGGTATACTACCTTCAAGCACAATCTTAAGAAAATATATTTGAAATCTAACTCAATAGTTATTCAAGTTTTCTTTTTTTTAAATGTTTCAAGTATTCAATTTTGAAAATCCAAAGTGTTCATGTTGTAATAGATACATATAGATGTTTAATTTTTGTTCCAGTTTAACTAGTTGTCATCTAATGGTATTCCAATATACCCAAAGCTCCCAATGTAGAAACTTAGGCTCTGATACTAGATTTAATGGTCCCCTCGAGAACCCAGAAGAAATTAACCTAAAGTTTCATTAAGTTTTCCAAACTTTTTTTTTTGAAAGATTATAACAACAAGAGATAACATAGTGGAAGAAATAACTCACATACATGCATAAGCAATACATTAATAGTTACATCTCCTAAGGGTTCCATGACATTGAGTCACATATGTAAGTTTTATTAATACTAAATATGATATATAGAAAATCCACATCATAGGATAACCACAAGTACAAATCCAATTAGATAATATACAATTACATAAGACGCTACATGGCATAAAGAAAATGCATGATCATTTGTTGTACAAGTCACGGGATATGAACAACTCAAATAATATACATCATCTCATAAGATCTCTGATAATTAAATATAGTACAATAGAATATATCCATCCAACAGAAATACAAGATCAAAATGAAAGGAACAACTGCACAAGTACATTGAACAACAACATCTAGCTATCGAATCTCAATGGTATAAGAAACACTACCACCCAACCTCATGTAGCCTAAATATCCCACTCCCACTATGCCAAGGAGATAATCTCAAGTCCCATACAGATATCAATCCACAAGTCATAACCAACATCTAGGTCAAGGAAAACTTAATAGTAATCTATCTCAAAGGTACCATGACACAAAAGACATCTAAACCCATAGGCAACAAAGACATGTAGGAAATATACTATATAAGTGGACAAGTGTCATCACATGAGCCAACTCTAAGGTTACCATGGAAGCCTCTCTAAACTCTAGCCCCCTAATGTCTCTATGTAGCATTAGTATCCTTTCGTATAGACAAGACATACTAACAAGGCAAGCTCGCAACTAAGCATCCTCTCTACTCCCATCCTAGCTTGTACTAGCACTTAAGGCATGGACGAGGAACAAACATTGACTCTTATTAATTCATTTTAAATCTGTTTAATAAAATGTTATCACTTATTAAAATAACTTACAATGGGCTACCTAGGAAACCTCTTTAGGGCTTTGGCCTCCATTGCAAGACACTTCCCAACATACACATAGATTACCTACCCTAAGCTCATGAAAAGTACAGCTCATAAAATCACAATTTTCACCTCAGTCCTTTACAAGCAACTGGAAATCACCTAATGAAAAATCACAATATTCACCTCAATCCTATAAAAGTAACTAGAAAGCACCAAAATATAATTGTTTGAAAACTCATAGGTTATTGTACAAAAATCACAATAATCACCTCAATTCTATACAAGCAATTGGAAAGCATCAAAAGATAAATGATCAAAACTTAAAGGTTACACTAGGAAATCACACCATTCACTACATTCCTAAACAAGCAACTGATCAAAACTCATCATAGAAATATGTGAATACATCACATTGGTCGGGTATAAAAGATCGTGACCAAAATATACATAACATAATCATAGATCAAAACTCCCCCAAGCCTCTGGTAAACATCCTGACTGGTCAATGTGCTAAGTCCAACCCAAAACCAACACTAGTAAACCATACATCATATTAAGTAGTTTCATAAATCTTTTGTTTTGAAAATATAAATGTTCAATTTACAAATAGGGTTCAAGCTTTCTTTCTTTTTTGTTCCAGTGTCATATTGACTAAGGTTTTTGAGTTCACAATTATTCCAAAGTTCCTTAGTATTTGTAACCATTTTTATATAAAATAGAATCATCTAAACAAAACCCATGTTTTATCAAAAACCATCAATTCCCCAATTGAATTACAAATTATCAATTTACTTCATAAAAACATGTTAATAATAAAGTAATTGATAAAATGTTCAATTATAATACTAATATTAAACAATTTATGTAATTAAACATTATTATCACAATTTAACAATAATTATCAATTATTAATTATAATATTTATTAACTTATTAATAAAATATAATATTTATATTATATTATTATTAATAATAAATATTAAATTACATAATATAATAATTACTTATTAATATAATATTATTTATTAAATATATTAAAATAAACTATATTTAAAATTTATTAAATAAATTTTAATATAGCTAAAGTCAAATTGCATTTTTTGTGCATGCATTTAAGGCCTGTCAACCATCTTAGCAAAACTGCGATAGTGCCGTTGCTGCAACAACAGCAGTAGGTTGTCATGCCACTTGCTTTAAGTAGTCGCAGTGTAGGTGGGGATTTGGTGGGCCCCACCCCCCTTCAAACCTATATATATATAAAATTTGTTTTAATTTAAAAGTGAATAAATACAAAGCCCTCCAAATTAAATTGTTATTTTTATATGATAATATAATTATCACAATATTATTAATTACTATTTATATATATATATATATAATTTCCATAATATATCTAATATGAAAAATATATACAACCAATCGAATTCTTTATATAAAATTCTGATTTTCTTTTCCAAACCCTATCTGAATTACAATTTTCTAAATCCATTCCATTTTCCAAAATGTGTATACTTAAACAAGGGTTTCAAATTGATTTAATTCATGGACATTTTTCAATAGTGAAGAACAGTAAATTTGATAGCAATGGTTTCAACTTGAATAAATTCTGAAAACAAATCCATACAAACATAGAGAAGATAGAGAAATTTTGAAGGGAAATTACTATGCAAAAATCAACAAGATCCTACCTCGATCTGATGCTAACTAGACAGATGCTTAGAGCTTGCAAGAAATTCCCGTCTTCTCGAAATTTGCTCCTTTAGACCTTTCTATGGAGAAATGAGCTCTAATTTCTTAATAAAGAGCTTTCTCCTTTAGGGTTTCGATTTTACAATGACACAAACCCTTTTACTTTATTATTTTATTTTATTTTAATTTCATGTGCAAACGTTTTGCATTTTTAATTAAAATAAACTTTATTTAATATATTCTCTATCTTTTATTAAATAACAAGACATCTTTAATAATCTATTTATTAATTTAACTAATAATATTATTTAGAGATTATTAATAAAATGAAACTCCTAACTAAATTATTATTGAATTAAATAATTATAATTACGCCAAAATTAGAACTTTAATTAAATCTTTTATTTAATTCATTTCTCAATTAATTAAATATAATTAAATATTGATTTTTCTTTATAAATTTTTCTTTAAATTAAATCATCTAATAATCTTTTTATTTGATTTAATTATAACTGAAAATCGCAACTAACCCACAAATCTAAATAAGAAAATCAATCATAAAGACAAAGTACAAAATCAAAGTCAAGGGTCAAAATCTCGAATTCACATCACTTGATGAATTCGAAAGGGTAAATAACTTAAAAACTTTTCCTACTTTCCAAGACAATTTGCTTAGGGTTAGGATTTGGACTCAAGAACTATCTCCCCTCTTACCATTGAGATACTGCAATAGGGCACACTCATCCTAGCAATTTAGGGAATTCGATGCTCAGTACCTTCAATCTACATAAAAGTCAAGAATGTACATATACATATAAATGTAAACTAAATAGGCAATGTCGGGGAGTGGTGCATTGTGTAGATCCCGACTGGCAGGTGACATAAAGTAAAACATACAAGTATGGGGTAAGTAACCATAGAAACTGCATATAAATCATCCATTTAACTATCATCATGAAATCACTATATGAACATATGAAGCTTCATCATCAAAGGGGTAAACATAAACACATGAAATAGTTGAGTATCAAGTAGCTTATCAAATATGTAAACTGATTATGAAATAACATACAATCAAATCTGGTATCCAAGAACCACTAAACATAAAACATAACCATAAAGGTGGCCTAAAAGAATTTGATAATATAACAAGAAAAGTTTTAATGTCTCGATTTGGATGTCCTTCAAATTGCTCTAAGTTTCCAATCTAAGGTCTTGTGAATAACTTCAAGTATTCATTTTATACTTGGAAATATATGGAACATGTAATTGTCTTCAAGGGATTCCAATCTTTTGAATAATAAATAAATATATGTATGCCTCTATATAAATGAGATGATAGCTTGTATATAAAATAAAGCATATTTAGGATTAGGAACTTCTTGTAACATATCAACTTAATACTTACTATCAATCTTCTCTTAACCTATGGTTCCTCCTTATTATATTTACCTTTACCAATGTTTTTTAATACTCCACTTGCAAGCACTTAACTAAAGCTATGCTCTTGGGTCAACGAAGTTTGGTGGTTTCCCCCTTTATGTAAATGTCATTCGATGTATGGTATTCTCTACTGACTCTCTGCTTTCTGCTTTTAATGCAATTCTGCAGTCTGTATCCTTGCTTTTTGTTTTAATGTGTTTCGTTACCCTCCTTTTAATATTCTTTTGTCGATGTATATCCTTCCCTCCAAGATTTTCTTTTATGCCCTTCGATGGTGTATGTATCCCCCTCCATGTCCTTCGATAACTCTATCTTTATATATGTTTCATTATAGCTATGTTATAATATATTTTGTAATATATTATCCCTATTATTATTATCTAATATTTAAATATATTAGACTATTTATTTTTATATTTATATATTCATATTGTACTATCATTTTATATTAATGGTTGTACCATATTTATTTATAGATATAATATTATATCGATTAATATATTTATTATTTAAATTTATTAATTAATTTATTATCTTTAGTTATCAATATTATTTATATTCAAATGTGATAATATTTACATATACTATCATCTTATGGTTTATAATGCAATTATAACATCTATTTATTTTCATATTTTGATATTATTATGATTTATTTATTATTAAATTATATGTCAAACTAGAGATATCATAGTCCTTCCCTCTCAAATTTGCTTGTACCTGTATATAATTATCACAATCCTCCCAGTACACTTTTTTTTATCACCAATCCTACAACCACAAATAATTATTATCATGTACCTGTATATAATAGCCTCAAAGGAAAGTTGAGAAAATTAGTTCTAAACAATATCCTACCAAGCCCAAGAGCAAAACTTTGGCCCCCTTGGCCTCAATGGAAGACATTGGTCATCTAATGAGGTGGTCTACTTGGCAAAGTATTAATTAAGTTGACATGTTGTCAAATTTTTCTTAATTTAACCAATCTAAGCCCAGGAGCGAAACTTTGGCTCTCTTGGCCTTGATGAAGATATTCTATCATTCCATCAAGGTGGTCTACTTAGATGTCCATCTTAACATTTTTCCCAATCTAAGCCCAAGAGCAAAAATTTGGCCCTCTTGGCCTTGATGGCAGCACTTTGGCATCCATCAAGGTGATTTATTTAGATGAAAATTCTTTTCCTTTTTAGATACCCTACCTAAGCCCAAGAGTGAAACTTTGGCCCTCTCGGCGTTGATGGTAGCACTTGACATCCATCAAGGTGGTCTATTTAGGAGGTGATTTGATTCATAATTATTATAATCCTTTTTATTACATACATACATACATACATACATACATACATACATACATACATACATACATACATACATACATACATACATATATATATATATATATATAATCACCACTAAAATTGCAGCTCGTCTAGTTTTTGTTGGTCCTTCGCATCTTCATTACGTTCTTGATTATATTTAGGTCTCTTATTTACCTTGTCCTTTGCTTCCCCATCAATGGACTTGGCTTCTCTTCCCACATCTGTGTCCTGGTTCCCAACTCTCTTTACAATGAAAGCATAATTTTTTTCTTTTTAGTTCATCATGATAGCTCTTGAGCTCTCTTCTTCATTTATGGCCACACTCTCATGGTTCCTTGCAATAGTAACATAACTCATCCTTCTGGAAGTCCTTGGAGTGATTTCTTCCTTTTTCATGTCTGGAATGTGTGTTAGGTGCATGGTTCTTGGACCTATCATTCATCTGGTGCGTATCAAATTTTAATGCCTTTTGGATGGCATCTTCTAGTTTTTGTTGGTTCATGTGCTCCTACTGCACTCTTGATTGATTCCTTCAATCCATCTATAAATAAATAGGTGAGTCTCTTTTGTGATATTTTAGGTACCATGGTTGATAACCTTTCAAATTCCCTAGCAAATTCCATCACTGATCCCTCTTACCTAAGTTGGGTTGATCTTTTGAAGTACCATTCTATGTCTATTCGATCAAATTGCTTTATGAGTTTTTGGGTAAATTCATCATAACTCTTAATTTGTTTATGTCCTTGGTTGTTAAGGCCATGTTGCCACCAATCTTGTGCTACTCCTCTTAAATGAAGGATAGAAAATTGAATAGCACCTTTTTCTGTCATAGGATTTAAGGAAAGATATGTATCCAACAGTTGTACCCATGAGTGTGCTATTGTTTTTTATGATCCATCAAATTTTGGGAGACTCACTTTATTTATCTCCTCTCTCAGTCCTTTCTCTTGGTGTATTTGTCTCTTTCTACTAGATAGTGACTTCATCCGAGCATCACAATAGTCTTTAAATTGTATCTCCCTTCTAAGTTCAGGATCAATTTTGAAGTACTCATTTATAATGTCATCTATATTATTTACTTCATTTACCCCATCCTCATTTTCTTGTTCTTCTCCAGGTAGGAAGGGGGGTCTTGTGGGTCTATGATCTGATTTTGGTATATTCAGTTGATTATCATCTTTAGATTGGTGAGAGTTTGTATTTCTCCCATTTTTTTTTATATTATGAAGGGTTTCCAAGAGGATTCAATTCATTTCACTTTTCTCGGTTATGGCTTGAGCATTTCTTTCATTTTGTTCCATGAGTGCTTGAGTAATTCGATTTTTCTATTCCATGAAAGCTTTTAATTCATTACTTATTTGATCGTTCATTTTGGTGGATGGTTTCCTTCCCTCCCTTTCTAATGCTCTTTGATCCCTCTAGTGTTTTTGCATTAACTATTTTCCATAGGTTGGCAAGAAAGATGCTTTGATACCACTTGTAATGTCTTGATTTGGATGTCCTTCAAATTGCTCTAAGTTTCCAATCTAGGGTCTTGTGAATAACTTCAAGTATTCATTTTATACTTGGAAATATATGGAATAGGTAACTATCTTCAAGGGATTCCAACCTTTTGAATAATAAATAAATATATGCATGTCTCTATATAAATGAGATGATAGCTTGTATATAAAATAAAGTATATTTAGGATTAGGAACTTCTTCTAACATATCAACTTAATACTTACTATCAATCTTCTCTGAACCTACAGTTCCTCCTTATTATATTTACCTTTACCAATGTTTGTTAATACTCCACTTGCAAGCACTTAACAAAAGCTATGCTCTTGGGTCAACAAAGTTCAGTGGTTTCCCCCTTTACGTAAATGTCATTCGATGTGTGTTATTCTCTACGGACTCTCTACTTTCTACTTTTAATGCATTTCCATGGTCTGTATCCTTGCTTTCTGTTTTAATGTGTTTCGATACCCTCCTTTTAATATGCTTTTTTCGATGTATATCCTTCCCTCCAAGCTTTGTTTTTATGCCCTTCGATAACTTCGTCCTAATATATGTTGATTGGAGGGTGGCCAATAGTCACGTCTCTTAATTAGTTCATTATAGTTATGTTATAATATATTTTGTAATATATTATCCCTGTTATTATTATTATTTTTTCTCTGTAAATAGTCGAAGCCTTCTAATATATTATATTAATAAGATTGAAATGGTAACAATAATTTCTTCATTTTGACGGACACTGGTAGGAAAGAACGGAGCAAGAAAACCTCTAGTCTTGCCCAAAACTGAAGTCCTATATTATTACATAAATAAAAGATGCATACCTTAGTGTACAAAAATTAGATGGGATGACATGATAAATGGATATTCTTGAGAGATTTGATCTTTTTAATCCATCTGAAATCTAGATGTTGCATATTATGAGATAGTCTATACATCCTGATATGTATAAGCCATCATAGTTAAAACATGAAATAATGTTAAAGGTTAGTAAAAACATGATTAGGCATGTATCATAAAGTGTTTGTGCATTAAGGAATCCAAAGGGAACATAACCCATCAAAATAGCAAATGAAATTAGAGCTTGAAACACTTTCAATAGATCAAAGATTAGAGTAGTAGCTATATCATAAAAGCAGAGTTGTCAATGAAAACGCAGCATATTCAAAAAAACTTGGGGAAAAAAATCAACTGAAGACGAGACAAGTTTAATTGTATGAAAGGTATCAAATACCATACGTGGCAAATGTCGAGTAGAAAATGTAAGAGTGACATGCATAATAATGAGAGCCGAGTCAAAATAATAGACCAGAAAGAGATTCTCATGCCAAAACCATAGAGGCCATCAAAAGTAACTCACAAATAAGAGAGAGAGAGAAATGATAATAGGAAATGGTTATAATATATTCTAGAAAGTGATATTTACAGAGCAAGATTATATGAAAGTTTAGAAACGAACCATCGGGAAGACTGCTTTTGAAATGTAGTCATATAACAACCTTATACAAGATTACATGTTTGGAAAGGGAAATAGCCAGCTTAACTTATAATAACTAAACCTAGATACATATTTTGTACCTTATACTTAATTGGATCAAATTCATATTACAAAATTGGCCCAGAACTACAACTATAGTTATCATTACTATTTTTTAAACACCATTATAATCTCATAAGCTTCATACGGGTTTTTGGCCTTCGAACCTGGTGGAAACTCATAGGAAAACCTCCCTCTGCTAGATTTGTCATAGTTTGGGAGACAAAATTCCACATCCTCCAAGTTGGAGAGGTCCACATCAAAGTGGATGTATGCATCATAGGCCCGCAGATAATTCAGGAGCCAATCTCTACCTGAGTCCTCAATAATTCCTCTCCATCTCAGCAAGAAATTGATGCTTGCTTCCATCCTTGGCCACTCTTTGAAGAATTGAATTTTATCTTTGACAACCAGACACAGACACCTAAGGCTGCTGGCTAGTTTTGGGCTTCCCAATTCATGTTCCATGTATGCTTCTAGAAGGGGAATTCACAATCTTTCATCAATGTTAGCTACCACTATTTCTATCCCTAGCAGCCAACAGGGGTCAAAAAAATTGTAGCTAAGCCTAATAATATCTCACTTCTCAACCCCTGCCCTAGCAAGGTAGCCTACCCATAGCCCTAGAATGTAGCTATTTGTTCTCCATGTATACTCATAATTGAAAACCCCCTCACCCAACACTCTACTCACTATAATTTGAATCATGTCATCTATCAGCCAAAAGATCCTATTCCATCTTTCTTGCTTAATAGGACCACATAAGGCCATGGTGCGATTTTCAAAAGCATGATATAAACAAATATTGGTGTCCATGGAGAACCAATATTTTAGACCAGAGAGCTATACTAAAGATTAAAACTTTAGAGAAAAATCGACTAGTTATAGAATTTAGAAGTAAAAATCTAGAACCTACAATGATGACATAGTCACCCAAACAAGTTTGTAAATGTCACTCGATTTCACAATTAGGAGGATTTTTATGTAGGAATGAAAGATATGCATCAAAATCTGGTATGAGGCCCGATTAAATGATAAATAAATCATGATAACACGGTTGGGAGGGAGAACTAATTTTGCAAGTTATCCTAGTTTACTTTGGTTGAAAATTACCTAATGTCTCCATTAGTACCTTTATTTGCTAGGCTATCAGCTTCCGTGTTTCCTTCTCTAAAGATATGCGAGAATGTTAGCTCTTCAAATTTTTCTAATAGTTTAAGGGTTGTTTCTAATCTAGAATTTAAGATCTAGTTTGGCATTCCCCCTTTCCTAAGAGCATTTAATATAATCTGTGAGTCTCCTTCGATTATAATCTTTTTGATGCTAAGACTACTACATATTTTTAGACCTTCTTCTACCGCTTCTAATTCTACTAAGTTATTGGTCATTATTTCCAGTGGCTTAGATCTTTTTGCAAGCTGATTTCTTGATTCTCCCCTAATAATGCATCCTATGCCTGGATTGCCTCTAGAAGCTCCATCAAAATTTAGTTTCTTCCATCCTATCGGTGGTGGTTCCCATTTTCATGCTTTCCTAGCTAAATTATTTTTCTTCTTGTAAGTGAGAGGAGGATTTATTATAAGAGGCCATAATTTTTTAATCTTTGCATCCCATTTTGTAAATGATCCTTCTTCTTTCAGTCTTTTCCTTAGGTCGCTATTTATAACTTCTATAATGGCGACTTCAATTTTTGTAGTGAGAGTTTGCAAGTTAAGCTCTTGATTTTGAAAGGTGCATCAGTTTCTTTCTTTCCAAATTTCCCAGGTTAGGATTGCTAGGGTGATATTCCAAAGTTTCCCATATACATTATTAGGAGGGTCTTTTGGCCAGCCTATTAGGTGGTCTAGCCAATTTTTTGCTAGGGGGGCTGTCCACTTGATTTATTTTTTGAGCCACCTCCAACATTCCTGAGTATATTTACAAAGATATAAGAGATGTTCTGCAATTTCATCACTTTCTTTGCATAGGATACATCTAGAAGGACCTTCAAGACCCATTTTTAAAATTCTATCGGATGTTAGTATTCTCTTTTGCATGGCCACCCACAGAAATATACCTACTTTGGGAAGCCCTACTGAGTCCCAACATAGGTTTATTGGGAAGGTAGTAACATCCCATCTCTAAGAATTTGTGATTGTTCTATACCCTTCTTTGACTTTATAAGTTCCATCCTTAGAGGTTGCCCAAACCAGTTTATCCTCCCTATTTTTAATTAAAATTGGGTGATTTTTGAGGATGTTTTCTAGAATATCTTGGTCCACCTGGTTGAGGCCACAATTAGAGAGGGGTTTCCATTTCCAACTCTTTTTTGAGTCTGGGTAGTTTTCCTGTATATAATCTTTCACTTTTGAACCCCATATTGTCTTAAGATGAGTTATGGCTTCTAGGGTAATTTCTAATAAATTTATAGGTGGATGTCCATTCCATGAGTCTTCTCGAAATAGAGCTTCATCGCCTTTCCCAATATCCCATGTAAGGTATTTGTTTATCAGATGTTGGTATTTTACCAAGAAGTTCCATCCTGCAAAACCTTTAGGGGGCTCTCTAATTCTAAATAATGAGGTCCTATCTGATGAGTTGAGGTATTTGTTATATAGGATTCTGGCCCATTTTCTGTCATGTTCTTGATACAATCCCCAAACTTATTTAGCTCCTAATGCTTCATTCTACCACTCTAGATTTTTGATTCCTAAGCCCCCAACTTCTTTGGGTTTAGAGATTTTGTCCCAAATGATTAGAGCTACCTTCTTTCTATCCTCTAATCCATTCTAGAAGAAGTCTTAGAGTTTCTTTTCAATTCTTAGGTTTATGTTTGTAGGTAATTGTGTATAGGAGAGTTGATAGGTGGGAATAACTGATAAAGTAACTTTAATTTTAGTAGTTCTCCTAGCCTTGGTCAGCCATCTTCCTTTCCAAGTCTCTGTTTGGTTATCAATTTTCCCTAGGATGTGTTCCCATCCCTATTTGGTCTTACTACCTTTATCTAGGAAAATTCCTAGATATTTAAATGGTAAAGTGCTCTTTTTGAATCCTAATTTGTTGCATATATGATCTTCTCTTTCCTCCGGTGTATTTAAGAAGAAGATTTTTGATTTTTTTGCATTAATTCTTTGTCCTAAGGCTTTAGTATATGTTTCTAGAATGTTTTGCATGTGTTTAGCCTCATTTAGAGTGTTGATTCCTACCAGGATTATGTCATCTGCAAACTATTGATGAGTTGTATTTTCTACATCATTTATTACTCTGAGTCCTTTAATTTTGTTATGTGATTGTGTAGTTTTGATTGCTCTTCTGAATGATTCTACCATAATAATAAACAAAAAATGGGGATATAGGGTCTCCTTGTTAGATCCCCCTTGAAATATTGAAAAAGCCTTCCAGAGTACAATTAATGAGAAGGGAAATTTTTTGGTTGGATATGCATTGATATATGATGTTTATCCACTATTTTGAGAAGCCAAAAGCTTCAAGAGTTTTACATAGGAATCTCTAGTCTACTTTGTCGTAAGCTTTTTGAATATCTAGTTTTAATAACATACAAGCTTTGTTATTTTTTATTGCAGAGTGGATAGTTTCTTGGATGGTAGAAATACCATCAAGGATGGATCTTCCTAGAACAAAACCTATTTGTTCCTCTAATATGAGTCTAGGGAGAAAATTTTTGAGATGGTTGGCTAAGACTTTTGAAAATACTTTGTAAATTGTGTTACAAAGTGTGATGGGTTTGAAGTCACCTAGTTCTACACATAAGTTCTTTTTAGGGATAAGGGTTAAGAAGGTGTGATTGATTTCTAATAAGAGAGATCCTCCATTCCTAGAAGCCTCCAGAGCTTTACATAAGTCTTCACCTAGAATGTCCCAACATTGTTGGAAGAAGAATGCTTGGAACCCATCTGGACCTGGGGATTTGTCTGGAATAATGTTGAAGAGGGCGACTTTACATGTTTGTTCCTCTGATATGAGTTTAGGGAGAAATTTTTTGAGATGATTGGCTAAGACTTTTGAAAATACTTTGTAAATTGTGTTACAAAGTGTGATGGGTCTGAAGTTGCTTGGTTCTACACATAAGTTCTTTTTAGGGATAAGGGTTAAGAAGGTGTGATTGATCTCTGATAAGAGAGATCCTCCATTCCTAGAAGCCTCCAGAGCTTTCCATAAGTCTTCACCTAGAATATCCCAAAATTGTTGGAAGAAGAATGATTGGAACCCATCTAGACCTAGCGATTTTTCTAGATTAATATTGAAGAGGGTGACTTTGACTTCTTAAAGAGTAAAAGGTTAATTAAGTATTTTATTATCTTCATTTGTGATCAACTTGGGAATAGATTTTAGCATTTCCTCTTGGTTTACCTTGTTTGAAGAGTTAAAATTATTGAGGGTATCTTGGAAGAAGTCAACAAAAAATTTTGCTATTTCTTCTGGGTTTTTAGTTTGCTCACCTTGCGAATTCTTTATTTTTGTTATGTTATTATGAGTTCTATTATGTAGTGTGCTGTTATGGAAGAATTTTGTGCTATGATCTCCTTCTAATAGCCACTTCTCTCTAGATTTTTTCTTCCAAAATATTTCTTCCTTTACTAATATTTCTTCTTGTTTTAAAAGGTACTCTTTTTCCAATTGATAAGTTTCATTATTCATTCCATTAATGATGATTTCTTTGTTTAATTTATCTAATTTTTCTTCGATATCTAGTTTTTCTTTGAAGATGTTTTTAAATTGCATTTTATTCCATTTTAGATTTTTTTCTTTTATGCTTTTTAGCTTTGAAACAAAGCAAAACATTTTTGAACCCTGAAACTGTTCTTCCTACCACCATCCTTTTATTTGATTCGGGAAAGATTTGTCCATAAATCACATATTTTCACATTTAAAGGGGTTCCTGCTTGGTTTAATCTACTCTTTGATTTCCACTTTTACTGGAAAGTGATCTAAACTTGCCATTGGTAGTATTTCCACATTGACATCTTTATCCAATATATTGAGTTCTCCTTTTAGGAAGAATCTTTCCAATCGTTCTTGCAATATAACAAAATCCTTTCCTTCTATTACTCCAAGTAGATAAGCCATTTTTGGTACTGATGTCTATAAGGGAGTCCTTCTGGATCTAGTTTTTGAAGTCTTCCATAGCTCTGGAAAATGAACTTATTCCACCATATTTTTCTTCTTTTCTTAAAATAACATTAAAATCTCCTTCTATGATTATTGCCTCATTTGGTTTTGTATTAATAAATGTGCTAATTTCATTCCAAACTACTGATTTTTCTAATGATTGACTGGGCCCATAGACATTTATTATAATCAACTATATGTTTGATTTTTTGCTGATAGCTCTACTTCCCATCCAGTTTATGTGGGTAGATATATCTTCTATATTGACTTGCCGAGAATTCCATATGATACCAAGTCCTCCTGAGGTTCCCTGTGACTCTTTAAACTTTGATTTCCAATTTCCCAATTTCTAACTTAATTTTAATCCTTCTTCTCTATTTAATTTTGTTTCTTGTATTAATGTAATATCTGAATCAAACAGTGTGAGATTACATTTTAATAAGTGTTTCTTGCTAGGGGTGTTTAGGCCCCTAGCATTCCAAGTGGTGATTTTCATTGATCCTCGGGAAGGCTCTTCCCCTTCCCTCCTTGTAGAATGTTAGAAATCTTTGTTTGTTCTTTTACCTATCCTACAACCTCCCTTAATTATTTTAGTGATTTCCTCTCTTTTTTACTTGGGTTTCTCACAATTTGGTGTCTTCATTCCTTCCTGATTTACTAAGAGACCTATCTTTTCCAAATTTTGTTCTTTTAACACTTTTTCGACTATCTCTGAATCTTCTCTTGCCTGATAGTCATCTATAAGAATTTTTTTGATTATCATCTTTTTTTTTTATAATCTTTTGATTCTGAGTTTTGGCCTTTTTCTTTGCATCTTGATTCATTACATTCTTTTTCTCTATTCGAGTTGTCCCCTAATTCATTCCATATTTCTTGCTCTTCATAATGTAAGCTTGTTGATCTTGGAGTTAAGTTCCTTGTTTCTGATTCTAATTCTATCCCTTCTTTGATTGGGGCAAACATGTCCATGTCATTACTAGGGGTTTACTAGAACTTGTAGCTCTTCTTTTTTGCCTTCTTTCTGATAGTAATATTGCTCCATTGGGCTAAATCTGCTAGTAGAATGTTGATTTCTTGTTTTGAAATCTTCAATTGGTGGGCTTCTTCCTAAATTCTATCTTTCCTTGATTCTTCTCTTTTATTGTTCTCTTGTTCCCTCTATTTAATTCCCGATATTTCATCTAGGGTTTCTGATGGTCCTTCTTCTCGGACTTTGATCTGCCTACTTCTATTTTTTGGTGATTCCTCTATTTCTAAAGTTAACACCCTTTTGCCTTTGTGCTCTTTATGGGCTTCTTCTGCTAGTATGCTTTGATCCATTAGATCATTTTGTAATAGAATGATCTCATGTAATAGCTTGTTAATTTTTTTAATATTGAGTTAGATTTTTACTATTCTCTCTCTTTCCATCTGATAGTCTTTATACTTTTTACATTTATCCAGTGTGTGCTGGTAATTTATGTTTGTTATCCAATCATTTCCCTCCACCCCTTCTTTTCTGGGATTCTCTTGTTGATATTCATCTTTTTTTCTCTCGATTTATTTTATTTTGGTTTTTTCATATTTTTTGATACCCTTTGATTATCTCTATAGTCCTTTACTATTGTAGCTTCTACCATAGTTCTTCCTTTTCCCAAGCCTATACTTTTTATTGCCTTTGGACTATCTTTCAAGCTGTTCTTGATATGCATTTTGGCAAAGTTTGGATCCATAATTTTATCTATTTCTCTTGAGTATACTCTAAAAGATAAGTTATATATAGATCTGTTGGTTATGATTTTCCTACTTACTATATTACTTAGATCTATTTTAACCAATACTCTAGTTTTGTTGGTTTTAATTTTCCTAGCTTCGATTCCTATGAGAGATCTTAGAGATTTGCCTATTCTCTTAATGATATCGATCTCCATTAATTCTGATGGTATGTATGTACATTCCATCTATTTGATTGTTTGAATATTTTTTATATGGTTCTTGTTGAAATTTGGTTGCCATTCTATAAAATTAATGTTATGCCCCTTATAGAAATAATTTGTAGAGCTTAAAATTTCAAATTTAACCTTTGTATTCCGACATTAAATGAATCAATGTTTGTCTACAAAAGGGGTTATGTTACTTACCTTGTTGTCCCATTTCTTGGAAATGTTACATACTAGCTTGCTTCTATATTTTGATGGCCTGCTCTAGTACACATAGATGCCCTTCTCAGTGCATTCCATCCATTTGGCTTCGCTATGTGAATTGTTGATGATTAGGGCATCACTGTAACTATTTTTTGTTGGAAGCCCTAGGTTAGGGATTCCTTCCTTTCTTTGGTTAGTAGCTTCTTGTCATTTCTTCCAATGCAGGGGGATGGAAGCCTCCTTTACTGAGGGAATTGCTTCCTTCGAGGTATTTTTGAGGGTGCTTGCTTGTGAGTTATGCACTTCAAATTGCTTCCAAAATTTTTTTGGGTTAGAGACTAAAAGTGTATTGTTGGCCTCCAAAATTTCTTTAGGCCATTCTGGATGCTTACTCTAAAATGGCTTCCTTGGGCTATTGTTTTTGTGTACCAGAGTTGCATACTTCATTTTGGTGAAGAACTCTCTTTGGATTTGCAGTCTAGATGTTGTGCCTTCTTCACTCTGTGGTAGCCATTGCCCATATCATTTTTTCTTATTTTGGACGATCTACCATCCTTCCTCGACTTTGTTGTGCTGCCTTTCTAGATTACTACATTTCATTTTGCATGGTGCTCAACTAGGTTTTCAAAGCTATCCAATTTGGATTTGCAAATTTTTTGGTCATTCTAAGAGGAAAGGACTTCAAACTAATTACTGGTGAGTAATGGGCCAGTCTTTTTCTTTTGACACTGATATGCATGCTGGAATGGTGCAAAGGTTTTGCTTGAAGAATTTTTTTGCGAATTCGCTTTTTTTGCCATTTTTCTCTATATATTATCCCTATTATTATTATATAATATTTAAATATATTAGACTATTTACTTTTATATTTATATATTCATATTGTACTATCATTTTATATTAATGGTTGTACCATATTTATTAATAGATATAATATTATATCGATTAATATATTTATTATTTAAATTTATTAATCAATTTATTATCTTTAGTTATTAATAGTATTTATATTCAAATGTGATAATATTTAAATATATTATCATCTTATGGGTTTATAATGTAATTATAACATTTATTTATTTTTATATTTTTATATTATTATGATTTATTTATTATTAAATTATATGTCAAACTAGGGATATCACAAAAGTAAACTAGGGGTAGGCATTGCAATATGTCTGCAATTTGTTCTTTAGACTTCACATATTCAAGCCTCACTTGTCTCTCTTGAACTTTCTCCCTCAAGTAATGATACTTGATTGATATATGTTTTATCTTTGTATGCATCACCAGATTCTTTGATATATTTATTGCACTACTATTATCACAATAAATAGTAACAAGATTAGGCATCTCTTCTTGTATACAATATTTGAACAATTGATTACAACAACAACATACTCAGCTTCAACAATAGATTGTGAAATACAACTCTATTTTTTTCTTATCCAAGTAATCAATCTTTCTCCTAAAAAGAAAGGTTCACCACTTGTGCTTCTTCTATCGTTCACATTACTAGCCCAATCAACATCTGGATGTAGAATTTTAGATTAAATCCATCATCTCACTTATACAATATGTCAAAATATTTAAATGATATGAATATTCTCTCCACATCAGTCATGTGTGTCTCCTTAGGATTAGATGAAAATCTTGCAACTATATGAGTGACATGTACAATATTTGGTCTACTATGCACAACATACTATAATTTACCAATCATGGATCTGTATTGTATTTTATTTACTTCTGTAGATGTATCCTCCTTTGATAATTTCACTCTAGTCACCATAGATGTACCAACTAGCTTAGAATCATCCATTCTAAATGTCTTTGAGATTTCTTTCACACACTTAAATTGTGTAGACACTTAAAATCGTCCCTAAGGACTATATTAAATAAGTTCATTCTCCTAAGTATTTAAATTTAATTTAAATACTCCTAGCCCTAATGTGTTAAATTAATTTAATACATGATCCTCCATTTTTTCCCTCTTTAAATAAATTTTATTTATTTAAATCCCCATATCCCATTAATTCTTCTAAACCTATGATTTAATTTAATCTTAAGCTTAGCCTTAAACCTAGCCTACACCCGTCATTTTCATCCTCTTAAGCCTACTTCTTCTCTAATCCCACTTAATCATCCTAATCTCTTTTCTAATCCCCCTCATTAGCCTAAGTGTGTGCTCACACATGTATGAGAAGGCATGCCTACAGACTTTCCTTTGCACTCTTGTCTCCTACTCTTCTTCTCAAGTTTTCTCACACATGTGTGTGCAAACTTTGAATTTTTGACCACTTGCATGGCTTGCATGTCACTTTAAGTGGCACTTACATAGATGCCACCTCACCAAGCCCTTACTCAAGCCTATAAATAGAGGCCTTGTTTCAAGCATTTGCATCTCTCATTATTGCATTGTTATCATGTTGGTTTGAGATTTGAGTTTTCATGGTGATTTCTAGATGCATACTAACCATTTGGTAGCTAGCTTTTCATTTGCATCATTAGTCTAGTTTACTTATGCATTCACATTTCCTTTGCATTTACATGTTAGTGTAGCTTGCATACTTAGTTAGCTTTCTTGATTGCATTTCATCTTCATCTTTGAATGCTTTTAAGTATGGCTTTCACCATAGCCATTTCTTGAGGTTTTCTTCATCTCATATAGCTTAGGTTCATATTTCATCATCACTCACATTTGCACATTCACATTCCAAAGATTCACTACATTGTTGTGTTTGAGAGAGCACACCAAACATACCCCACATCCTAACACACCAACAAGACCTCTCATTGATGCCTTTGTTGAGCTGTAGAGGTGGCTTGAGGGCTTGACTTTTTGGTTGCTTTGAGTTGCAAAACTCAAGCAAGCATTAGTTAAGGTTTCTTTCATTTTGGTGAGTACTTGTTGCATGTTTTGATTTGAATTAATGTTTGTTTGTTTATTCATGCTCTCAACAAGTCACTTCTTCTAGCACACATTTTGGCACGCTCTGTGGGATCCACATCCCTTATTTTATTTCAAAGAATCTTGCAAAAAAACCTTGTTTAGCCATAGAAATCCTTGTATTATCATCTCTATGAGTTGTAGCATCATTTGCGATAGTTGTCTGTGCAGATCAGCATTTGCATAGACCAGCATCTCTGCTTTATAGTGTCTCGATCACAGCTTAAAAACTCACCTTTGCCACAAAAATCTTACTTTAGCATTTGTGTAGTAAAACATTCTGTCATCTAGGTTTCCACATTGTCATCTTTGAAGTCTTCTTTGTCGTCTGCGAATACCGATTTATCGTCTGCATATTGTACAGGTCCTAGTTTGTCTTCTACAAATTTTGGTGTCTCTGCATTTTACATTGTCATTTTTGTCTGACATAGTGCCACGTCACCACAAACTGTACTAAATTTTCCTCTGTCATCTACGAGTTTCAATGTCTTTGCCTGCATTTTTTTGTCTGCGCCTATAGATAAAGTTGCCCAAGTTTTTAAATTATTTTTACTAAGTGGTGAGTTGCAAATTTTTACTAACGATTTTTCATGCAGAGAGTTAACTTTGAAAACTTAAAAAACAAAACCAATAGTGATTTTCATCACTAAAGGAATTTGAAGTGATTTTTATCACTTAGACTCAAAATTTAATGAACTTGTATGCTTTAATCACTTTCATTTGAATGGATGAATGTTAGCATAGTAAACATTTGGACTTGGTGCTTAAAATTGAAATGAATGTTAGGGTAGCTAACATTTGGACTTGGTGCTTAAAATTGACATGAATGCTTAGGGTAGAAACAACATTTGAATTTGGTGCATAAAAATAACTCACACTATTTTGAATACCTTAAGGGACAATGGACATGTATGCCTAGGCTAGAGAACATTTGGAATTGGAGCATAAAATTGACATGTATGCCTAGGCTAGAACACATTTGAGTTCGGTGCTTAAAATAAAGTCACACACTCTTGAATGTCATAAAGGGAATTGATTTTTATTTTCAGCATCTTTCATTTTCAGCATTTTATTTATGCACGCTCGCTTTACTTTCTCGTTGATGAATCCGCATTTTTCATTTACGTTGGCCCCATTTCGAGTTGGAAAGAACCTTGCATATTTTAATCATGAGTGTCTTCAAGTAGATAGAAAACTTAAAGCTTCATTGGGAAAGAACAAGTATTTTTTAAACCCCAAGACCACTTACGTATTCTCTCCCCTTGCACCTTCGAGTGATCTTGGGTGCACAATAAATAAGTGGTTTTGTTTTTTTTTTTAGGAGGCCTGCTTGAGGATTTCATCACCGCTTGAGACAACCTCAACTCCAGTGTTCTGGCAGAGTATAAATAGTGTGAGGTGAATTGAAAGGCACCTCTCTTGGAAGCATAATATTGTCACTCTTGGCTAAGCCCCAAAGAACTTTATACCTTTGGGAAGTGAAGGAGGAGATTTGGGTTACCATCTCCCCCCGGCTGTATGGTAGTATTTTCTTTCATCTATAGATTTGGGCCTCATGTACCTTGCATATATCAAGGACACCCCTTAGATAAGCTTTGTTCATCCTAGTGGTAGCCTTATTAGGATTGTTGGCGTGTTCAGCCTGCTTGTTCAAACATTCAAAACCTAAGCCGAACATCAAACAAGTTCTAAGACGATTGAAATTGTGAGGTAACCTTTCATTAAGTGAAATAGTGGTAAGTGAGGTCTTCTTGACTCACAATTATTTTTAGCAGTCTTACATTGACAGTGGTTGAGTCTAGTTAAGTCTTGTTGCAAAGTTTTTGGGTGCTTGAAATTTGGGTCTTGTTTTATTCCTGCCATGATCGATAAAGTCAACCAAGTCAAGCATAAGAAATTGAAATTGTCTAAACCAACCATCTACAAGGAAAGGAAGAACCTAGCACATGGTGACAAACAATTCCAATATGCTATCAAAGACATCCAAAAGGAAGAAGCTAGACAAGACCATTATGATAGAATTGAATGCAATGGAAAACTTCGAAGTTGGTCTACCTTCCCAGGAGTGAACCCAAGGTTTTTATTTCTAGTGAACAAAGATTGAGTTAACTGCATAAGTGACCCTAATATCTTCCATTTTCTATATCTACCTCCATTTTCCAAACTCCTAGTCTTCCATTTTCAAATCTTCTTCTAGAGAGCTTGAACCTTTAAAAAATCTTTTGAAATTGTGACGCTAGACCTTTCATCCATAAGCAAACATTTATCCTAATTACACTTACTTATTTGGGATCACAAGTCCATCTCCAAATAGTGAGTAATCAATTTGGTGTCCTATCTTTCCTAAAGATCACTTGACTATCTTTGGTAGGAGAAAGATATTATTATCCTCTAATCAAACTTTATTTGCTAAACCAAGGTCTTTTGTCCACACTTGGGTAGTTGACCCTTTAATCACATAAGGTTAATAGCTCTCATCCTCATTTTCTTTTTCTTCTATAATCTTCCACCCATTAGTTGGTCGCTATTGCATGGTACACACACGATCAGGAAGGTTCACATTTAATCCCATGTCACGTTTGTGGAAATCATTGAGACAATCAGAGATGGAGAATCCATTTCCTCCACACACAACTTCATTAGGGAGCACAATTCCCTCTAGTTCAAACCTTTGCATGCCTAACTCAACATCCATGCAGGAACTAGAAGATCCCTTTTGTAACATAATTTTGGGGGGTAATGATGAAGAAGTATACCAAGAGGAAGATCCTATTGACCCCAAAAATGTACCTAGTGATGTTAGGACATTCCTTGAAGATCCCTACAATTTGGAAATGATGGAGATATCCATTAGGGCAAACAAAACTAAGGTATTCCTAAATTTGGTCAAAGATGGTGTCAATGTTCCCCCAAGCTTTGATGAGAACACCTTTTTTAGACAAATTGCAAAAGGTGGTGCTCCCGTATTGCCCACTTCAAACACAACTCCAACTTATAGCAAAGGGAAAGAAACCATAGTGGCAACTAGTGCTATGCCTACATCCAACACTTCCACATAATCAACATTTCAGTTGAGTGTAGAACATATTCAACAAATTATTAGTACTATGCCCAATGCTTCCACACATGCTAGCATTCCACAATCCACCTTGACAAGTACCACTATGGGATGCTTAAACATTGGGCAAGTGCCTACTCAACCAATGCACTCGTCTTATTTGCAAATACCAACAAGTATGGTAAAGACATCTGTGCCAATTCCAACAATTGCATATGAATAAATTGGCCAAATTGGAGTACTTCCACCCCCTCACACTACATTTGGGACTCCCTACAGTTTAGGAGGTGGATTTATGAACTCCCAACAATCACAAGTATAACCCAATCAAGATTTGGCTCAACAATTCCAAGAATTGGGAAATTTGGTCATTAACATGAACAACAAAGGGGTGAAGGATTTCTCTTTTGAGGAAATTTTTCCTTTTTTATTTGATAAATCCATCAATATGATACCATTTCCACCCAGTTTTGAAATTCCTAAATTTGATAAGTATACGGGAGAGACATGCCCCATCACACATCTCAAGGAATTTTCCATTATGTGTCAAGAAGTAGCCTACAGTGATGATTATCTTAAGAGACTCTTTGCATGAAGTCTTGGAGGCACCGCACTAGAATGGTTAATGAATTTACCTAAGAGCTCCTTTACTTCCTTCAATGATTTGACAAGCAATTTTATAGCACAATATTCTTACAACATTGAACATCATGCCTCATTGAGTGATTTGTGCAACACAAAGAAACAAAACGGTGAAACATTTGCCAACTTTATACAACGGTAGATGCATCTTGCTAACCACATGCCCTAAAAAATTGAGGATTCCCACCTTGTGGATATATTTATCAAGAACTTGATACCTGAAATGTCTTTCCACATGAAGATGGCTAGCCCCAAAGACTTTTCCATTTTAGTCAAGAAGGGCAAGAATATTGAAAATGGACTTTTGGAAAAAGATACCATTAAACATTATAATTCATCATCCTCACACAATGAGGCAAACAACAATAGAAAACCCAAATACTGGTCCAAGAATAAAGGTGTCATGCACGATGGTGTAATTGATGTCAAAAACCTTCAAGGAGGAAACAACAACAACTATCGTAACTGAAAAAACAATAATTTGAGAAATGACAGTCAAAAATCTCGCAATCAAACACAATTTTCCCCCCGCAACAACAACAATTACAACCATGACTATGATCACAATAGAAAGTTCACTAACTTTCATGAACCTTTGGAGGCTATATTTCAAAAACTAGTGGATCACAATTTGATGGTATTTCCTAACACATGACCCTTTGATGAGAACCAACCCAAATCAAAATGATATAGGGAAAATGAATATTGCAAATAGCATCACATTAAAGGACATGACACAAACAAGTGTATAAAACTCAAAGTCTTCATCCAAAATCTTGTCGATGATGGAGAAATTGAGGTAGAAGAAGGACCATCCTCTGAAAATGCTAAACTGAAGATATTACAAAAACCATTTCCTGACCACAAAAATGACAATAACAACAATGGAAACAACAATACAAATAATGCAAGTCAAGCTTCCACATCAAATGGATTACCTTATGATTATTCCACTAACCAAATATCATGGTTTGACTCCTTGTGTGGTAAAATTGAAATCAATGATATATTTGGATTTAACTCCATGTGTGGTTGCATTGAAGAGGCAGACACTCATGTTAATACCCTTGTCCTACAAGCAGTTGATTGTGATGCCACCACTCGATGAGGAAGACTTACTTTGCAAGATGCTACTCCTAATCACACTAATCTGTCAGTGCCACATGTGCCTGTTGTGCCATCCACTTCACAAAGGCCTGCTTCTTGCTATGATGTGTTATCCTAGTTAGGTAAGACTCTTGCACAAATATCCATCCTCGAGCTCCTAACCACATCACCCATCCACAAAGAGATTTTGGAGAAGGCTCTTTTAGAGTCTCGCATTCTTGAAAACATTAATGCCTTCCAATTCACTACCATGATTGGAAACCTTGCCACCCAACAACACCTTGTCTTCATAGATAAAGATTTTCAAGGTCCTGACCCTCACTATAATTTGTCACTCTGCATTGAAGTCCTTATATAGTGACATAAGATTAAAAGAGTCCTTATAGATAATGGATCCAGTTTGAATCTATGTACATTGAAGATGATTCATTTCTTGGGACTTCCAGAAGACCTCCTAGATACCAATAAAAGGATAACAATCAAAGCCTATGACAAAAGGGAAAGAGAATCAAAAGGAGTTATCATGTTACCACTAAAGGTTGGACCAGCCATCATAAATATCGAATGCCATGTCTTAGACTTGGATTTTCCATATAACATTTTGCTTGGTCAACCTTGGATACATACACTAAAGGCTATCCCATCTACCTATCATCAATGCTCGAAATTCCCTCACCAAGGAAGAGAGGTCACAATCCTAGGGGATCCTACTCCTTTTGCAATTTGTGAAAGATTGGAAGGTGCACCAGCAAATTTTTGTCCAGTTGGTGAGTTTTCCAAAGTTATACCTAAGCCTCTCACCATAATAGAACCACCTTCCACAATAGTGCCAAAATTAGCCAATGATGATTCCAATTCCCACAAAGGAAAAGAGAAGGTGGGAGATACTAAGGTCAATACTATAGGAAAGAAGGTTACTTTTACTAATTTAGGAATGGGAGAGTATAAGTTTGAAAATGCCTTGTATGTTGGACAACTACCACTCTCCCCTCATTCCTTTGGAAAACCTTCACAATTGCCACCTCCTGCCAACAAAGACATTGTGCATATTAACAAGACAACATTTGAACATTGGGGTTCACTTAGTGATGAGCATATGGAATCTAATATTCTAGATTGGCTATACTATGATGGAAAAGATGAACCTATTGAGTTCCCCAAGGATAAGTATGTTAAGGCCCCTCCCATTATCAAAAACATGGGATATCATGGTACCAGCCTTGGACTTAAAGAAGATGGAATGAGACAACCCTTAGAAGCTAATAGCTATCTTAAAGGACATGGTTTGGGCTCCATTAAACCTAAGGTATCCTTTGCTGACAACTATTGTAAAGTTGATCCTAATTCTGAGACTAAAGAGGAGGAATTCTTCGAAGTGCCTTTCCAATACATTGAGGATGACCTAGATAACTATGTCCACACCATTTCCATAGTTGACCTTTCATGCACCAACCTACCTCTCACCAACCCTGACATAATAGACTAGGACCTTCAAGATACACCACCAACCCACCAGAAAAGTTATCTATTTTGAATGAAGACACAATTCTAGTCAACTTGGGTACAGAGGATAATCCACAAATCAGCTATATTGCTGCTACCCTAAATCCCGAAGAGCGAAAGACAATGATTGAATTCTTGAGAAAGGGTAAAATCAACTATAGAGATATGCTAAGTTTAGATATAGATTTGGTTGTACATCATTTGATAGTAGACCCCAAGATTAAACCAATGAAGCAAAAGTTGTGCAAGATGCATCCTAAGGTAGCACTTTTAGTCAAAGCAGAGTTATAGTAAATGTTAGAAGCAAAGTTCATTCACCCTATTGATTATCCTGAGTGGGTCTCCAACATTGTTCTTGTAGGAAAAGCATCTGGGGGCATCTATGTTTGTTCAAATTTTCAAGATTTAAATCTTGCATGTCCTAAGGATGATTTTCCACTTCCTAACATAGACATCATAGTGGATTTGACTGCTGGACATGAGATGTTGTCTTTGATGGATGGTTTTTCCGGTTACAATCAAATCAAAATTGTAGAAGAAGATCAACATAAAATGGTATTTACCACCCCATGGGGAATCTTTTGTTATCAAGTCATACCTTTTGGCTTGAAAAATGTCAGTGCCACTTATCAATGCATAATGACCACCATATTTCATGATCTTCTACATGTCATAATGGAGGACTATGTTGATGACATTCTAGGAAAATCAAAGACACGTGAGTCTCACATTAATTTTCTCACCACCATTTTTGAAAGGTTGGAGAAATATAAAGTGCACCTTAATCCAAAGAAATGTGTATTTGGGGTCAAATCAGGAAAATTGTTAGGCTACATTCTATCAAGAAGAGGTATTAAGGTAGATCCTGCAAAAGTGGAAGCCATCATGGATATGCCTCAACCTACAACATTGAAACAACTTCATAGTTTTCAAGGAAAATTACAATCCATTAGGAGATTTGTGTCATAATTAGTAGATAAGGTCCATACACTCCAACATTTTCTTCACAAGGGAAACAAGTTTCAATGGGATTGTCTATGCCAAAAAGCATTTGAACAAATTAAGACATATTTGGCTAATCCTCCAATTCTAGTCCCTCCAGTTGTAGGACGACCATTGATTCTATACATTTCAGCTACTTCAGTTGCCCTAGGAGCACTTTTGGCACAATTAGATGACAATGGGAATAAGCAAGCTATATATTACCTCAGTCCAACACTAGTTGGCTATGAGTTGAACTACACTACTATTGAGTGAGCATGTTTGGCTGTAGTCTTTTGCACGCAAAAGTTACGTCATTATATGCTTAATCATACTACATACCTCATTGCCAAGTGTTAGTAAACAGCTTTGTCCTTCCAAAATTACATACAAAGAATGACTCAAGATGCCCAAATAGAAGAACAATTGCCACTAACAATTGGAAATAGTATCATGAGATTGATAGTTTTCCTCTAAATTGAGAGGTACAGCTCCCTCTTAGAAAGATATTCAAAGAATTTAAATAACTAGTTAACATAAAGGCTTTCTAGGATTTACCCATCACTATGGGATAATACGATTATAAGATTTCTATGCTAAAAATATATGCTAGTGCATCACCAGAAAACTTTGGAAGATATTCTAATGAATTCTTAGGTAAGGCTGAGTAATGAGATAAAGAAAATGGCCCAATCTGAGTCCCCCATGGCTGATTGGAAACCACAGCCATAATAAACACTGGAACTCCAAAGTTAAAATTTAGCAAGTTTGAAATACAGAGTCGCCAACCTCCATCCTCAGGGAGGTAACCTTTAGACTTCCAAGAAAAGAAAAGCACTAGAATTTTCTTTCTTTCTCTAGCAGAGTCACCAAAAATTGTTAGTAAATAGTTTTGTCCTTCCAAAATTACATACAAAGAATGACTCAAGATGCCCAAATAGAAGAACAATTGCCACTAACAATTGGAAATAGTATCATGAGATTGATAGTTTTCCTCTGAATTGAGAGGTACAGCTCCCTCTTAGAAAGATATTCAAAGAATTTAAATAACTGGTTAACATAAAGGCTTTCTAGCATTTACCCATCACTATGGGATAAATATGATTATAAGATTTATACGTTGTACAATAAAGAAAGAAAATGAACAAATAGCCACAGGACTACCTATCCAGTTTCTCATATCATAGGGAAAGAACAAAGAAGCATTATTTTATTTTGCTAAATATGAATGATAATGCAAAACTGCACCTAAAACATGAAAGAAATGACTATAAAATCATTTTCAATCCAAGAAAACCATATTCAGATTTTAGAATCTGATGTATGAAACTCTCTTTTATTTATGATGCATAACAAAACAATAACAATATTATTTTATCTCTGTCATTACAATCAAGTTGCAGAAAAATAGAAATAACATTGTTATTCCCCCTCCCTATTACAATCACTGCACGTCAAAATGTATTATCCCTTTCCTATAGCTATAGAACTACCGGTGAAGAGAAGAACCTCCACTACATTTGAATCTTGCAATAAATAACATTTTGGGTTGTCTTTCTGGTTTCCATAACCGTTTCTTGAAAAATCAGTTTCATTATTCTCATGACTTGTCTTCTTCTTATCCCTTTGGAATTTTAATAGCTGAGCCACTTTAAAGTTTCATAAATTATAATAAATTTTTTTACCAAATTTAAAAATGAATCCCTTGTGCATTCTTGGATAGATGGCATGTGCTGGTTACAGATTGCAATCATAATCTTATAACTGTCATTAATCTACTGCTGCACTCAAACAGTCATAACTTTTGATCTGTCAGGAATATTGCAAAACGGCTTGGAGAGGATTTAGATAACTAGATTTTCTCAAACATATCTAGAATTCAGCTCAATTCAATGATCAAAGTAAAATCTATGGGCCCCGCAACATGACTATTTTTCTAACTGCAGAATATTTGCATTTGCTGGTGCGTTGATAGACCTACATATAGTTCATTATAAATTTTGACTTTGGCCAAAATTTGAAGATTTCCTTGGTGGACCTTTAGAAAACTTGATTTTCAACAACATATCCAAAATTTGATCAGATCCAATAGTGGAGTTAAAAGTTATGTCACCCGCATTGTTACTATTATTTTAATGTTGTCAAAAAATTTGACTCTACAGACTCGAACACGAAGTTGAAGTAGAAATCTTTGGTTCAAGTTCAAGTTTGACTTCACAGATATGTTGCACCTTGGAATGTATTAACAATTCAGCCTTTTACAGACCCAGTCTTAAAATGAAGCAGAAAATTGAAGTTCTGAATTTGATGGTTCACCTCAGCATATCTTCATAACTCTATCTTCTTCACAGGTTAGAGTTCATAATCTGTCATCAGCAATTAAAAACCAACCCAAATTGACTTTACAGAGTTAGCTTGGGAGTTTAGAACATGGGTGCTAAAAATGAGATGCACCAATGTGGAAAAGTGGCTGGAAAATGAGATGCACCACTCCAAGCAACAATCGAGCAGTTGATAAAAGCATGGACTTGAACGTCATGTTTTGGACCAACCCTTGAATCGCTATGCTAATTCCAAATAGCCATACACCCCCATAGAATTCTAATTTTTCATGTTCCCTCAATGCTTGATCTCCACATGGGTGCAACATTTTGATTTGACTAATATGAATCTTGATTTTGGAGTTTCAGTATTTATTATGGCTGCGGTTGCCACTCAGCCATGGGGGGCTCAGAGTGGACCGTTTGCCTTGGTCCAATATTCAGCCCTGCCTAAAAGATCATGGGAATACCTTCCCAAGTTTTTTGGAGATAAGACTCAAGATCCAAATGACCACATTAAAGCAATCACTGTTGCATGCGGTATTCTTGGTGTGCAAGAAGAAAATGTATCCATAGGCTATTTGTTCAAAGCCTTGTGGAAAATGCTGCTGATTGGTTCCAAAATTTACCAGATAGTTGCATCACTTGCTGGAATGATCTTGAGGTAAAATTTCTACAAAGGTTTATGCCTGTGGTTGATGTTGTTAAGTTGCTATTAAATTTCTTTCAAATTAAGATCAAAGAAAGGGAAGCCATGAGAGGTTTTGTTGATAGATTTAATAGAAGTGTTGGTAAGATTCCTCTAGCTAGCCAGCCAAGTGAGAATAACCAGTTGTGTATATTCATTATTGTCATGCAATCTGAAGTTAAATTCTTGCTTCTATGATTAAAGTTGAAGAGGTTGCAAGATGCACAAAGGGAGGCTATTAGTTTAGATGATGACATGTTTTTAAGTGGAATGAAGTGCAAAGAAATTGCACAGGTGGAAATTTGTCTCTATGAGCAGCAACAGTATCCAAAGGTAAAGCATAAGCAAAAAAGGTATGTTCTCAAAGCAGTAAAATCAGCACCTACTATTTCAGTTTGTTAGAATCTAATAGTCTTTAATGATGAAGATTTCCTAACCTCTCCTGTGAGTGAAAGTACTCCTTGTAGTATAGCTAGAGCCTATCATTTACATGTTGAGCATAGTGATGAAGATTGTCATGAACCTCAACCTGCTGAAAATGATTCTTTGGATATGGCAGAGGAACCTGTCTCACATGCTAAAATTAATGATCAGCATCTTCCTCAGTCATCTAATATAATGACTTGCTTTTCTGGCCTTTCCACCGAAGGGGAACTTGGTGATAATCAGCCGCATGAAAGCTCATTACTGGATATACCCTTGCAAGAGCTTGAATCTTTTTCTTTTGAAATATCTAACGCTATCCCAACCATTGGTGATAATTCAAAAAATCCGATAAGTCAGCATGAACAACAAGGTAGCTATTATCTTGATACATGGAGGGAAAATGAAATCTATCATCTTCATTATACCTCTCAAGGAGAAAGATCAAATCTTGAATTACCACGGGAGCAAGAAGACCCTTTGGAGGGCATTGTTGATGTTGAAACAAGTAAGAGCTTGCTACCAGGTGTTTTCTTTTCCGAATTAGAATCTTTTAGATTTGATATTTCTGATGTATTTTCAGTCAGCTACTTTAATCAAGAAAGTGTAATGGATCATCAAGATCAAGAAAAACTTAAGGGTGATAATGCTGAAACTAAAATTTTGCATACTGCTTATGAATGCTTCTATTTTGGTTACATGGAGATCAGTGAAGAATTTCTACAGCCCAAAGCATCTCAAGATCTTGAGAGGACTAAAATGCAAGAATCATTTGATTTTGAAGTTGATATGAGTAATGAATTATTTGAATATGAGGTTTTTGATTTCCATGAAAGAGAAAATAAAGATTTCCATAAAATTCTACAAGATTGTAATCAGCCTATTCTAGAACATGTTTACTTTGAAAATAGGCTTGGTGTTGATATCAAAGAGAAATCAGATTTAAAAAGTTATTCTCATTCTGAAAATCTGATCAAAAGAGGAAGTTGTGAAATAAATTTTCAGCATCATATTAGTCAAATCAAAATGTTGCACCCATGTGGAGATCAAGCATTGAGGGAACATGAAAAATCAGAATTCTATGGAGGTGTATGACTATTTGGAATTAGCATAGTGATTCAAGGGTTGGTCCAAAACATGATGTTCAAGTCCATGCTTTTATTAGCTACTTGATGGTTGCTTGGAGTGGTGCATCTCATTTTCTAGCCACTTTTTTGCACTGGCATATATTTTTCTAAACTAGTCAATGGTTTTCCATGAGCAGTCAGATACATTCTTTTGAGTCTTGGCTACTTGCCTAGTTCTTTGTACATAAATTTTTGGGTGTGCTTAGTTTTAGTTTGCTTGTTTTTGGCTTGTTGTTAGCTTTGTGATTTGGTGTTCTCTCTGTCCTTCCCTTTCTCTGCAAATTTTCTCCTTTCTTTGTTCCCATGACTCTGTTGCCCAATTGCTAAACCTTGGTTTCAACTAGAGATTGCTAGATTCTTTGTGTCCCTCATGGCCCACATCCCCAGTCAGAGCTAGTTGTTACCATGCTTTTAGCACCCACGTTCTAAACTCCCAAGCTAACTCTGTAAAGTCAATTTGGGTTGGTTTTTAATTGCTGATGATAGATTATGAACTCTAACCTATGAAGAAGATAGAGTTATGAAGATATGCTGAGGTGGAACCATCAAATTCAGAACTTCAATTTTTTGCTTCATTTTAAGATTGGGTCTGCAAAAGGCTGAATTGTTAATACATTCCAAGGTGTAGCATATCTGTGAAGTCGAACTTGAACTTGAACCAAAGGTTTCTACTTCAACTTCGTGTTCGAGTCTGCAGAGTCAAAATTTTTGATAGCATTAAAATAACAGTAACAATGCGGGTGGCATAACTTTTAACTCCACCATTGGATTTGATTGAATTTTGGATATGTTGTTCAAAATTAAGTTTTCTAAAGGTCCACCAAGGCGATCTTCAAATTTTGGCCAAAGTCAAAATTTATAATGAACTGTATGTAGGTCTGTCAATGCACCAGCAAATGCAAATATTCTACAGTTAGAAAAATAGTCATGTTGCAGGGCCCACAGCTTTTAATCCGACCATTGGATTGAGCTAAATTCTAGATATGTTTGAGGAAACCTAGTTATCTAAATCCTCTCCAAGCCGTTTTGCAATATTCCTGACGGATCAAAAGTTATGACTATTTGAGTGCAGCAGTATATTAATGACAGTTATAGGATTATGATTGCAATCTGTAACCAACACATGCCATCTATCCAAGAATGCACAAGGGATTCATTTTTAAATTTGGTAAAAAGATTTATTATAATTTATGAAACTTTAAAGTGGCTCAACTATTAAAATTCCAAAGGGATAAGAAGAAGACAAGTCATGAGAATAATGAAACTATTATTTATTGCAAGATTTAGATGTAGTGGGGGTTCTTCTCTTCACCAGCAGTTCTATAGCTACAGGAAAGGGAGAATACATTTTGATGTGCAGTGATTGTAATAGGGAGGGGGAATAGCAGTGTTATTTCTATTTTTCTGCAACTTAACTGTAATGACAGAGATAAAATAATATTGTTATTGTTTTGTTATGCATCATAAATAAAAGAGAGTTTCATACATCATGTTCTAAAATCTGAATATGGTTTTCTTGGATTGAAAATGATTTTACAATCATTTCTTTCATGTTTTAGGTGTAGTTTTGCATTATTATTCATATTCAGCAAAATAAAATAATGCTTCTTTGTTCTTTCCTTGTGATATGAGAAACTTGATAGGTAGTCCTATGGCTATTTGTTCATTTTCTTTCTTCATTGTATAGTGTATAAATCTTATAATCGTATTTATCCCATAGTGATGGGTAAATGCTAGAAAGCCTTTATGTTAACCAGTTATTTAAATTCTTTGAATATCTTTCTAAGAGGGAGCTGTACCTCTCAATTCAGAGGAAAACTATCAATCTCATGATAGTATTTCCAAGTGTTAGTGGCAGTTGTTCTTCTATTTTGGCATCTTGAGTCATTCTTTGTATGTAATTTTGGAAGGACAAAATTGTTTACTAACACCAAGATAGATCCACTCAAATATTTGCTATCAAAATCCATCCTCACTAGTCGAGCAGCAAAATGGGTCTTGATTTTAATTGAATTCGATATTGTTTATAAGGATCGTAAGGCCATTAAAGGACAAGTAATTACAGATCAACTTGTCGAAGCTCCTCTTCAAGGTGACCATCCGATTGTAGCAGATTTTTCAGATGACACAATTATGACTATAGCCCCTAATACACCATGGAAACTATTTTTTGATGGATCATTTACACAAAAGGGATCGAGGGTAGGAATTTTGTTTGTGACACCACAAGGGGATCTTATTCCTAAGTCTTATAAAATCTCATTCCCTTGCACAAACAATATAGCTGAGTATGAAGGTTTAGTCATAGGACTACGTCATGCTATCAAATGGAATATCAAAAACCTTCTTGTTTTTGGAGACTCAAAATTGGTCAAACAAGTCACAGATGAATACCACACCAAGGATGAGCAATTGTTGCCCTATCGCAAGATAGTGGAGGATCTTAAGTAGCACTTTACAGAGATTATTTTTCAATAGATACTAAGGGCTAATAATAAAGCAGCAGATGCTATGGCAACTATTGCCTCAATGATTTCCATGCCAGACTATAGTCCTAAATGTGAGTTTTGTTGAGAACCTTTTTACTTCCACTTATGAGAAAACTGATTCAAAGTTGGTGTGTGAGATTTTTGGTCCTGAATCTCCATGGTACGCTAATATATTTACTTATTTACATCGCAAAACCATTCCCATAACCCTCACTCCAAATCAGAGCAAAACCTTCATCCATTGCACAGCCCGATATACCATCTAGCAAAAAAGCTTCTTAGGACAAGTTACTATTGGCCCACTATGGAAGTAGATGCATATCATTTCGTGAAGAGATGTGTTCCTTTTCAGTAGCATGGCGATTTGATACATGCTCCCTCCCAAGACCTCCAACCCACCATCACTCCATGGCCCTTTTCCCACTGGGGATTCGATCTTGTTGGTCAAGTATAACCAAATTCCTCAAATGGCCACAAGTATATTATTGCTGCTACTGAGTACTTCACAAAGTGGATCAAGGCTATTCCATTAACCTACATCACTAGAAAATAGATTTTGAAGTTAATCTTGAACTACATTATCTGTTGTTTCGGCATACCTCAAGATATCATGATTGATAATGGAACCCCTTTCAAAAATCAAGAAGTTGCCACATTATGTAGGAAATTTAGAATCACCCAACATTTTTCCACCAAATACTACCCCCAGGGAAATGGCCGAGTTGAAGTTACTAATAAAACTATTTCAAAAATCCTAAAGAAAATTGTTGATGCAACTGGTCGTGATTGGCACCTCCATCTTGCTCCTGCCCTTTGGTCCTACCGTACCTCTATCCATACCCCTACAAGAGCCACTCCATTTTCCCTTGTTTATGATTATGAGGCTATCTTACCCATCAAAATTGAGCTCCCTTCCCTCAGAATCTCTCTCAAGAATCTGATGTCTGAAGAAGAATATAGAGTTGCTCACTTGCAAGAGCTGCAACTCCTTGATGAGAGACACCTTAATGCTCTAAACCACCTCCACGTGTATCAAAATTGCCTTAAGCTTCAGTATCATAAGAAAGTCAAGCCATGAGAGTTTGAAGTGGGTGACTTAGCTTTGCAGCATAATATGAGGAACCTCCGAAATCATGAAAAGAAAGAAAAGTTTGAGGCAAATTGGCTAGGTCTGTTTATCATTACAGCCAAATATGGTTATGGGGCATATTAGATTGCTACTCCAGAGGGAGATCTGCTCCCTGAGCCTATAAATATCTAGCATCTGAAGCGGTTCTATGC
This sequence comes from Cupressus sempervirens, assembly GCA_028749045.1. NCBI lineage: Eukaryota > Viridiplantae > Streptophyta > Pinopsida > Cupressales > Cupressaceae > Cupressus > Cupressus sempervirens. The sequence goes on along the minus strand of CM053788.1, from coordinate 548,531,388 downwards.
TTAAGCCTTTGTAGTTCCTGTACAATGTTTATAGTTTGGCAAAAATCCAAAAAAATAAAAAATCAAACAAATCCAAAAAAAATTCATAAAATGTTCCCGAAAAAAGCCTTAAAAAGCATAAAATGTTCCTGAAAAAAGTATGGTTGATCCATTGTCTATAAGGCTCATTTCACTTCATTCCACCATTCCATTTCCTTTGTGCAAAGTCTTATCTAGATTTTTTTCTTTTCATGCATCCAATAAAAGACCTCTTGTCTGCAAGGCTTCGTTTCACCTCCATCTTTTGAAAGACCTCTAGTCCGCAAGGCATTTTTTGTCAAGTGATAATTCAATCCCATCACACTGACCTTTTCATAATAGTGACCACACTTGGACTTACACAAAATCACCATTCAAGACTTAATGATTCAAGAAACTTGCTTGCTTCATAGCCCTTGCTGGAAACACATGATTTTATGATCATTGACATCCGACTTGACACATTTTTATAGGATGAATCCTTCCTATAGATGACATTGCAACATTCACTTTTAGACCTAAGGTTCTTGGCAGGAACTGTGGACTGAATGGCTACTTGGTCATGGGGTCTCTTTGTGGTTGATTTTATTTTTGTGTGTTAGTGAAAGCCTTTTATGGTGCACCTTGATCTTCCATATTTTGTTCATACTTGAAGGGCTTGCATTGATTACACATGTTGTTTGTGGTATGTTCTATTTTTTTGAGGCTTTATTTCATATGTGTAAGTTTCAGGTTATATTAATGCATTGCACAATAGGGGCAATGGGTTAGCACACTTTCCACCAAAGATCCCTAAAAAAAATTTGGGTGTGCCTAGACCTTTCCATAGCATATACAACATTTGATCCATCATGACTATGTAAACTACACCTATTGTCTTAAAGTCTCTATGGTTTTGTAGTCCACGCATAAGAGTCATGTCATTTATGCTTCTATAGCATATAATGCATAAACTCATTTGCAAAATCAACTTAAGGTGTGCTCTCCATATAAACACAACAGAATCTCTTGATATCATGTAGTTAGGTTTCATGTCGCTAGGGTTTTCATTCGAGTTGTGCTTGAGACAAGGTCCTATTTATTTCCCCCCTCCTATGCTATGTTGTTGGGTTTCTATGAGTGATAGTCTAGAAAGATATTCATTTTAGGTTGCACTTTCATTAGGTTGCATTAGGTTGCATTCATTTTAGTTTATGTTTATTAGTGTTCCTTTTTCATTTTATTAGATTGCATTGTTCGTACATTATATGCATCTATTTTAGTCATCACATCTAGGGGCATATACATCATAATCACATCTCACATATATATAGTGCATCCATACATGTAAAATAAAGCAATGCATACATCTCATAATGGCCAGCAAACCTGCATCATCCACATGTTAGGCATCATATACATATACATTATAGAAAACATCACATAGCATCACATCCTGCATCACAAATGTCAATATCCACATCATAGATATCATATGCATCACATAAGTCCATACACATATAGAGCCATCGAAGCATGTTATGTATATCAAAAAATAGTGTATGTACAGTCCATATACAAATCATGTAGAATCATATAGTACAAATGCATCATCAAAAACTCACTGCATTTGCACATATTTGTCAAAAAATTGATCACTATACAAAATCAAGTCACTGGCTATGAGGGCCTAGCCCCCCTGTATCCCCCCCCTCGAGGTGGTCTCTGTTGTCCTACAGATTGCTCTGATCTGACTCTACCCCCTGAGATCCATGAGCTAGCCCCCCTCTCAAAATATGGTTGTCATTGATTGGCAGGCATGGCCTCAATATAAAGCGACCTATAATAGGTTGCCTCTCGTATAGCTCGTACCTCTACTCAACTCATTGTGATGGCCTCCTACATGACTGTGACAGCTACCCCAAGCTATATCATCTGTCTCACTATATCCCTCTGCCTATGGTATCCATCTAGTTGCACCTTATGGGTGGCTTACTCGACCCATAATGCGGCTAACCTCCCCTCGGAGTCTCTCCACCTCTGGCTGCTCCTCCATCTTTGTGTGGATCCACATCCCTACAAACTCCTCGGCATCCACCTGTGCCTATAGGGCTGCTAAGGCTTCCTCTACACTATCTCCTCTAGCCCTCTACAGCTATAGCTCTTCGTGTATGGCTTGTCTGCTCATGCCTGTTGCACCTGTGCTACCCCCTGTAGCTGGGCTTCCTCTACATAGAGGCTATCCCACTCAGCCCTCACCATATTTGAGTCCTATGCTGGCCCCAGTCTCTGTCCCCCTACTGGCACCTGTACCTATACCTATGGCCCTTGTGCTGGTGTTGGCCCTAGCCCTCTCCTCACTTGGGCTTTATGGCCTTGTGGTCCCTCCTGTGCCCCCTATGCCGGTGGTGGCATCATAGCTATCTACCCACCATCCCCTGCTCCATCCCCCTCCCCCTATGGTTGCTCTACTAGTGGAGGCAGCCCAAGCACTGTGAGTCTGACTCACTGGTGGGCTGCCCACCACTGTGCATATGTCAGTGTCACACCTACATCCCCCCTATCCTACCTATGTACCCACGACACTACTGGCATAGATACCCATGATATGTGGGCCAACTGAAGGTTGGTCCCATGCCCCCATAGCCAACCATACTCCTGAGAGACAACAGGGTATAGAAATCTGTCTAGTATCACATCTTGTGTCCTCCCAAACTACCATCGCACCCGAGAAGGCATGTAACACATGATCATGTGCATGGACCACCCAATGACCCAATAGCTAGTTTGTATGTACGGGAGGTACATCTAATCCTTTGTCATCCTCTCCACTTGTTGCCAGTGTTCACCCCCATTGCTCTACCCCATCATATGGTGTCCAGTTGAACATAATAATCTCATCGATACAGCGGTGCCAAAATCCCACTAACTTTGTAGTTGTATACTAGATCAGAGGTCGATATTTCTAAGCGAATGGCTCGTTAGGCTGCTTGGTCTCCCACTAGGTGATGGGCCATGTGACTCTGATATGCTCCCATGACCAGACCATCAATAGTGTCGGTCCTGGTCCCACAGTCCACTGTGTATGATAAGCACACATGTGCAAATCATGGTATAACTTTGCTAGGATCATTTGTCCCCAGCAGTAGACCTCTTTGTCCTCCTATAGAAGGGTGTGCCCAGCCGATAGGCCACTCATGTCCTATGTGATTAGATAGCATCTACCATATGATGGAGGCCAGATATACTGCCAACCTTGGTAATCTCTACTCTAGCGCTCCCCTCCAGGATAGCCATGATCACTAAATTGGCAGTCCTTATCGCCGTCTTCTGAAGCACTCTCTCAGAAATGGGTCTAACCCCTGTAGTACATACTCTAGGTATGCCCTCCAGATGAGCACTCATAGGATCCACCACACATCTAGAAGTGTGACTGTAGCCTCCCTTGTCGATAGATGGAAGCTACCCATGGGCGTGTGTCATCGCTCTATCAATGTTAATAGTTGTGCTGAGTGCACCCTCAGATCTAGATAGTCGCACATGTCCCTAATCCACGTTGGTCAATCGCTCCTGGATCACCATGGTAGGAGAGTAGTGCTCCCTTGACCTGAAAACCACCGTGTCCTCCTGCAACATAGACATGTAGAGAGTCAATTTTTCTAGCCTATGTCGTCCTTAGAATGGGGCATCTTCCATTATCTTCTGTTGATTTGTCTCAATCAATGGAGTTGCTAATCGATGCAGACGCTAATAAGCACAGATGTTGATCAGCGAAAATGCTGATTTGCATAGATGCTGATCGGCACAGACACCGATCAACATAGACGACAAACCTTTTGTCATCTACCGAGATGACAACATGTGTTCTATCATCTCTATTTTCCCTAGCCTACCTTTTTCATCCACAAAGACAACATGATGAAACCTGTCATCTATGCGGAGTCCCTTCCCTTTTTTGGTGTTTGCGCAAATGACAGGATTGATCCTATCGTCTCTGTAGATTTCGCAGCTGTCACTTTATCGTCTACATAGACGACAAGGTGTAGACTGTCATCTTTTCCATGTCAATATTTTGCCTCATTTATTGTGCAATAAATGCACCTAAACTAGCCTAGTCTACCAAAAACACAAAGAGGATCAGATGACTTACTGGTGGGTCCATCTCGGCTGCTTGCTAGTACTCCCAAACGTGCTTACCAAGCTACAATTGATTAATGGGGTCCATGTTTGCTCTGGATGCTCTACTCTTGAGGTGTGACAATGACCCTCTTTGGGCCCCTCGAAGGCTTATATAAGCCCCCCATGGACCCTGTTTGAGCCCATGTCTTCCCTGAGCCGTGTTTGTCCCCTATGGACCCGCAAGTCATGCAAATATTGTCATTTATTCCCTATTTTCTCCTTTTCTTTCTTTTCCTAAGACCTTTTTGTGAAAATGTTTTAAATTTTATTTTTTGCACAATTTTTGTAAGGGGGCACCCTCCTCCTCTGTCGTTGCCTGAAGGACTCCTACCTTCTCTAGGGAAACTTATATTTTCTTTTCTTTGATATGATGTCATTTTGACATCACATCAAAGAGGGGCAAAATGTAGATGCTTAAAATCATCCCTAAGGACTATATTAAATAAGTTCATTCTCCTAAGTATTTTAATTTAATTTAAATACTCCTAGCCCTAATGTGTTAAATTAATTTAATACATGATCCTCCATGTTTCCCCTCTTTAAATAAATTTTATTTATTTAAATCCCCATATCCCATTAATTCTTCTAAACCTATGATTAAATTAAATCCTATTTAATTTAATCTTAAGCCTAGACTTAAACCTAGCCTACACCCATCATTTTCATCCTCTTGAGCATACTTCTTCTCTAATCTCACTTAATCATCCTAATCTCTTTTCTAATCCCCCTCATTAGCCTAAGTGTGTGCTCACACATGTGTGAGAAGGCATGCCTACACACTTTCCTTTATACTCTTGTCTCCCACTCTTCTTCTCAAGTTTGCTCACACATGTGTGAGAAAACTTTGAATTTTTGACCACTTGTATGGCTTGCATGTCACCTTATGTGGCACCTACATGGATTCCACCTCACCAAGCCCTTCCTCAAGTCTATATATAGAGACCTTGTCTCAAGCATTTGCATCTCTCATTATTGCATTGTTATCATGTTGGTTTGAGATTTGAGTTTTCATTATAGTTGAGCTTGCATGATAGTTTGAGCTTTCATAGTAGCTTTTATGGTAGTTTTCATGGTGATTTCTAGATGCATACTAACCATTTGGTAGTTGGTTTAGCTTTTCATTTGCATCATTAGTCTAGTTTACTTATGCATTCACATTTCCTTTGCATTTACATGTTAGTGTAGCTTGCATACTTAGTTAGCTTTCTTGATTGCATTTCATCTTCATCTTTGAATGTCTTTAAGTATGGCTTTCACCATAGCCATTTCTTGAGGTTTTCTTTATCCCATATAGCTTAGGTTCATATTTCATCATCACTCATGTTTGCACATCCACATTCAAGAGATTCACTACATTGTTGTGTTTGAGAGAGCACACCAAATATAGCCCACATCCTAACACACCAACAAGGCCTCTCATGGGTGCCTTTGTTGAGCTGTAGAGGTGCCTTGAGGGCTAGAATTGTTGGTTTCTTTGAGTTGCAAAACTCAAGCAAGCATTAGTTAAGGTTTCTTTCATTTTGGTGAGTACTTGTTGCATGTTTTGATTTGAACTAATGTTTTATTGTTTATTCATGCTCCCAACAGGTCTCTTCTTCTAGCACACAAATTGAGTAACATATATACCATTCCTTATTTGATGAACTTGTAATCCAATGAAAATTTTGATCTTGCCAAACATAGACATCTGAAATTTTGTACTCGTTTGATCAACAAATGTCTTACATAACATGTCATTTCCTCTAAATATAATTTCATAGATAAATATTTTAGAAATCAATACCATATCATCATATTCATATTTCAAATATAGATTATTGTTCTCATTTTTTTTAGCAAATCCAATCTTAATCAAGTATGAATGTAGCATTTAATACCGTGCTCTCGGTGTTATTTTCAATCCATACAATGCCTTTTTTAATTTGCAAACTATGTTCCTCTGATTAGTTTCAATGGATCCTTCCGGTTGTTTAATGTAGACTTCTTCTTCAAGTATTCCATTCAAAAATGTGGATTTGATATCCATTTGATTAATATTAAACTTCTTGAAGGTAGCATAGGCCAACAATGCGCTTACTCCTTCCAATCTTACCACAAGTGCAAAAGTCTCACCATAATCTACTCATTCTTGAGCATAACCTTTGCAAACCAGTCTTGCTTTATTTCTTACCACTTCTCCATTTTCATTCATCTTATATCTAAAAATCCATTTTGTTCCATCAAATTCTTATCTACAAGTCTTAGTACTAATATCCATGTATTTTTATTATCAATCTAATCAATCTCTTCATTCAAAGCATTTATCCAATTCTCATTCTCTAATGCAATCTTTATTTTTTTTGGTTCAAAATTAGAAATGAAACATATATTGTCTCTTCAGTTACTTCTTCTATGTACCCCAACACTTCTGTTGCCAATAATTTATTTAGGGGAATTATTCTTTCTGACATATTTACCGAATACAGGTTCAACTCTCTAATTTTCAACATTTTCTCCACTTGGTAGGGGTTCAACATCTTGTTTAGGTTATACTGTCTGGTGCTTGGATAAATCAGTATATGACTTGAGTAATACTATGTGATGCTCGGTAGATCTTGGTTGTGTGTCTTCATACACATGCACAAACTTGTTGTAATCTTCAAGTTCCTTCTTGTGTTCCTCTTTGTTTTTTTCCTGCAAATTCATCAATCCTTACATTTTCACTTTTAATCATACTTTTAGTAGCTTTTTTCAAACATTTATAAGCTTTTCTCTTAGATGAATAGCCAAGGAATATACCTTCATCTCCTTTCGAATCAAAATTTCCATTTTTTGCATCCTTGTGAAAATAACACCTACTTCCAAAGATTTTTAAATAATGTACATTAGATTTATGACCATATTAGAGTTCATAGGGTGTTTTGTTTGTTCATTTTTTCAACTGAGCTTGGTTGAGAGTATAAAAAATAGTATTAACAACTTCTCTCTAAAATATATGTGCAACATCTTTTCAATCATCAATGTCCTCAATAATTGATCTATTTCTCCTCTCAGTAATACCATTCTATTGTGGTGTCCTTGGTTTAGACAAATGTCTCTTAATACCATTCTTAGTACAATATTTAGTGAATTCAATAGATATAAACTCACCACCTCTATCAGACCTTAATTATTTCAATGATTTACAAGTTTCATTCTCAACTCTAGCTTTATACTATCTGAACATATCAAAAGCACGAGATTTCACCTTCATGAACATAACAATCATCGTCCTAGAATAGTAATCAACAAACACCATGAAATATATGTCACCATAATAAATATTTATACTAATAGGTCTACATAAGTCAGTATGCACAAGTTCCAAAACATCATTTGAAGTGCATGCCTCATTTGAAAAACTTGATTTTTTCATCTTACCAAGTTGGCATTCTTTACACATAACATTCTCAAGTTTTTACAAATTTGGTGAGCTTCTAACTCTTTTCTTTCTACTAACCTTCATCGTGTTCTCAAAGTTTACATGACACAACCTTTTATGCCACAACCATGCATCCTCAACTTTAGCAAATAAGCATGTCTCAATGGTAGGATCAAGATAAAATAAGTAATGTTTTGTTTGTACTCCAGCTCCAATCAAATTTCCTTCATCATCATAGATCTTGACTTTTCTATTTTGAAATTCCAACTTATGACTTGAATTATCCAACTAAGAAATACCCAAAATATTATAATTTAGTCCTTGTACCCAATAATTATCATCACATATAATATTATCATTCAACATTAGTGATCCTTTACCTTTCACTATACATGGTGCATCTTTACCTAGCTTAATAGTTTCACCATAATCAATTTCCTCAAATTTATCAAATTTACTTAAGTCACCATTCATTTGAGCATCCACTATATATAATCCACAAATCATTCTTGCTAATATGTGAAATAAGAGAAATTTCATTCTTATACCTTTCTCCATTGGGATCTTCCTTTGATAGCAACATATACCATCATCAACTACTTCCTTCTCTTCATTAGTACTAGACTTAGTGTGCTCTTCTTTAGCAATGTAGCATGATTTATTCCCTATATCTTTGTAGTCCGTGTTCTTCCTATACTTTTAATCTTTTTTGTCATTTCTATCAATCTTAGTTCTATTAGGGCACTTAGTAGCAAAATGACCAACTTCATTGCACTTGAAACAAATAAGGGGTAGTTTACCTTTGTATTTACATTTACCTCTTGACTACCTTGTTGCAAGAAATGCTTCAAGTTCATCTAGATCATCCTCAAATTCATATTCACTTTCTTCCTTATGTTTATTCTCTTTATTTTAACTTCCAATGGTTAGTGAAGATTTAAAATAATTTCCAAGTGTAACCATATTGTTATCATAATTACTCAATTCAAATGCAATCAACTGACCAGCTAAATTGTCAAGGATCAAAATAGTACCAAGCATAGCTCTCACTTCTTGAATTATAGAAATTTTGATAGCATAAATAGGCAAAAGAGTTCTACGAATTTTACTTACAATTTCACTATCATTAATAAATCCTCCAACAACTCTAATTTCACGTAAAACCTCTTTGATTTAGTTCACATATTGTGCAACATTCTCACCTTCCTTCATTCTCATTTCATCATACTTGCCTCTAATACTTTCAACTTTACCTCTCAACACATTTAGATATCTCTCTTGTACAAGTTCTAGTTTGTCTCATATGTGTTTTGCTTTTGTGCAGTTCTTAATGTCATCAAACTTGACATCATTGAGTGTATATGCAATCTCAATCATCAAGTTGTTGTGATTCCTCTTTTCAATCATTTATTCCATTGTCCTAGGAGAAGGAGGTGTAGTGTATTCATTTTCCAACCAATGAGTTATATTGTCTCCAACTTTAGATAGGTGTAACCTCATTGTCTTTCCATAATGATAAATTCTCCTTGTTTAGCTTTGGTACCTCTCTCTTAGACATCTTGTGATCTTTAGCTTCAAGTTATTTTAAAATTCTTTCTCCAACCATTGTTCTTTGATACCAATTGTTAGATACTTGAGAGGGGTGGGGGGTGAATCAATTATGTTCAATTATCCTATAGTCCCTTCAAAAAATTTAGTACCAAAAAAACTTCATAAACATCAAAAGTAATCATTCTATATTCTCACTCAACTTCTTAATTAACACTTATAATCACTTTACTCCAAATTTTTTGTTCATTATTTATATTATTACCAAATGTGAGTTATAAAACTTAATTTTATCAAGTTGTAGTAAAAAGTAAATATCATGAAAATCAACTTGCAACATAACAATAATCACACATTTGACACCAAGATTTCTAGTGTGGAAACCCTATAAAGGGGAAAAATGCATGGGATAGGCAACCCAAAATTTTCACTCTTTTAAAGTGATCTATGTTAGAATCCAACCTTTATAAAGGTTTATATATACATTGTTAATATGACCTGGTTAAAGGATTTACACCAAAAGATCATCTAGACCTTATCACTCCTTGATCTTGTCTAAAGAGTGGTCTTCTTTAAAGGACTTACATATATCACTAATTGATGTTACCATATAGGATTTCACAGACTTGTTATGTCCACTTAGTTAATGAGATGTTTTTCTACAATGATTAGAAAGTAATAATATAAATTGATCTATTAAGTTTAGCACTACCTTGCTTAGTCAGATCTCCTTTCTTCTCACTTTGTTTCTGATCTTCTATGTTTGATCTCTTACTAGTTGATTCACACCTTCACTCTTTCACTTTTTCCTTAACTCTGGTTGATCTCCTCTTTTTTATGCTCAATTCTCCTAGATCTTCTTTCTTCAAAAAAAAATTATTTTGATCTTCTTCGTCCAACAATTTCATCAAAGACCAACAACTAAAAAACTTGTTTAATTACTCCTTAAATAGTATTCTGCGTGCTCTCATATTCTTCTAATTATTGTCACTTAATCACAATCATCGATCTCATATTCATTGCATGTAACCACTTAGAAAATATAACTTTCATAAAACTTTGTGCTCATCCTTATCCTTCTTCAATCTCCATCATCATATCTTCATTGTATTTTTCCAGTGGTAGATCTCATAACAAACTTTGACTTATGTCTTTGGACATCTAGAACATTCTTTATTTCCACCAAAAATCATCTTCAGATTCCATTTTACAAACTTGTTCTTGTTGTTGTTATTCATTGAATATAAAATTTCACTCAAGTAATATATCACTCAGTCAATACTAAACTCACTTGAGTAATACTGAGATTTCAATTGCTTTTCCAAACACTTGGCAAACACTGTAGTCACTCGATGTACATTTTTTTCCTTCCTTAACCTTGTCACTCGGTATAGCTTGTATAACACATTATATTACAATATTACATGATTGTAAAACAATCAAACCAACATTACATTATTATTGTCCAACTCACTCAAGTGCCCTTTGAATACCATACTTATCAACTTTATCTTCAACATACTTTCTTTTCAAATCCTCTTCATCAATCAACTTGATATAGCACTCTATTGAACTAGCATAATGTCTAATCAACTAAGACTTGACATCAATAACAAAATTATTGACCTTATGACCAGACTAGTTATCAATTAGTGCCAAAACACTTAGTCATTTAGTTGATTACATTGTCACTAAGCACCACTGAGTAAACCTTACAGATAGTGTCAACCGAGCATGGAGTGTTAAGTGAGCAAAGAAACTAGCCATGTTAACCAAGCAAAGAATATAGTAGTGTTGATTGAACTGCAATAGTAACCAAGTTATTACCGTGTCAACCAAGCTCTTCAATGTTTCTTGAGTCACTAATGTTAACCGAGTTCATGCCTACTCCTAAGTGATCAATGTGGACTGAGCACCAATGTCAATCGAGTGCCAAAGATTGTCAAGTTCACTATATTTATGTGTATTAGTATATCACCTGAGTGGACTTCTAAACTCGAGTGTCAAAACTAAGCTGACCAGGTGAAGATTGTTTAATATGATATTGTAGCCAACTTTATAAGGTAATTATTTAGATTGGTATAAATGAGAGATATCTTGTCATATCAAAATGAGTATATATTAACCATGAGTATGGAGAACATGTGAGTTTGAAGGTTACAAGTAGTATAAGGAAAAGCAAAGTATCATCCATCACATTAAGGTGATCATTCCACATCAAAGGAATCTCATTCAGCAAACTGAGTTGCAAAGTAGAGATCAGAAATTGATTCATCCTAATAGGTGCATTAGTCAAATCATCTAACAAGGTGGACTTAATAGTCTTATGAAAAATCTCTTAACTAAGTACATACTTCATTATATTGTATAAATCCTTTTACAAGGTGGACCTAACAGTCCTTATTGTTCCTAACAGGACAGATCATCAGAAGTGATAATTTCTAAGACTTAACAAGCCAACTTTATACTACAATACTAAAGCTTGTGGGTATCATCCCCACCTTGATTTTAATTTCTATTTAGAAGGTTTCTAGGTTACCAAATATTTTGTCAAGTGTTATGAATGTTTTATTAATTTCAGTCTTTCATACATGCAATTAGATTAGATTAGTTTATGAAGGATTAATTGGTGAATTGAATTTAAAGTTTTATTGGTTCTTGATTCAACACCCCCCCCCCCCCCCCTCTTCCTCATTCACCTAACCTTCTCTACATTTTGAACAATTGGTATCAGAGCATTTGGTTCCCATATTAGAAGTTTAGCAACTTGAGAAAGGATTAGAGGCAATGGAAGTGTACAAACTAGAGAAAGTTATTGAAAATGAAAAGTTGGATCTACATATGGCCATGGATCAATTCAAGAAATTGAAGGAGAAACTCTCTAAATCCTTGCAAAGAAGGAAAGAAGTAGCAGCACAGATGAATGACAATCTCTACATAGAAGAAAGAATTGAAGACATTTGCCAAGATAGAAATTTGAATGAAGCTAATGCAGAAATTAAAAAATTACTTGAAAATAATTTTACTCTACATGAAGAAGTCAGAAAATTGAAAAGAGAGCAAGAAATTCAATCAATCAAAATGTGTGAAGACATGGAACAAAAGGACATAGCAAAAGAAGATAAAAGATTAATAATTGAAAAGATAGAAGAAAATGATAATGAAATTGAACACCTATCTCTTTAGTAAGAAGATTTGATAAATCTACTAAATTGTGCAAATCTAGAGCTTATCAACTTAAGGACAGATAATGCAAGATTACAAAATTATCTCAGCTTAGAATGGCAAACCAATGAAAGGATGATGAAATCCCAAGAAAGTATGAATCAATTGGACAAGAAAACTCAATTTAGACACAAAGGAAAAGGTGGATTAGGCTATACAGATGAAGGTGAATCATCATAGTAAGGAGCTTAGAAGAACAAAAGGCCTACACATAATCATTGTGGAAAGACATGGCATACATAAAATAAGTGTTGGAGTAATGGTAAATTAGAATTCAGTGGAAAATGGTATAGTTATAACAAGCAAGGTCATAGAGCAAGTGAATGCACAGATAAAACCAAGTTTGAAGGAAAATGTTTCAAATGCAACAAATAAGGGCACAAATCTTCAGAATGCAAAACCAAGAAATGGAACCTAGCAAAAAAAATTGTGAAAGCTATCTTTGGTTAGGATTATAACACATGGTATATATGTCACTTGTGTGGTGAACATGGACACATTGGAGAAAATTGCATAAGAACTCACATGAGGAAAAGAGACCCTATAAAGAGATGATTTGTTTGTAAAGAAATTGGTTATCTATCCAAGAACTATATGAACCGAGCTACAATTGAATATGAAAAGAAAGCAAAGGCTGAAAATATCAAAAATCAAATAAGGTAGTAATGGGTAAAGAAATCTCCAGAGAATGCAATTTAAAGTCATGAGAGCATTGACACCTGAGTCAATCAATTGGATGATTCAACCATTTCAAGCTAATTATCCATGGAGATCACTAGAAGTATAATTCAAAGTAACATCTTATATCAATTCAAGTTAGCAAGCAAGAAGATCCAAATCAGCATTTCAGATGCATTGGGATCACCAAGTTGAATGTCAGTTTGAATCAATATCTTAGATCTTACTCAGAAAAGTCGAGTTGAATTACCTAACTAAGCAAAGTTGAGCACAAGCTACTTCTAACCAATCTTTACCAAGTTTAGAGACCTAACCAAGCTTGGATGTAGATGGTGTTTACCAAGTTAAAGACTCAAGTTGAAGACCAAAGGTATCATCCAAGCATGTCACATCCATCAAGTCAAATAAGTTGTCACCAAGTTGTCCATTGTATGATGCATTTATGGTAACTTAAAGAAAAATTTTGAATAAAAGGAAGAATCAAACAATTTCATTCTTCACTACAAATTCAAGAGTGAACAAAGTAGAACAACCTCGAGCCCTAGAGAAATTTAGAGTTAATTTATCAAGGATTATCCTTCCATCACCGAGCATTATGGCATCCTCAGCTAGCAGCAAGGTTAAGAAGGGATCCAAGATTTTAGTAAGGAATGTTGTGTGTGTAGACCTGAAGTTCAAGCTTTGTCCTATGATTGTAGAGGAATTGGACCCAGTTGGTGCACACTCGCAAATTGCACTAAAAGTACTATTAATTTATGATGTCAGATCTTTCTATCACTATTCAATTCAAGAATTAGGAACTCTAGAGCTTAATCAAGTGTATGAGGCATTATGCATGGACAAAAACCTCAAACCTAAGCAAAAACACCTAGAAGTGAAGGGTTTAACCCATATTTTACATATGCCAAAGAGTTTTCAAATCAAGTGGATAAGGTTCATCCTAAGTCATGTTCACAATATGCAATTCTAGCTCGATCGACCCATCAAGATCATGAAGAAAATAATTCATAGGGTTACCAGGTTTCCCATGCTTGATAAAGCCAAGACAACCAAAACCCTAGGTCAGGTTGAGCTAGTAAAGAAGACTCTCACTGAGTAGGATGGAAGAGGAATGAAGCTAAATGGTGTCACTGACATGGAAATTAAGTTTGGTATTCATGTGATTACACATAAGATATACAGTTCCAACCAACCAAATAGTGTTGCATGTGAAGTTGTGGACTTGGCTTTCAAGGTAGTTAGGAACAATATTTCTTTTGACCTCGTTGAGTTGCAGATAAACTAGTTGAGAAAAAACATGGAAAGTATCTAGGCATCAAAGACAAATCCATGTAAGTTTGGTTCACTTTTAGTCTGCTTATTCTTTTATGTTTAGAAATATTTTCCTTCCAAGGGCAATGTAGTATGGAAGGACATACCCATTGTGTATCAGATTAATGAATTCATAACTAAAATGGGAGACAACTTTGAGGGCATCATGGATGCATATTTTGGAACTTTCAAGGAAAGGATGAAAAATAGATTCATAATTCCTAAGCAACTAATGGATGAATATGAACAAGACATATGTTTTCTTGTAGACTATGAAAAGGTATATATTCAGGCAATCAAACCTAGAGTCACATGGGTAAGACCTCTTGGCTATGAGGTAAATATTGATGATACTAAGGAAAACATCGAGGCTCTTTTCAATGAGCTTGTGAATCTCAAAGCACATTATTGTGGAACCTACAAAGAAGATAAAACTAGGATTTCACTAGAGATCAAGATTCCTCAAGTTTTGAAGAGAGGAAGGAAGAAGGTAGAAAAGATTAAGAAGGAGAATGTGAAATCTAGTTCCCCTTCTGCTTATAGGAGGTAAGGGTTATGACATTAGAAAGGAAGAAGAAGTAGAGGAACATGGTGAAGTAGAAGCAAAGGAACATGAAGAAGAAGTAGAAGAAATAAAAGAAGAACCACCTAAGAAAAAGGGAAATTTATATCAAGGAGAGTTATAATGTCAACTCCTACTTTTACCACCAGAAAAGCAACCAGATCCAAAAAGAAGCTCTGACTTGAAGATGAAGAGGAAGAGCAACATATATCATTCAAAAGGTCTACTCCAACCTTTGAAGAAAGACTAAAGTGACTCAAAGAAGGTGGAGGTATGGTAAATTTTAATTTACTTAAATATGAAACAAGAAATAAAGAAGAGCAAATACAAATAGAAGAAACCTTAGTACAAAAGATGGAAAAATGGAAATACTCTCCAGGTGAATTAAGAACACAAGTTCTTGATACTCTACTTAAAGTAGTATCACATCAATGGGATAATGCAGTAATGGTTTCCAAGAATATCTGTGATCAAACCTTAAGGAAACCAATGCTAAACCTATCAGACAAAGAAGTGAAGGAGGCATTCAAAAAAAAAGAACAAATGTTAACTTCTAAGTTCAATGCATTCTTAATTCTATCAAATGATATTGAATTTGTGGTGCAATCTAGTACAAATGCATGGAAAAGCATTTATGGATTGAATGTTTTAAAAGCCACTAAGGAAGTAGTCCAAATAGATGATGTGAATGATGATGAAGAGGATAGGGAAGATCAAACAATTAGTGAGGATCCACTTGAAATTTAGAACATTGAAGATTCAGATCTAGAAAATATTTCAGTAGAGGTAATGGTCTCCCTCCCAAATTCTCTGAGAAAAGCATTAATGACATCAAGTTCAAAGAAGACAACATCTAAGTCTCTAACTATTGGGTTAAATATTGTTCAACCAAGAACTCAATTGGTTGTTGGATATGCCTTACCAAGTTCAAAGATGAGTCTTGTTACTATAACTTCATCTACCAAGTTAGAGGCTCCACTCATCTCAGAACTAAGTCAGATTGAGTTACAACAAAGAAAAATAAATAATGTTGTTTCCTTGTTTTTAAAATTAAGTGATACCACAAATTTTACCAAGGAAATTAGAGACAAGCTATCAAATATTGATACTGATATGAAGACAAGTGTAAACTAGTTGTCTTTTGACCCTAGTACTAGCTCAACACATTTTGTCAAGATTAGGTATTTGATTGATTTGTAGGTAGAGTTATTGAGAGGAGAAGCAAGAATTGGGGCTTTAGTGTCAAAAATTGCGAGTTTGATAATTCCAAACATGGATGTAATGCAGAAACACATTTTTCATGTAAAAACATTAATCCATGACAACAAATTTTCTATTGTTGATCATATGATGGGGTTATCAACTAAAGTTTAGATAGCTTTGCATAATTCTAAAGTTTTTCAAGAAAATTGGGACAAAACCATGTCTCTAATTTTGAAGATACATAGTAATTTCCTTTCACATTTTGGTATTACCTTGTAAATATGCATTTTTTGCATTTGTGTCAAAACCAAGGGGGAAATATAGCATGTGAGGAATCCAAGGGGAAATATAGTTATATATAGTACCTATGTATATAGAAAAGCTACAAAAGCAACTTTGAAAAATAAAAAATAGAGTCAGTGTGTGTCGAGTATTAGCATAGTAGTCAAAATTGAGCTACAAACCCAGGTACATTGACAAGGGGAGTTTTGACTAATCATTTTGAGTATTCATAATTTTTGCTATGATAAGTGTTTTTGTCACTAATTCCAAAAGGGTATATTGTTGACCTTATGGCCATACTAGTTGTCAATTAGTGTCAAAACACTTAGTCATTTAGTTGGTTACATTGTCATCAAGCACCATAGAGTAAACCTTACAAACAGTGTCAAACTAATCGTTGAGTGTTAACTGAGGTTGGAGTGTTAACTGAGTAGAGAAACTAGCCATGTTAAATGAGAAAAGAAAATAGTAGTGTTGACTAGATTTCAATAGTAACTAAGTTGTTGTAGTTTCAACCGAGCTCTTTAATGTTTTTTGAGTCATCAGAGTTAACCGAGTTTACACCTACTCCTGAGTGATCAATGTGGACCGAGCACTATAGTCAAATGAGTGCTAGAGAGTTTTGAGCTCATTGTATTTCCATGTATCAGTATATCACCCAAGTGGACTTTTTAACCTGAGTGTTAGCATTGAGCTGACCAGGTGAAGATTGTCTAATATGATATTGTAGCTAACTTCAAAAGGTAATTAATTTGGATTAGTATAAATGAGAGATATCTTTTCATATCCAAATGATTATGTATTAACCATGAGTATGAAGTACATGCAAATTATAAGGCTGCAAGAAGTATAAGGAAAAGAAGAATCTCATCCATCATATTAAGGTGATCATTCTACATCAAAGGAATCTCATTCAACAAAGTGAGATGCAAATCAGAGATCAACTTCTAATTCATTCTAATAGGTACATCAACCAAATCCTCTAATAAGGTGGACTTAACAATCTTATGCAAAATATCCTAACTAAGTACATACTTCATTATATTGTATAAATCCTTTTACAAGGTGGACCTAACAGTCCTTATTACTCCTAACATGACAGATCATCAAAAGTGATCATTTGTAAGCCTTAACAGGCCAACTTTATATTGCAGTACTAAAGCTTCTGGGTATCATCCCCACCCCAATTTTACTTTCCATTTGGAAGGTTTTTGGGTTACCAAATATTGTGTCAAGTGTTATGAATGTTTTATTTCTTTCAATCTTTCATGCATGCAATTAGATCAGATTAGTTTATGAAGGATTAATTGGTGAATTGAAGTTAAAGTTTTATTTGTTCCTGATTCACCCCCACGCTCAGTCACCTAGCCTTCTCTACATTTCCAACAATAACAACTGGTATGGGTCTTTTATGTACATTCATGGAATTCTTAATTGCATCATCAATTGGGGTTGGAAATTAGAGCTTTTTTGAGTTGGGAAGGTAAACTTGTTTCTTTTTACGAGGAGAAAATAAATGATGCTAAGAAGAAATATTTAGTTTATGACTAGGAGTTCTATGTTATTATTCAAGCTTTGAAGAAGTGGAGACATTATTTGATGCCTAAGGAATTTGTGTTGTATATTGATCATAAATTATTACAATACTTGGGAAGTTAAAATAAGTTGAATCAAAGATATATGAGGTGGGTTTAGTACTTGTATAATTTCACATTTGTGTTAAAATAATGGAGTGACTAATCAAACAGAGTTATAGATGCATTGAGTAGAAGAATAAATTTTCTAACCAAGATGGAGGTTGAGGTACTTAGGTTATATTATTTGAAGACTTTTTATGAAAATGATCTTGACTTTGCAAAATCTTGGAAATCTTGTGTGTAGGGGGGAATGTGAATCAAGGAAACTAACCCAAAGTTCACCACATAACCAAAAACACCTCAAAATGAATGAGTCCAAGGAAATAGATTATTTTAAAAGGTGTTAAATATTAATAGGTTGATGCAATCCAAGGGGTAAATGAGCATCAACATAGTCCAAGATCTAAAGATTATGAAGATGGATAAAAGAACACACCTTGTCCTTGAGATCTCAATTAGTAACTTCTAGATCTATATAAGATATGCAATGTAAAGTAATGAAAGTATTCAATGGAATGTTGAATTTACTAGGAAGAATAAAGGTACTTATCTTATATAATTAAATCTCAATTTATGTGTGATGTTCTACTTCTAGAAACAAACTACGCTATATCCAGGCCTGAAAATGTGAGGCAAACAAAACCTAAAAAATGTTCGATGATTTGTCAAGGAAAAATTGGATCATCAAGGGTGGCTTGATCACTGTTAATGCATTAGCGGTGGCCCAGTTGGCCCTGATGAAATGTATCCAATGTTTATTCTGATTTCACAATTCTAATAAATGATGAAAAGGTTACTCTAATCCATGATTTTTTTTTCCTTCTAAGATCTGCTAATATCTAAATTTTGGTGTTTCGGGCGGCTATGTAGGGATTTTTTTTAGTCAACCCCCCATTTTTTTGATTTCCACCTCCATGGATAGCTGGTATGTCAAATATAATTTGTGTGATACTCGTGTATGAGCTTTGAATGTGTAATGCAAGGATCCAAAACCCTAGCATGAAATATTTGGAAATGTAGGATGTTGGTGGGGGGGGGGGGGAATGAATCAATATCCTTAGAAATTTTCAACTAAAACAAATTCATTGTTCTCCTTGATTCCTTTTTCACTCAGTATTCATATGACATTTACCATAGTACTTGAAAATGAAAGTAACTTAACTAATTCAACATATATCAACCATAAACTCATAAACATAAAAACATAACATATAACACAATCATTTGGTCATACATAAACCCTTGGTTAGAGGGAAAATTGTAGTGGGGATGATACCCAAAAATCCATCACTACTACAATAAGAGGATGCCTTGCTAATGCTACAATATTTTGTCACTTCTGGTGACTTAATTAGGAGTATATAATTAGATCTGCTAGGATCTACCTTTCTTAAGGATTTTAGAACACTCTTTAAGTGTTTACTTGGTTACTCTTTCTAGTTCAATGACCTCTTTTGCTCAGTAAGTACATAATCACTTAGTAAGTACTAACCTTGATGTAAACTATACACTTAACCTTCTCTTCCTTTATTTCTTGGGAAATATATAGATTCAGTTACCATGTTCACTTTCTTTTTGAAACTAATTGGCAATATCAATATATATGGGAGTAACATTCTCCTCCTTTGACTTTAGTGGAAAAATAAATCATGTTTCAAAATAACTTGAAAATATATATACAAATTCCCCCTATGCATATGCTTCCTTCTTGGTTGGCCAATATATCAACTTGGAAACTAAACTTTATAACATTTGAATTTGGAAATTCACAAGCATCAACTAATGACTTATCGAATGCATTTGCTATATCGACCAGGAACATAGACTTGCAATGATTCCTACAAAGTATATGCTTTGAACCTCGCAAGATGTCATTACTAAGCTACATGAATGAAAATTTTAAACTACCACACCAAATTTGGAATGAAAAAAGTATTATATTGAAAGTAGAAATGAACTTACTATATTACCTATGTTGCAAGAACAACCACTAGGTTTGTTATGTTAGTCTTAGATTGGTTTTGACAAGTGAGTGTCCACACACTTTAGTCATTTACTTAGTTCATGCTGAATAAGTAGTACATACTGAGCACAACATGTATATAATAGTTCATGCTGAGTCCACAGTGAGTGTCGAGCCACTCATGTATCGATTCACTCAAGTGTTGAGTAGACAGTGTATGCCGAGTGATTCAAGAGATAAGAAAATGGTGGATGCCAAGTGATATAGATGTCGAGATAGAGTATAAAGAATAGTATATGCCAAGCATTAGATATTGAGTAAGATAGTTTTGTCATAGTTGTTTGTAATGACACAAACAACTATGTAAACCATTTTAAAGCTGACTTAAGGATTGAATTATGATATTTTTAGATAAGGAAAAATCTTAATTTGAAATCCTAATGCATTACATGTAGCCAATTAGAAAAAGGGAAGGTTTAAGAAAAAAATGGATGAATTACAGCTGTTGATTCATACCTAACCCTAAGTCACCAAAATCTTCTTAAGGAGGACAAACCCTAAACTATCTATGTTGTGAGGAGGGAAGTTTACATGTGAAAAAAGAGAATTCATGGTGGCTAAGGAGTTAGGAACAAAGACTAAATTGTAGAATTAGTTAAAGGAGAATAGAGGAAATGAAAAGGATATAGCAATGAGAGATCTGATTAGAAGGATCATGAATACATCCGTATAGAGGTGATATGTTATTAGGCAATCAAGTGGTAACCACATGATCATTGTTGAACCATTCTAGTAGGTGAATAAGTTAAATCTCTTAACAGAGTAGTCTTAACAACCTATATTGAAATCCTCTAATAGGATACTTACTTAATTATGAGTTGAAGTCCTTTAACCAAGCACACTTCTAACAGGGTGTTGAAATCCTTTAACAGGGTAAGACCTAACAATTTTTGTAAGCCTTTAACAAGGCATACCTTTCACAGGGTAGATCATGTCTTATGATCAAACATTGTAACCTTCATTGGATACACTTTATTACTATAGTAGTGAAGATTTGTGGGCTTCATCCCCACCCCAACTTTACCTTCTCATTGGAGGGTTTCTGGGTAATCATATCTGGTCTCATGCATGTGTGAATATTTACTTGCTTTCATGTTTTAGATGTACATGCTTTACATGGTATTTCAGCTATCTTAGTAAATGTATGAGATGGATGTGTTTTGAAATTCTTTATGGGTAGAAGGTTAAACTACTAATTCATCCCCCCCCCCCAAAGTTTACCTTTCCTATTGTAAATTCCAACAAGTGGTGTTAGAGCCTAGTTCTCAAAAAGGAGAAGCTTTGCAGCTTGGAGGAAAGATCTTGAAAATGGAAGTCTACAAGTTGGGAAATATCATTGAGAATCAAGGAATTTAAATACAACTCATTCTACATCAACTGGATGAAGCAAGAGAAGAAATAAAGAAATCTTTGAAGAGAAGGAAAGAAATTGCTATTGAGGATAATGACACACAATATAGAGAGAGAGATAGACACTACTAAGCCATTTGCTAATGGAGACTCCAATTAATTTGATGCAACAATTATAGATCTAAGGAAAAGAACAAAGCCCAAGCTGAGGAAATCAGAAATCTCAAGTTAGAATAAGAATCATAAGCTATACTACTCTGTGAAGTGACTGAATAGAAAAAGAAGGCTATGGAAGAAAAAGCTATGATTGAAGATGAGAAAAGAGTTTTGACAATAGATTGGAAGAAAAGTCATCAAAGCTAACCAAGATTTCCAACATGCAATTGGATACTCTAAGTCAAATGATGAATGCCAACTATGAATTGAATGTTAAGGACATTGAGATAACAACATTGAAGCTGCAGAATGAGCAATTGCAAAGTGACCTAAAAAGGGAAAAGGAATTTGCTAAAAGTTTCAATAAGCCTAATGAAGCCATCAAATACTTTGAACAATTATTGAGATCTCCTAGATCCAACAATGACACATTTGGATTGGGATACACGAGCACTAAAGAAGGAGAATCATCCAAAAGTGTTGAAGAAAGGAACAACAAAGGTAAGAATTCTAAACCTATTTGTCATAATTGTGGTAAGAAATGTCATACTGCTAATGTGTGTAGGAGCAAGACTATAAATCAGAATGTCAAGCATAAGAGCATGGTTCACTATCATAAGTGCAAGAAACAAAGACATCAAGCACATGAATGTAGAATGAAGATCATGCACACACAAAGATTTGAAGGATATTGTCATAACTATCAGAAGTATGGACATAGAGCTCTTGAGTGCAGATCCAAACCTATGTAGTCATCAAATAGGCAAACAAAGGTAAGGAATAATGGAAACTCTTATAACTAGGATTATAACACAAGGTATAGCTATCATTATTGTCAATAATATGGAAATGATACTAAAACTTGCATTGGGATGCACTTCAAAGGTGACTACAAAAGGTGGTTGAGTCAAACCACATGTTTTAGTTGTTTGAAGATTGGTCACATCAGTTGCTACTATTTGTAGACACCTAAATCTGATTACATCACTTAAGTAATCCTATTTAGTCATCTTCTAAGGCATCATTAATTAAGTATTTAATATTTAATTAATCTATTGCCATCCCCTAGTTAATTAGTTAATTTAATTAACTATAGTCCAATTGGTAAAATTAAAAGATCACCCAAAATCAATTTATCAATTAAATCCCTATTCCTCTATTAAATTGAATAAATCCTCAAATCTATTCAATTTAATTCTATATCCCCATTTTATTAAATAAATCATTTAATAAAATATCTAAAATCCTAAGAGCCTCTCTAAACCCTATCCTAACCCCTAATCCAACCCATTCACACATACTAACCTCACTTAGCCACCCAATTAACCCATCCCATCAAATCTAAGCCACTTACCCCGTAATCCCCCTCTAATCCAAGCCTAATCCTCTTCTAATCATGTGCACAATCATAAACATGGGTTAAGACTTACTAACCCAAGCCAAAGTCAACAATCTCATTCTCCCCCAACCATCTCTATTTATGACCCAACCATCCCCATTTATGGCTCAACCTCTCTCATTACTCCTTTGACCAACCCATATCCTACCCTCTCACATCCAATCACCCTGTGACATGTGTCACCTCCTAATTGGATTCAAAAAAGCACAATCCATGCACTCCCCTTTGAGTGCATCCTAGCCCTCCCTCACCATCTTGCCATCCTTGCATCTTGACCATCCATCCCTCTACCCCTTGGTCTATAAATAGAAGCATCTCCCTTCACAAACATCATCCACCTTTCAAGAAAACTTATAATGCTATTTTGAGAGCCTAAAAACTACCAAAATACTATTGTAATGTTGAAATACCTCCATAAATCCATTGTTGAAACCTTGCTTCATCCACTCGATTCATCTATCTAAAACTTGAGTGTACATGTGAGCATAAATATCTTAATCAAGGACAAATTCTTTATATCATGTGTTATGCAATTAGGAGCCTACCATTCTTGGTTTGCTTCCTTTTGTGGTGATAACCATCGGTCCTATCTTAAGTGTTAGCTTGCTCAGTATTGTTAATACTTTCATTAATAGCTAGTATTCATATTACAACACTAAATTAGGTGATACACTATCCAACAAGGTCAAAGGCACCAAGTTGTGAATTTGATAAAGGAAAAGGCAAGGCAGATGTTGAAAATGCTAGATATGGGATGAACAAGACATGGAAGAAAAAGGATGGTTGCAGCACATCAAATAGAGAAGGGATCACTTCACCCAATGGGTTAGGTGATCACACCTCATCAAACTAAGCAATCAAGAGGTATGTGGGACTGGTATTCAAAAGTTATATCATACATCAGTTCCAAAAGGACATAGTACTAAAAAGAGTATATGAGCATGAACAAAGATGCAAGATGTCATTTGGAATCCAAGAAAATCTCTAAGTTTTTCATGTTACTGTTGAGTGGAATGTTAGAAGATGCTGAGCTAATAGACCGGCTAGTTGATGTCAAGCTTGCAATAGTTGTTGAACAAATGGAATGGTAATGAATACTGAGTGAGCTTGAAATTAGTTTATGCTGAGATTACAGCTGTGTAAGCACCCAACATTTATTACAGGGTTTCAAAGGGTATTTGATTGATTTTTGACTCATTTCACATCATTTCAAAATTGAGAAAGAGCTACGAGAGTAGAAGGCAATTAGAAAACTCATCCAAAATAGTTACAAAAGATTTTAGCAGTGACTCTACATTATTTCATCAAATTTTACAAGGTATTTATCAAGTGCTAAGTTATGTTGTTTATATTTTTGTAAACCTTAGTTTCACAAAATGGCATCAAGTTCAAAGAATGTAGAGGGAAATGAAGTTTTGAATGATCAATTGGTTGGTAACGAGGTCAAGCAACCAATATTCAAAGCTATACTAGATATCACTTACAAACAAGACTCCTCTGATGTGTTATCCATGATACCAAATGTTTTAATGGTGCAAGAAGTTAGGAAATGCTATAACTATAAAATTGGAAGTGTTTTTGATGTGGAAATTAGGAAAGCATATGACAAACTTTGTGAGAACAATGTATTGAAGGAAGAATACAAAATTGTAGAAAAGAAAGGGTTAACAGTACCCCTAGATTTCCCAAATGTGTTCAAAACAAAATGGATTAGATTGGTACTGAGAAGAATTCATAATAACTCACTTTGGTTAGATAATAGCCCTATCAAGATAACCAAAAGAATAATCCATAGGGTTATAGGGTATCCAACCTTAGATTGGCCTAAGACCCTAAGAAGTGACTAAAAAGAAATTATTGAGAAAAACACTGGAGCTATATGGAATAAGAGAGGAATGACTATTGATAACATTATAGATCCCTTGATAGAGTTTGCAATAAGGGTTATTTCAAATAAATTTTATCAATCCAGCAGATTGAATAGCGTGCCCTGTATTGCAATAGATGTTGGATGCAAAATTGTCAAGAAAGATCACACATATGATCTAGTAGAGCTACAACTATAGCAATTGGCTGAAAACCTAGGAGCAATAAGGAAGACAAAGAGTGCACAATGCAAGTTTGGTTCTATTTTGATATGCATTTTCCTTTATGTACAAAACACTTTTCCTACATTTTGCACAGTTGCATGGAAAACCAACAGGTCAGTGGCAGTATAGATTGGTGAATTCATTGAACAATTGGGAGAGAACTTTGAATCAATTATGATCATTTATTTTGAGGATTTCAAGCAATCAATGAAAAAGAGATTGAGAACTCTAGTGTCACTAGTAGAAAAGCATTATGATGATATTTGTTTTCTAGTGGATGTTGACTATACATTTGTCCAAGCAGCAACACTGAGGGTGAGATGGCTAAGGCCACTTGGATATGAGATCAATGTAGATGAGGCCTCTAAAGCTATAGCAACTTTACTAGCAAAAGAAGTTGACAAAAATGCAAAAGCATTTGGAAACTATGAAATGGCCAAATCCAAAATCACCATGGAACTGAAAACTCCCTCAATTATCAAGAAGAAAGAGAAGTTGGTGAATAAGCTAAAAGCTAAATTTGGTGAAGGTGACGATCAGGAAGAGATTTAGAAGAAGAGGAAGAAGAGGAAGAAGAGGAAGAAGACACCCAAGCACAAGCACCTCTAGCTTTAACACAAGGAATGGTTGAAGACCAACTAGAGGAGGAGATTGAAGGTGCCGAGGAGAAGAAGCTGAGGACGCACCTACCCCCACAGACCAAAAGAAGAGGAAAGCTAAGGCCTAACCAGTTACAAAAGAAAAGAAGGTAGCCAAGATGAGTCAATTGAAACCTTCTGTACCTACTACCAGGGCCAGTGCACGTGCTACTACACAAAAGGCAAAAGAAAAGATAAAACCAACAGAACAGGGTGGTGAAGTGTAGAAAAGACCAAGAAGGAAGTACATTGCACAAGAAGAATCTAATGAGGAGAAAATAGAATTAGATGACAACAACCAATTCAAAGTGGTGAGTCACAATTCTCTATCAAACTTAGAAAATCTATGTAAAAATATTAAGAATAGTGCAGATTTATCAAGATTTTCTCATGTTGATTTTGATAATCTTGGCAAAGTTGAGAAAAATTAAGTAGAGGAAGCTATTTATGCCATGATGGAAAATTTCAAGAAAGCCCCATTAGAAATTGCCAACTTAATGCCTAAGAGCCTATATGAGAGAGTTGAGCAGAAATAGCACTATTGCTTAAACTTGGAAAGATAAATAAGGGAGACCTCACTTGCACAAGTGATGCCTGAACTTATCAAGGCACATATTGCTAAAGACATGAAGAGATATGTAGTTAAGTTTGCACCTAAATATAGAGCCTTTAGCATTCTACAAAATAATATTGAAGATGTAGTTAAGAAGTCCACACAGATGTGCAAGGTAACTGATGGACTTGCTATAGTAAAGAAAGGTGAACAAGAGCCTAGTAAGGTGAAAGATGATGATGATAAAGATGGTAATGATCAAGAAACTGTTGAGGGTGAAACAGAAATGAAAGAAGATGACAAGGCAATAGCTAAGGCAAAGCAGCAAGAGGAACAGAGTGTACAAGATACACAATTGCCTAACGTTAGCCCCCAACATGGAACAAGTGTAGTTACTAAAATAATTACAGTTAAGGATGTATTTGATGTCACAACTCAGAACATCAATCCACTTACAAAGGAAGATCTCAAGAAGATACTTGATCAGTCCACACTACAAGCAAAACTCTGTGATAATCTTGTATTGGTGAGTGTGGATGAGATATAGAAAATAGTGACTGAAAAAACAAGGGAAGAGGTGAATACACATGAACCACCTACTATTACCACTCAAGTCACTAATGTACAACCTTTGGATAAGGTACCTGAAGTTACATCTGAAAAAGTTGATACAACTACAAAGGATATAGTGGAAGCCCAAGCCACTACTCAAGAACAAAGTCACATAGGTCAAATAGACTTATTTGCACCCACAACACAAGTACAAGGTGCATCACCAAACATCATAGAAGTCAAGGATAAGACTAAAGAGACAAAATTGATAGCTAAGGTGAAGGAGCAAGTTGTTGAGCCTGAGTTCATCAAAGGCTGAAGAAGTCATACAATATGGAGATGTGAGCCTTGATCAAGAAATTATTTTACCAAAATATGATTATGATGCAATTAAAATTGAGTAGATGGGCATATTACAAGAAGCCCTAGTGAGAAAGAGAAGACAAGAAGTGCTCATAAAGGAGCATAGGTAGAAGCAAGCATTACAAGACATCAAAGACATCTTTTTACATGCATTTAGTCTATCGGCTTCAGATGAGACCAAGCCACTAATTGAACAACTTACACATATAGTGGAGAAGGTTAGTGATACAAACCTAGACACAAATGCTAAATTGCTAGAATTTTCAGAAAAGAAATTCCAAAGCAAAGTTAATGAGAAAATATCAGGTGATATAGCACTAACACAAGTTGCATCGGCTACTAAAGTAGAAAGAGTGAATAAGGTACTTGAGAATATCTTCTCACTATACATAAAATTGTGCAATCCAACACTCTTTACACAAGACACTAGAAGTCACATCTTGATTCTGGAAAGTTAGATCAGTGCATAAGGTGCAAAATTACCTATGGCACCAGCTCAAAGTGAAAAAATCTTCAGAACATTGCTACAAATCTAGAGTCAGTTAGCTGCATTGTTAGAAGAAGAAGCCAATATAAGGGCTAAATGGACTAGCATCCAATCAAAATTGACCCCACATGTGGAGATATTGCACAAGGAATTAGGCTATGCCAAAGCTCTTATGAAGAAAGATTCAAATCTTTCAACATTGGATGGCCTAGTCCACCTTGTTGCCGAGCTAGCTATACAAATCAAATCCTTGGATGTAGCATGTGAAAACTGGGATGCAACTCTCAAGGTTATATTAGAGGTCCATGAATCCTTTTTGGAAAAACACACTCTAAGTGTATAGGCCATTTGACATAAGTGTCAAAAGGGGGAGAAATAAATAGGGAGATATATATAAATTTTGTGGGAGATATAACATTTTGGGGAGATGAGCAATGGGGGAGAAATAAAAAGAGGAAGATGCAGAGCAAAGAGTAAGAAAAGGGACAGAGAAAAGACATAATAAGCTAAGGGGGAGAAAGCACAAACAATATGAAGTCAAAGAGCATTAGTAGAGACACATTTACTTAGCAGGAGTACATAATTTTGAATACAAAACAGACATATCAACTCAGGGGGAGTTATCATATTTTAAGGTATAGGTTGTCACAAAATTTTGAAATTTTGAAGTTTTGTATATAAGCTTAATAAGAGATATGTTATGCTCATAAGGATAAGGATATTAATGCATGACAAAGTGTTTTTGACACTTATGTCAAAGGGGAAGATTGTTGGTCTTAGATTGGTTTTAACAAGTGAGTGTCCAAACACTTTAGTCATTTACTTAGTTCATGTTGAATAAGTAGTATATACCAAGCACAACATGTATATAATAGTTCATGTTGATTCCATAGTGAGTGTTGATCCACTCATGTCTTGATCCACTCATGTGTTGAGTCACTCAAGTGTCAAGCAGATAGTGTATGCCAAGTGATTTAGGAGTTGAGCAAACAGTGGATGCCAAGTAATATAGATGTTGAGCTAGAGTATAAAGAAAAGTATATGCTGAGTATTAGATGTCAAGTAAGACAGTTTTGTCATAGTTGTTTGTAATGGCACAGACAACTATGTAAATTGTTTTTAAGCCAACTTAAGGATTGAATTATGATATATGGAGATAAGGATGAATCTTAATTTGAAATCCCAATGCATTTCATGCAGCCAATTAGAAAAAGGGAAGGTTTAAGTGGAAAAATGGATGAATCATAGCTGTTGATTCATACCTAACCCTAAGTCACCAAAGTCTTTTTAAGAAGGACAAACCCTAAACTATCTATGTTGTGAAGAGGGAAGTTTGCATATGCAAACAGAGCATTCATGGTGGCTAAGAAGTTATGAACAGAGACTAAATTATAGAATCAGTTAAAGGAGAATAGAGAAAAGGAAAAGGATATAGCAATGAGAGATTTGATTAGAAAGATCAAGAATACATCTGTATAGAGGTAATATGTTATCAAGCAATCAAGTGCTAACTGCATGGTCATTGCTGAATCATTCTAGTAGGTGAATCGGTTAAATCGCTTAATAGAGTAGTCCTAACAGGCTGTATTGAAATCCTTTAACAGGGTACTTACTTAATTGTGAGTTGAAGTCCTTTAACCAAGCACACTTCTAACAGGATGTTGAAATCCTTTAACAGGGTAAGACCTAATAGTCTTTGTAAACCTTTAACAGGGTAGACCTTTCATAGGGTAGATCATGTCTCATGATCAAATATTGTAACCTTCATTGGATACACTTTATTATTACAGTAATGAAGATTTGTGGGTGTCATCCCCACCCCAATTTTACCTTCTCATTAGAGATTTTTTGGGTAATCATATCTAGTGTCATGCATGTGTTAATGTTTACTTGCTTTCATGTTTTAGATGTACATGCTTTACATGGTATTTCAGTTTACTTAGTAAATGCATGAGATGGATGTGTGGTGAAAGTTTTTATGGGTAGAAGGTTAAACTACTGATTCACCCACCCCCCCCCCCCAAAAAAAAAATTTTTACCTTTCCTATTGTAAATTCCAACATTTTACTCATGGATGCAAGAGTAATTTATTACTAACTTACTTCTAGAAAAGCAGGAAACTAATTCTACCAAAACAAAGCTTTCACTCACTAAGTGGGTCCGCTTGGATGAGTGAATAGAAAGACTATGTAGAACTCAAATACTGGAGAAGAAGAGTATCATATTATTCATATTCAATTCATCAAAGTACAACTATAAATTATGAAATCACAAACTTCACTACTTGTTGCATCATTACAAAGGATTTATGACTAACTCTGGAAAATCAAAGCAACTGCTTATTTATCTTATCTTACTGAAACAAGCTTCCTATTTCTAAGATTCCCCATGAAGTGGGTTAGACCGAATCCTCAATGAGTTACAACAAATATAGGTAATCATTAATCATATAACAAGTCTTGAGATATAGTTCATCATGATCCTAGAATTAAGTAGGGACATTGATAGTTAAGCTGACTCGTTACTCTTTAAGTTGTTTGATGTAACAACTGTAGGATATGCCACCAAATGTTGAATGCCATTCCTTCATATAGTTGACTTGTTCCTATGAAAAGTTAGTATAATGTGCAACTTCAAAACATAAATCCAAAGCATTAATTCATAGAAAAGCATTTAATGTACGAACTAACTAATCTTGATCACTACACATGGCTACAGGAACATACCCTGTTATGCTATAGGAAGGAAACATTATATTCATTCAGTATGCACATATCTAATTCCATTAATCAACCAAAAAGTTTTGATTTTTAATACCATGTCCAAAAACCATAAATTATATGAAAGACATAAAAATTCACAACTCCACATACTTATACAATCATCATAGCTTAAAATTCTTCACATATGAACATAAGAAACTATAAAAAAGACCATGAAATGTATCAAAACAGATGTCATAAAATAGTCCCATCACTTAGTATGACCTATTTTTCAAAATCTTTTTCAAAACTATTTTTGTTTGTATTATATCAACTTCTTATAACTCCATAAATAAACATAATACAAACAAACATATAGCAAAAAAACATATAATTTCCCCCTTTTTTCAACACTAATGTCAAAATTATTTAAAACATAGAAATACTTACTTTGGATGCAATCCAAAGTGATCAAGAAAATCCTTGTGATTCTTTAGCATAATTTCCAATATATTGTCCTAGTTGGACTTGATCAGCTCAATAATATGCTTCTCTATCCTTAGTTTGGCTGTGAGATCTGTTATGTTATCAACAATTGATAATCTTGTGGTGGCTATGAGATCTATGTCAATTATAATATGATCTTGCATCACCTCAAGATGAGGTATGATAAATGCTTGTATTTTATTGATCTTTGCTCTCAAATTACTTTCTTCATGTAATAATCCATGTTGAAGACCTATGAGAAAACTTACTCATTTATAGTGTACGGATGATATACTTGGATTGATTTTCAATTGATTTGTACTTGCCTTCATATCAGCACTAACCTTTTGCAAAAAAAAAATTTTACTTATTAACAGGGGAATATCACAAAAAAATTTGAAATAATAGTAGAACACTCTTCACAATATTCTCCAATTTGGTAACATAGGTGGACAAAGCAACTTGTTGTATAGAAATTTCACCGGCAATTTTCTCCAATACTTATCACTCAAATTTCTTCTCTACTCACTCATTTATAGTGTAGGGATGATATACTTGGATTGGTTTTCAATTCATTTATACTTGCCTTCATATCAACACTAACCTTTTGCGAAAAAAAGAAAGAAAAAAAGTTCACTTATTAACAGGGGAATATCAAAAAAAAATTTGAAATAATACTAGAACACTCTTCACAATATTCTCCAATTTGGTAACATAGGTGGACAAAGCGACTTGTTGTATAGAAATTTCACTGGCAATTTTCTCCAACACTTATCGCTCAAATTTCTTCTCTATTCACTCCATAAGCTTTGATTGGGTATCAATTTATGATGCATTGAGCTTGTCCACAATTTTTACAAGTTGATCCAAAATTAGTGTCTTCTCATTTGATACAATTTTTGGCACATCATCTAGCAATATTTCCTTGACATCATGTAGCACTTATTTCTATTTTTACTCCTTCCTCAACCTTTCTTTCTTGTTTTCCCTCTCACATAACTCAGTATATATAGTGGTGTGGAAAGTTCTCACGAAAGGCGGAGATGGGAGAGTGGAGTAGAGTGGAGCAGGAAGGGGTGGGAGGTTTTAATTGTTTGAGTGGGAACTCCATAGGGATATAGGGATCCTAGTCTGTGGGTTCTGAGCACATCAATGATGATGGGAAGGGTGAAGCTACGGAAGATGGGGACCTACATGACTTGTAGCCACACCTAGGCAAGGTTCCTACTCATGTTTTGGTACATAGAGCATCTTGAGGAGGGACCCCTTGAGCCTGGGGGAAATGGAATAACCTATTTGGTGTTAAACCCACAAGTAAGTCATCTTTTCCCAAGATTATTGATAAAATAGATAAGGAAAATAGGGTTTTCATTGTAGAGGTTCCCTTTGAATTCGTAGACCATAACATTTTGGGAATGGAAGTTACTCTAGTGGGAAAAATCATTGGCCCTTGACCTAATATAGATCTAGTGAGGACCTTTGCTAGAAATAAATGGGAATTGAAAGGGCAAGTTGAAGTGACAGCTATGGCTAAAGGGTTTATGTCTTTTGAGTTCACATGTCAAGAGGATTACTCTAGGGTTCTCTATGTGGGGAACTGGACAATGAGTAAATCTACTCTTATCCTTCAAAAGTAGACTTATAATTTCAACTTGAACAATGATTTTCTTACCCAGGCCTCAATTTGGAAGGCTTCCAGAGCTTCCCCTAGAATATTGGCATGAAGATGTTTTGGTTGGCATTGCCAACTCTTTTGGGAAATGTTTGTCCATAGATTTGGTCACATCAACCAAGAAGAGACTAACATATGCTAGGCTATGTGTGTGTGTGGTTGAAAGATAGGATATGACTCAAGTGATTGAGTTGCAGTCTTGTCTGGGTAAAAGAGTGTAGCAGATCGACTATGAGTCTATTCCTTTTGCTTGTTTCCACTATAAAAAGGCTAGACACAGAGCGAAGGCTTTTTCTAGTTATCGAAGACAAGGAAAAGGCTCATAAAGAAAATCTCAAAAAGGGAAAACACAACCAAATTTTTTTAGTTGAGGCACCCAGAAAGGTATGGAAGGAAAAAACCTCACATGAAAAGGATGAAGGGAGAAAAGACATTGTGCCTCCACCAAAGGAACCCAACACATTGGATGAAAATGCAAAAAATGGGGATATTTCATGTATGAAGAAATCATAGCTTATTTTACCTTTAGGGGATAATAATAAGATCCTGAAAGACTCTGAGCCAAAGTAGAATAGCAATGTGGAAGATAATGTAGGAAAGGATCTTTTTGGCAATATACCTCTTAAGGAAGACAAAGGAGGAATGGAGGTAGCCAGTATCAATGAGAATCAGATTGTTGTGGAATCCATAGACTCTCTAGATGGGAGTCTTGTGGAAGGGGTGAATAAACCATTTTAGGGTAAAGGGTTCTCTCTATTGATGGTAAGTAGATTCCTAGACATGGTCTCAGCTGCCTCACCTGAGCACTTATCTCATTTGGAATCACTCTTTGATACTTGCAAGGAATCCAATGGGAACTCTTGGACTCGAGTTACCCATAAGAAAAATAAAAATAGTAGGGACCCTTCACTGGCCTCACTAGTAGCAACAAGGAGCAAGGTCAAAGCGAATACTAGAGGGTCTTCAAGTAACCCAAGCAGGAAGAACTTGAAACAAATTAGAAAGGAAGAAGCAAGGAGGAATATTTTAGATGGAACTCAAAAGACCATCCAAGAAGCTTGCCATAATTTTAAAATATGAAGATTATATATTGGAACATTCATGGACTCAATGGAATCCACAAACAGGAAACTGTTAAGAATATAATTAGGGATCATAGACCATAACTTTTTTAATTCAGGAAACTAAAATGAAAAAGGAAAAAGTTGATAAGATCTCCTTTGGTAAAGATTGGAGAAACTTGGCCACTAACTTGGATGGGGTGTCTAGCGGTCTTCTTACTCTATGGAAGGATTCCTTTGATGCTAATATCATTTTTGATGAAGATAATATCTTAGTCATGAATTTTTTTGATCTAAAGACTTCGAAGAGATGGTTTCTTCTTAATCTATATGCTCCCAATACTAAGAATGGCAAAAGAAACTTTTGGCTTAAAATTTTGAACTTAGTTTCTCATATTGGAGAGTCTAAGGGTATTATTATGGGAGATTTTAATTCCCCCTTTTGGCTACTAAGAAGCTAGGAGGTCTTCTGCCCAATGTGGATAGTAGGCAACATTTAGCTAACCTGATAAGGGATTTAACTCTCATGGATGTGGATCTTGGTGGATGCAAGTTCACATTTTCTAACAAGAGAATAGGCTCGGATTGCATTCAGGTGAGACTGGATAGAGCTCTCTTAACTTTGGATTGGATATGTCAGTTTCAATGCAAGCTTTCTTTGTTGGTTCAGCTTGGTGAGGATCACTCCCCTATCTCTCTCTCTATTGATAGAATTAATAGAAAGAAAGCTTTCCCTTTCAGATTTGAGAAGATGTGGTTGGCGCATCTTGGCCTATATGATAAAATCAAGGTGTGGTGGGGATAGAGGTTGATGGAATAGCTATGTACAAGGTGGCCAAAAAACTAAGATCCATTAAATCCAAAATTAGAATATGGAACAAAAGTGACTTTGGAAATATTTTCCAAACCAATTAAATAGTTATGGAGGAACTTGCGGAGGTACAAGAAGAGATCTAGACATGGGAAATGATGAAATTAAGATGAATACAGAGAAGTACATCCTTGCTAAACTTCATAATATTGTTGGAAAGGAGGAAATGTTTTGGAGATAGAGGTCACGGTCGATCTGGCTCAAAGAAGGGGATAAAAACTCAATGTTCTTTCACCTTTCCACTATGAAACATAGGGCAGCCAACAAAATCAATCAGATCAAAAAGGGATACGATACGATAAGGGAAGATAATGAGATCGCTGAGGAGGCCATCAAGTATTTTCCCTCTATTCTTACTAAAGATCTCAATTTGGTTGAAGAGGATCAAAATATTATCATTGATACTATCCCTTTTATTATTAATGAGGCTCAGAATAGGGCCTTACTGGCTATTCCCAAAATGGAGGAAGTTAAACAGGCAATTTTTTCTTTGCCTATTGAAAAGGCCCCTAGTCCTAATGGATTCCCCACCTTTTTCTTCTAGATGTACCAGGATATTATCCATTATGACCTTGTCAAAGTTGTTTAGATATTCTTTGGTGCTAGGAATCTGCTTAAAGAAATTAATGCTACTTTTTTGGTCTTGATTTTGAAAGTTATAGGATTTGATTCTTTTGGATCTTTTAGGCCTATTAGCCTTTGTAATTCTCTCTACATGATTTTTGCTAGAGTCTTAACCAACAAAGTTATTAAATTACTTCCTAGGATTATTACTCTGCAATAATCTGGGTTTGTGCTTGGTAGACAAATTCTTGACTCCATCATTGAGGTCCATGAAGTTATTCATTCTCTAGAAGCTAGCAAATAGGAGGGCTTCCTGCTTAGACTTGATCTTTCTAAAGCTTATGATAGGGTGGATTGGGGTTTTTTGGATAGGGTGCTTGAAGCTTTTGGTTTCAATTCCAGAGTGAGAAGGATAATTTCTCAATTGATCTCCTCTCCTACCTTTGTGGTTATTTTTAATGGAACCCCTTCATATTTTTTCAAATCTTCTAGAGGTCTCCATCAGGGGGATCCTTTATCTCTTATTCTTTTCATCATCCTTGCTAAAGGTCTGGGTAGACTTATTAATTCTAAAAGAAGTAGGGGGGATTTGGTGGGACTGAAACCTTCTTCAGGCCCTTTGGTCTTTACCCATCAACAATTTGTGGATGATATGATTTTGGGAGGTGAGGCCTTAGTTAGAGAAGCACAAAGTGTCAAAGAGATTCTCAATACCTATTCTAAGGCCTTTGGTTAGCTCATTAACTAGAATAAGAGTTTGATTTTTTTCTTCAATACTCCCCCTGATAGACAGAGGAAAATTGCTTGCATCCTAGGTTGTAATATTAGGACTCTTCCCTCCATTTACTTAGGCCTTCCTTTAGGAACCAAACCACTTGACTGGTTTTGGGAAAATCTCATTGCTAGGTTTAATAGAAATCTGGCAGGTTGGAAAGGTGTTACTCTTAGCCAAGCTAGTAAAGTATTATTGATCAAGTCTACCCTCCAAAACCTTCCAACTTATGCTCTTAGTCTCTTTACTATCTCTCCCAAGGTTGCTAAGCATTTGGATGCCATTCAGAGGCAATTCATGTGGTCTGGAACCAATGAGAACAAAAAATACCCTTTGGTGGCTTGGGAGAATATATGTAGACCCAAGAATAAAGGGGGCTTGGGGATTAGAAAGATGAAACAGGTTAACAGTGCTCTCCAAGAAAAAAAAATCTAGAGAATCTTCAATTCTAAAGGGGAATGGAGAGATATTATGGTGCTAAAGTATATGGCAAACTTTAGTCTCAAACAATTCATTAACAGAGAAGCTGATCCTAGGGGTTCTATTATTTGGAATGGCATACTGAGGACTAAGAGCTTTGCCTTTGACAAAGCTAAATGGAAACTTGGAAATGGAGAAGATATCAACTTTTGCCATGATGACTGGCTCAGTGTTGGCCCTATCTAGGAAATTGAACCTTTCAGCAGCTGGGAAAATGTTTGCATTAATAGATTTGGGAGCAAGGTAAGTGACTACAAGAACCAGAATGAATGGATTGACTTGGTTGAGATATCCTTAGATCTCAAGGCCCGCATGGACCTGATTAGACATATCCCCTTATCTCTCAAGAAAGACACCATTATCTGGGGAGAGGATATTAATGGAATTTACATTGTGGCCTCTGGCTATGAGAATCTACAAAATTTTGCTCCTTCCCCTATGTGGGCCAAACCCTGGTTCTCGGGGCTCATTCCAAAAATCAACATCTTTTTTTGGATTATGCTCCAAAATCACATCTTGATACTGGATAACCTCACAAAGAGAGGAAATATGATGTCTAACAGATGCATTCTTTGTAAAAATCAATGTGAGAGTGTTGATCACCTTTTCATCCATTGCCCTTTCATTAACATTATATGGCCTCTTTTCCTATCTTTTTTTAACATATCCTAGTCTTTTCCTTCCAACATCCTAGATGTGTTTGAGCAGTATAACCATGGTAGATTTGGGAGTGATGATAGGGTTTTGTGGAATTGGACCTTACCCCATGTTTGTCGGGGGTTTGGAAAGAGCTTAACAATAGAATTTTCAGGGACAAGGAAACTTAGGCCGAGGTTATTTTCCACAAATGCTTTAATTCTCTAATGTAGAATTATTCTACTATCAAAGGTCCCATCCCCTCTATTGGCACCAATGAAAATAATAAAATCAAGAGGGAAGGGTGTATATGTTTGATGTCACCTGAGGGATGGTGTAAAGCTAACTTTGATGGTGTGGCCAAAGGCAACCTGGGAAAGGCTGGAGTGGGAGGTATTATTAGAAATAGCTTTGGGAAAGGTATTGTTGCGGTGGCTACTCCCCTTGGTACTCAACCTACCATTATGTGAAGGCTAGCAACTCATTATATCATTAAGCTAGCTAAAGATATGGGTGTGAGAAAACTTTGGTCGGAAGGTGATTCGAAAAACATTATAGATTGCCTTAATGAGAAGAATAAACCTACCTAGACAACAAAGAACATTATAGAAGACTACATTCTTCTTCTCAAATATTTTGAAGAAATCTATGTGGCACATGAGTACCAAGAGGCCAACCAAGTGGCCGGTAGCTTGGCTAATTGGGCCATCAAGTACAATGAGATGGCCAAGTGGATGGAAGGCAATAATCTCTCATCAAAAATTAAAGATATGATTGAATGGGAAAGGATCTCAAGAAGATTGGGCATAATTAAAAATCATTATGATAGATAATACGACTTGGAGGAGGGTCAAAATTTTGATGTATAAATTTATTATGATAGTTAGTGCTTTATGGTAAATGTGTAGAAATGTGATGTGGAAGTATGATATCACTCGTACTTCTCACATCAATCATCTTTATCCTCTTAATTCAATGATAGACTTTAGATTGTTGTATAATAAGACTAATAACAGGCTAAAGAAAATGAGAAGAGACTCTTTTACTATGAGGGGTTTTGATATTGGGTTTCAAGCTAGCATCAAGGGTAAAATGGTTGGGGAAAGGCATGGGAGGGAGCCAGAGGATGTAGCCAAGAAGTGGCGTAGGAGGTCGAAGGTTTGGGAAATTTTGAAAAAGGGGGATCTCATGACCTTTATAGAAAAGCTATATGGTTGGAAGCCCTCAATCACCAAGGCTATGGTGAAAAGCTGGAATGAGGGCATTGTGAAAATTGATGGAGTTAAGTTTATTGTGATTGAGGATGTTATTTTTGCGGTCACTAGTATTCCCATCATGGGGAAGAAATTTTACAGAGACTGAAAAATCTTGAGCCAAGTGGTGGTGGAATTTACTAAGGATCAAGAGGAGAAGAAAGCACTTGCGAAGAGAGGTACCCATTATCTCCCAAGTTCCATAAAGTGGCTATGGAGATTTTTTTTAAGGGCTATTATCAAGTATATCACCCTTGATACCAAATTTTATCGGCTATGCACTTACCACTTCATTGTTTTAAATCACTTTAGGTATGGAGCCAAAATTTCTATCCCCTTTTATCTTTACTCTTTAATGAATGAGAATATAGATGAATATCAAGAGCAGCACACTAGGAATTTAGTGCTCCATGAGGGGATTTTACTTTTAATTTATGAATTATTCAAAGCTAGGACAATGGGAAAATAAATCAAACTTAAAAAGGATGTGAAGAAAGATAGAGAGGACTCAGGAGAGTTGAAAGATAACTATTTGCCATCAAACACAAAAGATAGCCAAGATATGCACACTGAATCGGATAAGGATGATACTCCATAGAGAAGCTCTAGGAAACACAACATCAAATAGGAAAATAAAAGAGATACTACTCCTCAACCCAATATTGATCTTGATTCCTCCTCTAATAGGGAGTATAATGAAGGGGCTGAAGGAATGGGCACAAGAGAAGAGAGTGTTGAAGGCATGAAGGAGAATAGAGAAGAGGAGGGTTTGGAGAGGAAAAAGGGAAAGAAAACTATCACTATAAAATGCCAAAAAATAAAGAGGATTCTAAGAATAGTGTCAGGGGTCAAAAAAGAAAACATCTTGAAGCCAAGAAGGAGAAAAAAGGGGTCGAGGAGAATGTGTCAGAAAGAAGCAAGAGGGATGATCAAAACCAGGGCTTTGAGGATTTTGGTACCAACCGATACAAGTGCTCAATTACTGGCAAAGACAGAAAGGTGGTATGGAGAAATTTTGACACTACCTTTGCCAAGATGGGGTTAAACAGAGAACTAATTAGAACTCAAGTAAAAGAGGATGATGAAGGAAAAATACTAATGGAGTAATTAATCAATCTGACCCTAATTATTTTCAGTGACACTACTAAGGAGCACCCGGATATGGATGTCATCAACAATGCCAAGAATAGTGTTGTCAATATTTTTTGTACTACAAAATGGATCTTCCATGAACTCCAAGTCCTAAAGTACAAGGTGTGCAACCTTGAAAGAGAAAACTATAGCCTAAAGAACAGAATCACTGAGGAAGAAAAGAACAAGGATGACAAGGTATAGGAAGTCATAAAAAGGGTTGAAATTATGGAAAGCTCTATGAGGATCATTATAGAACAAAGCTAAAATATCCTTAAGGAATCCAATGATAACATCAAGAGCCTTAACAACAATATGGAGGATCATAGAACCAGTAAGGATGAGGATTCGACCTCCCACAACAGCAAGGAAAAGATCCCTGAGGATTGCTCTAGGAAGTGCAAAAGATCCAACACGAGGAAAAAGGAAACTTCAGATCTTGATAAAGAGCATTCAAAAATGAAGGAGGCGATAGGAAGACTTTCAGAGCTTGAAATTAATGCAACAGAAATGTTAAGAGAGATTTCCTAAGTGCCCTAGGTTTTTTGGGATGGCTTGGCTTTTTGTCCTTTCTCCCTAGCTTTTTACTAGTTCCTATCTTTTTGTAGGGAGATGTTTCTTTGGTATGCTTTTAGTTACTATTGCTACTTTAAGTGATCTTTTATGACTATTCTTTTTATTGTATGGGTTTGAGGGCCCTGTTAAATTCTATTTTCCTTAATCAAAACTCAGTATATATAGCCATTTTTTTCTTCCTCTAGAGTGTTAGGATCCCACAATGGTATAAAAATCACTTCATCTAATGTAACATGATTAGTCATTATTACTTGTGCTTCCTTCTTTTTCTTCATCTTCATAACTTTTGATTCTATATGACTTGTGCTCAGGGACTAGAGCTATGAACTCTTGACATGTTTTTTTGTGTTCCTCACTTTGTTTTGTTTCCTCTTCCTTTGTCTCCTTTATGTGTTCACCTTGTACAATACTAGTAGTACTAACAATTTATAGTGGTGGAATTTGAAAAATCTCCTCAAATATTCTTGATGTAACAATATTTTTTTTCTCCTCTTTGTTTTTTTCTTCTAGTTGGCATGGAGAGAGTGGATATAAAAACATTGGATTGGATAAAATATTATGTGTACAAGAAGATAGTGATAAATATTATGGTTTAATTTATAATTACATAAACTAGTTTTCCTTGCACAATAATTCCCTTACTTGAAAGTATGTGGGTTAGTGGTGTCTCACCTATAGTAGAATCATCTACTTTGTGCTCCATGGAGTCTCCTCCAGTTTGAGCATGTTCAATATCAACATTTGTGTTTCATTGTTCGATGTCTATGGTCTCAGTCATTTCTTCCCCTTGTCTCCTTTGAGTTTCTTGAGCCTATTGCTCAGTATCTACATCTTTTTGTTCTTCACTAGTAACTATAGGAATAGTATCAACAAGAGTATGTAACAATCCAATAGACATGTCATTCTTATTTTGTGGATTCTCCTATGTCTCATTTGTAGGATATGGTTTGATTTACTAAATTACTAGTGCATATCCTAGTATATGAGATATACATAACCTTCATCCTTTTTCTAAGTTCCAACCATAATATCCTCATATTTCTTTAAAATTTTAGTTGGGTTAGCATCTAATGCATCATCAATGATTAAATTTTCTTCCAATTATGTCTTTAACCATTTGATGAACAAAATCCATCATCTCTTGTGGAGATATACTAATACACTCTTCTTCTTTATTGTCGAGCTCAATATTTTGCTTGATCTTAGTGTTATCGACTTGAATTACTTCTTCCAAATCTTTGATTATGTACACTTTCTTC
This sequence comes from Cupressus sempervirens, assembly GCA_028749045.1. NCBI lineage: Eukaryota > Viridiplantae > Streptophyta > Pinopsida > Cupressales > Cupressaceae > Cupressus > Cupressus sempervirens. Next base: position 548,490,292 of record CM053788.1, on the reverse strand, counting down.
TAGATCATTTCTGAGTCCTTGTCAAATAGTTGTAGATTTCCTATCAAAACATAAATATATCTCTATTTTTTAAAAATCTATCTTTATAATGCTCTAATGCTTCACTTATGCCTTCAAGACCAAAATATGGCATAAGAGTAGCCAGTAATCGTCCTCCTATTCCTTTCTTTTTTTTTAGAGCATATTTCCATCAACTATCAATTCTTTGATATAGACATCAGGAAGTTGATTTTCAATTTCTATAGGTGTGTATTTGATTCTAATCGTCATGACTATCATGACATCTTCAACCCTTTTCTTGTCCTCATCAGTCATAGAATCATACTTGATGTATTTGAATGTAAAAAATTCTCTCATGTTTTTAATACTCTTAGTTATTTAATCAATTGTCTTGGGTCTCTTATTTATAGAAACCCTAAAGTGATTTTCTTTATCTAATTATATTTCATCACTATCATCTCCTTCTTATTATCATCTTTTAGAATTAATATTCTTCTTTGTACAGGCTTCTTCACTAATTTTTTGATGACTTAATTTCCTCCTTTCTCTTTTGATATGCCTTAACCTATGGTTGAGAGGGCTTGGTAATTCTCAATGTACCATTTTTTAATGGTGGTGTAACTATTTGTGTTGCATGAGTCCTTGACCTTGTATTCTTTGGGCTTATTGGGGTGGCCAAAAGGCTTTTCTTTCATTTCTATGACTATGGGTTAGAAATAACAATAGTTTTGCATTTACCCTCTTTGATGAAGGGTGTTCCCCTTAATACCACAAAAAAATAACATAAATGAAGAAATAACAACACTTTGCAGGAACAAAATATGGGCTTCTTATTATCACCGCAAATGCAAAATTATAAAATTTTGAAACACAATATGCAAACCCACATGGGTGCCTTCCTTACAATAATTTTCAAACACAAAGCTCCAAATTATCATCCAAAAATGACTTAGACAATGTATGGGATTTCCTTAAATAGGCATTTTTACACTGCTTGAGAAGTGCATTTTTACACTACCTAGGTAGTTTCTAGACATCAAACCCTAATCCTTGACCTCGACTAACTCTATAATTACATATAGAGTAGGCCAAATACACCTTTATTTTGGAAATTTTGGTTGGCCCAACTTTGAAAGACCATAAATTTTGAGGCATTACTCTGATTAGCTATTATAACCACTTTTTGGAATCTGTGGCTTTTGATCTATAGTGCTTGATTGTTACAAGTTCTAGTTGATCCCATTTTAGAGCCCATCCAGGGTCTCTAAGGTCTTCAACAATGAGATTGATATTTTTATACCAAAATTACACACCAAAAATCTACAAAAAAATCCATGAATACTCATGATATCGTACTAAGCCTCGATTGATAGGTTGATATATCCAAGATGAACATCCACCTCTAAAATTAGAACATAATGAGCTTGTATGAATGACTTACTAAGTAGAAAGCCTTCACAAACAACAACTCTGCATTAAGACAACCCTTATTCAAGAAACAAAAAGGAAATATTTTTGGGTGATGCAAGATTGCTTTTACACCCAAGTTGCTCCCACATCTTACCCCATCACATCTTAAGTCAGAGGAAAACCAAGATAGTCAACCTCCTCCCTTGCTACCCATGATTAATCCTCTATTGGTCACCATTTCCATTTGACCAAATACTCATTATATGTAATTTTCCTTGTTCTCTTGCTAACACGACTATCCAATATCTCCTCAATCTCCTTTCTAGCTGAACTAGTTGTTGGAGTACTCCATTGCGCTTCTGCAGTTTCATCTCCATCACCTCCTTCATAATACTATGTCAAATCTAAAATGATAAATATTGGTGAAATATTTAGTTCAACATGCAACTCCACTTCATAGACATTTATAGAATCATGCCTTTTCATTATCTTGCACAGTCCAAACTTATTCATTTTTAGCTTATTATATGTACCCACTACAAAATGATCCTTTCTCAAATGAACCATGACTTCGTCTCCATCCTGAAATTCCTTATATATCCTTTTCACATATTCCTCATCCTTTTACAACATATTCATCTTTGTAATTTCCTTCTTCACCTCCTCGTGGATGTTTTTCAAATGCTTAGTAAAAACTTTCACTTAAGCGCTACTTATCTCTCCTTTATCCAATTGCCTCAATTCAGAGGCATTTATGAGACTACTTCCATACATAATTTGGAATGGTGATTTACCATTACTCCCATTGAAAAAAATATTATATGCACATTATGTCTATGGTAAAATCATATCCCAGCCCTTTGTTTTATCTCCAACCAAGCATCTCAACAAATTCCCCAAACTCTGATTCACAACTTTCTTTAGTCCATTAATCTGTGGATGATGTGATGAATTAAACTTCAAATATATCTTCAATTTCATCCACAATTTATGCAAGAAAAACCCAACGAACTTGGCATCTTAGTGAGAAGCTATACTCTTTGGTAGAGCATGTAGTCTCACCACTTCTCTAAAAAACAACTCTACCACATAAAAAGTGTTAGTAATCTTCTTGCAGGGAATGAAATGTGTCAATTTTAAAAATATGTCAACCACCACAAATATGGAATCATGTCCTTGTTGTGTCCTTGGTAAACCAATAATGAAATCCATGCTAACATCATTCCACAACTTCTCTCATATAGGTAATGGTTGATACAATCCAATATTTTACTTCACTCCTTTTGCCGTTTGACATACTCTATAACTCTGGACAAACCTCTTCACATCTTGTTGCAACTATGGCCAATAATAATTCTCAGCAGTCAAATAAATGGTCTTATCTCTACCGAAGTGTCTAGCTAATCATCCACTATGCTTCTCCTTGATGAGATTCTCCCTCACTGTTCGTCTTAAAATAGTTTTGACATATGAGTGTCAACACACTTAACCACTCTTTATATTGATGCCAAGTACACTATGTATGCCGAGCCACAATGTGTGCTGAGTCAGATTTTCAATAGGTGTCGAGTGACTTTAGGTGCCGAGTAAGCAATAGATATCGAGTGACTTTAGGTGTCAAGTCACAATTGATTCTGAGAAAGTTAGAATTTTTTATATGTTGAGTGAGTCAAAATCATATATGTGTTGAGCAAGATAGAGTGTAATAGGTGTTGAGCAATCTAGGATAGTATATGTGTCGAGCACAAGTAGTCCAATATGTGTCGAGTAACATAGAATCAACATATGAGTTTGTGCCCTCACAAACTTAGATGTAAATTATTTTTGGAGCTGACAAGGAGAAAAAGGATAAGGACAAATCTTTTACATTCCCTATGCAATCAGCATGCAACCAATCAGAAAAATGGAGAAGGCATGTAACCAATGAGGAAAATGCAAGGAATGAGCAGGAAATTAAGATTCAATATGGATCGTAGATCCATACCTAACCCTAAGTCTTCACAATATTTAAAAGGAGGTCAAAAACTCCATTGCATATGTGGTAGAGAACAATGTATGGGGAGACTATAGCAAAATTCAATGAGAAAGTGTGAAATACTTAGAGGAATAGAGCAACAATCACATATCCAGTTGATCATAACAACATAAGGGACAAGGGACATGATTAGATATCAAATCTCAAAGGATCAAGATCAGAGAGAGTAGATCAAGTACCTAAATCCAGCAATTAAAGATTGCATACTATCATGTTCATTTTTTAATACTTTCTTGCCATTGTATTAGAAGTTGGAAATCCTATATTGATAGGTTAGCTTAACAGCTAGGTGGGAGAACCTTTTGAGAAGGTGATTGAAAATTCTATTGTATTAGGTGGGTTTAATAGCCTATTTTGAATCCTTTAATAGGGTGACACTTCATGTAAAGTGTTTGTAAATCCTCTAATCAGGTCACTATTGACATAGTGTAAAGCCTTTAACAGGGCAGGTCTTTCTAAGGGCAGATCATCAGAAGTGGTCAAACATTTATTGCTACAAAAAATTTTGTGGGTATCATCCCCACCCCAATTTTACCTTCTTATTCCTGGAGGGTTTCTGGGTTACCAAATCTAGTGTTATGTGATATTGCATGTGTTTAATTTATGTTCATTTATATGTTTACATGCATGCAGTTTACTTTTCAATTATTTGATTTAAAGGATTATAAAAGGTTAAAAATGTGATACTTCTAATTCAACCCCCCTCCCCCCCTCAAAAGTACTCTTCCCATTTTGAACATTCCAACAATTGGTATCAAAGCAAAGGTTCTCATAAGGAGAAGCCTAAAAACTTAGAGAAAAGATATGAAGATGGAAGTCTTCAAACTTGGGAAGATCATAGACAATCAGGTGACTGATGTGCACCTAGCTCTACACAAAGTGGAAGAAGCCAAAGAAGAATTGAGAAAGTCCTTAAAAAGAAGGAAAGAGATAGCCATAGCTGAAAATAACATACACTACAAGGAGATTGATACCACACAAGTGTTTTCCAATGGAGATTCCAAGGAATTTGATACAGCAATAGCAGAACTGATGGAGAAAAATAGAGCAGAAGCTAACGAAATCATATTACTCAAGTTTGAACAAGAATCACAAGCCATAATGCTTTGTGAAGTGATTGAACAAAAGAAGAGATCCATTGAAGACAAGGCCATGATAGAAGATGACAAGAGAAATCTTACCAATAGACTAGAGGAGAAGACAATTGAGCTTGAAAGGATCTCAAACATGTAGCTAGACACCTTAAGTTAGATGATGAATGCTCATCATGTGCTAAACATGAAGGATATTGAGATTTCCACTCAGAGAATGTAGAATGAACAATTGCAGAATGAATTGAAGAGAGAAAAGGAGGTAGCAGAAAGCTTCAACAAACCCAATGAGGCTATCAAGTACTTTGAGAAACTACTAAAATCACCAAGGGCTAGTAATGATACTTCAGGACTTGGTTACACTAGCATTGAACAACGAGAGTCATCCAAGACTGTAGAAGAAAGGAGTAACAAAGGTAAGAACACTAAACCAACTTGTCATTTTTGTGGTAAAAAGGGGCATACCTCTAATGTATGCAAGAGCAAGAATAGTCATCAGCATGATAAGCCTATAAATGCAAGCGTTTGTCACAAGTGCAAAAAAAAAGGACATCAAGCACATGAATGTAGAACCAAGACTATGAGGACACCAAGATTTGGAGGTCACTGCTACAACTGCAAAAAATATGGACATAGAGAATTTGAATGTAGATCAAAGCCTATGTGGACACCTAATCAGCTGGCAAGAGGAAACAAGCATGGTCATCACTATAATTGGTATTACAATGCTAGGTATACCTATCATTATTGTCAGGAATATGGACACATTCCTGAAAATTGCATAAGGACACATTTTAGAGGGAATTACAGCAGATGGTTGAGCCAAAATACATGTTTCAGTTGCTTGAAAATTGGTCATATCAACAAGAATTTCCCAAGAAAGTCAAAAACACCCAAGACAGAAGTCAACAAAGGAAAAGAGAAGGTTGATGCTGAACAAATAAGAGGGCAAATGAACAAGACTTGGAAGAAGAAATATGAGTGCAGCACATCAAATGGAGAGATCACTTCACCCAAGAGGTCAAGTGATCACACTACATCCAACTAAGCAAAAGAAAGGTGTATGGGACTAACATACAAAGTTAAATCATACATCAGTTCCAAAGAACAAAGACGTACTGCAAGGAAGAAATTTGCATGAGCAAAGATGTTAGGTCAAAATTTAAAGTTTTTGCAAATACTGTTGAACTATCCTCAGATGCCAAGTAAAGCTCCAATGGATGTCGAATTGACAATAGAAGCCAATTTAGGTGATGAACTAGTGGAAGCTGAGTAAATGAAACACAATGGGAGCTGAGTCATGGTGAAACCTTTAAGTGTCGAGTTTACAGTTGTATGCACAAAGCATTTAATGCTAGGTCTTTGAAAGGTATAAGGTTAATTTTTGTTCATTTTCACGCCATTCAAATGCAAACCAAAGATAAGAAGAGTGAAGAAGTGATCAAGTAGCAATCTAACAACCATTTATATGGATTTCAACAATAGTTTAGCACAAGTTCATTGATTCAAAGGTATTTATCAAGTGCTGAGCTACGCAGAAGTTAAAGTTTTAATACATTTAAGCCCTAGTTTGGTAAAATGGCCTCTAGTTCAAGAAACCCTAAAGAAAAGGAAGATTATGAGATTCAATTAGTTAGCAATGAGGTCAAACCGCCTGAATTTAGGCCAATCCTTGAAGTTGCCTATAGAAACGACCCAATTGGTGCATTATCCATCATTCCACCTAAAGTAGTCATGGTGCAAGATGTGAGAAAATGTTACAACTGCAAAATTGGTGCCATAGGTGATTTTGAAATATCCCAAGCTTATGACAAACTGTGTGAGAACAAGATTTTAAAAAAGGAATTTTGGATAGTTGAGAAAAAGGGTTTGACCAATGCCCTAGTCTATCCTATAGGATTCAAAATTGAATGGATACGAATTGTTTTTAGTAGAATTCATGATGGTTGTGTATGGCTAAAGATAGGACCTATTAAGATTACCAAGAGAATAGTTCATAGGGTTACAGGATTCCCAACCCTAGATCGGCCAAAGACCTTGAGAAGCAATAGAAAGGAGGTCATTGAGAAAAATACAAGAGCCAAATGGAACAATTGGGGAATGACCATTGATACTATAACTGATCCCCTTCTAGATTTTGTTGTGAGAATAATATCTCACAAATTCTATCAATCCAGTAGATTAAACAGTGTGCCATGTTTAGCAGCTGATGTATCCTACAAACTGGTGAAGAAAGATCACACATATGATCTATTAGAACTCATGTTGCAACAAATTAATGAGAACCTAGGAGCAATAAGGAGATCAAAAGGTGCTCAATGCAAATTTGGTTAAGTTCTTGTGTGTATATTCTTTTATGTTATGGAATAATTTCCTTCTATAGGAAAGGTGAATTGGAACCCCAACAAAACTGCAATTACACAAATCAATGAGCTCATAGATCAAATCGGTCACAATTTTGAGGCACAAATGACAAGTTATTTTGAAGACTTTAAGAAATCCATGAAGCAAAGAATGAGAATACCAATTTCATTGGTAGAGAAACATGTCAATGACATATGCTTCTTGGTTGACATTGACTACACCTACATCGAGGCAGCAATACCAAGAGTAAGATGGCTAAGGCCATTGGGATATGAGCTTGATGTAGATGAAGCCTCAATAGTAATCACAACATTTCTAGCACAAGAGATAGACAAGAAGGCTCCTCACTTTGGGACATATGATGTTGTCAAGTCCAAAGTTGAAACTAAATTAAAGATAGCCACTGTTATCAAGAAGAAAGACAAGATGGTAAAGAGGATAAAGAAGCAATTTGGAGCAAGCATTGAAGGAGAAACAAGTGAAGAAGAAGAACAACAACAAGTAGAAGGAGATAGTGAAGAAGAAGAAGAGCAAGGGCAAGGCCCAGTAGAGCTGACACAAGGATTAGGAGAAGACAAGGAAGAAGGTGCCAAGAGAGAAGAATCCAAGGAAGCACCTAAACCTATCAAGCAAAAGAAGAGAAAGGAAAAGACTCAACCTATAGCTCAGCCCAAGCCCAAGAAGGTCACCAAGCTAGCTCCAGCAACAAGGGCCACTACAAGAGAAACCACTCAAAAGACCAAAGAGGCATCAAAAGAGAAGAAGAAAGCCACTGATAGCTTGCTAAAGAGCCCAAGAAGAGAAGAAGGTATGTGACATAGCCAGATATAGATGATGAAGAAAGAACAAAATCAGAGGACATCAGCCAATTTAAAGTGGTAAGCCATCCTCCTAAGACTGCAATTGATAAACTTTGTGATAAGATTAAAAATTTAGATTTGAATGATTTAAAGTCTCTTAATTTCAATAAGCTCAGTAGAGAAGAGTAGAATAAAGTAGAGGAATCTGTGCATGCCATGATGGCAGAATTTAAAAACACACCTCTAGAACTTGACAATACTACGTCTAAGGAATTGTATGAGATAGTTGAGAATAAATGGCATTATTGTTTAAAGATGGAAAGGAAGATCAGAGAATCTACCCTAGCTCAAGTAAAGCTTGACATGACAAAGGCTCAAATAACAAAGGCAAACAAGAAACATAGTGGCAAGTTTGCACCTAAGTACAAAGCCTTTTGCATCCTTCAAAACAACATAGAGGATGTAGTGAATAAATCCACACAATTGTGGAAAACAATATATAAGATAACTAATGATAAGGTAGAGGAAACAAATAAGATAGAAACTAGTTCCAAAGAGAAGGAAGAGGAAAAGAAAGAAAAAGAGCAGAAAGGAGAGGAAGAGAAACAAGAGGAAGCAATAGAGAAGAAGGAAGAAGAAAAGAAAGAGAAGGAAAAGAAAGACGAGGAAGAAAAAGGAGAGGAAGAGAATAAAGAGAAAGAAGAGGAGGAATCAACTAAAGGAGGAGACATGGCAATAGCTAAACAACAAGAGCATCAAGAGGAATAGAGTGTGCAAGACACACAAATGCCACCTCTTAGTCCACCTCATACAATCATCACACCTGCAGAAACAATAATCATTAAGGATGTTCCTGACAAGTCAGCTCAGAATATCAATCCCCTTACTATAGAGGATCTCTCTAAGATCCTTCACCAATCTACTTTATAGACATAGTTATGCACAAGCCCTATATTGGTGAGTGTTGATGAACTACAAAAGGCAGTAGCAGGACCACAAAGAGAAAAGGTGAAAACACAAGAACCACCTTTCACCTATAAAGCTACTAGCACTAAGATTTTGATGCTTCAACCACCACCTCCACCAAGTGCAACAAGTGATACTATTCAGAAGCTAAGTGTAGAGGAAAGGAAGTCAGATGAAAAGGAGGATACCTCAAAAGAAAAGGAGTAGGCTGCCATTCAGACATTGGTAGAACTACAAAATATTGGCACTCCTACAAAGACCATTCAAAAGCCAAGTATTGAAGCCATTCCTTTGCAATTCTCAACTCTAGGCTCGAGTTCAAGTAGAGTGGCAATGGTACTTCACTATGGAGACCTTGAATTAGATGAAGATATTGTTATACCCTCCTATGATTCCAAGACCATCTTAATGGCATAAATGACTGAAATGCAAAATGCATTGGATAGAAGGATGAGGTATGAAATACTGAGGAAGGAGTTCAAACATAAGCAAGCACTTCATGACATTAAGGACATCTTTATGGATGCCTTTAGCTTGCAGTCACTAGATGAAGCAAAGCCAATAATAGAGCAACTATCAGATATAGTTGACTAGGTGACCAATGAAGACCAGGATACTAATGTTAAACTCATGGAATGGTCAGAGAAAAAATTTCAAGGAAAAGTGAATGAGAAGATATCAAATGGCATAGCAATTGAACAGGTAGAGTTGGCCAAGAAAATAGATAAGGTTAAAGTTGTCCTTGAAAACATTTTTTCATTGTACAGGAAGTCGTGTGATTTTTTCAAATTCATGCAAGAAATGAATCAGAGAATAATGAGCTTGGAAAGAAATTTGAAAATTTCTAGCATGTAATTGCCAAAAGATCCAGCTCAAAGTGAGAAGCATTTTGCACAATCGCTTCACACTCAAAGGGAGTTAGTTGTACTTGCAGTAGAGGAAGCCAATATTAAGGCTAAATTGATGCAAATCCAATCCTCCATAACCCTACATTTAGAAGTCCTCCACAAGGACCAAGTGTATGCTGAAACAGTTTTAAAGAAAGATTCAAATCTTTCTACACTTGATGGACTAGTACACCTTGCTGCAGAGACTTACATCTAGCACAAGTCACTTGACATTGCTTTGGAGAATTGGGATGTAGCTCTAAAAACAATAATGGAGGTAAATAGTAATTTTTTGGCTAAGTATGGTATTACTCCTTAGAACCCTTTGACATTAGTGTCAAAAAAAGGGGGAGAAATAATAATAAGGAAAGGGGGAGATATATGTTTTAAGGAAGATATAATAGTTTGAAATAACTAAGGGGCAGAATACCTATAGATTTTGAAAGCCAAGAGGGGGAGATACAAAACGTTGGCAATTATATGGACGAAACAACACACAGTTATAGAATATAGGAACAGTGCAAAAGACAAATTATCAGGCACATTATCACAAAATTTTGGTTTCAAGAATGTCAAGGCACAATCCACTCAGAGGAAGTTATAAGGTATTTTGAACAAATTTTGAAATTTTGTGGATAAGGTACTCATAAGGATAGATTAGTGATATTTAGTTAAGTGTTTTTGACACTAATGTCGAAGGGGGAGATTGCTGGTCTTAAAATAGTTTTGAAATCTGAGTATCAACACACTTAACCACTTTTTATATTGATGTCAAGTACACTATGTATATCAAGCCACAGTGTGTGCTGAGTCAAATTTTCAACAGGTGCTAAGTGACTTCAGGTATCGAGTAAGCAATAGATGTCAAGTGACTTTAGGTGTCAACTTACAGTTGATGCCGAGCAAGTCTGAATGCTTTCTATACTAATTGAGTCAGAATCATAAATGTGCCAAGTAAGATAGAGTGTAATAGGTGCCAAGCAATCCATGATAGTATATTTGTCGAACACTAGTAGTCCAGTATGTGTTGAGTAACACAGAATCAACATATGAGTTTGTGCCCTCACAAACTCCTATGTAAATCATTTTTGGAGCTGACATAGAAGGATTTTGAAAGAGAAAAAGGATAAGGATGAATCTTTTACATTCCCTATGCAATTAGCATGCAACCAATTAGAAAAATGGAGAAGGCATGCAACCAATGAGGAAAATGCAAGGAATGAGTGGAAACTTAAGATTCAATATGGATTGTAGATCCATACCTAACCCTAAGTCTTCACAATATTTAAAAGGAGGTCAAAAAATGCATTGCATATGTGTTAGAGAACAGTGTATGGGGAGACTATAGCAAAATTCAATGAGAAAGTGTGAAAGACTTAGAGGAAAAGAGCAGCAATCACATATCCAGTTGATCATAACAACACAAGGGACAAGGGACATGATCAAATATCAGATCTCAGAGGATCAAGATCAGAGAGAGCAGATCAAGTGCCTAAATCCAATAGCTAAAGATTGCATACTGTCAGGTTCATTATTCTAATACTTTCTTGCCATTGTATTAGAAGTTGGAAATCCTATATTGAGAGGTTAGCTTAATAGCTAGGTGGGAGAACCTTTTGAGAAAGTGATTGAAAATCCTATTGTATTAGGTGGGTTTAATAGCCTATTGTAAATCCTTTAACAGGGTGACACTTCATGTAAAGTGTTTGTAAATCCTCTAGTTAGGTCACTATTGACACAGTGTAAAGCCTTTAATAGGGCAGGCCTTTCATAGGGCAGATCATCAGAAGTGGTCAAACATTTATTGTTGCAATGATTTTTGTGGGTATCATCCCCACCCTAGTTTTACCTTCTTATTCTTGGAGGGTTTCTAGGTTACCAAATCTAGTGTTATGTGTTATTGCATGTGTTCACTTCATGTTCATTTATATGTTTACATGCATGCAATTTACTTTTTAGTTATTTGATTTAAAGGATCAGAAAAGGTTAAAAGTGTGATACTTCTGATTCACCCCCTCCCCCCTTAGAAGTACTCTTCCCATTTTTAACATTCCAACACTCACAATACTTCTGAGAATACACAACTAGCTTCTTTTAAACAACATACCATCTTGGATTATGAAATCCAACCACTTTCTCCTGTCAAGTGTAACATGTTATGAACAAGCTTTCAAAGCTTTGCCAAAATCAAGATCCTTCGAATACAAATTATTGAGTTCCTTGAACCAAACCACCTCAATTTGCATTTCTATTAGCAAATCTTTTCTTCTACTAAGAGCATCTATAACTCTATTAGACTTCCCACTCTCGTGTTTCAAGAAAAATGTATGACTATGCAAAAACTCAACCTACTTCAAATGCCTTTGGTTCAATTTTCCTTGACTATTTAAATATTGCAAAGCTTGATGATCAATATACAAGACAAACTCCTTAAAAATAATATAGTGTCTCCACTTCTTTAATGCCTGAATTATAGCATAAAACTCTTGATCATAAACATAATATTTTCTTTTGGCATCATTCAACTTCTCACTAAAATAAGAAATGGGTCTACCTTCTTGGCTCAAAACAACTCCTATTGCAGTACTACTAGCATCATAGTCTACTTGAAACACCTTGTTAAAAATTGGAAGTGCTAAAACATGTTGCTCTGTAACTTTTTGTTTCAACAAATTAAAATTCTTATGTGCTCATATAGTCCAATTAAATTATTTCCTATCCCCTCTCATTGTTTTAATCAAAGGCCCACAAATACTACTAAAACCTCTTATAAACTTCCTGTAAAAATAAGCCAGTCCATGGAAAGAATTTACCTCTATTACACTCCTTGGAGTAGTCCATTCAAGGATAGCCTTTACTTTCTCAGGGTCCATTTTCAGACCTTTCGTTGAAACTAAAAGTCCCAACTACACCAACTTCTTCTTCACAAAACTACACTTTTTTAAGTTTATCAGCATCTTTTATTCCCTTAATTTATCAAAGACCTTATGAATGTGCATCAAATTCTCCTCTAATGTCTTACTAAATATTAATATATCATCTAGGTAAACAATGACAAACTTACCCAGAAACTCCTTCAATACCTCATTCATCAATCTCATGAAAGTGTTTGGTGCATTGGTTAGCCCAAAAGGCATGACTAACCACTTGTACAATCCTTCCCTTGTCTTGAAGGCAGTCTTTCACTCATCTCCTTCTATTATGTGAATCTAATGATACCCACTCTTTAGATCTATATTTGTGAAATACACAACTCAACTCAAATAATCTATAATATCATCCATTCTTGGCAATGGAAATCTATACTTGATTGTATCTTGTTGATAGCCCATGAATCTGTGCACATCCTCCATTCTCCAATTTTATTTGGTGCTAATACTACTGGTATAGCACATGGATTCAAGCTCTCCCAAATCAACCCCTTATGTAATAACTCATGCACTTGTTTGTTCAACTCCTCACTTTCTACTAGTGTTATTTTCTGTGATGCCTTGTTTAGAAAACTAGCTCGTAGGATCAAGTCCATCTGGTGACTGATCTTCCTTACTGGGGGTAATCCATTAGGTACATTATTTGACACAATATCAAGAAACTCTCCCAACAAATCTATAATTTCTACAGGTATCTCATCTACTTCTTCTTTACCATCTTTTGGGATTACAACCAAACACATATGCTCATGCTTCATACCCTAGAGAAACTCCTTCCCATCAACAAAACATATTTTGGAAGAACTACATTTTTTTTTTCTTTCTCTTTCAATGATTTCAACTTATGTCTCACTCCATCCTTTCTAAGAGTGTAGTTATTTTCTCACTCATCATCTAAATATGCCTATCGAATTGCCACAAGCTACACAACAACATATGATATATGTCGATCGGTATTATATCACAAAGATGTTGACATTAAGGTCAAAGTTTTTTTATTAGTGACTCACACTTAGTCAATTGGTTAAGATGCTACTGAGCTCAATAGTTACTACCGAGCTTATCTCGCAGTTTTCAATGTCGACCATGTTCTCTAGTGTCTACCAAGCTTGCAGTGTTAGTGATGTGAATCTAGTATTGATCGAGTGAAGGAGTGTCAACCAAGTGATTTAGTTTATACCAAGCTCATAGTATTAGTGTTGACCAAGCCATGCAGTGTCAACCAAGTGATTCAGTTTATGTGTCAAGTTTCACAATATTCACCGAGTCACAAGTGTTGACCGAGTTCAAGCTACTTGAAAGTGGTTAATATGAACTGAGCTTCTATATCTATTGAAAGCATGATGATGTCGACTGTTCACAATGGTTGTTGAGTATCAGAACCTCACTGAGTGTCCTCAATACCCAAGTGCTAGCAGTTGAGCCGACTTTGTGATATTGATGGAAACTTATGTTGTAGCCGAATTTGATGAATTGTGTTTTGGATTGGTATATATGTAATGTATTATATCACATCCAAAAATAGAAGAAGAGAGTATGAAGTGCATATAAAGAGTAGAAATGTGAATTAAGAAGGCTACAAGTAGTATAAGGGACAACAAAGATTTATCTATCACAGTAAGGTGATCTTTACATTTCAAAGAAATCTCAACCAGCAAATCAGAGTTGCAGATTAGAGATCAACCACTAGTTCATCCTAATAGGTGTATTAACTAAATCCTTTAACTAAGTAGACTTAAGAGTCTTTGTCAAATCTCTTTACTAAGTGCATACTTCATTGTATGTTTTGTAAATCCTTTCACAAGGTAGACCTAGCAGTCCTTACTGCTCCTAATAGGGTAGATCATCAGAAGTGATCAATTGTAAGCCTTAATTGGCCAACTTTATACTACAATACTAAAGTTTTTAGGTATCATCCCCACCCTAGTTTTACTTTCTATTTGGAAAGTTTCTACGTCACCATATCTTGCGTCAAAGTGTTATAAATTTTTACTATTTTCATTCTTTCATGCATGCAATTAGATCAAAATATTTAATGAAGGATTAAATGGTGAAATAAGTTGAAATTTTATTGGTTCCTGATTCACCCCACCCCCACTCTCTTAATAACCTTGCCTACCTCATATTTCCAACAAAAGCACCTCATCCTGGTAGGTTCCAATCTTGAACTTCACTAGGCACTACTCATTGACCATGACCTTGCAATCATCCTACACCCAAGTAATATAGTATGAATGCAAATGTTTTTGCCTCTTGATATTTAACTTTGTGACCATATTTTTTTGACTCTAGATTTTTAGTGCTTCCTCCATCAATGATCACATTAGAACACTTATCTTCACATTTCCATCTTGTGTGAAAAAAACTCCTTCTTTGATTAGGTTCATTCTCACCATTCAACAAGACTCTTTAATTAACTAGGACTTCTCCTCTTTCACCATCTTTAGAATGGGATGATTTGAAATCTTCATTAACATGTGCAACTCTAGCCTAGCCTTTAGTGCTCCTATTTTTCCTTCCTTGTGCTGGGAACATTCAAATGTTATATGCCCTTCTTGTCTACAGTGAAAACATTTTCCACAAAAACCTCCTCTTCTAGATCCTTTCCCTCTTCCTCTTCCACTTTGATCTCTATTGTTATGATCATGGAAATGATTGAGATTGTTTCCCCTTTGGTTTTGAGTCCTACTATCGGCCTCATCCTTATTATTTTGATCATCATTTTGGCTTCCATAAGACTATGTACAAAATCTTCCACTACAACCTTGATGCAGGAGCATCCAATGGTGTGACACCCAAGGTAAATTGAATAGTGACCCTATCACTTTATAGTTGGTAGAGGAAAACCCAGATAGATAACCTCCATCTTGGATAACCAGGTCAAATCTTCCAATGGGCATCCCTTCCACTTAACTAGGTACTCATTATATCACATGTTTCTAGTGCTCCAACCTATGACTATCTAGATTTTCTTCAATCTCCTTCTTCTCAGAAGTAGGAATGGAACATGGCTCTAGTATTAGCTCCTCCTTTGCACCATTTTCATGATATTTTGTTAAGTCTAACATATTAAAAGCAGGGGAAATATGGATCCCATTTGGCAACTCTACTTCATATGCATTCCCTTAATCATGTTTCTTCAAAATCTTGCAGGGACCAAATTTCTCAATCGTCAATTGTTGTAGGTACCCATTGGTAATCATCCCTTCCTCAAGTACACCATAACTAGATCCCCAACTCAGAACTCCTTGTGTCTCCTCTTTTGATCTGCTCTAGCTTTATACTATAGGTTCATCTTGGTAATATGTGCATGTACCTCCTCATGTAGGTTCTTGACATGTTCACCAAAATCTTTTGCCTTAGCGCTAGTCCTCTCTCCTTGTGTCATCTTCCTCAACTCTAGTGCAATCCTTCGACTACTCCCATACGTAGTTTGGAATGGTGATCTACTAGTACTCCTATTCATAGAATTATTGTAAGAAAATTCTTTTTGTGGTACAATCAAATCCCATCCCTTGGTATTATCTCCTACTAAACACATTAGTGAATTGCCCATACTTTTATTCACCACTTCTATTTTCCATCTTCAATTTTGTCTTCAACTTCTAACACAAAGTCCTCCAAAAATACCCAACAAATTTAGTTTCTTTATCAAAAATAATAATTTTGGAGAGATCATGTAGCCTCACCACCTCTTTAAAAAAAAAATACAATATACACTGCATCATGAGTCTTGTGGAATGGAATGAAATGTGCCATCTTAGAGAACCTATCAACCACCACAAATATTGATTCATTACCCCTTTTTGTCCTTGGCAATCCAATAACAAAATCCATACTTATGTCCTCCTAGGGCTTTGATGGAACAAGAAATGGTTGATAGAGTCGAGTATACTGATTAACTCCTTTGGTTGTCTAACATACTCGACAACTCTACACAAACTTCTTCGCATCTTGTGACAATTAAGGCCAAAAATTACATTCACTAACAATGGTAATGGTCTTATCTCGACCAAAGTATCATGTTATCCTCCCCTATGTTTCTCCTTGATCAAGCTCTCCCTCATGAAACTCCTTGGAATACACAATTGACTACCCTTGAACAAAATACCATCTTGGATCATGTAATCCAGCCACCTGATCCTGTCTAGAGTAACAGGTTCTTTACAAGTCTTCCAAGCCTCTACAAACTCAGAATCCTCAGGGTACAAATTATTAAGTTCATCAAACCTAACCACTTTAACCTATGTTTCTGTCAGTAATAATTATTTCCTACTTAATGCATTTGCAACCCTATTAGATCTCCCCCTTCAATCTTTCAATACAAATGTATAGCTCTACAAGAACTCTACCCACTTCAAATGTCTTTGATTCAATTTACCTTGGCTATTTAGGTACTCCAATGCTTGATGATTAGTATACAAGACAAATTCTTTCGAAAACAAATAATTCCTCCATTTCTTTAAGACCTAAACTATTGCATAGAACTCCTAATCATAAACAAAATACTTCTTCCTTGCATCATTCAAATTTTCACTAAAATAGGCAATAGGCTTACCTTCTTAACTCAACACGGCTCCAATGGAACTACCACTAGTATCAATTTCCACCTGGAACACCTTTTTAAAATTAGGGACTGCTAACATAGGTTTCTTTGTCACCTTGTTCTTTAGCAACTCAAAACTCCTTGCAACTCTAGTAGTCTACTTGAACTCTTTTCTATCCCCTCTCATTGTTTTAGTTAGGGGTGCATATAAACTACTGAAATTCCTAATGAAATTCTTGTAAAAACTAGCCAAACCATGAAATGACCTCAACTCAGTGGCAAACCTTGGAGTAGGTCATTCCAAGATGACCTTCACCTTCTCTAGGTCCATTTTGAGATCTTTGACTAATACAACAAACCCAAAATAGACTAACTTTTATTGACAAAGCTACACTTATTCAAATTAATCAATAATTTCTCTTCCCTTGACCTCTCAAGGACACTACAAATATGCAACAAATGTTCATCTAGAGACTTCTTGAAAATCAAAATATCATCTAAATAGACAATGACATTTTTTTCCAGAAATTTCTTTAGTACCTCATTCATAAGTCGCATGAAGGTTCTTGATGCATTGGTCAGTCCAAAGGGCATGACTAACCACTCATATATACAATCCTTGGTCTTGAATGTTGTCTTCCACTCATCTCACTCTCTTATTTTTATTTAGTGATAGCCACTCTTGAGATCTATCTTTGTGAAGTACTGAGCTCCACTCAAGCAATCCATAAGACCATCCATCCTTGGCAAAGGAAACCAGTATTTGATAGTTATCTTGTTTATAGCTCAAGATTTTGTACACATCTTCACTGTCCATCCTTCTTTGGTGCGAGTACTACAAGTACTGCACATGGACTTAGGCTCTCTCGAATCAAAATTGTCCTCAATATCTCCTAAACTTGTATGTTCAACTCCTTAGTCTTAGTAGGAGTCATCTTATGAGAAACCTTGTTAGGCAAACCAGCTCCAGGGACTAAATCTATTTGATGACTGATTTGGATTGATAGAGGCAACCCTTCTAGGACATTATTAGATATGATATCTCCACACTCACTTGATTGACCTAAGACTTCAACTAGAACTTCACTACTACCTTCCTTATCCTTTGTAGGAATTAAAGCATAACACATATGTTGATGTTTCATGTCATCCAAAAAATTTCTTCCATAAATAAGACATACCCTAGCACTAAGGTATACATTTTCATCCTCCTTTATCAAGGGCTTCAACTTGTGATGAAATCCATCCTTCATTGGATAATAGGTGTTTGCATGACCATCATGTTTAGAACACCTATCATATTGCCACAACCTTCCCAACAACAAATGGAGTGCATCCATCAAGATGATGTCATAGAGAACCTCATCATGGTAACTCCTAATCTTGAACTTTACCAGACATTTCTCACTAACTAGGACCTTATGATCATCTTGTACCTAGGCAATCTGACATGGATGAGGGTGTTTCTCCCTCTTGAGCTTTAACTTTGATACCATCTCGCCTAACACCAAGTTGTTAGTGATCCCACCATCAATAATCACATCACAATATTTATCATCACACTTGCACCTAGTACAAAATAGACTCCTTCTTTGTCAAGGTTTAGTCTAACCACTCAACAAGACCATTTTATTAACCATAACCTCTCCTCTTTATGCATCCTCTGAATGTGATGACTTAGCATCATTATCCACATAAGCAACCCTTTCTTAACCATCAACTCTCCTATATGTCCTTCCTTGGCATTGAGGGAACTCATAGGTATGTTTGTCTTCTTCATTGCAATGAAAACATATAACATGGAAGCCTCCTCTTCCTGAACCTTGTCCACATCCTTTAAGTCTTCCTCTTTGGTCTCCAAAATTTTGATCACAAGAGTTTTTGAAACCCTCATTTCTCTAGTTTCGGCTAGTACCTGCATCTTCATTTTTCTTTTGGTCCTCATTTCGGCCTCCAAAACACATACCACCACCACTTCCTCCTTGACCCTACCCTCTTTATTTTCCATCAAAAAATTTGTTTAGCTTCTCCTTAACTCATAAGAGAAATTGGTATTCCTCTTTAATGTTAGTCATTCTAAATAGACTTATCTCCTCATGAATGCTAGGTCTTAACCCATTAAGGTAACAAGTAACCTTCTCCTTTTTTGCTTCTACATGCCCCATCCTGATAAGAACTTGGTAAAAATTGTCTGTATATCCCTGGATATATTTTCCCACTTGCTTTAACCCTTGCATCTTCTTGAAAAAATCAAGGTCATAGTCAACAAGATTAAACTGTTATTGACCTTATGGCCAAACTATTTTTCAATTAGTACCAGAACACTTAGTCATTTGGTTTGTTGCATTGTTACCCAGCACCACAGAGTTAACCTTGCAAATAGTGTCAATCGAGCTAGCATGAAGTGTTAATTGAGTAAGAGTAGAAGACAATGTCTATTGATTTCATATTGCTTTTGACATATGAGTTTCTATACACTTAAGTCGTTTACAAGTTAGAACTCAGTGCATGCCAAACAAGTAATGCATGCCGAGCATAACATGTCAGATAGTACATGCTCAGTGAAATACTCAGTAAATGTCAAGTTAATACTTATTGTCAAGTCACTCAAGTGCCAAGAAATCAATATGTGCCAAATCATTCAGATGTCAAGTGACAACATTGAAGTTGCAGTTGATGTCAAGCATCAGGGACTTTAGATGCCAAGTAAAATAGTTTTGACATAGTTGTTTGTAATGCCACAAACTACAATGTAAGTTATTTTGGAGCCAACTTAAGGATTTTTTTGTGATCCTAGATGATAAGAATGAACCTTAATTAAGAAT
The DNA here is from genome assembly GCA_028749045.1 of Cupressus sempervirens. Classification (NCBI taxonomy): domain Eukaryota; kingdom Viridiplantae; phylum Streptophyta; class Pinopsida; order Cupressales; family Cupressaceae; genus Cupressus; species Cupressus sempervirens. The sequence goes on along the minus strand of CM053788.1, from coordinate 548,470,438 downwards.
CCCTATGCAGTACATGCAACTAATCAATTAAAGGGATGAATTGAGAAGCTAGATGGATGAATTACAATTGTTGATTCATACTTAACTCTAAGTCACCTAGGTCTTCTTAAGAAGGACAAACCCTAAACTTTGTATGAATGTGGGAGGAGTGAAGCAAGAAGTTTTCATGTACAAACAAAGCATTCATGGTGGCTAAGGAGTTGTAAATGATAGATACACTACAAAATCAGTTAGAGAAGAATAGAGGATAGAAGTGATACATCTTATCAAAGAGGATCAAGGTTACATGCAAAGAGGTGATATGTTATCTAGCAGCAAAGTGCTAACCATAGGATCATTACTAAGACATTCTAACAGGTGAATCAGTTAAATCTCTTAACAAAGTAGTCTTAATAGGATATTGTAAACCCTTTAATAGGGTGCTTACTTCATTGTAAGTTGAAGTCCTTTAACTAGGAACACTTCTAATAGGGTGTTGAAATCCTTTAATAGGATAAGATCTAACAATCTTGTAAGCCTTTAACATGGAAGACCTTTCACAGGGTAGATCATGTTTCATGATCAAACATTGTAACATTCATTGGATATAATTTACAACTACACTAGTGAAGGTTTTTGGGTGTCATCCCCACCCCAACTTTATCCTCTCATTGTAAGGTTTTTGGGTGATCATATCTTGTGTCATAATCATATCTTGTGTCATATGTGTGAATGTTTATTTGTTTTCATGCTATGGATATATATGCTTAATTTGATATTTCAGTTTACATTCACAATAGTGAGATGGATGTGTGGTGAATGATTTTATGGTTGAAGTTTTGAAGGACTAATTCACCCTCCCCCTATTAGAGTTTACTTGCCCTATTGTATTTCCAACAATTGGTATCAGAGCTTTGGTTCTCTGGAAAGGAAAGCTTTGGAGCTTTGAGAAAAGATCTTGAAGATGGAAGTCTAAAAGTTGGGAAAGATTATTGATAATTAGAAGATTGAAATCTAGGTTGCCCTACATTAGTTGAATGAAGCAAGAGATGATTTCAAGAGATCATTAAAGAGAAGGAAAGAGATATCTATTGAAGAGAATGATACACAATACCAAGATATTGACACTACTGAATTATTTGTAGATGGAAAAACAAGTGAAAATGATGTTGTAGTTGTATATTTGATGGAAAAGAATGGAGCCCTAATTGAAGAGATCAAAAATATTAAGATAGAACAAGAAGTCCAATCAGTATTGCTATGTGAAGTGACTGAGTAGAAAAAGAAAGTTGAAGAGGACAAAGTCATGATTGAAGATGACAAAAGGATACTGAACAATAGACTAGAAGAAAAAATATCAAAAGTATTAAGGATTGATAGCATGCAATTGGAGACAGTGAATCAAGTCATGATTTCCAATCATGAATTGAATGGTATAGTAATTGTGATCACAACCCTGAAATTACAAAATGAACAGCTAAGAAATGATCTAAAAAGAGAAAAAGAGTTTGCTAAAAGTTTCAACAAACCAAGTGAAGCCATCAAGTACTTTGAAAAATTGATGAGATCTCCTTAAATCGAATAGTGATACTATTGGATTTGGTTACACCATTACTAAAGAAGGAGAATCATCCAAAAGTGGTGAAAAAAGGAGCAAAAAATGTAAGAACTCCAAACCTACTTGTCATAATTGTGGAAAATTAGGTCATACTACTAATGTTTGCAGAAGCAAGACTACAAATCAGAATCCTAAGTAGAAGTTCATGGGTCATTGTCACAAGTGCAATGAGCAAGGGCATCAGACACATGAATGCAAGACCAAGACCATGAGCACACAAAGATTTGAAGGATACTACTATAACTATCAAAAGTATGGACATAGAGCATATGAGTGCAGATCCAAGCCCAAGTGGTCATCAAACAAGAAAACAAAGGTAAAGCACAATGAAAACTCTTATAATTGGTATTGTAATACTAGGTATAGTTGTCACTACTATCAAGAGTACGGATGTGTTCCTAAGAATTACATAAGAACACATTTCAAAAGTGATTACAGAAGATGGTCAAGTCAAACTACATGTTTTAGTTACTTAAAGACTGGTTGCATAAGCAAACATTATCCAAAAAAGTTAAAGGCACCAAGCAGTGAGTTCACAAAAGGAAAAGGAAAGGTAGATGTTAAAGAAGTCAAAGTGAAAATGAACAAAACATGGAAGAAGAAGGAAGATTTTAGTACATCAAGTCTATATGGGATCACTTCACCCAATGGGTCAGGTGATCACACCACCTCCAATTAAGCAATCAAGAGGTATGTGTGGGACTGCTATTAAATGATATACCATACATTAGTTCCAAGGATTTAGTTCTAAAAATATTATATACACATGAAGAAAGATGCAAAGTGTTGTTTATAACTTGGAAGAAATCTTTAAGTTTTGTCAATTTTCATGTTGTTGTCAAACATGAAAAGTTTCACTTAAGTTGTTGAGTAAAATCTAGTTGATGTCGAGCTATCGTAGGTGATAGTGTTTGCCAAGCTTGTAGTGGTTTTCAAGCATGAATAAAATTACTTGGAAGCTAAGTTAATTGGAATTCCTATTGAAGTCGAACTTACAGTTGTGTAAGCACCGAGCATTAATTGTGAATTTTTAAGGGCTATTTGATCAATTTTTGATTCATTTAACATCATTCAAAATTAAAGAGAGCATAAAGAGCTTAAGGTGAATTGAAGAGATCATTGCAATCATTTGCAAACTGGATTCAACCATTGTTCGACACCATTTAACAGATTTGTAAAGGTATTTATCGTGTGTCAAATTATGTTGTTTGAATTTTTGCAAACCCTAGGTAATTGATATGGCATCTAGTTCTTTTGTTGCTAAGGTTAAAGAGGGAAAGGAAGTTGTAAGTGTTCAATTAATCAATAATGAGATCAAACAACTGAACTTTAGAGCAATTCATGACATTACATATAAACAAGACCCATCTAATGCGCTATTAATGATACCACCACAAGTTTTAATGATTCAAGATGTAAGATTTTGTTACACATGTAAGGTGGGTAGCATAGGTGACATGGAGATTAGAGACCTATATGGAAAATCATGTGAAAATGGCGTATTGAAGGAGGAATATAGAATGTAGAAAGAAAAGGGTTAACTCATGCCCTAGATTTCCCCAACATTTTCAAGACATAGTGGATAAAGATTGTTTTGAGAAAAATTCATGACAACTCTATGTGGTTAGAGGATGGACCCATCAAGATTACCAAGAGGGTTGTGCCTAGACATACCTAAGACCATGAGAAATGATGCAAAAGAGTTTATTGAGAAAAACACAAGGGTAGTGTGGAATAAGAGAGGAATGACAATTGACACCATCACAAATCCCCTAATTGCTTTTGCAATAAGGATAATTGTACATAAATTATTTCAATCCAACATATTGAATAGTGTACCTTATATTTTATTGATGTACGCTACAAGATAGTCAAGAAGGATCATTCTTATGACCTTGCCAAGTTACAGTTACAACAATTATTAGAAAACTTGGGAGCAATAAGGAAAACCAAGAGTGCATAGTGCAAGTTTGGTTCAATACTTGTTTGTTTGTTTTTCTAAGTGCAGAACACATTTCCTTCTTTTGATAAAGTTGCATGGAGGATAAATAGATCTATTGCAGTGTAGAAAGGTCAATACATTGAGCAACTTGGAGAAAAATTTGGGTCTATAATGACTAGCTTTTTTGAAGACTTTAAGAAGCCAATAAAAAAAAGAATGAGGATACCAATGTCACTAGTTGAGAATCATTTTAATGATGTTTAGTTTCTAGTTGATACCAACTTCACATATGTTCAAGTTGTTGTTCCAAGGCTGAGATGGCTAAAGCCTCTAGGTTATGAGAAAAATGTGGATGAGGCATTTACAATAATTATTGCTTTTCTGGAAAAAGAAGTAGATAAGAAGACTACAGCCTTTGGTAATTATGATGTAGCCAAGTCTAAGATAACTATGGACTTGAAGATAGCCTCTGTAATAAGGAAGAAGAAAAAAAATTTGGTAAAGGGGTAGAAGAAGATGAAGAAGAAGAAGATAATGATGATGATGAAGAAGGTTAAGATGTACCTACCCAAGCACCACTGGCCATAACTCAAGGTCAAGGAGAAGACCGAGGTGGAGAGAAAGTAGAAATTGAAGAACGTGTTGAGGGAAAAGAATCCAATGAGGCACTTGTAGTCACAAAGAAGAAGAAGAGGAAAGCTAAAACTCCAGTAGTAAGCAAACCAAAGAAGGTTGTAAAACTTACACAACCTAAGCTTGCATTTCCTACTACTAGGGCCAATACAAGAGCTACTGCTAAGAAGGCTTAAGAAGTAGAAAAGACAAAAGGAAAGAGAGCTAGGACAACTAGCAAAGAAGGTGAATTTGAAAAGAAACAAAGGAGAAAGTACATTGCTCTAGCTGAATCAAATGAGAAAAGGACAGAATCTGATGACAATAGTCAATTCAAAGTGGTAAGTCACAATCCTTCTTCTGATTTGGATAATTTGTGTGAGAATATAAAGAATAGTGATGACTTATCTAGATTCACACATGTTGAGTTTGACAAACTTGGAAAGGTTGAGATGAACCAAGTGGAAGAGTCTACATATGCCATGATGGCAACATTCAAGAAGACTCCAATTGAGCTTGCTAACTCTATACCCAAGAGTCTATATGACAAAGTTGAGCAAAAATGGCAGTTTAGTCCCAATACAGAAAGACAAATTAGAGATACTACACTAGCAAGTGTGATGCCAGATTTGGATAAGGCCACAATGACAAAGGCCATTAAGAATTACATAGGGAGATTTTCTCCCAAATATAGGGCATTCAGTATTTTGCAGAATGACATTGAGAATGTTATTCAGAAGCTCACTCAGATATGAAAAAGAATATATGGATTGAAAACACCTTAGGCAATTGAGTAGACACCTGCTAAGGTAGGTGAAGACAAAGGTGAAAAAGAAGTAACTAAGGGTACTAAAGATGAAACTAAAAAAAATGTACATGTTGAAGGCACTAAAAAGAGTATAGATGCATAGGCAACAACTAAAGTTGACCAATAAATAGAACAAAGTATACCAGATGTACAAATTTTGAGTGCCAGTCCACAACATGTGATAAATATAGACATAGGTACAGTAAATATCAATGATGTTTATGATAATGTAGCTCAGAACATCAATCCCCTAATAGAGGAGGATATAAAGATGATATTACTAGACACCACCACCAAGTCACAACTATGCAATCATCCTGTATTGGTGAGTGTAGATGAAATTGAGAAGGTAGAAAAGACATCTATAGAGGAGAAAAAATAAGACATAGCTCAAACCCCTCAATTCATAGTGGTACAACCTACAATGCCTATTATAGTGTACCAAAGGAAGGTGACAAATATCAACACAATGGTGCAAAACGCATCAGTACAAGAAGTTGCTATAAAAGCACAGGAAGGGACACCAGTCCAAATAGGTCAGGAAGATACTCTTGTACCTACAACACAAACTCAAGGTGTAACTCAGATAGAAAAGAAAGAATAGGATAGAACTAAAGAGTTAGTATTGTCTACCAAGCCTAAGGAGCAATTAGAAATACAAGAACTAGTTACTTTGCTAGAAACTTCTACTACTCCAAGTCAAGCTCTTCATAGGCCAAGTGTAGAAGCCACACCATTATAGTCATCAAGGCCTAGTCCAAGCACATCCAAGGTAGATGAAGTTACATCATTTGGTGATGTTAACTTGGGAAGTCATTATGTTGCCAAAATTTGATCTTGCAACAATCACTATTGAACAAATGAGCATACTTCAGGATGCTCTTGCAAGGAAGAAGTGTAGACACCTAAAAAATCCTTTAGAAAATAAAGTATTTTTATTTTCTGAAAAAGTCCCTGATGACATCATCATTTATTAATTAATTATTTAAGTTTAAGTTTTAGGAGGCCTGCTTGAGGATTTCATCACCCCTTGGGATGACCTCGACTCCAACATTCTGACGGAGTATAAAGATCAAGAGGTGAATCCAAAGACACCTCTCTTGGGATCAAAATTCTGTCACTCGGGCTAAGCCTTAAGGAACTTTATACCCTTGAGAAGTGAAAGAGGAGAAGTGAGTTACTACTCCTCTCAGCTATGTGACATCTTTTTGGTTTCATCTATGGATTTGGGCCTCATGTACCTTGCGTATATCGAGGACTCCCTAGCTAAACCAAATTTTAGCCTTGTAGAAAGCTTCCTAGGATGTTGGTGTGTTTGACGTGCTTGCTCCAAACTTTTGTCTACTTGTTTGTGCATAGATTTTGAATGAATGTTTGCCAACTTTGGTCAAAATCCCAAAAAAGCAAAAATCTCCCAACTCAAGGCATACTTAGCATAGTCACTGCCTCATTAGAAAATCATCCAAGCTCTCCCGCTACAACCGAATCTATCTAGTTCTTTGCTTTAGAACAATCCCAAATCCAAAGTCCATCCAAATCATCCCCCAACCAGCTAGCAACCCAATCCAAAATCACCCAAGCCTTTAAGGAATTGTTGTTACTCTGCTAGAGTTTGCTATCCAATCAATCTATCCAAATCCCTTAATCTCTCCAAGGTTATCCCTTTGACAAAGCTTTGTCTAGGGTAATCTAGCCTTGTCACTTGTCATCCCTCATCACCTTAAGCTAAAGGTTGGGATCCACAAGTGCTCAATCTCATGTCATGCCCATAGGATCATTTGTCTATCCTCAAGTTGACACCAAAACCACCAATCCTACACATAGGAAAGCAAAACTCTCACTTTTTGACAGCATACCCTTGAAGTCTTCCGTCCACAGGAAAGCCAAAAATCTCCAGCCAATCCTCCTTAGGTCTGTCATGCAGCTTCGACTCTCCCTAGGAAATCTTTCATCAACCAATCCAAAATCTACACTTAATCCAAATCCAACCATGAGCTTTCGTGTTCATCCATATGCAAGACCCCATCCCCATCCAACTCATCATCAAAACATGAAATCCAAACCCTATCATGATGAGTTTGGTCACATTGTCCTTTCTCCTGCTACATCCTATTCCAATGATGATGAAAATCTTGTTGACTATGACAGGTATCTTGAGAGCCTTAGATGCCTTCCACCAACCATCCCCCAAAATCCAAGCATTCCTCCAAACTATCTAGTCATGCCATCTCATATCCCAGCTTCTCCTCCATCACCAAATCAACCAAGCTTCCAATCTTCCACTCCATCACACCAGCTATTCCTGTCAATCTACCACCTCCACATCTGACACACGAGTCTCCCAGGAATCTCCTAGAGGAAATACAAGAAAAGCCACCTCCAACAGTCAATAAGCCATGTCATCTAATCCAACCATGTGAAGTAGTTAGTGATGAAGCTTCCCCATCTATAATATCACCTCCATCCCCCATCTATAATATCACCTCCATCTCCCATAGCTATCATCCCCATACCATCCATCAAATTGCTTAAAATCCTTCTACTTCCTGCAAGCATCAAAATCCCACCACCTTTTAAATCCCTCCAAATCCTATCCACATCACCTCCAAACATTTCCCAAATCTCCTGTAATGACCCTTATGCATCCATCTTCTACTCACCCATCTCCACTATCAAATCTCCCATCTATCCATCCGCTGCCTTTGAAGAATCCATCCCTTCACCTCCTATCGCACCATCCACTCCAAGCCAATCCTATCAAGATCTTGTCCAAAAGCATGTTGACATCCCCCAAAGCATAAATGAAGATATCATTGTACCATGTCTTCCATCCATAGTGCAGTCACCATCCCCTCCATCTCCAAAACCTCAAGCCATACCTCCTCTACTACAGGATATCTTTTCATCCCATCAGCTAAATCAAGATCCTATCCTACTATCTCCTCTACTCCTTGCTTCCATCTTACCACCTATCCAAGCTATTCCACCATCTATAATCTACCCTCTTGGTTCACTTACATTCATCCATGGTGGCCCCCTCTCAGTAGAAGAATTAAGAACAGTATCTCCCCGTTGTAGTACATCTAATAAAGCACTTCTACCATTTTTTAGAAGCAAAAAGTTTCCTCAGCTTGTTCAAATGCTCAATCGATGGCATTATCAAGGTCAAGTTTTAGGACCAAAAGAGCAAGGAATCAGAAAGCCTATTATTGCACAAAAGAATCCAAGATTTCATGGTCTTGGATATGTATCCAAAGGCTCACCATCTAAAAGTGTTGGTACACGCCATCCCCAAACCAAGCCTATCTCTAGGCCCACCATGCTAGCTTCCCATCACTCCTTTAAGAATTCTTATGTCATCCCCCCTCCACCATCTTTGCAACCCAAAACAACATACCATATCCCCCCTTCATCCGCTAAATCCATTTTGGGTCCCCATGTCCCAAAATCTACCATCCTCCATCCTCCTATCAGCCATCATAAAAATCCTATTCCCTCCATTTCTATGCAAGATCAACAAAGGCACATATCAGGGCACATCATCCATCATCATCCCCCTATACGCTCTTCCATATCCTCTCCATCTCACAAAGCTTCTCCTAACCATCTTCCCAAAGCTTAACACAACAATGTGAATGCCAACTTCAAAATGCATAAAGCTAAAAATCCACATCCTAGGCAATCATATGTCTATTCTAAAAGACATACTCCAAAAAGGAAAAATCCAATCAAAGAATGCAAAATAATGCAAAAGCCTATGAAAAGAAAATCCAACACCATGTGGATCCCAAAGAAAAAAGTTGAAACCCAATGCATAATGGCATCCACCATTGCTAATCCCCCATCCAGTGATTCGTGTCCCCCATCTCCTAACTCCATCTTGGGTGCCTATATCCCCAAGCACGCTTCCACAAATCCTCCATCAAGCCCACATCTACCATCTATCCCCCATATGCTCTTTTCACACCCGTCCCAACATGTGCCAATGTTGATCCTGCAAGCATCCCCATCTCATGCTCCTTTGTAGCCTTTTCATCCCTCCATCTCCTACCATCAATCCCATCTAAGCCGATCTATTGCATAAATCACACATCCGGTGTACCAACAGCTAGCAACAAAATTGAACATTCCAATAGCCAGTGAAAAATCCCAAAAAAGCCAAAAATAGCTGAAAAAAGCCAAAATCATTCTAGCTAAGTCCAAAGTCAAAAAGTCAAAAAAATAAAGAAAAATAAAGCATCCACTGGTGAAAACTTGGCAATTCAAGCGCCTTGGACAACTACCATGATGAAAACTTGGCAAACAAGCATCATGTGTAATCCAACCATCCTCAGCTTAGCCTATCATCCTCATGCTTTTGGTCACATCTTGCCATCCAAATCCATCTTCCAATTTATCCACCTATCTTTCATCCTCCAGCTTTTGTCTATCACTATCCACTTATCTTCTGCAACCTTACCCCATCATCCCAGCTATCATCTATTTCCCTAGCACCTTTAGCTTTTCCTTCCTAGCTTCAATCCTATCACATCCATCGTAAGACCTCCTTCTGCATGTCATCTTCTGACTGGGGGCACTATATTCCTTGGAGATCTTGTCTTGTCCATCCTCCCTTGTCATTGGTATCTCGCTCTAGGCTATCCTCATGCAAATCTAATGTCACCCTCTCATTAGCCATTCACTCTAGCGCCATTTTTTAGCTCAGCTACCACCAACCTTAGCATTGTCCCCATCCTTGGTCGCACATCTATCATCATCATTGGATGCATCCTGCCAAATCCATATCTTCTGCTATCACCTCATCCTTAGCTTCTGCATCTTGCACCAACTTGAGCCATCCTACTATCTTATCATTCGAAGCTCCTGTACAACTTGTAAATAATCTTGTATCCAACGCTTGTATCATACCTTGTAGTGTAGCTTGTACATACAATCTTGTCCAAAACAATTTGTACATTTGTACCGTATCTTGGTCCATCAGCTTGTACATCCTCTTTAGCTTAGTACCATTGTATCTATCCAACTTTCGTGTCAGTTCATCCTTGATCAACATCTTGCACACATCACACAAATCTTGGTTAGCTATTCCAATGCATCCTTTAGCTAGATCTCCTGTCACCAAAGTGTTATCCTTCTTAGTTCAGCTTGACAGACACATCACTCATCCAAATCCACCAACTTTGGTGCTCTTTGATAGATCCTTGCAGGATATAGCTTTCCTAATGTTTGATCTTGGTCCATTAGTACCTCATCCTACCCATCTCATTGGCAAACGGTTCTCTTTTAGTTTTTTGCTTTCTTTTGATTTGGAATCTTCCCTTTTGGGTCTTGAAGTATCTTTTCCAAGCAATTTTTTTGTTCCCTCCTCAAGGTTGCCACAATCTTCCATATCATGGTCTACTACAAATGGGGCACTTTGAGCGTACGGTTTTGATCAAATCTTTCGTTTGTTTCTTTTTTGCTTGTGGGTTACCCAGTGTCAATTCCATGTTGTTTCCTCTAGGTTTCATGTGTGATGTTGGGGCAATCCTTGTGTGTTTGTTTCGAGTCAGTCCGTCAGTCCTCTGGACGGTTGGTGACACGGCCTTGATGTTCTTGGTAACCTTGGCAATTAACCAATAGTCCTATAGAAAATCTAGTGCTCAACTACATGATGGTACTTCTCTTTGAAGTATCCCCCTGCTCAAAAAGCTTCAATGAAATCCCTTCATCTCCATTATCCCCCATCCATATCTAGCATCTGTCTCTCCTACCCCAGCTTATGCATCAGTATCTCTTTGAATCAATCTTCACTTTTAGCTTTAGAGATCCATAATCCTAGTCTTAGGGATCCACCAATCCAATCAATCCACCAAGCCTCATCTTTCGAGATCCACAATCCTAGTCCTAGGGATCTCTGAAACCCATCTTCTGCCAATCTGACTCTTTGAAATCCTGTTGCATTAGCTTTATAATCCCCTCATCCATCTCCCTATCATGGATTCCTTTTTATAGCACTCTGCTCCTTCATCCTCCACCTTCCTTAAAGTCTTAAGCTTACTTCCTCTTGTGCATCTAATTCTCCTTTATCATTCTCTCATAGTGAGAGTTTGAGCTAATTCAGCCCCTTCTCTTTGCCAATCTGGGTCTCCTTGCTTATCCCGAATTCTTGTATTTTTTAAGAAGTCGTCGAGCCTCATTTTCTCTCCCCACCGCCTTCTTGAGGGGGCATCTCATAGTCTTGTCTCTCCTTCTTATCCAAGACTAGGGCAACTTTGTTGCTAAAACATCTTCCTCATGTCGTTTATATTCAAACTTCTTTGAAATAGTGTTATCTCAACACTATGTCAAAGAGGGGCAAAATGTAGACACCTAAAAAATCCTTTAGAAAATAAAGTATTTTTATTTCCTAAAAAGTTCCTGATGACATCATCATTTATTAATTTTTTTTTTTTTTTTTTTTTTATGCCATTAAATCCCTTTATCTTAATTAAAAATATTTAATTAAGGAATCCCTCCCAAAAATGTTTAAATCTTATTTAAACATTATTTTCTTATTTATTAATTATTTAATTAATAAATTGACCAAAAATCTCAAAATAAATTATTTATTTATTTTTTGCCCAAAACTTGGCCAATTTCCTTAAGACCACTAACCTCTTCCAAAATCTTCTAATCCTTCTTTAAATTTTGATTAAAGACTAATCTCATCATTTCCTACCCCTAATCCCAACTCAAAATATTTAATTAAGATTAAATATTAATCCTCATGTTTATTAAAAATATTTTAATAAATATCTCCTCAACCCAAACCCTTGAAATAAATAAAACTTTATTTATTTCCTAAAAATTTTATTTATCCTCATCCTAGGAAGTTCTAGACTCTTCTAGAAAGTCTTCATCCTCATCCAAAGTTCTAGAAGATGTCAATCCCAAATCCAAAGTCCATCCTAATCCCCCCCCTAACCTTGTCACATTCCCTAAACATGGGTTAAGACTTGCTAACCCAAGCCAAAGCCAACAAATATCTCCTCCTTCACCCACCCTCATTAAATGCCATCCACTTGCCCATCTCTAACATGCCTAATCTAATCTTAACCCAAGCCTAATCCAAGCCTTAATCATTTACACATTCTTACGTCAAGCTTAAGACTTTCTTAATCCAACCCAAGTCAAAATATCTCAACTCTCTCACAAATATCCCAACCATAAAACTTTATGAAGCCCACAAAGCCATAAATGACTCTTACAAGCCCATTCATTGCTTTACAAGCCATTATGAGGGTGTTTATGAGCTTTGAGCCTCCTTTGTTGACCCCTCAACCCCTCTTGCTCTAAACAATGACCCTGTGACATGTGTCACTCTCTAATTGGCTATAAGGAAGCACAATCCATGTGCTTTCCTCTCATTCAATCTAAACCTTCCATAAGCTTTCTCCCATCCTTGCATCCTAGCCCTTGATCCCTCAAGCCCTTTGCCTATTTAAGGAATCCTCTCACAAGCCATTTTAACACGATCACCCATAGTAACAAAGTAATGCCATTTTGATCATAAAGTAAAGCCATAATGCCATTTTTGAGAAGCCATTTTACATCAAATCCATTCACCCAAGCTAAAATCCATCAAGAACACCATTGAAGCCTTTGGATAATCGAGCATACATCCTATCTAATTAGACAAAGCTACTCAACAAGAGAGCTTCTCATTGAGAAAGCCCATTAATGGCTCATATTCTCAATTGAGAGCTCATCTTAGTCTATCTTGAATTTACGTTTATTTAGTTTTGTGAATATTTTTGATTTGATATTTAGTGTTCTTTGCATTACTAATCCTCATATACAAGAAGAACCAAGAACTTCTCAGAAGGGAGCGTAGTCAGAAGCACGCATTGCAAGATATCAAGGACATTTTTCTTGATGCATTTAGTCTACCTGCACCTAAACAAGAAAAGCCTATCATGGAGCAGTTGGAAAACATAGTAGAAAATATTAATGATACAAAACTAGATTCAAATGTAAAACCACTTGAATGGTCTAAAAGGAAATTTCAAAGCAAAGTCAATGAAAAGATATCAAGTGTCATTGCACTTAGTCAGGTTGAATTCGCAACTAGGATTGATAGTGTAAAGAAAGTATTAGAGAATATTTTCTCTCTTTACACCAAGTTGTGTGATACAACTCTATTCACACAAGAAGTTTAGTGACGTATTGACAATCTTGAGGGAGATATGAAGAACACAGGTACTACTCTACCCAATTATCTAGCTTAGAGTCAAAAGCACTTCAGGAATTTGATGAATTCCCAAGGTTAGTTGGCAGCTTTGTATACTCAAGATGAAAACATTCAGACTATATTGATCAACATCTAGTCCATGTTGACCCCACACATGGAGATACTATGCAAGGAACTAGCCTTTGTCGAAACAGTTGTTGGTGTAAATAAGTATTTACTTATTACACTTACTTAAGTTTTACTTAGGTTAATGCATTATTTAATTATTTTGCATTATTTTATTATTATTTTAGGTCAGACACTTAGGAGTTTGTGAACTCTCATTGAGTTACGCAACTCTAATTATGCACATGGTGTCTACAACACAAGAGTATGCATTATTCACTGAGTTGTCCTGATGACAACACAGTAATCTGCACTCCTCATTTAGCACATGTTGTCTACACCACTGATTTGCGTGCTACACCATTGTAGGCTTATCCTCACATCATCGCACTTAATCCCGTGCTTAATGGAGGATAACCCATATCTGGTGGACATGTGCCTAGTTGTATGACATATCATGATGCTGACTTCTATGCATTCTAGAAGTTCTCTTGAGGCCTTTATATTCAGGCACTCCTAGTGTACTCTTGAAGCAGTTATTGAATGAATATCGTCATTCTGATCATACTCTATCTATTTTGGTCTACTGTGTGCTTGTGTTGAGTTCTTTAGTTCTTGGGTGAATTCTGGCCTAAGCCAAATTCTTACAACAATGATAAAGAAAGATCCCCACCTTTCTACAAATGAAGGCTTTGTTTACCTCATTGCTGAGTTAACTATCCAAATCAAATCATTAGAGGTAGCCTATGATAACTAGAATAAACACACTATATGCTTATAACCCTATACATGTATAACCATTTGACATAAGTGTCAAAAAGGGGGAGACATAAGTTTTGGGGAGAAATAAGAAGGAAAAATAAGGAAATGGGGAGACCAAACAAAGGGGGAGTCAAAGATAGAAACAAAGTACAACATAGTTCAACATATGCATATTTACTCAGTAGGAGTATTGGTTTAGATTTAGAACTAAACAATTGACTCAAGGGGAGTTATAATATTTTGAGGTATGACTGTTAAGTGTTGCAAAATTTTGGAACTTTGGAATTTTGTACATATGTCAAACAAAGATAGTGAGTATTCAAGTTATGCTCATAAGTTAATATTATTCATGCATGACCAAGTGTTTTTGCAACTCATGTCAAAGGGGGAGATTGTTGATCTTAGATTGGTTTTGACATATGAGTGTCTATACACTTAAGTCATTTACAAGTTAGAACTTAGTTCATGCTGAACAAGTAATGCATCTGAAGCATAACATGTCAAATAGTGCATGTCAAGTGAGATACTCAGTAAGTGTTGAGTTACTAGTTAGTGTTGAGTCACTCAAGTGCCAAGAAATTAATATGTGCTGAGTCATTTAGATCTCAAATGACAGCGTTGAAGTTGCAGTTGATGTCAAGCATTGGAGACTTTAGATGCCAAGTAAAATGGTTTTGAGAGTTTTTTTTAATGGAACAAACTACTATGTAAATCATTTTGGAGCCGACTTAAGGAATTTTTTTACTATCCTAAATGATAAGAATGAATCTAATTGAGAATACCTATGTAGTACATACAACCAATCAGTTAAAGGGATGAATTGAGCAACTAGATGGATGGATTACAATAATTGATTCATACCTAACCCTAAGTCACCTACGTCTTCTTAAGGAGGAAAAACCCTAAACTTTGTATCAGTGTGGAAGGAGCGAAGAGAGAAGTTTGCATTCACAAATAAAGCATTCATGGTGGCTAAGGAGTTGTGAATGAGATATACATTGCAAAATTAGTTAGAGGGGAATAGATCAAAGGAATTAGAGGACATGAGTGATACATTTGATCAAAGAGGATCAAGGTTTCATGCAAAGAGGTGATCTATTATCTAGCAGTAGAGAGCTAACCACAGGATCATTGCTAAGACAGTCTAACAAGTGAATCAGTTAAATCTCTTAACAAAGTAGTCTTAACAGGTTGTTATAAATCCTTTAACAGGGTGCTTACTTCATTTTAAGTTGAATTCCTTTGACCAGGCACAATTCTAATGGGGTGTTGAAATCCTTTAATAGGGTAAGATCTAACAATCTTGTAAGCCTTTAACAGGGTAGACCTTTCACAAGGTAGATCATGTTTCATGATCAAACATTATAACCTTCATTGGATACACTTTACAACTATAGTAGTGAATATTTGTGGGTGTCATCCCCACCCTAGTTTTACCTTCTTATTGGAGGGTTTCTGGGTAATCATATCTTGTGTCATATGTGTGAATGTTTATTTTTTTTCATGCTATGGATGTATATGCTTAATTTGGTATTTTGGTTTACATGCATAATAGTGAGATGGATGTGTTGTGAATGATTTTATGGTTGAAGTTTTGAAGGATTGATTCATCCTCCCTCCCCCTCTTAGAGTTTACTTTCCCTATTTTATTTCCAACAGTGTCAACTAAGCTAGCCATGTCAACCAAGCAGAGGGAATAGTAGTTTTGACCGAGCTTTAGTTCTAACCAAGTTGTTGCATTGTCAATTGAGCTATTCAATGTTTGTCAAGTCATCAATGTTAACTGAGTTAACACCTACTCCTGAGTGATCAATGTGGACCGTGCACTAATGTCAACTGAGTGCCAGAGTCTGTTGAGTTCTCTATGTTTTTGAGTATCAGAATATCACCCAAGTGGACTTCTGAACCTGAGTGTCAGCACTGAGATGACTTAGTAAAGATTGTCTAATATGGTATTGTAGTCGACTTCAAAAGGTAATTGATTGGATTGATATAAATTTTAGATATATAGTCATATCCAAATGAGTATGAAATATGAAGTAGATGGAGTTCGAAGGCTACACGCAATATAAGGAAACACAGAGTCTCATTCATCACATTAAGGTGATCTTTCTACATCAAAGGAATCTCATTCAACAACTGAGTTGTAGGGCAGAGATCATCTACTAGTTCATCCTAACATGTGCATTATTCAAACACTCTAACAAGGTGAACTTAAAAGTCTTATGCAAAATCTCATAATCGAGTACATACTACATTGTATTGTATAAATCCTTTCATAAGGTGGACCTAACAGTCCTTATTGCTCCTAATAGGGAAAATCCTCAGAAGTGATCATTTGTAAGTCTTAACAAGCCAACTTTATACAGTAGTATTAAAGCTTGTGGGTATCATATCCACCCCAGTTTAACTTTCTATTTGGAAGGTTTTTGGGTTACCAAATATTTTGTCAACTGTTATGAATGTTTTGTTGCTTTCAATCTTTCATGCATGTAATTAGATCAAATTAGTTTATGAACAATTAATTGGTGAATTAAAGTTTCAAAAAAAATTGGTTCTTGATTCACCCCCCACCCCCTCAGTCACCAACCTTCTCTACATTTCCAACAATTGGTATTAGAGCTTTTTGTTCTCATATTGGAAGTTTAGCAAATTGAGAAAAGATTAGAAGAAATGAAAGTGTATAGACTAGAGAAACCCATTGAAAATGAAAAGTTAGATCTGCAAATGGCCATGGATCAATTAAAGAAGCTGAAGGAGAAACTCTCTAAATCCCTAAAAAGTAGGAAAGAACTAGCAACACAAACGAATGACAGTATCTACATAGAAGAAAGAATTGAAGACATTTTCCAAGACATAAATTTAGATGAAGCTGATGCAACAATTAAATACTTGAAAAGAATGTCACTCTCCATGAAGAAGTCAGAAAACTGAAAAGAGATCAAGAAATTCAGTCAGTCAGAATGTGTGAAGATATGGAACAAAAGGACATAGAAAAAGAAGAGAAAATATTGCTAACTAAAAATATAGAAGAAAAGGATAATGAAATTCAACACCCATCTCTTCAGTAAGCAGAGTTGATAAATCAATTCAATTGTGCAAATCATGAGCTTATCAACTTAAGGATAGACAATACAAGACTACAGAGTGATCTCAACATAGAAAGGCAAACCAATGAAAGAATGATGAAATTTCAAGAAAGCATGAATCAATTCAACAAGAAAACTCAATTCAGACACAAAGGCAAAGTTGGATTAGGCTATACAGATGAAGGTGAATCATCACAACGTGGAGCTCATAAGAACAAAAGACCTACTTGTACTCATTTTGGAAAGAGAAGGCATACATCAAACAAGTGGTGGAGCAATGGTAAATCAACATTCAGTGGAAAATGTTATAGTTATAACAAAAAAGGTCATAGAGCAAGTGAATGCATAGAGAAAACCAAGTTTGAAGGAAAATGTTTCAATTACAACAGACAAGGGCACAAATCTTCAAAATGCAAAACCAAGAAATGGAACCCAATAGAACAAATTGTGAAAGCTATCTTTGGTTGGGATTATAACATATAGTCCAGATGTTGCTTGTGTGGTTAGCATGGACACATTGGAGCAAATTGCATAAGAACTCACATGAGGAAGAGAGACCCTACAAAGAGATGTTTTGTATGCAGAGAACTTGGTCATCTAGCAAAGCACTATATGAACCAAGCTATAGTTGAAGATGAAAAGAAAGCAAAGGCAAACAATATCGTAAGTAAAATGAGGCAACAATGGGTAAAGAAATCTCTAGAGAATGCAAGTCAAAGTCATGAAAGCATTGACACCCAAGTCAATGAATTGGGTGATTCAACTATTTCAAGCTAAGTATCCATGGAGATCACTAGAACTATGATTTAAAGAAACATCTTACATTAGTTCTAGTGAGCAAGAAAGAAGATCCAAATCAACATTTTAGATGCATTGGCGATCACCGAGTTGGTTTCAGTATCTTAGACCTTACTAAGAAAAGTTAGGTTGGATAACCTTAACGAATGAAATAAAGCAAACTTAGTTCTAACTGAGCTTCACCAAGTTTGGAGACCTAACCAAGAGTGGTTGTAAATAGAGTCTACCGAATTAAAGATCTAAGTTAAAGGTCTAAGTTGAAGATCTGAGTTGAAGAAAAAGGTAATATTCAATCTTCTCACGCATGTCAAGTTACTAGGTTGTCACCAAGTTGTCTTTAGTATGATGCATTTATCACAACTTGAAGACAAATTTTGATTAAAAAGGAGGTATTGAACATTTTATTTTTCACCATGATTTCTAGAGCAAATAGAGCAGATCGATCTTGAGTCCTTGAGCGATTCAAAGAAATTCAGAGCAATTCAAAGTGGATTTATTGAAGATTATTTATTCATCACTAAGCATAATGGTATCCTCATCGAGAAACAAAGTCAAGAAGGGATCCAAGATGTTAGTAAGGAATGTTGTGCCTGCAGACCCAAAGTTCAAAATTTGTCCTGCGATTATGAAGGAATTGGACCCAATCAGTGTGCACTCATAGATTCCATTGAAGGTATTGTTAATACATGACATTAGATCCTTCTATCATTGTTCAATTCAAGAATTGGGAACTTTAGAGATTAATCAAGCATATGAAGCATTGTGTGTGGATGAAAACTTGAAACTCAGTCATAAACATCTAGAAGTGAAGGGTTTGACCCCTATATTGCACATGCCGAGGAATTTTAAAATTAAGTGGATTAGGTTTATCCCTGAGCTATGTTCACAATATGTAATTTTGGCTTGATCAATGATCAAGTTCATGAAATGATTCATAGGGTTACTGGGTTTCCCATGCTTGATAAAGCCAAGATGACCAAAACCCTAGGTTAGGTTGAGTTGGCAAAGAAGACTCTCGTTGAGTGGGATGGTAGAGGAAAAATGTTGCATGGCATCATGAATATGGAAATAAATTTTTTTATTCATGTGATTACACATAAGATCTATAGTTCTAGCTAACCAAACAGTGTTGCATGTGAAGCTACGACCTTGGCCTTCAAGGTAGTGAAGAACAATCTTTCTTTTGACCTTGTCGAGTTACAGCTAAACCAATGGGGCAAGAACATGGAAAGCATTAGAGCTTCAAAGACCAATCCATGTAAGTTTGGTTCACTTTTAGTCTTCTTATTCTTTTATGTTCATAAATTCTTTCCTTCCAAGGGAAATGTAGTATGGAAGGACAAACACATTGTATATTAGATTAATGAATTCATAACTGAAATGGGAGACAATTTTGAGGGCATCATGGATGTATATTTTGAAACCTTCAAGGAAATAATGCAAAGCAGATTCAGAATTCCTAAGCAACTAGTGGATGACTATGAACAAGACATATGTTTCCTTATGGATTGTGATAAGGCATACATTCAGGCAGTTAAACCTAGAGTTGCATGGGTAAGGCCTCTTGGATATGAGGTGAACATTGATGATACTAAGTACATCATAAAGGCTCTTTTAAATGAGCTTGTGGATGCCAAAGCGCCCTATTTTGGAACCTATGATGAAGCAAAAACTAGGATCTCACTAGAGATCAAGATTTCTCAAATTATCAAGAGAGGAAGGACGAAGGTAGAAAATATTAAGAAGGAAAATGTGAAATCCGATTCCCCTCTTTTGCTCACAGAAGGTAATGACATTGCAAAGGAAGAAGAAGAGGATTATGAGGAAGAAGAAGAAGAATTAGAAGAAGAACCACCCAAGAAGAAGGGTAAATCTATAACAAGGAGAGCTACAAGGTCAACTCCTACCTTTACTGCTAGCAAATGCACTAGAACAAGGAAGAAGCTCAGACTTGTAGATTGTTGGTGTTTCAAAACTAAAAGTTCTAAAAACTAGTACTAGGATATAGAATAAAGATGGATGCATGTTGATCTCATTTTGTTTTTGACATATGAGTGACAATACACTTAAGTCATCGCTTAATAGTAATTAGTACATGCCAAGTAAGTAGTGTATGTCGAGCATAAATTGTCAGCTAATGCATGTCAAGAAAAATATATAGTATGTGTCGAGCACTAGTATGTGCCAAGCAAGCCAATACATGACGAGTGATTCAAATACTAAGTGAACAATGGATGTCGAATCATCCATATGTCATGTTACAAGATTGACGATATAGTGGATGTTGAGCAATAGAGGCTTCAAGTGTTGAGTAAACAATTTTGGAAATAGTTGTTTGTAATGGCACAAAATCCTATGTAAACCATTTTTTGGGCTGACTTAAGGATTTATTCATGATTCTAGAAGATAAGAACAAATCTACATTGTGGATCCTTGTGCAATACATGCAACCATTCAGATAATGGGATGAATTAAGCGGCAAAATGGGGTGAATCACAGTCATTGATTCCTACCTAATCCTAGGTCACCTGAGTCTTCTTAAGGAGGAAAATTTCTAAAGAGTTTATATGTGAAGGGAGAAGTTTGCATGCGCAGACATAATATTCATGGTGACTAAGGAGTTGTGAGAAATATATGAATTACATAATCAGTTAGAGAGAACAAAGGAAAACAAAGAAAGGACATAAGTGGCACATTTGATTAGAGTGGATATGTATACATCAGGAAAGAGGTGACCTGATATCTAGCAGAGAGGTGCAAACCGAAGGATCAAGGCTAAAACATTCTAACAAGTGAATTAGTAAAATCTCTTGACCGAATAGTCCTAGTAAGCTTTTGTAAATTCTTTAACAGGGTGGTTACTTTATTATAAGTTGAAGTCCTTTAACCAAGCACACTTCTAACAAGATGTTGAAATCTTTTAATAGGGTAAGATTTAATAGTCTTTGTAAGCCTTTAATAGGGCAGACCTTTCACAAGGTAGATCATAGTTTATGATCAAACAATTGTAACCTTCATTGGATACACTTTACAACTATAGTAGTGAAGGTTTGTGGGTGTCATTCCCACCCCAGTTTTACCTTCTCATTGGATGGTTTCCAGATAACCAAATATCTTGTGTCATATGTGTTATTTGTTTTCATTGGATGAATATGTTTAGTTTGGAATTTTAGTTTACATGCAAATTATGAGATGGATGTGTGGTGAATGTTCTAATGGTTAAAGTTTTGAAGTACTGATTCACCCCCCCCCCCCCCCACTCTCCTCTCAGGGTTTACTTTCCCTATTGTTATTTCCAACATGCCTAGGGGTCAGCTATTTCTCATATTCATCATGGACTCACTCAAGTTTGGACCAACTTCAAAAAAGCACATAAGGGCTTTCTACTCTTTAAGCTTTGCAGGGTCAAGTTGGGTGCACCTAGGGATTATATTGCTTATTCTTTGATTCTCCCCTTCAATGCTTACTCACTAATATTCTTCATCTCATATCTATCCCTTATAGCAGAAAAATGCTAATAACCTTCTTAGATTTGTAATTAACTCCTTGGTTTATAGCAACCAACTATAACTCATAAGATATCTATTACAAATAAGTGAATGACCAACAATATAGCTCTTTGTTATAGAAATTAAATAATTGATTTTGGTTTTAAAATGTGTATTATGCAACCAAATAATAGTATCAATTTGCATCTAAATTAATGACCAGTGCCTTATCCATTGTTACAAAGAGTCAAACTAGTGATCTTTGACCTATTTTAATTGACTTGCAATTAAACTTATCAATTGTTAACCCTAAATTCCATTCTATTGATATCCCTACCATATACTTAGAAACCCTATCAGTTCATGGAAGCATTTACTTAATTCCTTGAATTAAAAGCAATAACAAACTGACGTACAACCTATCCCAATTAGATTAAATTGAAAGAACTTTGCTCATTCAATCTCAAAGTAACAAGCACATAATAATGGAGACAGAAATCAAAGACATATATACACATAACTTTTCCTTTGTATTAATCTTTCTTGAAAATAGTACAATACTAATACAAAACATAAGACGTAACTCAGAATATGACAAACTTTATCACTCAATATTCAATGTATTCTCAAATTTGCAAATTTGAAACAACATACAATTGACACAAATACTAGACCGACTGCAAATAGCATAATGCCTACTAAAATTATACAAGACTCACACTATAATGCCTACCCCATTTATGTTATTATTGCAAAACTCTTTTAGGCCAGTTTTATGTTTGATGATTAGTAGCATTATTTTAAGATTATCAGATATTGTTTCATATTCAATTGATTTTATGATGAGATTACTTGGTACTCCATACTTTATGTATGCATGATGATTATTACAGTAATTTTAGTTATTGATGATGATTAGTTAGATGGATTATTATATGTGTTTTCTCATGAATACTTACCCTATACTACATGTGTATGGTGTGTGTGTTTATTCTCTTTATATATGACATTTTCGGTGTGGTTAAGGAAGGGAGTCGTAGTCACCTGCTAGCCAAGATCTACACAATGCACCACTTCATGACATTGCATGTTTAGCTTAGTATATATGTGTTTGTACATGCATGGATTTTATGCACATTGGAGGAACCAAGTATCAACTTCCCTAAATTTCCAAGATGAGGGTACCCTATTGCATTATCTCAATGGTAAGAGAGGGGAGATAAATTCTTAAGTCCAAATC
The DNA here is from genome assembly GCA_028749045.1 of Cupressus sempervirens. Classification (NCBI taxonomy): domain Eukaryota; kingdom Viridiplantae; phylum Streptophyta; class Pinopsida; order Cupressales; family Cupressaceae; genus Cupressus; species Cupressus sempervirens. The sequence continues at coordinate 548,447,785 of CM053788.1, read as the reverse complement.
CTAACCTTTAAACCCATTTGCCTTAGAAAATTAGGACAAGTATCTAAGTTGATTACATTTTGAATGCGTTATATGACGTAAATTCATGATTATAACCCTTTAGTTTGATTTTGTATGCGTTTTTCTATGATGGGTTTTCGTATTTCGTCCTATAAGTCTTTGGTGATTTTTCTATTAATTAAGTCAAATTAAATGATTAAATTAAGGATTTAATTTAATGAAAAATTATTACGATATTTCTAATATTAATTATATTTAATTAATTTTGAAATTAATTAAATAAAAATAATTAAATTTAAAGATAAAATTATAAGTTTAATTTTAGAACGTGATAATATTTATTTAATTTAATAATAATATATTTAGGAGTCCATTTTTAAATAAATGCTAAATATCATTATTACTTAAAGTTAATAAATATTTAATCTATTGATGTTTCGAAAATAAATTAAAGCATGGAAAAGATATTAATTTATTAAAGAATTTTAAGATTGCATAAAGTATGCACGAGAATAAAATTTAATAAATTAATTAAAAAGATAAGTCAAGTAAATTTAATTAAGATAGTTTATATTGCAATAAAGGTGCATGAAAACACTAAAAGAAAGATAATAAAGAGTTAAAGACTAGTAAGCAAGGAGTCCTCTCGGGTGATCGCACAATTAGTGCCCCGAATTTAGGAGAGAACTCCTTATCAATAATCGAGGGTTCATTTTAAAGGGGCCATGAATTTTTGGAGAAGGAAATTTTGAAGAGAGAAGGTTTTGAGAGAAGAAATTTCTCTCACAAATCTTTTTGGGGTGTGTGATTTTAGCATCAAAATCCAGGTAGATTCTTGTGTTTTGATTCACATGGTTAATTACCTTATTTCTTTTTTTTCCTGTCTTCTTCGTGACTGTGAAATGCTTATCTAAAATTCTTTGACGGCAGTACATAGTACTGCCACGACCGTAGGCCCCGGTGGTAGCTATAGTGGCCATGAGCCATTTAAGGCTAGAGGGCCTTTATAAAACATGCCTCCTTTTTTAATATAATGTTTTTTTTAATGTAAATTTTATAATTTAATTTTTTTAAATTGTTTATTAAAAATTAATAATATTTGATTTTACATTATTATTTATTTCATAAATTTTATTAATAAATTTATTAATATTTAATATTTTAATAAATAGTTAATGAAGAATTAAGATTATTATTATATATAATTATTAATTAAATATAATTTAATTAAGTTTAATTAATAATGGAAGTTGTTCAATAAAATTTTAAAATTTATTTAATTATTATTAATAATTATGATTTTAATGAAACTGTAAATTATTTTATTTAAAATCATTGAGTTTTATTTTTAATATTTTAAATAAATAATTACCCTTAAGTCATTTGGAATAATGGATTTAAAACCAAATTAGGGTAATTGTGCAATTACTTAAATATAAGAATGGGTTAATTGTAAGAGTGAACTATGAATTTTATTTGTTGGAAACAAATGTTAAACTAGAAACTGAAACCTTACTTTTAAACTCAACCATGTGTCTTCAAAATCAAACCAAACTATGAAACCTACACAATGTTATATGTATGTTGTCTATGTTTTGGGTTTGGATTGACTAGAGTGTTGACTAGTATTAGGGTGTCTACCAAAGGCTCAGGAGTTCTGTGATTGTGGTATTATGTTGAACTAATCTTGATCTTTTAAACTCAACCATGGTAATGTGTTGGTATGCTCTTTGATGAATTTGTTTATATTGTTTGTTATTGTTTTCAGTGTTATTATGGGATAACGGGATGAAAGTTATGAACTACTTGACTTAACCATTTTGAGTCTTTGATCAATATTTTGGGATACTTTCTAGTTGCTTGTAGAGAATTGATGGGTTATTGTGATTTATCTTTTGATGCTTTCTAGTCACTTGTATAAGACTGAGGTGATATTAGGTTATCTATATGTAATGTCGGGAAGTGGGTTGCAATGGAGGTCGGGGCCCTAAGCGGCTGTCAGGGTAACCTATTGTAAGTTGTTTAATAAGTGAAAACACTACACCAAATAAGAGTAAAATGAACCTAATAAGAGTCTCTGTATGTTGTCACCCATGCCTCGTGTGCTAGTACAAACTAGGATAGGAGTAGAGAGAATGCTTGGTTGCGACCATGCATCGTTAGTATGCCTTGTCAGTACGAGAGAATACTAGTGCCACATAGGGTCACTAGGGGGCTGGGGTCCTAAGAGACTGCTAAGGTAACTCTAGCATTGATTTGAGAGATGACACTTGCCTTTTTACATAGTAGGTTTTCTATGTGTCTTGTGTGCCTCTGGGTCTAGATGTCGATTTATCTTGGAACCTTTGAATTAGATTACTTTTAGGATTTCTTGGTCTTAGAGATTAGTTTTGATATTTGGATTGATATCCTGTTTGGGACTTGGGACTATCTCCTTAGCGCAGTGGGAGTGGGCCTTTTTGGGTTACCATGTGGTCAGGTGGTAGTACTTTTTACTCTTACCATTGAGATTCATCCATTGTTTCCATGGCTGGAGTTTCCTTTTCTACATTTCCTTTCATTCTATTCTTTTGTATTATGATGGATGGCTATATCTTTATGATGGTTGATTTCACTTATTGTATTGTACTTTGTTTCATGGATCCGAAAAGGATGATGTAATATATTTTTATAAATGTATATTCTTTTATCCTTTCATACACTATGACATGTACACTGGATGATTGAACATTCCAAATTTTATTGCCAAGTGGCATTCAGAACAAATGTATATTATTTAAATGAACTTGGACTTATGATTATTCTTTCATGTGGATGTGGTATTTATTAGACTTAGTATAATTTAAATTTAAATGTGAGTCAACGTCTTGGGATCCTTAAGGAATGTAATCTATGCTGTTTGCTTAATTATGATTTTATGTTATTACTTCTGCTACTTTATGTTTGATGTGTATGTTATTCTTCCTTTTAAAAAAATGTTTGGAAAACTTAGTAAAACTTTAGGTTAATTCTTTTGGATCCCTTGGTGGGGCATTACATTTGGTATCAAAGCTCGAGTTCTGCATTGGGAGCTCTAGGCATATTGGAACATCACTAGTTGTTAACTAGTTGAAACTAAAATGAAATTCAAACTGTTATGTATATCTATTACAAACTAAAACTTAAACTAGTTGAAGCAAAACTAGTTTATATTTTAGTTGTATATTTTTGAACTAAAAATTCAAACTGAAGCAAAACTTAAACTTTTAGTTGTATATTTTCAAACTTGAACATGTAGACTTCAAAACTGAATTATACGTAAACATAAAAATAGGCAAAACTAAAAATTGAACTATTATTATTTCAAAACATGTATCTTTTCTATATGCCTTACAGTAGTAGGATATATGGTTATTATAGCATCTTGTATCTTGGATATTACTGTAGGATGGTATCTGGGATGAGATCTTTTGTTAGAGGTCGTAGCCTTGGTCATGGTAAAGGTCATGGATGAGGTAGAGACATCTATATACATGAGTCTGTCCATGAAAGCCCTATTCAAGAAGAGAATAGGGAAGATCATGTCAGTGAGCATTAAGAAGAGAACCATAGAGAGTAGTAGGCCAACTCAAAGGAGGTTGACCTGAGGCAAATGATGAAAACCATCATTGATCGCCTACCTCCTATTTAGGGTTAGGATGGAGCACATCAAATAGGAGATGACCATAGGCCTAGGTCTAGGAGCCCTCGGGGGGATTGACAGAGATTGATTATATCTGCTTAGATGAAGGACCTTCAAAGGTCCAAGGTCAAACCCTTTACTGGTTTGGGTTTAGGTTATGTAGCTGAGTAGTGGCTTATTGCTCTTGACAAGGTTTTTGCTATTCAGGACTTTGACAATAATGTCAAAGCGAAGTTTGCTATTACCAACCTGGAACTCTTTAGAGCCACTTGGTGGACTACTGAAGAGAAGAAGCTAGGCATAGACATGAACAATGTCACTTGGGAGTTATTCTTGGAAAACTTTCATGAGAGATTCCTATCAGAGGAATGGAAGCAACACAAAGCAGATGAGTTCCACAACTTGAGACAATTCACTATGACCGTAGTAGAGTATGAGTGCAAGTTCTATGAGCTCATGCCCCTTTCAAGAATTAGTGACCTAGCACAGTTGGCACATCATTTCATTAGAGGCTTGAACAACCATATAGTTGGGGGTGTTAAGGTATTTGAGCCTAAAACCCTCAAGGATGTGATACATCTAGCCATCCTTGTAGAGCAGAGTGTCAACCTAGGACATGGGGGTTTTGTGGGAGCACCTATAGCATTAGGATCTAAATGTAACCACAACTTAGGTGGGAACAAGAAGCCTCCTTTTCCTAAGGGGAATTAGAACTAGCAGCAACTTTAGCAACAATAGTAGTAGAAGGGATCATATCCTCAAGCACAGAGTGGTGGTGGTGGTTCTAACTCTAAGAATAATCGTAACGCACATCGTAATAGGAAAAATTAGAAAACTTAGGTTTCATAGAGCAACGAGTATTTCGCTAGTAGGGATAGCCACCAACAGTCAAGTGTACCTCCTATAGGAAGGGGATCTAGCAGAGGCACATGATGTTATTCTTGTGGGCAGATTGGACACATTATAGCCCACTATCTATAGTGTGCATCTCATTATTCAAGTTCTAGGCCAGTAGCATTTGAGCCCATAGTTGGAGATGTAGATAGAGCTCATAGGGTATTTGTGGTGGTAGAACACTATTAGGTATACCATCAGGGGACCATGGTTGAGACTACAGGAGCGATCTAAGATACACCTCTCTCTGTATTGTTTGATTCAAGTGCCCCTGACTCTTTTATTTCACCATCTTTAGTTGCTAAGTGTAAAATGGAAGCGGTTAAGCAAAATATGGGTTAGCAAGTGGAACTAGCCTCAGGCCCTAGAGTTTCCATAGATTTCATAGTTCAAAAGTGTGAGCTAAGCATAGGAGGGTTTGTGACATAATTTGACCTTCAGGTTATTCCTCTTGGCTCCTACAATTTATTCTTAGGTGTGGACTGGCTTGGCTCTCATAGAGCTAGTATAGACTATAGGAAGAAGACCATCATGTGTCAAGATGACCAAGGGAAGGATGTGGAGATTGTGGGGATACCAAGTCCTATATATCTATGGATGATATCTGTTATGCAATTGAAGCAGAGCTTTCGTAAGGGATGTCAGGTATTTGTTGTTATGGTAAGCAAGTTGGAAGACGAAGACCCTGCGGGAAAGACTATGGACCACCCTATTCTACAAGAATATGTAGATGTCTTTTTGAGTAAGATTCTAGGCAATGCCCCCAAAGAGAGATATTGATTTCAGCATTGATCTCACTCCAGGAGTGGAGCCTATTTTTAGAGCTCCTTATCGTATGATTACTCAAAAATTAAGTGAGTTACATCTACAACTTGAGGACCTTTTGGCTAAGGTAGTATCTAACTAAGTGTATCACTATGGCAAGCTTCAGTTCTCTTTGTGAAGAAGAAGGATGGTTCTTTGTGCCTTTGTATTGATTATAGATAGCTGAACAAGGTGACAATAAATAACATGTATCCTTTACCAAGGATTGACAATTTATTTGATCAAATTAAGGGAGCTACAGTATTATCCAAGATCAATCTTAAGTCAAGATACCATCTACTTCGCATTAAGGATGTTGATATTCATAAGACCACCTTCCAAACTTGCTATGGGCACTATGAGTTCACAGTAGTTCCTTTTGGGCTGACGAATGCTCCATCAGTTTTCATGTGTCTGATAAATGGAGTATTCCATTCCTATCTTGACAAATTTGTACTCGTGTTCCTTGATGATATACTGATATATTCTAGATCCTAGAAGGAGGATGAGGAACATCTGTGTTTGGTTTTGCAGTGCTTGAGAGATAATCAACTTTATGCGAACTTGACAAAGTATGATTTCTTTCAATCAGAGATATAGTACTTAGGGAACATCATATAAGGTGAGGGTATCTCTGTAGACCCTATAAAGATTTAGGCAATGGTAGACTGGCCTACACTTACTACCATGTCAAAAATTTGTAGTTTCATGGGTCTAGCTAGTTATTATAATAGATTCATCCAAAACTTCTCTAGAATAGCACATCCTATCACTTCCCTTCAAAGGAAAGGAAATATGTTTTTATGGACGAAGAAATGCAAGGAAGCATTTTGGAAGCTCAAGGAGCTTTTCACCAATGCACCTATCTTATCAGTACTTGATCTAGCAGGTGACTTCATGGTGTGTACAGATGCTTCCCTTGAGGGGATTGGAGCAATATTGATGTAGGATGGACGAGTGATTGCATATGAGTCACGCAAACTCAAGGATCATGAGTTGAATTATCCTACACACAATCTTGAGTTAGTTGTAGTAGTTCATGCCCTAGTGAGATGGAGACATTTCTTGTTGGGACATAGAATTTAACTTCATAGTGATCATCACAGTCTATAGTACATATTCACATAGCCTAATTTGAATGCTACGCAGAAGCGTTGGATGGAGTTTCTTTGCGAGTATGACTTTGAGGTGAAGTATATTCAAGGGAAGGAGAACATGGTAGCTGACACTTTGAGTCACAAGAGACATGAGACATTATCTATGACTCTTAGTGTGGATTTGAGGAGCCAAATACTTCATGCACTCCCTACAGATATTTGGTATCAAGAGGTGAGCAGAGAGATAGATGCAGGGAGACTGCTAGAGGGTAGGTTTTCAAATTATGTTCTAGAGTCAGATGGCATTTTGAGACATTTAGGAAGGATCTATGTACTGCTAGTGGATGAGCTTGATACATTGATCCTATTAGAGGCTCATCATGCACCTTACTCAGCACATCTAGGTGTCAAGAAGATGCATGCAGATTTGTGATGTCTATTTTATTGGATAGGGATGAAGCATGATATCGTTGATTTTGTGGCTAGGTGTCTTGAGTGTTAAAGAGTCAAAGTAGAGCACTAGCATCCAGTAGGGCTTTTACAACCAAATCTCATTTCTTCATGGAAGTGGGACATCATCTCTATGGATTTCATAGTAGGATTACCTTTGACTACTTGTCAACATGACACTATCATGGTCATCATTGATCGGTTGACTAAGGTGGTACATTTTTCACCAATGAGGTCATCCTACACTACAGCATCTGTAGCTAATGTCTTCATGCATGACATCACGAGACTACATGGTATTCCTTGGAAAATCATTTTGGATAGGGATCCTGTATTCACTTTCGCATTTTGGACATCGTTGTAGCATGATCTTGGAACGCAATTGAACTTCAACTCGGCATATCACCTAGAGATAGATGGGCAAACTAAGAAAGTGAATGAGGTTCTGGAAGATATGTTGAGGATGTATGTGATGGATAGAAAGACTCTTTAGGAGGACTATCTCTACCTAGTGGAGTTTTCTTACAACAATGGATATCACAGTTTTATTGGCATGACACCTTTTCAGACCTTGTATGATCATCCTTGTCATACACCTTGGAGTTGGGCTAGTCTTGAGGATTACATCTTGTTGGGTCCTAAGATGCTTCAAGATATGGAGCAACAAGTAGTGCGCATCCGAGAGCACATGTCTACGACATAGGATAGGCAGAAAAAGTATGTCAATGCTCATAGGACAGATAAGCAGTTTGTTGTGGGAGAGAAGGTTTTCTTAAGAGTGTGTTCATGGAAGAGTCTGATCCATTATGGAAAGGGTTTGAAGCTAGCACCTCACTTTGTGGTAGTGTTTGAGATTCTTGAGAGGATAGGTCTAGTTGCCTACCGTCTTGCTTTGCCAGCCAGCCTAGCTCATGTTCATGATGTTTTCCATGTTTCAGTACTTAGGTAGTATATTCCTAATGTGGTACGTATTCTTGATTGGAATGTGTTGTAGGTAGAGGACGAGCAATTGGCTTTGGAGCTAGTTCGCATTCTAGAGTAGTGGGAGTTGACCCTCAAGGGTCGAACCATAGTGCAGGTAAGGGTCCAATGAGACCCTATTGATGATTCATCAACTACATGGGAGGATGCATCTGGTTTGCGTGATTTATATCCCTACTTGTTTATAGGCTTCCAATTCTTGCCCCTAGTTTACATTTCTATTATTATTGTTGAACTCTTTTAGGCTACTTTTATGCTTGATGATTAGTGACATTATTTTGAGATTGTCAGATATTGTTTCATATTCAGTTGATTTTATGATGAGATTACTTGGTACTCTATAATTTATCTATGCACGATGATTATTACAATGATTTCAATTATTTATGATGATTAGTTAGATGAATTATCATATGTGTTTTCTTATGGATACTTACCCCATACTGCATGTGTATGGTGTGTGTGTTTATTTTCTTTATGTATGACGTTTCTAATGTGGTTAAGGAAGGGAGTCATAGTCACCTACTAGTCAAGATCTACATGATGCACTACTTCCTGCCATTACCTATTTAGCTTAGTAAATATGTGTTTGTACATGCATGGATTTTATGCAGATTGCAGGTACCGAGTATCGACTTCTTTGAATTGCTAGGATGAGTGTACCCTATCGCATTATCTCAATGGTAAGAGAGGGGAGATAAATTCTTAAGTCCAAATCCTAACCTTTAAACCCATTTGTTCTAGAAAATTAGGACAAGTATCTTAGTTGATTACCTTTTGAATGCATCGTATGACATAAATTCATGATTATAACCCTTTAGTTTGATCTTGTATGTGTTTTTCTATGATGGGTTTTCATATTTCATCCTATAATTCTTTGGTGATTTTTCTATTAATTAAGTCAAATTAAATTATTAAATTAAGGATTTAATTTAAAGAAATAATATTATGATATTTTTAATATTTAATTATATTTAATTAATTTTGAAATTAATTAAATAAAAAGAATTAAATTTAAAGATAAAATTAAAAGTTTAATTTTAGAACGTGATAATATTTATTTAATTTAATAATAATATATTTAATTTATTTAATTTATATGTTAAGTAATGGAGGGATGGTCATGACAAGAAGGTAGGCAATGGCAAACAGGGAGGTTTGCAAAGAAATTTTAGTATACTAAGCAGTCAGGCAAGGTAGATCAAGGTCAACATTTTCAAGGATGACGGCTCAAATCTTGGGATAAAATCTTCTTTAAAAGAGCTATCATGCAGCTGACAAAACCCTTTTTCTTAAACCCTGGGTTTCATATCAACAACAATGCAAAATCCAAGTAGTAGGTGCCTTTCAAAATTTGTGAAAAAGAGACGCCCTTCAATGGTCCTTTGCGGGAATCGGTTGATGAGCAAAGGGTTATGGATGGTGAGATTCTCAATCAACAAGGTAATGGGTGTTCTTTTACTTTAGATGCAAAATTGAGATTACTAAAAGAATGAAATGTTGATGTTAATCCCAACCAGCAGCTACATGGGTGTTCTTCTTAGGTAGGAAAGGGCTTATGGGAGAAACGTGAGAGTTCATTACAAGGAATGCAAAGGCAAATGATTTCTAGAGACTTTAGGAGAGCTCCCTTAAAACTAAAACCTTCAAAGACTGATGCAAATGCTAGTAAACCAAAGATGATTTGGAGGAAGAAGCAATTAGAGAATATTGTTCATGCAAACATAGGGTTTAAAGATCTGGCAGTTATGGAAATCACTATTCCAGAAAGGTTGATATCCCCGCAAGTTGAATTTTTGAGAAAGATAGCGCTTAGGGTGTAGATTCAAACTCATAATTTAAGTAAAATGAACAAACAAACATGGATTTTCAATAATTGGCCAAGTACGAAAGAGGTATTATTCCATGATCAAGTTTTAAACTATTTTACTGTTCTTTATTTCAGCTGAGACTAGGGATTGGGTGCATAAATTCAAAGGGTGGTTCTATAAAGGTTTTGGCATCTTTACCTACTCATTTTCCCCTAAATTGAATGATGTTATCTTTTTTCCCCACTGGATAGAATTACCAGATTTGCCCCTTGAATATAGAGACACAAAAATTGTTGAATTGATAGCAAACAAGGTGGGTATCTTTATTAGGCATGATCTCATCCCTTTTGATCAAGTCTTTCACCCAGTTAGGGTTTGCTTACTTCTGAGCAATCAGAAACCAATTCCACAATATGTAATTTTCCATTCCAAATGGGGGGGGTTGGAAACAAATTGTTTGTATTCAAGAACTGGAGGTAATTGATAAACATTATTTGATTTTGGGTAATTTTAATGTTGATTCTCAAGTTGCTGATTCAGACCAGATTATGGTATGTGAGGACCATTCATCGATGCCTGAGAAATGTAAATTTAGGCAGGTTGATGATGTAAATAGTATAGATATTCATCGAATTACTTGTAATAATAATGCTATTCTATCTATTTCTCATTCAGACTTGGATTTACCAAATCAGCCATCACAAGATTAGATCCCTCCGTCAAATTTGGAAACTAAGGGTAACAATCAGTCTCTTTATTCAGATCATTCATCCCTCCCCTTTTCAGGTCATCACTCTTGTGTAAATCCTACAATTGAGGTATGTAAGGATAATCAAACTAGTCCTGGGTTGGAATTACAGCTTTCTAATACTTAAGAGAATTTTCATAAGACAATGAACAGAAGGGGCCTCGTCAAATGTCATTTTGCAAAATAGTTTCCAATATATTTGCTAGGAGTAAGTTTTAAAAATCAATTTGTTTTAATGGCACATGCTCAAAAAGTCCATGACATTTCATATCATCAAACAATTTGTAGGCAATTGCATTATCAGGATTTTAGTTTGTTTGATTGGAACAAAGTTGGTCTACAACACATTTAGTCACACATCATGTCATGTTTAATCAGTCCCCTCTAGAGATGTTTGTCCCGATATGTAAATAGACTATGCAAGACCTCAAGCTGGGCAGTAATGTGGAATCTAAATTACATGAATTAGCTAATGATATTTCAACATTCGTGGTATTAAAACAATTTCAATTAATTGCAGAAGAAGTTATGCAAGAAGATATGTCCCAGATGTCAGTAGAAAATTTTGAGGAAGCTCAATGACAATTAGGAGATTTCCAACCTAAACAAATGATCAATGTAAATATTGGTTGCGGGTCCACTTTTGATTTCTCACAAACCCTTTCAATTATGAAGTCACTTGGAGATCCCATTATGGTATCCTCTACTCCAAAGACTCGTGGCAGAAAGAGTAAAAGTACAAAAGCTAAAGAAGAAATTGTGACAGGCATTCAATCCACTTTGGAAGAAAAAATTTAATCAATAAAAAGAGTCACTCAGAAGGACTAAGTGTCCTCTATTGGAAGGATGAAGATCATAACATGGAATGTCAAGGGCATCAATGCCCCTGACAAAAGAAGTAAGATTACAAAATTGTTTGATGAGTTGAAAGGAGACATCATATTACTTCAAGAGACAAAGTTATTAGATGAAAGTGGGAGGAGTCAATTGCTAAATGGAAACAATGGAAATCTGTCCATTGTCCTAGTGTTGAGATATCGAGAGGTTTAACCACTTTGTAGAACCCGAAGGTTGTTACTAGAAGCTTAATAGATCAAGATTTGGGTTGGCAATGTCTTAAGTTTCAATATTTTGAAATCTCGATGGTTATATTTAACAGTTATGGTCCCTCAAGTATTTCAGATAAGGTTAAATTGTGGAATGTTATTTCAGAAAAAAATCAAATCTTTACCACAACAAAATTGTATCATAGGTGGTGACTTCAATGCAATTCAAAATAATAAGGAGAAATAGGGAGGAATTTTTCCATCTTAAAAAATTATGGAGGAATTTGATAACTTTATCACTACCAATGAATTTTTTGAAATTGAAACATCTAATGGATGCTTCACTTAGCATAATAGAAGAGATGGTTTCCTGCAAATTGTTGAGAAACTTGATAGATTTTTAGTTTCACAAGCATGGAAAATATCGTCTATCCTGTTCTCGACATAAATTCTCTCTTTCTCGGGATCAAATCATTTTCTTGTTTCATTATCCTTAGATAATAAAGTGGACCAGACAACATCATGTTATAAATCTTCATTTAAATTTGAAAGAATGTGGTTCAAACATCCAATGTTTCTTCCTTTAGTTAGACAATGGTGGGTCAGTGCTCCACAAGAAAAAGGTAATAGTATGTTTATGTTCTATAAGAAACTCCAATATCTTAAAGGAAAAATTAGAATCTAGAACAAATAGGTTCTTAAAAATATTTTTGAGGAGAAAAACAAGGTGTAGAAGGAACTTCAAGAAATCAATGAAGAAATCATCAATTTTGGTTTGAGTTCAAATTCATATTCTCGTCAGAAAGAGAAGCAATTTCAATGGGTAGAGTTGTGTCACAGGGAGAAATAATATTGGCGGCAAATATCTAGAGAATTATGGTTAAGTGATGGTGACCATAACACAAAATTCTTTCATGCTTCAACAAGTCAAAAAAAAGCAAGTCAATCCATTTTTTCAATCACGGAACAACTTATGGGTAAAAAGTTATTAGATGATGCAATTACCAAAAGGGAAGGGGTCATATTCTTTAAAGAACTCCTTGATCCATCAGTGAAAATGGATGTAAATAATCATCAACTGAACTCATTTTTAGAGGCATTTCCAAGAATTATTTTAGATCAAGATAATGATGCTCTTATGAAACCCTTCACTTTGGAGGAAATTTGGAAAATAGTTCAATCCCTGCCCCCAAATAAAGCATTTGGTCCTGATGTCTTTACAACTCTCTTTTTTTAGAAATGTTGGGATGTTCTAGGTTGGGATTTACTTATGGCCCTGGAATCCTCCCAATGCAAGGTTTACATGTGTGGGAATTTTAATTCTACTAATATTGTTATAATTCTTTAGAATAACTGACGGGGGGGGGGTTGGATCAGTTATTCAAGGTCCAATGCAACTTTTTCTACAAATCCTTAATGGTGCATAGCTAAAATTATCATGCATGCAATTAAACAAACATGAAAAGTAAATATGCATCACACCATAACACTAAGAATTTGATAACCTAGAAACCATCCAGGAAGAAGGTAAAATTGGAGTGGGGATGATACCCACAAAATAACTACGCAATTGATTTCAACCACTTTTGATGGTCTGCCCTGTTAAAGGCCTACCCTATTAAAGGCTACAACACATTAAATGTGACCTTGTTAGAGGATTTCACCATACTATTAGGAATGGGCCTAGTTAAAGGACTTTGGAACATTCACTTAGAATGTCACCCTGTTAAAGGATTTACCACATGGCTATTAAACCAACCTAAGTCCATAGGATTTATTTTAACTGTTACAATTGCTAGAGAGTAACAATAATGGCTTTTGATCTAATACAACTTACAACATATCTTGCAGATTACAGATCACACTTCAGTTTAATCCTTTGCTTGGCTTTAATCACTGCAGCTCTGTAAGCTTGTCATCTCAAGCTTCATCACCTTGAGTCTTCTTACTCATCATACCAATGCAATCATATGTATGGTCACCTATCAAAGCAGAGTATCTGTGCTCTCTTCCACCTTAGCACCTTCTTCAGCACTTCATGCTTTCATGCTCGACCACCTCTTTGCTTCATGACCTTATGACTCCTTAAATAGAAATTTGGAACATCTTTCCCGCTCGATTCTCCCTCTCCAACTTTAGGGTTTCAATAGATTAGGTAGGATACAATGTATCTATCTCATATCTTACTCTTCCATCTAGAATCCAATTATATTCGTCAAAAATGTTTTACATAGTGTTTTGTGTCACCAGCTCATCATTCTTATCTTCTATCTGATTCACAGAATTCTAGATAACTACCATGTCGGCTCAAATCTGGTGAATCTTCAATTTTTGAAATAATGCAGCAACTTGGCATTATTGATTAACTGATGCTCAGCTTCTTCTGTGTTACTTTGGCACTTGTATCTTTACTCGGCACCTATTTCTTGCTCGGCACTTGAAGATCACTTGGCACTTGATCTTCACTCAGCACCTAAAGACTACTTGGCACTTGAAGATCACTCAGCACTTGATCTTCACTCGGCACCTGAAGACTACTCAGCACTTGAAGATCACTCGACACTTGATCTTCACTCGGCACCTAAAGACTACTCAGCACTAATTAGGATTTAGTTAATCCTTGCATCTTTGATATGTCTTGGTGTGTCTGTCCTCTGTGTCTTAGAGTATGTCATCAATACACTATTTCATCAATGGCTTAGCTAATCCTTATACTTCATTACAACATCATAACTTCAACCTTTGTCTAGGTACTCTAGTTACATCTTATTGATTGCCACCTCCTTGTCAATCAGCCAACTTATAGTATTTGGATCACTAAAGCAATTGTCATTCTTGCAAGTAGCAAGTTTGACATCAATGACAAAACAATGATTGAAAAAATTATTTACCAGTTCCATTACTCTTCATTCATGAGCTTTTTAATCATTTCCAACAATCTCCCTCTTGGGCATTGATGGTAAACCAAACTGATCACTTGATCAACTTAGTTACCACTAAAATTATATTTGTTTTCTTCTACATTCTGCTTCCTTCTTGACTGTTGCATCCTTTACTACTGATCTCATATATCTTCATATCTTTACCTTTCAGTTTCTCATAAATCTCCCTCTTTCATATATATCTCCCTCTTACTTTGTATTGATTAGTTTTCTGCATATATCTCCCTCTTTGACATAAATGCCAAAGATGTAGCATCTTTAACATGTGAAATATAAGATTTGCATCTAATTTTTTCTCCCTCTGTCACCATGCTTGTGACTGATTTGGAATTTCTACTCCTGTTGTCATCCTCTACATCATTCTTCTGATATTTCAATGATTTGTTCCTATTGATGTAGGGCAGCTTCTTTGCTTTAAACTGCTTGAGTTAGGGGCATTACCCCCAACTTGCTTCTTAGATATTCATAAGCATCCTTGGGCAATGGTTTGGTGAAGATATCTGCAGTTTGTTCCTTTGTGTGAATGTACTCCATCTTCACTTATTTGTCTTCTACCAATTCTCTGACATGGTGATACTTGATTGCAATATGCTTGGTTTTTGCATGCTACTAGATTCTTGGATATATTTATAGCACTTGTATTATCACAATACAATATCATAGGTTTGGTTACCTCTTCTTTCATTCCTTTCAATAGATGTGTGAGCCACACAATGTTTGTGCTATTGACTGCTGCTGCCACATATTCTGATTCTGCAGTGGAGTGAGATGTGCATGTTTGCTTCTTGCAAGTCCAAGTAACTAGTCTTTTACCTAAAAATAATGCTCCTCCACTTGTGCTTTTTTTGTCATCAATATTGCCTCTCCAATCTGCATCTGTATATGCATTGAGCTCAAACTTTTCATTATTTTTATAATATAGGCCAAAATCATCAGTTCCTTTGAGATACCTCAATATTATTTTTACTGCTATGAGATGATTTTCTTTATGATTAGCAGAGAATCTAGCCACTATTCCAACTGTTATTGCTATGTCTGGTCTGCTATGTACAACATATTGCAATTTTCCAATCATGGATCTATACATTTTTTGATTAACTTCAATTGATACATCATTTTTGGATAGTTTATGTCCTATTGCCATTGGTGTGCTGACTGGTTTGGAGTCTTCCAATCCAAACGTTTTAATTATCTCTTTGACATACTTTGATTGTGTCATAAATATACCATGTTTTAGTTGATGTACTTGCAATCCAACAAAAAATTTGATCTCTCCAAACATAGACATCTCAAACTCATGTTTCATTTTGTCAACAAAACTTTTGCAAAGCACTTCCTTTCCTCCAAACACTATGTCATCCACAAAGATTTCAGATACAATAATATCCTTACCTTCTTCTGATTTGATGTACATGTTGCTATTATCATCAGTTCTTTCAAATCCTATTTGCACTAGATACTTGTGAAGTCTCTCATACCATGCCCTAGGTGCTTGTTTTAGACCATAGAGTGCTTTATGTAGTTTACAAACCATATCCCTATTGTTCTCATCAACAAATCCCTCTGGTTGTTCAATATAGACTTCCTCTTCCAATATACCATTCAGAAAAGAAGACTTTACATCCATCTGATAGACTTTAAAACCTTTATATGCAGCATATGCAAGTAAAGTTCTTACTCTTTCCATTCTCACAACAGGGGCAAATGTTTCCCCATAGTCTAATCCTTCTTCTTGAGCATAACCCTTACATACTAGTCTGTCTTTATTTCTAGTAATCTCACCATTCTCATCTAGCTTGTTTCTGAATACCCATTTTGTGTCAATCACATTCTTGTCAACTAGTCTGGGAACCAAACTCCAGGTTTTGTTCTTCTTTATTTGATCAATCTCTTCTTCCATAGCTTTATACTAGTCACCATCTTGTAATGCATCATATATTGTCTTAAGTTCAAATTTTTTTAATAGACATGATTCATTTCTTAGTCTATTCCTTGTCATTGGTCTTGCATCTTTGTCACCAATTATCTATTCAGTAGGGTGATGCCTCTTCACGTATTTGGACAATCTTGGTTCTGTTCTTGTTTCCATGTTTGATCTTTCAGATTCAGGATCACTATGCACTTCGTTGTGAGGTAGTTCTACATCTTTGTCATGTGTACTGACTTCAGAGTCAGAATGAGCATTTCCTTCATTCTGCAACTCGACTTCTGAATGCAGCTTGTCATTCACTGGTTGTGACTCGGCTAAGACTGAAACTTGCTGTTGAATCCCAATTTGATTGATAATATCCTCGTCAATAGGCATTCCTTCATAAGAATACACAAAGGTTTTGTAATCATTCATTCTCTTTGGTTTTTCAACTTGGACATCTACATGCTCATCAAAGTTTACATTTGCACTTTCCACAATTTTGTCAGTATTAGTATTTAAACACTTATACACTTTACTTCTAGTGGAGTAATCAAGGAATATGCCTTCATCACTTTTTGCATCAAATTTTCCATTTCTAGCATCTTTAATGATAAAGCATTTGCAACCAAATACTTTGAAATGCTTTACATTGGGTGAGTGACCATACCATAATTCAAAAGGTGTTGCATTAGTACCTTTCTTGACTTGTACTCGGTTCAGTGTATGAACAACCACACTTATAGCTTCTCTCCAATATTTTAGAGCAACAGTCTTTTCCATCATTAATATTTTGGCACAGTCAATCACAGATCTATTTCTTCTCTCAGCAATTCCATTTTGTGGGAGAGTTCTAGGAGCTGATCTTTGTCTCTTGATTCCTTTGTCATTGCAAAATATCTCAAATTCATTTGATGTGAATTCACCACCTCTGTTTGATCTCAGGCATTTCAAACTCTTTCCTGTTTCTTTTTCAACTCTAGCCACATACCATTTAAAAATTTGAAAAACATCAGATTTTTGCTTTAAAAACATAACAGTCATCATCCTGGAATAGTCATCAACAAACAACATTATATATTTATCTCCTTTGTAACTCTGTACTTCTATTGGACCACATAAGTTAGTATGGACTGACTTAAGTACTTCTTTAGATGTATAGTTTTTACTCTTGAAACTTTACTTGGTCATCTTTCCTTGCTGACATTGTTTGCACATGATATTGTCAGGCTTCTTCAGTTTGGGTAAACCTCTGACTTTCTTCATTTTACTGATATTGACCAGATTATCAAAGTTGATATGACATAGCCTTCTATTCCATAACCATACGTCATCAAATTTTGCAACAAGACAAGAAGTATTTTCCATATCAAGATAAAATAGATTACTTCTTGTTTGATCTCCTTTTCCTATCAATTTACCATCAGTATCATAGATTTTTGCAGTTTTATTTCCAAATTCTACTTTATACCCTACATTGCCTAACTGTGAGACACTTAGAAAATTGTAGTTTAGTCCTTCAACATAGTATGCATTATCACATGAAATTTACTCTGTAAGCTTAATGGAACCTTTTCCTTTGATTTGACATGGAGCATCATTACCAAATCTAACACTATTTCCATCATACTGAGTAAAGTTAACAAACTTACTTTTGTCTCCTGTCATGTGATGTGAGCATTCGCTGTTTATGATCCATCTGTCATTCTTGTTCATACATGTTACCAGTGTTGTAGGCTCTTCTTCATCAGATTGGTCCTTCATGGCCATGTAAACAACTTCATCATCATTATCATCAGAATCTTCTTCAACAATATAGCACTTCTTTCCTTTGTCTTTGTAATCTCTCTTATCATCTTATCTCCTATGTTTGTACTTGTTGCTTTCCTTGTATTCCTTTTTCTGTGTACACCTTGCAGCAATATGTCCTAATTCATTACAATTGAAACAAATGATAGGCAGCTTACCTTTGAATTTTCCTTTGCCTCTGTGAAATCTTCTAGCTAGTAATGCTTCTAATTGTTCCACGTCTTCCTCATCAGTGCTACTGTCACTGGATACATATTTCATCTTTCTTCCCTTCTTTGATTTCACCTATTCAGCATCTTTTAGTGATAGCTTGGCCTTGAAAGCAGATTCAACATTCTCAAGTCTATAGTTGTCAAAGTTAGATAACTCAAATGCAGTGAGTCTACCCACTATACCTTCAAAACTTAGATTGTTTCCTGGCACACATCTTAACTCTTGTATTGTTGATACTCTAATAGCATAGATAGGGAGTAAGGTTCTTAAAAACTTACTATTAATAGTATCATCATCTAATTGACCACTCAAACATCTTATTGCATTTACCACTTCCTTTATTCTAGAGGCATACTAAGTAGCATTCTCACTTTCTTCCATTTTCATATCATCGAAATTTCCTTTAAGGCTCTCTCTTTTTGCTCTTTGGACATTCTGATCTCCTCCATAAATGTCTGATAGGGCTTTCCACATCGTGATTGCAGTGTCACATCCTTTGATATCATCGAATTTAGCGTAGTTGAGTGCAAAAGCAATTTCCAGCATTATCTGATTGTGTTCCTATTTGTTTTTCAAATCTTCTATAGTAAGAGTACTAGTTGGATCAACATGTTTAGTAACAATTGAATTTTGGGCATAATCTCCTATGGATCCAAGATGTAGCTTCATCAAGCTTTGCCATGCAACAAAGTTGTCTTTGTTGAGCTTGGGAACTTCTTTTTTAGGCATTTTGATCTTTTCTACTTCTAGTCCCTTTAAACTAAGTCAACAGCAAAGCTCTGATACCATTTATTATAATTCTTTAGAATAACTGAGGGGGGGGTGGGGTGGATCAATTATTCAAGGTCCAATGCAACTTTTTCTACAAATCCTTAATGGCGCATAACTAAAATTATCATGCATGCAATTAAAAAAACATGAAAAGTAAACATGCATCACACCATAACACTAAGAATTTGATAACCCATAAACCATCCAGGAATAAGAAGGTAAAACTGGAGTGGGGATGATATCCACAAAATAATTGTGCAATTGATTTCAACCACTTTTGATGGTCTGCCCTGTTAAAGGCCTGCCTTGTTAAAGGCTACAACACATTGTTAAATGTGACCTTGTTAGAGGATCTCACCATACTGTTAGGAATGGGCCTGGTTAAAGGACTTTGGAACATTCACTTGGAATGTCACCCTGTTAAAGGATTTACCACATGGCTATTAAACCAACCTAAATCCATAGGATTTATTTTAACTGTTACAATTGCTAGAGAGTAACAATAATGGCTTTTGATCTGATACAACTTACAACATATCTTGCAGATTACATATCACACTTTAGTTCAATCCTTTGCTTGGCTTTAATCACTGTAGCTCTGTAAGCTTGTCATCTCAAGCTTCATCACCTTGAGTCTTCTTACTCATCATACCAATGCAATCATATCTATGGTCACCTATCGAAGTAGAGTATATGTGCTCTCTTCCACCTTAGCACCTTCTTCAACACTTCATGCTTTCATGCTCAACCACCTCTTTGCTTCGTGACCTTATGACTCCTTAAATAGAAATTTGGAATACCTTTCCTGCTCGATTCTCTCTCTCCAACTTTAGGATTTCAATAGATTAGGTAGGATATAATGTATCTATCCCATATCTTGCTCTTATCTAGAAACTTCGTCTAGAATCCAATTATATTCGTCAAAAATGTTTTACATAGTGTTTTTATGTCACCAGCGCATCATTCTTATCTTCTATCTGATTCACAGAATTCTAGATAACTACCATGTTGGCTCAAATCTTGTGAATCTTCGATTTTTGAAATAATGCAGCAACTCAACATTATTGATTTACTGATGCTTGGCTTCTTCTGTGTTACTTTGGCACTTGTATCTTTACTCGGCACCTATTTCTTGCTCGGCACCTGAAGACTACTCGGCACCTGAAGATCACTTGGCACTTGATCTTCACTCGGCACCTAAAGACTACTCAGCACTTGAAGATCACTCGGCACTTGATCTTCACTCGACACATGAAGACTACTCGACACTTGAAGATCACTTGGCACTTGATCTTCACTCAGCACTTGAAGACTACTTGACACTAACTAGGATTTAGTTAATCCTTGCATCTTTGATATGTCTTGGTGTGTCCGTCCTCTATGTCTTAGAGTATGTCATCAATACACTATTTCATCAATGGCTTAGTTGATCCCTATACTTCATTACAACATCATAACTTCAACCTTTCTCTAGGTACTCTAGTTACATCTTATTGATTGCCACCTCCTTGTCAATCAACCAACTTATAGTATTTGGATCACTAAAGCAATTGTCATTCCTACAAGTAGCAAGTTTGACATCAATGATAAAAAAATGATTGAAAACATTCTTTACTAGTTCCATTACTCTTCATTCATGAGCTTTTCAATCATTTCCAACAAATATTGCCATAATTCCTAAGTCTGGTGATCCCCAAACTTTTGTTGATTTCAGACCAATTTCATTGTGCAACACTATATATAAAATCTTCACAAAGGCTATTTATTCTAGACTTGAAGTTTTGTTGCCTAATATCATCTCTCCAAAACAGGGTGGTTTTGTGCCAGGTAAAGAGACGTCAGATGGGTCAATTGTGGCTCATGAAACTCTTCATCATATCAAAGAAAATTGAATTCCCTCCTTTGTTATTAAACTTGATATGATGAAGGCGTATGATAGAGTTAATTGGTCCTTTCTTATCAAAGTATTGGAGAAATTTGGTTTTAGTAAAGCTTGGTGCAAATGGATCAAAGCTTGTATTTTGGGGGCTACATTTTCGGTTCTTATTAATGGGTCTTTGGAGGGGTACTTCAAATCTTCTCAAGGAATCAGACAAGGTGATCCCCTTTCACCTGCCTTATTTATTCTGATGGCATAAGCTTTTAGCAGGGCCATAATTCAATCTCAACAGTTGGAGCTTTGGAAATGCATTCAGTTTGGAGGAAATGATCTAGTAGTCAATCACTCTCTCTTTGCAGATGACACTTTTTTGTTTGGATCTGCAAACATTAATGAAGCCAAGCATATTAAGTATTTATTGGACCAATATCCACTGTTCTCAGGTCAGAAGATCAACATGGTTAAATCTAAAATCTTCTTCTTCAACACAGCTCCACCTATTGCACAAAGGATTAAAAAGACTCTTGATTTTGATGAGGAAAAATTACCATCTACATATTTTGGGGTTCCCTTTTTCATGGGCAGTAATAAAGCTTCTTAATGGAAAAATATAGTAGATAGAATTAAAGCTAGAACAATGGCTTGGAATGTAAGATGGATCTCTCTATCTGGCAAAATTCTTTTAGTTAACTCTGTCTTATCAGCTATCCCAAATTATTACTTCTCTATATTATCAACACCTAGGTTTATTATTAAGCAGATTGAAGGCATTATTCAAGTTTTTTTATGGACGGAAAATATGTCAGGCAATAGCAAAATCCCTCTCATCTCGTTAAAGGAAATGTCTTTAGAGAAGCATCAAGGTGGGATTAATCTTCCTAATCTGGCTTTAAGGAATATTGCTTTCGGAGGAAAATTAGTTTGGTCTTTGTATGAGAAAGCTAAGGCTAAATGGTGTAGGCTCTTACAAAGAAAATATTTAGATTCTTCTAACCCCTCCAAAATTTTCACTAAGGACCACTTGCCTAAAGGGTTAGCTGTTTGGAACTTCTTGGTGGAATCTCGTGATTTAGTTGCTAGATATTTGACTTGGAAAATTAATAATGGTTTTAAGGCTCTCTTTTGGCAGGATTCATGGAATGGCCTTCCTTTTCTTTGTAATTATCAATCATTTGACAATTGGATTACAATTTTTTGTGTTGAATGGGGTCCCTATGCAGCTAATTATTTTCAGTTCGTTGATCCAATTTCAGGTAGAGTTACTTGGAAAAACCTAGACAAGTTACCAATTCCTCATCAGATCAAAAAAGAATTTGTTAGTATATATAATACAAGGACTATTTTAGTGTCTAATCTCCCAAATACACTGATCTAGGCCCCACACCAAGAGGGTAGATACTCAGTAAAATTGGGTTACTTAGTTGCCAAGAACCTAGAAATTGGTTACAAGTCATTTCGGGCATTCAAATTTTGTTGGAACCCGGTAGTCTTACCAAAGGCAAGAAATTTTGCTTGGTTAGCTTTAAAAAAGAGAATTTTGATAGGAGAAAAGTTATCAAAATTGAATATTGTTCATAATATGAAATGTGTATTATGCATGAAGGTAGAGGAGAATGTTGATCATCTCTTTGTTCAATGTAAATTGGCATATCAATGTTGGATCTTCATCCTTCAAAAATTAAATTTCAATATGCCCCTTCCAAACACCTTATGGGATATATTCCAAGATTGGCCAAGTCTGATTAACCACTCTTACTATTTGTGTATTTGGAAGTGTATCCCAGCAATTGTTATATGGGCAATTTGGTGGGAGAGGAATAAAAGGATTTTTTGAAATCAACCTTCGACATTAGAAATTGTATTATCAACATTAGAAGTTGCAATGGGGGAAGTTGTGGTAGCCTTTATCAAAAGAACTTATGAACATCTTATTGTCACAGGTTGAGATATTGCTTTGGCTAATAGATGGACTTCTTTACCCTCTCCATCTTATCAATTCATTACATCTGGTGGTCCTCATGAGAAAGTTAATAGAAAGATTGTGAAATGGATTACCCCTGCTAGGGGAGATTGCAAGTTATATTTTGATGGCTGCTCGAGAGGCAATCCTGGTGAATTGGGAGCTGGAGTGTGTATAAGAGATCATAATGGGTGGGTGTTAGGTATGTTGACTCAAAAATTGCTGGTTCGTACAAAAAAAAAGAGCTAAAGCCATGGCACTCCTACTTGGTTTAGAATTGGCACTTCAACTAAACATAGTCAATATTCTCATTGAGGGGGATTCTTCAGTGGTTATCAATTCATGTGTTAAGAAAAAATCAGAGAACTCGAAGTTTGGTTATATTTTGGAAAAAGCTTCGGCAATGATTGATAAATTTAAAGTGGTGTCCTTCTCTCATACCCTTAGGGAGGGAAACCAGGTTGTAGATAATTTATCCAATATTGGTTGCGACTTGAAGACTAATGAGACAAGTATTACAGAGTTTATACCTGCCAACTTTCCCACTTTATTTACCTTAATTCAGCAAGAGCAAATCATTTTATGATGGTTGCACAAAAGGAATAAGTTTGGGTTCAGTATTGACCAAGTTACTCTTGGCTTGATGTTTACTGAGTTTAGTATTGATTGAGTTACTTTTGGCCTAGTGTTTATCGAGTTCAGTATTGATCGAGTTCATTAAGTTTAGGTTCATTAGTCA
Source organism: Cupressus sempervirens (assembly GCA_028749045.1). Taxonomy (NCBI): domain Eukaryota; kingdom Viridiplantae; phylum Streptophyta; class Pinopsida; order Cupressales; family Cupressaceae; genus Cupressus; species Cupressus sempervirens. The sequence continues at coordinate 548,424,071 of CM053788.1, read as the reverse complement.
CCCTTGGCTTAATGCTTACTGAGAAAGCTCGGGTAGGCATACTAAGTTATTCAGTTTACTAATTACCGAGTTCCCCTGGCGAGGTGTTGACCAACTTCTAGCCAAGTGTTTGTTGAGTTAACAAGGAAGAGACTCATGCCGAGCTACTTGACCATAGTTCTTACCAAGTGCTCATGGGTATACCGACCAAGCTATATGATCTTGCTAAGTGAGTTGGGTCCATGTGGTGGTATGGTGTCCAAGTTTGTGAAGGTCTTAATGAGGAATTGTAGTGGCATGGAGCTACAATGATGATTGAGGAGGTTTTCATGTGCAAGTTTATGGTGAAGTCATACTAAATCTTTTCGCACTGCTCAGTACCATTTGTTGCTACTATCGCTTGAGTAAATTGTGTGGTTTTATATTTGGAAAGATCAAATCTACATTTATGTCAAAAGTGTGTCTCAAGTTGATCAAGGATGACATTAATTGATGGTAATAAGGTTTTTTATCATTCCAGTACATACAGATGTAGAATATTCATTCCTTCGCTCTATACAGTTGTAATTGGGTTTTGATGTAATGGCACCTTATTTATTTCTCACATGGGAGCAGGTGTGTCATACCTTTTGAGCATTTGGTGGGGAATTTTTATAGGCGCTCAATGGATTTCTTTTTATGACTCCTTCTTTCCCTTGCTCTGTTTGCCTACCTTCTCAATTTCCAGGATGTCGTTCTCATTGGATGCTTGTGTGAAATGTGAGTCTTGTCATTAGTATCATAGTAGCATCCTACCCAAAAATTATAGATTTTTGCTTCAATTGGCAATAGACGAAGATGCACTCTCTCATCCCTTGGATGACAAGGTGTTGGATATTATGTTCATTCTATCTTCTTCCTCCACTTGTCGTGCGATTCATAATGTCATTGGGGAGGACTTCTTCTCTGCAACTTCTAGACATGTGCTATACCCTTCAAATTTGGTCTCCATATTTCTATCTAATGCTATGGATCTTCTTTAGTCAATGTCGAGATTGGAAATCATTGCTTACAAGGTGGTCAGACCAGAGTTTTGGGCTCAAAATAAACTAAAGCAGGCTATGTAGAGCTATGATTTATGGTCTGGTAATGCCTTGGTGGGAGGACTATTTTCAAAGACCATGCTCATGCAAAATCATGAGGTTTTGGTGACTTTCGAGGCATTATAGAAGTCATGTGAAAAGAACAACTCGTGGCTCTTGACCAAGACCTTGCATGTCACAGCAAAAGCTATGGGTTTTTAGATGACTAAGGGTGTGAAGAAAATTGGATTTGCATTGCTTGACATCTTGGGTATTCTAATTTTTGATGCACATGCAGTATCTGCTCATAAGAAGACGCCTTTGGCTCCCTCAATTTAGTTGGTTCGTGAACCTAGTGACTGGTTGGTTCCTACTCTAAGTGCTCTTAACTCAAGACACCTTGTCCCAAAACCCCACTTGGTTCATCCCAAACCAACAGTCTGGGGTGGTATTTCGAATGTTATCATTGAAGGCTCAAGCTTTGGATGGGAGGTGGCTCCACTACCATGCTCAGATTTTGGTTGGGGTCACTCGATAATACTTGGTTTGACATCCACTTCTATAGAGGGTGTCGAGGACATGGAAGAAAAATAGTTTATTAGCATTCTTCTAAAATTTTGGTTGTATTGAGTCCCTTATGCCTGCTGTTTTGATACATTCAAAAATGTAAAATTTGATAAAGTTTGAATTTTGGCAAAATTATGTTTTTTCCATCAATAAACTATGATTATCAATATCGATGCTTGTAATTTGTACATACTGCGATGATGTTGGGTTTTCTTTTCTAGTTCTTTCCCAGTTGAATTTTAAAGTTGCATAAAGTATACATGAGAATAAAATTTAATAAATTAACTAAAAAGAGAAGTCAAGTGAATTTAATTAAGATATTTTATATTGCAATAAAGGTGCATGAAAACATTAAAAGAAAGATAATAAAGAGTTAAAGACTGGTAAGCAAGGAGTCCTCTTGGGTGATCGCACAATTAGTGCCCTGAACTTAGGAGAGAACTCCTTATCAACAATTGAGGGTTCATTTTCGAGGGACCACAAATTTTTGGAGAAGGAAATTTTGAAGAGAGAAGGTTTTGAGAGAAGAAATTTCTCTCACAAATCTTTTTGGGGTGTGCGATTTTAGCATCGGAATCTAGGTAGATTCTTGTGTTTTGATTCGCACAGTTAATTACATAATTTCTTTTTTTTCTTATCTTCTTCATGATTGTGAAATGTTTATCTGAAATTCCTTGTGATGAGCATTTCAATATTGTGAATTTCTGGTATGCATGTTGATTCTTCTATATATGTAGAGACTGAAATATCTTAGAATCCTCGTTCAGTAATTTTACAAATTAGGATTTAAACCAGGAAGGGTTTAGAATTGAAAAAGGATATTTTTAAATGGAAAATTCGATTGATTGGCCGTATTTTCCCTATCACTGAATTGTTAGAACTATTATTTTAAAATATATATAAACATATCTCTATAAGGGAGGGTTCTGTTTTTTATTTTATATATATAATTTTTTTAATAAAGTAAAACTATAAAAATAATTTAAAAATAATATATAAAATATGAGGGAGGGGGTTTTACCCCACCTCCCCCTTTCCTTTATTAAAGTGGCTTGACTGCCACTGACGCAGGCTACTGCGATAGCGACAGTACATAGTACTGCCATGGCCGTAGGTCCCTGTGGCAACTGTAGTGGCCGCAAGCCATTTAAGGCTAATGAGCCTTTATAAAACACGCCTCCTTTTTTATATTATTATTTTTTAATATGTAAATTTTATAATTTAATTTTTAAAATTTGTTTATTAAAAAATAATAATAATTAATTTTAAATCATTATTTATTTAACAAATTATTATTAATAAATTTATTAATATTTAATATTTTAGTAAATAGTTAATGAAGGATTAAGATGATTATTGTATATAATTATTAATTAATTTAACTAAATATAATTTAATTAAGTTTAATTAATAATGGAAATTGTTCGATAAAGTTTTAAAATTTGTTTAATTATTATTAATAATTCTAATTTTAATGAAATTGTAAATTATTTAATTTAAATCAATAAGTTTTATATTTAATATTCTAAATAAATAATTACCCTTGAGTCATTTGGAATAATGGATTTAAAACCGAAATAGGGTAATTGTGCAATTATTTAAATATAAGAATGGGTTAATTGTAAGGGTGAACTACCAATTTTTTCAGCTAGAAACAAACATTAAACTAGAAATTGAAAGCTTACTTTTAAACTCAACCATGTGTCTTCAAAATCAAACCAAACTATGAAACCTACACTATGTTATTTGTATGTTGTCTATGTTTTGGGTTTGGGTTGACTAGAGTATTGACCATTATTAGGACGTCTACCAGAGGCTTAAGAGTTTTGTGATTGCGGTATTATACTGAATTGATCTTGATCTTTTAAACTCAACCATGGTAATGTGTTGGTATGCTCTTTGATGAGTTTGTTTATATTGTTGGTTATTGTTTTCAGTGTTATTATGGGATAACAGGATGAAAGTTATGACCTACTTGACTTAACCATTTTCAGTCTTCAATCAATATTTTGGGATACTTTCCAGTTTCTTGTAGAGAACTGATGGATTATTGTGATTTATCTTTTGATGCTTTTCAGTCACTTGTATAGGACTGAGGTGATATTATATGATTCTTTGATTTGTGATTTCATGAGCTTAGGGTAGGTTATCTATATGTAATGTTAGGAAGTGGCTCGCAATGGAGGTCGAGTCCCTAAGTGGCTGTTAGGGTAACCCATTGTAAGTTGTTTAATAAGTGAAAATGCTACACTAAATGAGAGTAACATAAACCTAATAAGAGTCTTTGTATGTTCTTTCCTATGCCTCGAGTGCTAGTACGGACTAGGATGGGAGTAGAGAGAATGCTTGGTTGTGACCATGCATCGTTAGTATGCCTTGTCAGTATGAGAGGATACTAGTGCCGCATAGGGTCACTAGGGGGTCGAGGTCTTGAGAGACTTCTAGGGTAACTCTTGCATTGATTCGTGCGATGACACTTGTCCGCTTACATAGTAGGTTTCCTACATGTCTTATGTGCCTTTGGGTCTAGATGCCAATTTATCTTGGACCTTTGAGTTAGATTACTTTTAGGATTTCCTGGACTTAGAGATTACTTTTGATATTTGGATTGATATCCTATTTGGGACTTGAGACTATCTCCTTAACGCAATGGGAGTGGGCTTTTTTGGGTTACCACATGATTGGGTGGTAATGCTTTTTACTCTTACCATTAAGATCTATCCGTTGTTGTCGTGGCTGGAGTTTCCTTGTCTACATTTCCTTTCATTCTATTCTTGCATATTATGATGGATGGTTATATCTTTGTGATGGTTGATTTCACTTATTGTATTGTACTTTGTTTCATGGATTTGAAAAGGATGATGGAATCTATTTTTATAAATGTATATTCTTTTAGCCTTTCATACCCTATGACATGTACAGTGGATGATTGAGCATTCTGAATTTTATTGCCAAGTGGCATTTGAAACAAATGTATATTATTTAAATGGACTTGGACTTATAATTCTTCTTTCATGTGGATGTGGTATTTATTAGACTTAGTATTATTTAAATTTAAATGTGATTAAACGTCTTGGGATCCCTAAGGAATGTAATTTGTGATGTTTGCTTAATTATGCTTGTATATTATTGATTTTGCTACTTTATGTTTGATGTGTATGTTATTCTTTCTTTAAAAAAAAATGTTTGGAAAACTTAGTAAAACGTTAGGTTAATTCTTTTGGATCCCTTGGCGGGGCGTTACATGAACCCTCACTCCACATCTTGGAAATCCTTGTTTGTAATGGCACAAACACCTATGTAAATAATTTTGGCCAACTTCTATATGAGATTTACAGATTGTAGGGACAACTAAGGAGAAAATTACACATTTTGACAGAGGACATCAATCCCTAGGAAGGCAAAGTGACCAATCAAAAAATAGAAGGACTAAGCGGCAAAAGAATGGATTTTGGATCGTTGATTATGATCTAGAACCTTCCACTATTGTCTATTTAAGGAGGGATCAAACCCTAAATCGAGAACTGTGTGAAGGAAGATCGTGATATGCACAAAAAGGCTAAGGACAGAGCAAGGAAGACTAAGTTTGATATATAGATCAAACAACACAACCTAGCAGTGAAGGAAAAAATAGAGCAAACCAAATAAGGAGATCAGATTTACATATTGAAGAGAGAAGATATATAATTATCTATAAGAGCAAACTAGAGGATACTGAGACATTTTAACCAATGTATTAGGCAAATCTTTTCATAGAGTGGTTTTAATAGACCTAGTCAAATTTCCTAATAGATTGCTTACTTCATTGTAAGTTGAAATCCTTTAATCAAGGTAGACTTAATAGTCTTGTAATGCTTCTAACTAAGCAAACCCTTCATAGGGTAGATATCAAAAGTGGTCAACATTATAGCCCTAACAGGTGAGATATTACTGCAATAGTGGATATTTGTGGGTGTCATCCCCACCCCTATTTTACCTTCACCTTGGAGGGTATCTGGGTAAAAAAAAAAAAAAAAAAAAACTTTGTTGATGGATGTCATGCATATATTTATTTTAGTCTTATAATGCATGGTTACATGGTACAGGATATGAGATGGATTAGGAGTGAATCTAGCTAATTAGTTATTTTGTTCAAGTAGTAAAAAATTTATAGGTGTTGATTGACCCCCCTCCCCCCCTCTCAGTATCTTGTTTCGCAATAAGACTTCCAACACATCATATCATAAAAATCAATACAACCAAAGCAAAAACCTAAACTATTAATTTACCAATATTTTAAAAATCTTTTTGAATGCTAAAAAAAGACCACTTCTTCAACAATAACTCTACACTCAATAGGGAAACTAGTATAAACTAGAGTTGGACTATTTTATTCCATTAGCAAGAATTGATGTAGTATAATTAAAATAAAGCAATAAATTATAAAACTTTGGGCAATGAAAATATAGCATATTATAATAAATGAAATGCATTAAGTAGTAATAAAATTCAAACTCAATGTTTTGTTGTAATTCATGTGCCTTTCATTCCATTGCATATATTAAAAACTTTGAGAACCCTTTGTGAGAAAAGTAATTTCTTTAGCATCATGCTTTCACCCTATAGATATACAATTTGCTAGCGTATTAATGAAGAATGTGGCTTAACATAGGCAGCGGTTTAGATTCGAAGTACACAAAAAATCTAGGGCAATAGGCACTACAGTTAATACCTTGGGACCCAAATAAAAATGAGCATCTTATAGTTTCTTTAAATCAACATCAAATCCTTGGAAAAGTACTCTCTTAGCAATTTCTTTTCATGCCAACTTAAAAATTCTTTTTCATTTGTTCTAAATTTATCTTGTAAAATATTACGATATATATATGTGTGTGTGTGTGTGTGTGTGTGTGGATTAATTTTATTTTAAAATTTATATATTGTTTTATTTACAAGGCAAACACATCCTTTTCACACTCTGGCTAAAGCTTTGCAAACCTCTCCATGCTTTGTCTTTTCCCTAGATTTAATTTCTCTGTCATACCAACTACATTAAGAACATTATGATTACCAATCAATAGCTTAAATATGTATTTATTACTTTCTATATATCGCAATATGTCTGAAATTGCACAATCTCTTTCTTTTGTTTTTTGATCTTATACTTACAATTTCCTTAGATGCCACATACAATTCAACACATGAAAGCATGAAGTCATGTGATAAGAGGAATGTTTCTCATATTTTGTTATTCACAATAAAAATAATGCCACATATTTCATCCTAACCTTAAGGTAAATTTGTATGTTGTCTTTTGTGCATTCCAATCACAAGGGCAGTCCCAATGTCATTGGATTGGATGTGTAATCTTAAAATTTAATTTTTGGAATAAGATCTTGCCTAAGTGTTTCAAAGTAGCTTTATAATTTTTTCATTAATGACAAGGAGAAAATCTTTATTACAATCACTCAAGCCCATTCGCTAAGAAATATACTTTAAATAAAAGTCAGTTTGAAAGAGGAACATATTCTAAAATATTATTATTTGAAATGGAGCTATGCATGATTGAGCAAGAATTATTTTTTATTTTAAAGTTTGATTTATTTTTTCTAACACACAATTTCATGCTTTCATGTTATGCATATTTAGTTTAATGCTAACACTTAACTAAATTAAGCAATTCTTCTTACTCTTTTTAGTATAATTGTGCCTTACTAATTTTTTTTAGTTCATAACATTATTATTATGTATTATATTTTTTTCTTTTTATTCTATTTACTTATTATCAAAATGCTTGCTTATCTAAATACACCATTCTTCAACTTTGTTTATGTATAAATCCACCCAAACAAAGAAAATGTCCACATTCACTTGAGGTGTAAAATGTGGACCCCTCAAATCTGATTAAATACTTCCAACCTAGTTGTAACACCACATACACACCCTTACACTATTAATATACATCATTGGATGCAACCTTATTATCAAAACAAACACAAACTTCCCAAACAAATGCAATCTAAATCCAACTGCACATAAATGTATATATTTTTTCCATTGTTATACAATTTTAAACTCAATTTGATGCTTAACTTTAATAGAGGGACTATTTTATCACCATAGATTTTGTGTACCATATATAGCCATTTATCTTTGTATAACGAATGCATTCTTATATGGTTATCTAAACATTATTATTGTTTACAAAATGTAATCTATAGTTCTAACTTGTTTCAAATTTGTAAAACTTCTAGGTTATTAGAATTAGAACAATGTCAAATTTTTCAACTTAGGGTTGAATAAAAAAAGATAAAAACAATTTTTTTTTAAACATATTGTTCAAGTTCTTTTTACTATTTCCCAGTTCAAAACTCAATCATCTTGTTGACTTTATAATTATAAACAACATGTAATTAATTTGAACTACTTGATCTCAACTACATTCTTTATTAGGGAAACAATAAATGGTTGGCAAGGCCTTTAACATCCATAATATAAACTAAGATGATGAAATATGGATCACAATTCCTCAATGAAGAGTTCAACTAATACTTTTTACTTCGATATTATATACATATTCCAATACATTTTGCAATTATTTTATATTTTTACATTACATTTCTTGATGGTTGCTATTTTAGGCAAGGGCTTCATTTGTTTTCTTCGAGTATCCACACTCAACTTGTTTAATATTATGTATTCAACATTTTTTTATTACTCTGCACAAGAATATAAATTCTTGATACTCAACTATACCTTTGTTATTACTTCCAATTATTTCCTCTTATGCTTCATTTTTGTTGTATTGTTGCTTAATCAATGCCAATAATCTTTTACACTATGATATAATTATTGACATTTATGAGACACTTAGACGAATATGCTTACCAAATTTGGCATTGTTCTCAATAGATTCTCAATCAAAATAGTTTACCGCTGCAAAATTTTGAATTAAAAGTACCAAGTTCTAAAGGCCTAAGAATCTATGACCATCCCAAGAATGTGGTACAAAATTCAAGGTATCAAGTAACCAATGTTCTTATTTTGTTTCTTTATATAACTCTCAATATTTGAGTTTAATTTGGGGTTTAAATGCAAAATCCATCTTATTGTATAAGCTAAAAAACTTGAACTTCTTTTATTGTTTTTCATATAATCTATCCTCTTCTTTTTCATATGATCAACTCTCCTATCCAATTAATCAACCCATCTTTTTAACAAAGACTTTATGTATTCTTTATTACTCTTAATCATATTTAGTAGTAATTATTTATGGTTTGCTAAGACTACGAGTGGTGGCATGAGTTATAGGTTGATGGAGAGGGCGTGCATATTGCTATAATATGTAGATGTGTTCAACCTTTAGAGTATACATTTTAATAGATCTTTTCATATTTCAACGATGTTTCAAGAATTGCTTGAATAAGCTCCCTTGCAATACACAAGATGATAGAATGTTTGATCATATTTGCTTTGTAGCTCCATGGTGGTTTACAATCCCTAACAATAAGCAATATATTATCATCTAATTTGAAGAAATTGACTATCAATTATTTAGAATTTTCCAATAATAATACTCACCATTCAAATTAAAGACGAAGCTCAAGTTTTATAAGCATCTTCTTTAAAAATCAAATAGATGGATTACACTTGCCCTTGTAATGCCAATTAGGGATCCTCTTAGGATTTTTGTCATCCATGTTTGTAAAGCATCTTATTCTTGGATAAAAACTAAATGTGTAAACTATGGGAAAATGTGTCACTTTTTTATTTGTGACGAGTTCTCCACAAACCAAATGTTACTATGACAAAAAATGAAGTAAAACCATTAAAAAAAGAAGCAAAACATCTCAAATCCCCATTAAGTGACTTTTCTATATCAAGGGTGCTATATGAATGTATTTATATTCTATGATCACATGTATTATTTAATAAACCAAATACTAGCATGTTACTATTATAATTAGATTATCAAAAGCACATGCTTTCTAAATTCATTGCTATGCTATGCTGATTCTTTGTGTTGGATAAGGATGCTTTAGCCCTTGAACTCTAGATACTCAGAAAATGTTTGACAAATAAAAACATAAAGTCGACAATACAACATGTTCTCTATTAGTTAATTAAAATGTAAGTAAAAGCAATAATAATTTAATTTATAGGCAAGAGCCTACAACACATTGGTAAATTGCAAGACTCTCATTGGGGAGGTCTTGGGTTTGAATCTAATCAAGATTAACACATAATAATAATAATTAATCTTTACAATAATAATAAATGAGTAATAAATAATCTAGGTGTTGACCGATTACCTATCAAAACAAAATAAATGATAATTTAATTTATGCAATAAACTAATAAATGAAAGATATTTAAAAATATAAAAAGTTAAAGAGATTTTATGGAAGACCTCCATAAAAAGGTGAAAATAAATAAAATTTAAATATTAATTAGAACATGTTAGTTCTCAAAACTTCTAATTTTGGTCTTTACTAGAGAGCATGAAGTTGCTTTGCTAGGGTTTTGCATGTAGTACATATTTCCTTCTGAGACCATCTATGTGTATTGCACCTGTCATATTGCATTTATTGCAAGAGCATTAGGGGTTTTTAATATCGCTCTGACCAACTATAGCCCAATAGTTGATACTGGTGTTGGAGTTGCTTCCATGAATGCTCATGGAATCTCCTCTGAACAAACACCCTTGCAAGTTTGTTCTAAAAGTGTTTCATGAGGTAAGGCCCCCCGTGATATAGTTCTTAACATTTAGGATTTTGATAATACTTGTGGCTAGTTAGAGGAGCATACTTTGATAGGGTATTTTGTGGGTAGAACTCCTCTTGAAAGCATGGTTAAAGAATGAGTTTCCAAGGCTTGGACTCCTCATGGGGTTTGGCTTGAAGGTGTTCAAAGCCTCACCAAGGGATTTTTTTTAAATGTCAGTTTGCAAACCCTTCCTAGACCGACATGGTTTTCAACCACAGGCCCTAGAAAATTATGTCTTTGTTGCTTGTTTTTAGCATTAGTCCCAAAACTTCTTTGTCTCAAATAACAATAAACTGAAGGTCCCTGTATGGGTTGAGTTCTTGGGTCTCCATGTGCCTTATTGGTCATTTATTCATGTCACTGTAGAAACCCTTGGCAAGGTGGTGTGCATGGAACTAGATACATTTTTCAACGCTCGCCCTCAAAGGAGGGTTTTCGTTGAAGTCAACCTTTCTCATGAACTCAAAAAAACTATCAACATCTAGGTTGGGGCTCATATCTTCACTCTAAAGGTGCTTTGAATTTGAACCCACCAAACACCTGTTATCCATTTAAATTGACCGAGCATAAGATCAAAGAATGTTTGCTAGTTGTGCCTAACAAGCTAGCTCCTACCAAGGAGATGTAGGCTAAGCATACTAAGAATGGAAAAAACATGAGTGGACAACTATAGTGTGCAAGGGTAAAAATCCCTTGCCTTTGAAACAAATAACATCTTCTTTTATCCAACCTTTGTTGGAGATTGTTCTAGTGACTTTCACTACTGTCCCAATCATGTCGATGGTGCCTCATCCACCACCCATAGTGGCATCTGCGAGTGTCTCTTGGCCCACTTGGGTCCACACTCTATAGGCAGCTTCTATGATTGCTTCTTAGCCTTTGCAAAGGTCTCATAACTTAGATGGACATTGAGAAGATCCCAATGGTGGCTCTGAGAAGCAGAGAATTATCTTTGGTAGAGATTCTTCTCCTAGCTTCACAACAAGCTCCTTCTTGCACAACAATTTCTCCTCTCTATGGGACGAGGTTGACATGCAAGAGTTTTTATTATGAATTTTTTTTCATGGAATGTGTGGGGTCTTATAGACCTTCCTTGTAGTACTATGTGTGTGACATCAGACATCAGCTTAGGTTTATGAATATTTTGTGTCTCCAAGAAGTTAAAATTTTAGGGTTTTTGCTCACTATTTCTTGTTGGGTTATTTGGCTAAACAACACTATTTTTTCTTCCCATCATGAAGTCGACAAAGGTGGTGTGGTCACTCTCCTCTCCCCTTGTTTAATTTCTTTAGTTATTTTGCATGGTTTTGATCCCATGCAACAAATTATATGGATTTTGTTGTCCTTCAATAATCATTCCTTTAGTATAGTTAATGTTTATGTTCCCAATGATGTTGAAAGATCACAACTATGGTGTTGGATGTTTGATTTTTTGCCACCTACCACTAGGGTTGTATGTGGGGATTTCAATATGGTTGAGTTGGCTTCTGAAAAAGATGGGATTTTAACTTTCTATTGGACAACTGGGGAATGGGAAGCTTGATATTATATACACAATAAATTGGGTCTTTTTTATCCCAATGCTCATTGCTGCCATAATGGTGGGGTTTGGAATACTTGGTCTAATTTTAGAGTAGTTTCAGACAATATTTTTATGAGGCTTAATCATGTGATGATATTTGCAAAATCTTTTTTTTCTTTTTGTGAAGAAAGGGAATTGCCAGTCATTCCTCTACATGACATGGCTTTGTCAAACCATTATCCTATCCTATTTAATCTTACTTGGCAAACAATTCAGAGGCATCCATCTAAGATGTAATTATTTTCTCAACATGTCAGTTATGTGTCATGACCCCACTATGACTCATATTTTATGTGTTTGAAATTTGAAACCTCAGCCCCACACCCACATTGGATGGGTTCAATGGTGGAATGATGTCATCTCATGTACAACAAGATTTGTTTGTATCTATGGTAGGAAACTTTCTCTGTAGCACATGTGGTCCTATGATGTCGCTACCAAAGACTTATGCACATCTTCTGAGGCCCTGGCCTTGAATCCATTTGATTCAGACTTGCAACTTCATCTTGTGATTCTCCATCATCAGAAGAAAATTGTTGACAATTATGCCACTAGAGGTGCTCATATTAAGGCTCATCTCCACTGGCTTGAAGTTGGAGACCAAGCTTCAAAGGAATTCTTCCAAGCTCTTAGAGCTCATCATACCTATGTGGGGATAAAAAGGAGTAAGGAAGGTTAACATATCCTCTTTGAGGTTCCTGACATTCTTTAAGATTTTGTCCAATACTATGAGAAGATGTTCACAACATAGAGAAATTCAGCTGACAAGGACCAAGCCTTGAATGGTTGCACTATTGTGACTCCAAATCGGCTTGCAGTTGAACATTGTTCTTTCTATGATAAAATGCTTACCCTGAGTGACTTTAAGGAACTTGTCTTCTCTATGGCACATGACAAGACTCCTAGGTGTGATGGCTTTCCATGTGAATTTTATAAAGCTTTGTGGGATTCCATTGGGCCCAATCTAACAAAGTCTACCTTGAAGCTTTCTACTCGAAATCCCTTGGCAATATTATTAAGAAAGAACATTAAATTCGTACCTAAAACCTGTGATCTTGAAGATATTTGCAATTGGAGACCTATCACCATATTGAATGTCTCCTACAAGATCATAGCTAAAGCTTTGGCTCTCAAAATTTTCCATCTTTTGCCTTTGATTATGCGCCTAGAGTAGACTAGTTTCATCAAATCTAGACATATCCTTGACACATCATTATTGTTTGGGAAGGCATGTAATGGGCTCATAAGCAACAAACCCTTTTTCTCAAAAATAGTTTTGCCAATGCTTATGATTGCATTGGTGACCTTTCATTCTTGCTATGCTTCAAGCCTTCTGGTTTGGTCCAATATTTCTCTTATATATTCAAATGCTCTTTGGTGATGCTTTTTCTTGCATTACCATCAATGACAAGAAATCTAAGGCTTTTTCTCTCTTCAGGTCCATCAGCTAGGGATGTCCTCTAGCTTTGGCTTTGTATGTTCTTGATGTTAAAGAGTTCAAGTATTTGCTCACCAATGCCATCTCCTCTAGTCATGTTAGAGGTATTTCTTTTCCCGAGTTGCCTACTTAGCTTGTCAATGGGCACTTTCCTGATGACTCTTTTCTCACTCTCATTGAGGATGAGGAAAATGTTTCTAATACCCTTTAATATCTTGACACTTTTTGCTTGACTTCTGGGTTTGCCATTCAATGACACAAAACTTTGTGCTATAGGAAATAATTTATTTTTGCTCCACCTTGTCTTGCTTAGTATAATTGGAAATGGATTCAACACAAAGAGATTTTTTATTTCTTGGTCATTCCCTTCACCTTTGAAGCCTCAATTATGGACCTTTGGAATGTTGTGCTTACCAATATTTTGAAAAAGTTGCATCATTGGCTCACCAAGCCTCTTTCTTTGGCTGGTAAATTCTAGATTTTTTCTAAGGTTTTGGTTGTTGTCCATGTTTATTAGTCTTCCTATTGGGCTCCTTCTAAGGCTTCTTACTTAAAGTTGGAGAAGCTCCTTAGAGATTTCCTTGGGCTTCAAGGTTTGATCACCATGGTTTTTATAGAGTTGCTTGAGAGTCTTGTTTTCTACCTAAGGAGTTTGGAGGTCTTGGCCTTATTTCCACTTATAAATAGGGTATAATCTTATGTGCCAAATGGGTCATTTGTTCTCTCATTGGAGATGAAGTTTGAAAAATCCTTCTTAGCCATTGTATTTATTCCAGATTCCCAATAAATAGACCTACTTGGAAGGGGATTGGACTTCAAACCCTTCTCATCACACTGAAACCGATGTACATCTAGGGCACTTTTGTTACTGAAAGCATCTAGGAAGCCATCAAGCAATGGCCTTGTTGGGTTTGTGATGGATTTAGGGATGCTCTATCTACGAACCAACACAATATCTAGTGGTCTCCCCTTTTTGTAATGCAAGGAGTTCCACTTGCTAAAGTCCATGGTGCCAATGTGTTGAATTTTTTTAAACATGGCATTAAGACTCCCAAAGATCGATTATCCAAAGTTACCATGAGCCTTGGAACATGGAATATTTGTAAGTCCAATTTCATATGACTCGTCCAAATCATCTAACTTTTGACCTATTGGTCTTTGCTTTGCCTTCTCATATGCTCCACAAGGTGGGTGTTCAACCAGTTAAGGCATGGTGCACGGATTGAAAGTGGTATTTGTGTACTCCTCTTATCAATTATAAGCCCAAAATGAGATGGACACCTTTTCTTAGTGCCACACTTGCCTATGGTTGATACTCTTAACCAACATTGACATCTCTAGTCTTCACAACATAATTGGAGGTACAATTTTAATATTATTTGGAATGCCATCACTGAGTCAAAGATTGCACACTTTGTTTGGTGTGTTTTGCTCTAGGGATTGCCTCTAGGTCCTCGACCAAGGACAACTTCCTTCACCCCAAGCATAGAACATAGTTCAAGATACTGTAGGGATGCAAAAGGTTTAGTGAAGATGTTTGTAACCTGCTGAGCAATAGGAATGTACTTTAAGCTCAAAGCGCCATCCTAAATTAGGTGCCCGATGAAGTGCATGTGAAGCTCGATGTGCTTGGTTTGCTGATGTTCAATTGGGTTGCGTAAAATGTGTATAGCACTCTGATTGTCACACCATATAAAGGTGGGATTATTAGGAGAATATCCAAACTCTGTCATCAACTGTCACAGCCATAAAATCTCCTGACTAGCCAATACAGCTGCCTTGTATTCTGCCTCTATAGATGATAATGTGTGAGCATGCTGCTGCTTGCAAGACCATGTGATAGGACTAGAACCAAGACAGGATACAAAACTAAAAGTAGACTTGCGATCATCAATATCACCAACACAATTTGAATGTGTGAAACCAACAATGTGAGGATCCCCTGATGTGTAGTGAATGCCATAATATGTTGTACCTCTAATATACCTCAAGATATGTTTGGAAGCTTTCCAATGACTGTCATGAGGATCATGGAATTGAGAGACAAGTCCAACCAAAAAGGAAATATCAAGACGCGTGTGTGTCAGGTACAACAAACTACCCACAAGCTATCTGTATAAAGCAAAATCCACTATAGGAGTAGAGTAAGTGGTAGATAAAACAACACCTGACTGAAAAGGTGTGGGAGCAGGCTTGTAATAAAGCATGCCAAATCTTTGAAGCATATCAAGAGCATACTTCTACTGGAGTATAGCTATCCCATCCGAAGACTGAACAACCTGTAGGCCCTAAAAATAATACAAAAGTCCAAGATTTGTCATCTCAAACTGCTCTCTCAGTGCTTATTGAACACCCTGTATCATGGTGACTAAGCTACCTATGATGATGAGGTCATCAACATAGAGCAAAAGTATCAATAATTCAACCTCATGATGCTAAATGTAAGTTGTAGGATCAGAATGACACCAAGTGAACTATGAAGCAAGCAAGAAGGAATCCATCTTCTCATACCAAGCCCTAGGGGCCTGTTTGAGACCATATAAAGACCTCCAAAGTCAACATACCAATGAAGAGTCATGCACAAAACCATGTGATTGCTCCATATAGATCTCATTGTGAAGGTCTCCATGCAAAAAAGAACTCTTCACGTCCATTTGCGAAAGTCTCCATCCATGTAAAGCTATAAGAGAGAGTACAAGGCGAATATAATTCATCTTGGAAATAGGGGCAAAGGTCTCATAATAATCAATACCCTCAACCTATGGAAAACCATTTGTAACAAGATGTGCCTTGTACATATCAATAGAATCATCTACAACAAACTTGTTATAGGACACCCATTGACACCAAACCAACTTTCTTCCTTTCGGAAGAGGAGAAAGATCTCATGTGCGGTTCTTCATCAAACAAGAGTACTTCTCATCCATATCCCTATTGCCTATGAAAACTTTGAAGATCATCTGAAATGCCATGACTCAAAAGGCCACTACCTACAGTCTGAGCATGAGTGTAATGATTATCTGTAGGATCACCTGCCAAAGGTCTAGCTGCATCAACAGTATCACGAGCTCACTTGGGCACTTGCAGAACATCTAGTGGAGGTGGTGAAGGGGGATCAATATCTACATCTTCCTCAGAAGATGCATAATCCTATAGAGGAGCAAAGGAAGTATTGGGTAATGAGGAAGAAGCTAGAGATGGAAGATCCATCAAAGGATAACACTCATCAAATTGAAAATCTCGCTGAAATAAGATATCTCTAGAATCAAGATCAAATAACTTATACGCCTTCATATCCTCACAATAGCCAACTTAAATGAGTGGTCGACTCTTCTTCTCCATGGCTTACTGTTGAGCACCTAGAATAAATGCCCAAGCCTCACTACCAAAAATGTAGAAAGTAGAAACATCGAGCTTGACATGAGTCCAAGCCTCCTCGGGAGTCATGTGTCACAATACCTTATGAGGCATCTAATTTTGAATATAGTTGGCACAATTAAAAGCTTCAACCTATAATGAAGAACTCATAGATCTAGACTAAATCATCTCTGTAACCCCATTCTGCTGAGGTGTACAGGGAACAAAGAACTGATATTGTAAACCATGATTAGTACAAAAATCTCTGAAAGACTAATTCACATATTCTCCCCTATTGTCAGTGTGTATACACTTGATAGAAAGACCATACTGCTTCTCCACAAATATCTCAAAGATTCAAAAGGAATCAAAGACATCAGACTTGTACTTCAAAAATTACACCCATTGCATCTAGAGAAGTCATCTATGAAGGTGAGCACATATCGAGCACCTGAAAAAGATTGAGTGGGAAATGACATAAATTCATTGTGTATTAACTCCACTGATGCCTTAACAAATGTGGATCTACCTGTTGGAAAAGGATCTATGTGATGTTTGCCAAGTGCACAACCTTGACACACACCGTCAATACAAGAGATCTGAGGCAACCTAATCACTAGCTCATGTGTACTCATTTGCTATAGATATTTGTAGTTGACATGATCAAAATGCTCATGCTAAAGCTTGCTCACTATGTTCGCATAAGCAATAAGATAAACACCTATAAAATAACAGCTCTCAAAGCCATCAAAATAATATAAGTGAGACTAAAGATCAACACTCCTTGTAGCAATAACCAAATAAGGATCATGGAGGTCTCAAATAACCACATCATGTGGTGAGAACTCAACTATCTTTCTAGAGCCTGAATGACAAATTTGAAAGATAAACAAGAGTTTCCTAGAAATGGCCGAAACCAAGAGAACATCCTATAGTGAACCACCTTCTAAAGAGATAGTTCTTAAACCTATGACTGAAAGCTAAGAAGAATCACCAACTATAACCTATGTAGTAACACTCTGAGCAAGTGAGGTAACCAAATCAGGTGAGTGTGTCATATGATGGGAAGCTTTGGAATCAAGAATCCAAGAAGTTGTAGAAGAAAATGCTCATGCAGAAAGAACATGTCCTTTCCCTATAGGTGGAGGTGGAGGCTTCAAAGAAGCAATACTCGAATGTTGCATGGCCTCCTCTAATGCCTCAAGATGTTTCCAACACTTGGAAACTATATGTCCTTCCTTGCAAAAAAACTGCAAGTTCACTTGTGTACTTCTTAGTCTCGGAGGAAGACTCACCAAACATAGAAGAATTACCCTTCTGAGAGGGTTTATGAGCATCTGATTTGGGAGATGACTTGGAGGAACTCTCACTACCTGTTGAATCTGATTTATGCTTCGGTTTCTACTTTGACTTTCCTATAGGTGTTTGAGCTACCAATGCCTTCATCTAAGAACTAGTCATAGTATTCAACAATATAAGCTTTGATTGCTCTCTAGTCAAGCGATCACAAAAGACCTCAAAAGTAGGCATAACAAATCTATTCCCCAAAGCATCTTTGGTGGAATAGAAGGTGGAAGCAAAAAAATTGAAAATTCCCTCAAAGCTTAGAGAGAATCAGATAGATGTACTCAACATCATTCTTCGTCTTTCCACAACCCTACAACATGAATCTCTATTGATTAAACTTCATCAAGAAGTCATTAGTAGTCGAAAAGGAATCTGATACATGAGAGGTAAGCTCTGCCTCTATATGAAGTGCCCTGAACTCATTCACAGTACCAAACAAGTTATGAAGCTTGGTCCACATAGTTAGAGGAGTATTGCACTTGTTCAAATGAAACTATAGACTATTTGATATCTGTAATGCAATCAATCTGATCACCTCATCCATCTTGTTTCAATGTTGCATGATCTTATAAGGCCTCTGAAAAATAGGTTGCATAGCATCTAAACATGGCCACAACCCTTTTGATCAGAGAATTCGAGTCATTGAGGTCTTCCAAGTGTAATAGTTGTCAGGGCTAGAAGTTCTAGACAAGAAGAGGTCTCAACCATTGTTTTAGAAGGAGTTTTCGATGTTTTCTGATATGCTGATATAATAACAAGAAGTAAGATAAAAACAACCCCACAATGCAAATAATCGAACCCCAGCTTATAGAAAGAATGTGTAAATGAGTGAAGAGCAAAAAAGATTAAAAAATAAATCACAAATACCTGGTACAAAATACTGGTATAATGACAAAGAATCTAGAAAGTGCTCAAGAAGAGCTTTCTAACGCTTTTTTCAAAATGGAAAATAGAGCTATAATGAAGAAGTTATGCCCATAAGTCATCAACAAACTTCAAACATAATAACAAGTACCAAACTAGAAAAAATCCCAAGAATACCTGTGCCATCATCTCCATCTCGGAACTGTCTTTTTGGCACTTCTTTCATAATGAAAAAAGACCCCTGTATGCTCAAGATATCACCAAAAAATTACAGGGCCCCTGTAAATGCAATAAAAATGAAATTAATAAAAAAAGAAGAAAAAAAGGCACACCACCACTTAGTTGAGCGATGGTGGGGGCAGAGTCGTGGAAGACAGTGGCGCCACTAGTGGTGGGGTTGAAGTGGTTGAGTGGAGCCCAACAACGATCGGAGAAGGTTTTCGGTAGTGACAAAGTTTTGAATGTCGATAATGGAGTTTTGAATGCTGGTGTCGGATTTCCCTGTGGGCCGGAGGTTTGAATGGCGACAGCCAGATTTCCCAACGGTGCTGGGTTTTCTTTTTGCAACACTGGAAATAGGTTTGTGCTGCGGTTGGTTTTTTAAAGTTTTAATTTAAGCATCATTTTGTGTGCAAGAGGTCATACAACACTGCTGGGCAATTTTTTTTGCCTTTCCAATCAATGTTGTCCAAAATGGACAAACTTTATATGAAAATGGGGTTTTTGATGCCTTCTAAATCCAACCATGAGGTCTATTTGGCCTCAAAGTGCTCTGAAAATCAGAGACCCCCCTGTTGTCACAAGAAATACTCGAAAAACTCTATGTCTACTCTATCAAACCCTCATTCTCCTTTTTCTCCAAATACCAAACAAACTACACTAGATCTAGCTTTGATACTATGAAGGATTTGATCAATACAAATCCACAAAGCCGTAAGAATACCTGCATGTAAAAACCTGTCACAGAGAAGAAAAAGACAAGAGGAGGCAAGGGTTTTATTTTGAGAATATGCAAATTGTATTATCAGAAATGAACAAGATATGAGATAATTACAAACGATCTATCCTTATAAAAGGAGATCAAAGCCCGAAAAGGGTAACCTAAAAGGTAAATGCTATTTAATAATTACTAAATAATTATTAAATGCAAATGCAAAAGGTGCATAAAGTGAAATCTTAAGAAGGAAGTAAAACACATTTATTTAATGAAATTAAAATAACGCAATGCTCTAACATTCTTGACCCTCGTTATCCCTTTTGTGGGCAACCTGAGTCTTTCTTGCACATTTTTTAGTTTTGTCTCAGAGCCCAACATTATTGGCTATGGAATCATGATTTTTTCAAGCCTTTTAGGTTGGAGCCATTTTCTTGGCACATGATCTTTCTAGGAGATTCTCCCAGAATCCCCTTCAAGTATACCTAGATTTGGCATGCTTTTAGGATGGAGATTCTTTTCACTCTTTGGAAGGATAGGAATGCTATTCTTTTCACTCACAACTTTCTAGATGTAAATGTCTCTATGTATACTAAAGCTTGCATATATAACAATGTAATGATGTAGATACAAGTACAAGCCAACAAGGTGGCTCTTAAGGTGGCCCACCTATAGGAGTTGCTTAATCATTGGGGTAACATGCCATGTACGCTTGATCGGGTCCATCAGATTATGCGTCCATGAATCATATTCCACCCCGTGGCCATCAATAGGGTCACAATCATTTGTTTCCGCTTCTAGATGTCACGTTCCCAGGCTCCTCGCCACTCCCCTAGTGGTGATTTTAATGGTTGGCGTTGTTGCTCAGCCTTTCTACAATAGGTTTTTGGTTGATCACCGGTTCCTCCTCCTACTACCCCTATTGCCTTTGGTTGGCCTTCTTCTAGTAGAGATCCAAAGTAGTCATTCTCCTGCCTAGATTTGGCGATCTTGCCTCTCAGGGCGAAGAGAGAAGAAGAGAAAGAAAAAGATGTTGTTGATGACACGTGGGCTCCTCTTGAGCCACCCACCAACCCCATTGATGTATAGGGTTCTGACGATTGTCATGATCCACCTCCCTCTAGTGGCACTGCTTTAGCCACCTATATATATATATATATATATATATATATATATATATATATATATATATATATATATATATATATATATATATATATATATATATATATATAATTGTTAACTTTTTGGCTTTTTCGTGTGAACTCTTGTAGGATGATCATTGTACC
Organism: Cupressus sempervirens; assembly: GCA_028749045.1. Taxonomy (NCBI): domain Eukaryota; kingdom Viridiplantae; phylum Streptophyta; class Pinopsida; order Cupressales; family Cupressaceae; genus Cupressus; species Cupressus sempervirens. The sequence goes on along the minus strand of CM053788.1, from coordinate 548,402,908 downwards.
CCAACCCTTTTTTTGTTTCTGAATATATAACTTTAATATTACAACTAATAAAAAAGGAATTATTTATTAAAAATGATAAAATAAAAAAAAACAATAATTTTATATAACAAGGATGCAAAACATCTAGTTCTTGAATTTTATGCAATAGTAAAATGTATAAAGTCTCTAAAATAATATGTTGCATTTTGTGTATAAATAATTAAAAGCCATAGAAAACAACAAGTCAATTTGTCAATAAATATATTTGTATGAATTATTTCAAATATAATATAGATGAAAACATTATAGTTGAAAAAAATTGAATAATAAATTGTTTTGATTAGACAAACAAATAAAGATAAATATATTTTTATGAATTATTTCAAATATAATATAGATGAAAATTTTGTAGTTGCAAAAAGTAATTGAATAATAAATTGTTTTGATTGGACAAACAAATAAAAGGAAAAGTTGCAGTGCCTTAGTGTAGTACAAAACAACCACTCAAATTGTCAATAAATATATTGTGTTGAATTATTTTAAATATATAAGAACTTTATAGCTCAAAAGTAATTGAATAATAATAAAGTGTTCTAATTAGAACAAACAAATTAAAAAGTAAAGAAGTAAAGGTTCATTGAATTGAATACTATAGTTTCCTACCAATGAGAGAAACTAATAATTAATTAATTAATAATTAATAATTAACTATGAACTTTCACTTCTATAATCACTCATTTTTCCTCCAAGAGTAAAAACTATGGAATACTTTTATTTTTGGTGATCTTCAAGCAATTAACAAGAACTATAAGCACATTGCAAACATTGACGTGTACAAGACAAGATAAGCATCGAAATCGCAAACGTTAAAACGCAGAACGTGTTTTGGGAAGCAGCCGCTCTCCGGTATTTTGGCCCACAGAAACACTGGATCCTGTCTCTCTGCTCAACCCTCTGGTTTCACTCATTATTCCAAACCTACCAAATGCAAACGCCATTATCAGCAATGCCCCTATGCTCAGGGCATGCATTGGGCCCACTTCGACTCAAGGGATCTCTTTTCTTCAAAGTCCTCCCTCATTTTCCAGTCATTCATTTCCCCAGTACATTGCAGCCACCAAATCTGGAATCCATCTTTGACCTCGGGAGCGAACCCTCAACCGTCTAAACTAAATATCTGTTTTGGAATCTGTGACTTGGGTCATATCCTTGGCATGCTTTTCTCAAACACTCTTCACAAGCTTTCTCATTCTTCTTATTTTGGAAGACGCACAAACAGATAGATAATCTGTCAGGGTTCGAGTCTCCAATGCCGACTGCTGCTGTTCAGAAATTATACGAAGCCTGCAATGAGAATTTCTCTTCTGTTGTTGCTCCCGATCCTTCGTCTCGGTCTATTCAGACCCTGCGCTCTGTTTTAGGTCAGTTGCTAACAATTTAATTTATTACCGGGTCCAATTATTCGCTTTATTGGTAAATCAGGAGCCTCTTATGTTCGTTTGCGAGCTTTTCAGACGGCCCGTTTATAAATTTATGGGTATTCTTTGTTCGTTATCTGCATTCTTTTTTAATCCCCATTCCAAATATGCCTTGGAAAAAGGCCTTGTTAGGCTTTTGGGGAAGTTTCTTTTTCACTTTTGGGTTCCCGGAAATGGGTTCATAAACGCCTTACGGTGGGATATGTCCGTAATTTTGTAATCGATGTGGTTTCTTAAACTTTCTCCTGTCCGGTCCGGCGGATGTAATTTAGCCAGGAAAATTGGGCGAAACAGGGTTTTTAAGAAGGATATGTAGTGATTAACATCTCAATTTCATTTATTTATTTGAATAAGAGATATTTATTTGCAATCTTTTTATACAAGATGAAAACAACGGATCGTGAAAGTTGATTCAGAGACTCAAACCACAAGATGAGCAGTTTGAACAAATAAATCAAAGTTCAGGAACATTTCAGGCATATGTGGCATACATTCATACATCATCTGTCGGCTGGATGGAAATTTTCATGAAAGCAAGGAAGGAACCAACAGAACTGATATCTTTCAATCAATCCATTAGATTGTCACAAAAACATATATGCTAAAGAGTCAACGCTAAGCAAGTGACAAAACTAGTAAATAGAAGGGGCTTGATTATTATTTGAAACACCCTAACTACTCCGGGGCTTTGACTATGAAGGCGTGTTTCGTGATACACGCAGCTTGATTTTCATCTTTTATGTTTCCCTGCTGCTGCTTAAACATAGGTTAACGGTAAGATCTAGCTGAGAACATTGCATGGCTTTGTGATGTTGTGGACGGCATGAAAGAGTGGGTCACTGCTGAGAAGGCAAACACCCAGTAAACATATTCTGCTTCTGGAATTGCTATGGTCATTATGAGAGTGAAACCTCTAATTTTCGTAAGGTATACAAGCTATTAATTTAGTATTCGACATATCTTATATATGAAACATTTGATAGATACTGCTTGAACCCGAAGTAAGCTTGTCGATGCAGTACTGTATGTGGGTCAGCTAAATAAATCAGCAAACAGAAGTTCAAAGCACAGAACAGAAGCAACTAAGAAGTAACAAGGAGATTTAGAAACATAGCACATATTAATTTGTAGCAGAATAAAATAAGGTCATGGACTGTTAAAAATTATGGAAACTAACAATCTTTTTGATAAATTAGACCCCTTTGTTTCTGTCTGTCTGTATTTGATGGGGTGATCCTTTGTTTTGAGGGACTGGATACCGCCCTTGACCGGCCCTTCTCAAACCCCTGCAGATTGACAACGGAATCTTTAGAATTCAATTTAGTTAGCCAGATCAAAGACTGAAGGATCGATCAACAAAAGATAACCACATAGTTATACCAAAAGATAGACACGTAATTAATCCTCAAAAAACAGAAGGCAAAATGAAATCATGCTCCCGAATGGAGTAAACTGACCAACCTGGAAAGTGAAGAATCAAGGGGCCCTGGAAAGGAAACAACCACACCATATGTAAAAAAGAAACAACTGTTTACACTTTAATAAGTTCAAAATCTATAACAAACATGAACATAATTATGATCGTGAAGTTGTAAAATTAGCATTGGGAGGGGAGCTGATTCATTAGGAACCTATCAAATTTAGCTACCCAAATTGATCAAAACCACTGAGCCTAATTTGAGGCTCTTTGAGTTACAACTTACTATCTACCCAAATTTCCAAATTCAGATATGCCCTTCTAGTTCCTTAGTAGAAACCTTCTCTATTATACTACTCAAACTCTCAAAACTTGAACCTCCTCCTCCTTAAAGTATACGCTTATTAAATATATTGTGTGTGACCTTTGGTCTCCATTATTGAGCTAAATAGTTTGAACATTTATTTCAAGTGTTGTCGAGGTGGCATAATTGACACTTCAAAAAGGATGTGCAATTGACACTGAAAGGATGAGTGTATTGTGTCACTTAACATTTTGGAAGAAGTGTTTTTTTGTCAATAAGTGAGTTTTTGATCAATTTTTGGCTACTTGACGAGAGTAATTGATGGTCGTTAGGTTTTTCAAAAAACCTGCTTGTGGATTATACTTAAAATCTGCTCATGTGACTTTTTTTTGGAAGAAGAATCATGCAAAATTTTTTTGTAGGAAGAAATCTATGCATAGACATGTGTATTGATCAGGAACAATTGACCAAATTGGGTCATTATGCAAAATCTTTTAGAGGTTATGCAAAAGCTTGCATGGTAGCATGTGGGTTGAATTGCACCCCAAAGCTTTGGCAAGGTCCACAAAACAACTAGTCTAGCTCAATTTTCCCAAAAGAACAATCCATGTGAAAGTGGAAGTCTACTAACAAAATACCCACTTCTAACACACCTCAACAAAACCAGATATCAAAACACATGGGGTACAAGAGATTCTTTTGCATAGAAAACCAAACATTGGAAACAATAATATTTCTATGTTTTGCCCGATGCAAGGTTGCTTGAAATCCTGGATTAAGCACACCAACTGAAAAGATTATGACCTTAGTGCTGAAAATTGATTTTGGCACTTGTGTTGTCCCAACCTAAATGTTGTGGTGGTGTGGATTCCTACTGGCTGTGTACTGACTAATGTGGCAGTGGTGTAGATTCTTGTTGGGCATGTAGCTATACTTGGGACCCACCCATGATTGGGCATTAGTATGTCCATAAGAGGGTTGTGTTAGGGTTTAGAGAGACATAAATAACAATTACATGCAAATATAACCAATATCTTGAAAATAATAAAGCACACATAAGAGAACACAAGACACAAAGATTTAACGTGGTTCACCCAATCCTTGGGCTACGCCCACTAAACAACGAGTCCAATATTCTTATTATCTAGTGATTACAACCCGATTAAAGTCCATAATCCCTTACAGCTCAATGCTGCAGCAAGAAGCTACAATCTCATCATACATAATGAAATCCCTAACCCTAAGCCATTTTATACAAGATTTTTGCTGCATTGCCCCTGTCTTGGGGGCGCTGCCCCCAAACCCTTGTAGTAAAATCTGGGGGGAAACCGCGCCAAATAAAGTGGGAAAAAATAAACCTTTGAGTCGGATTAGGCTCTACATCACAACAACAAGGGTTATTGCCCCTTGACCTCTAGCTGGGGGCGCTCCCCCCAAACTCCCGTAGAAAATCTAGGGGGAAACTGCACCAAATGAGTAGGAAAAATTAACCTATGAGTCTGATTAGGCGCTACATAACAACAAATTGGCTTGTGTTGGCACTCTAGTGCGTTGAAAATCCCACTCCTAACATTGGTGGGCTCTATTCAACTATTATTTTGGGCTTTTGTTAGTATCGAAGCTAAGATCTTGTAGTTGAGCCCTAGTGGTTTGGTGTGTTGTGATGTCCTACCTAAATGTTGTGGTGTGTTGGTTTCCACTAGTGTGTGCCCAGGGCTAGAACCCACTTGCTATCGGGCAGTCATGTGTCCACTAGTGGGTTGGCCGACATTGACACTGGAAGCTCAATAGCAGAGTTTCTAGACTCGTTGTGAGTCGCTGAGTCTTGGGGAGTTATGAGTAGAGACAAGGTTGCCAGGTCAAAATGACCCTGATTTGGACTTGGACAAGTTAGACATGTGAGTTCTTGTGACTTGCTGATTCTCGACTCACAACCTGGCTCGCCGAGTCCAAGCCAGTTGACTTGACTGAAGTCAGTGTAAATTTGGGCATAAAACACAATTTTTTTTGACTTATTTCTTCCTTGCAGCCTTAATTTTTTTTTATTTGAGTTGCAAAAGTCATTTCTAGAATCTGAGTGGGTCACTGAGCTTCAATAACATCATCAAATAAAAGCTTCATGAATGCTACCCTTACATAGTTGTAATTCCTTGAGTTCTTGTGCTTTGTTTAACAGGTAAGAGATTTGGCAGGAAGAGATTTGGAAATCACATGTTTGGGCTTTATTAGTACTGCTTTTGGCATCTTAAGAATTCAAGAAAATGATGCACGCTAAGGAGTTTTATGTGGTTTTGAAGGTGCTAATTTGATCTAGGCAGTAGGGGTTCTGCTGCCCCTCGACCGTGTGAGGTGTGCTGTCCTCAAGGGGCTCTGCCTATTGACTCCATTGGGGGCATTATCCCCAAATCCCCGGAAGAGGGACAGTTATGGAGGGTTGACTCCTTCAAAGGGCATGAATGATGAAGGGATGTGACTCCTCCAATGTGTGGAAATTGTGGAAGGTTGTGATCTTTGAAAAGGGAAGCCATGATGAAGAGGTGTGACTGTCCCCACATTGGAAGACATAAAGGGGAGAACTTTTCATTGTGGATATCCAAGGGAGAGCAATTTGGGGTGTAATATATTATTCTTAAATGTAACAACCAAAAGTGGTGACTCAGTTCTAAGAGGGGCAACAATAAAAGAGTATTAGTCAGATTTTGAAAGCAGCCTAAGAAGAAGAATTCCATTTTCTAAAGGAAATCAATCTAAGGGATCAACTTGATACGAGAAATCAGATTTAAGATATTTATACAGCTTATCTCACGTATTCAAGTAATAGTTACATCTCTGACCTAGGAAGTCTGGTCCGCTTGCTTGGGACCCTAGTATCAGCCCAGTTCGAACCCTGTTTGGGTTTGGGTCCGCTTTGCATGTGGGTTTGGACAGGGTTCATTCCTAGGCAGGCTGGTTTGACTGGGCCAAAGACAGGTCAAGCCAGTGTCGAATGAGGGCAGACCCAGACATACCAAGTGCGAACTGAGCAGAATAAAGCACCATTTTTTTGGCAAACTTTATTGTTTTTGTAATACAGACCAAGACTTTATTCTGGTCAAATTGGAGTAAATCCCTATCATAGGCCCCAACTGATGTTTCTAGTAGTTATGGTAGAGAATGAATGGGAGGTGATTTTCATCTTTTAATACCTCTCCCCATATGCAACATATGGGGCACCTTTTGCTACATGTCTGTGTGTGTTTATTTAGTTTCCAATATCAGTTTAAAACTAGAAGTCAATTATGAAAAATTAGTCTTTGGCCTCAAGAACATTTTTGACTAAGTAGATTTCTACTGAGAAACATTTGATAATTCAGTGTAGGGAACTATTATTACAAAATTTAGCTAAGATCTTTAACATTGCAAAACAAGATTTGCTGAAGTTCATATCTTTATTACAGAAAACTAAATTAGTCCTCAAGATTTCATCCTGTGAAATTTTTATATCCAATTGCTGATAATGACCTCTGTCTGATCAATTGCAAGCTCTTTATATTCATAAATTGTACTTTAAAGTTAAACATTAAACAATATCTTCAATAGGTGAAGGGAGTTGCAAGATACTTTTTAAACAATTTCACGCTGGATGTTGATTACAGCAAATGTGCTCTCCGGAAAGGGAGAATGTTATTCGAGTAGCTGATCCCATTGGCATTGACACTATTTATGAGTCAAGTAAAGTCGTTGATGAAGAAGAATAAGAAGAAGAAGATAATCCATGGTAGACGAGGTGGAAGAATGACTATAGCTTTCTATTGGAAATTTTACACCTAGAGACTAAATGCCCATAGATGAATTAGGAAAATACTTTGTGTTTCAGCAAAACATGGGGATGTGATTTAAGCTGTTTGAGTGAATTTCAAAGGAGGTAAAGCTCGTGAAAGTATTGTATAAGTGTTATATCAGACCCACAGTGTTCTTAAGATTCATAAGAGTGATTGACTTGTGATATTTGTTGACATAAGTTGATATAAGGAAGCACAGCACTATTTCACTGAAGTTTCTATACAATGGATTTCTCTAAGATAATTCTGTGACAATTTACTTTTTTGCGATTTATTCTGGGTCATGTACTTGCTCAATTTCGTGTTTGTACAATTTTTGTGATAATGTTAGTATGCAAATAGCTTTGCAATTCAACACCCAATTTGTATTATGGAACACCAGTATATACATCCAATATTATCCGTATAATTAGTAGTGTGTAGATATTGTCACAAATCAATGTGTAATTGTTTCTTACCTAAGAATTTAAGGGGCATGATAAGACATCAAATTTACAATCTGATAGTTTTAAGTGCTTAGATAGCTTCACAATTCAACGCCCAATTGTTTTTGAGCGTACTATTTAAGCAACATTGATGTGTATCAAATTTGATACTTAACAGTATTAATGCTTAGATAGCTTCACAACTCAATGTTGAACTGCTTTAAGTTTGAAGGAGCATCAATATGCTTGCAAGCTTTTCAGTTAAACATCATGCTGAGATTTGTATTGATTGTTTATGAATGAAATTTCTATCTTAATTACAGATCTATGGGTACCTGATGTATACATCCTAGACACATAAGCAGACAAATTATGTGCAGAATTACATGCGCACATGCATGTATACATAGTTATTTAATATATAAATAAAGGTACACAATTTGGGTCATCGTCAAGAAACACACCAATTTAGTGCATGAGACCTCCTTATACAAGTATTCCACAAGTGAATGATTTGTTTATTAAATTGCTTTGAGGTGTACTGCCAACTCTAGATTCAAACGTGTGACCTGCATTATAAAGTACAAATACCTCCAGGCTAGGCTAGCTAAATATCTATGCGCATAAACAATTATGGATACTTATCTTAACACACAGTGACTTACGTCACAAACTGTTTTAATTTATTTATATAAAATTAAAGTGTATTGAGCACAAATATATACATGTGAAATGTGGTGATTGGAAGCCTCTCTCTCAATACACAGACACAGGTCTTTCTTACTTATAGTAAAGTGCCTTAAAATGATTTATGGATGGACAGTAAGAATGATAAAAGACACCGCAAGACATATTAACTCAAGTATTTGATTCTTTAATAACTGAAGTTGTTCACAACTTTTATAGTTGCTAGAGGCCATTGATCTTTATTTCTTTGCTTGTTCAAGAAAGGGCAGCATCTAGTGGTTTTCTTTCATGTTTGAAAATCACAGTACACTAACTAGAAGAGCCATATTAACTAGTGATCCCAATTTTGTGTTGCAGATTCTATTAAACCTATTGATGTTGGGCTAACTGAGGAGTTATTTGAAAACATTTATGGCTATGGTTTTTTTGAACCAAATGTACAGAATGGTGAACACTCGACGATTGCAGCCCAGTGGGAAGCACCCATCACTTATTTTCATGTTTACGAGTGCGATAGATTTTCGGTGAGTATAACAATTAATTTGTATTGATACGTAGTTAATTTTATCCTTTATTTTAAATTTCCATTGCTAGAGGAATACATATATATCAATTTACAAGCCAGCCTTCGTACACTGACAAGCACAAGTATATAAAGTAAATTATATAAGCAAAGGGAATGCTCAAGCAATTTTCCTTTTGAAAATTCTCCTGCCAGAATAACCTAGGGCTTTGTATGCCCTTTCATCCTTATCATTATTTATCATATAAAAACATCTTGTTTCAATCCTTGTCTTTTTTGCATATCCTGTGTAAGTTATAAGCATGTGACAGAAATTGAATAAAAGTAAACTCACATTTCATAATCATCATAATCTTAGCATGAAAGATGCCTATCCTTGATGGTAAACCCATCCTCAACTTTACGATACAAATTAGATGCTTCCAGTTGATAAAATTCCAAGTGACAGAGAATCTCTTTATATAGATTTCTCCATTTATTGGTGAATTCAAACACGTCATTGTTTTGCGGTTTTTCATAGGGAAACACGCATTTAAGATTAAAAAGATCCTTTTGGTTTTCATTAAAATGGTTGCCTAGTGGACGATCAGAGTGATTATTTTATATTTTCGTTTGACTTTCTACGGAGGCTTTAATCACTGAAGTTACCATCCTAATCCATATAAGTAAGAACATTATGTTGAATCAAGTAGCATCATATCTAGCTAAGGTTATATACACAGTTTATTGCAAAAGTAGAAATGTTTTGCAAAAACCTTGGGCGAGTTATATGAATACCTCATATATGAACTTTGGGAAGGACTAGGATCATTGTCAAATAATTTGAGAACCAGTATTGTTGAATCTAATAATGGGTGAATATCCCCAAGCCAATGGTATAGAATTTTGACATAAAAATCAATATCTCCCTAACCAAAATGGATCAAGATTGAATTCATATCCAGCTAAGCTTCTTAAGAAGTTGGCGGGCGTAGGTGGATTGTCATTGTAGTAAAGTTAGCTATAATTTTGTTCTATTGTTTGTTGGGGCATCACTAACTTCTCATTTTCCTTCCATGTTGAGATTTCATCATCTTCTGTTACAGCGAGCAGTGTTATTTTTCATTTTCATTTTCATTATGTACCGATGAGTTCCTTGTGTAATGCAGTCTCTTTTTCAAGAAATTGTGGTGAATATGATGTTTCGCCAATACAATTTTGAGATATCAATAACTCCCCTTTTCTGCAAATGGTACAAGAAAAACTGCATGGCATCTACATTAGAAGCTAAAATACACCAGGATTGAATCCATATCTAGATAGATCCCGAGGAAATATGCTGACTGTGATTGTTTATCAGAATATGATTGCACAACTTTTTGGGTCACTTGATTATGTAGCACCGACTCCCTATTTGTCTCCCACATTGATCTGTTTTGCTTATTTTGATATGGTGAGTGCATATTGTGGGGCCCATTTCGTCATTGAACCAATAATGCACTCATGTAACCCCATCTCCAGTGCAAGAAACTGTCCTAGATACTGAGAAAATTGGTCTCCACTTGGCCTAAAATGCTTGTCTTGAGCTACTAGAGAGCATCTAGCACATTCCCTTTAGGGTTGCTGATCATGCGAAGAGCATTGCTTCGGTCAGCAATGAACTTTTTGCTATTTTCAATACCCATTGCTACCTTCTTTTCTTGATGGTGGATTAACAAGGATAGAATGCTAATTGTAAATTTTACGTGGTTATACAAACAAACTTACTATTATAATATTTCCATAGATAATCTTATTTTTGATTGATGTTCTTTAAAACTTAACAGTAGCATAAAAACTATCACCCTAAGTCACAAGGTTCGAATTCGAGTTCTAGTTCGACAACTATAAAATTCGGATGAAGTTCGGCAAGGTCCAAAAATTCGGAAAAAATTCGACAATAAATTCGCCTTGTATAATTTTCAAAAAAAATGAAAATATACGATCCTTCCTCAAATTAATAAAAATATTACTTTAATTTACTTATTTACAAATTAATCAATAAATTATATTAATAATAACTAAAATAAACTGTTTATTACAATATGATTTTTGTATTTAGATTAACAAGTATGTTAAAATAATACTAAATATTAGATATTAAAAAAAAAAAAAATATTGAGTTAAACTTTTAACTTCTAAAATAATAAATAAACTTAAAGCGATGTAATATTAATAATAATAATAATAAGTAGCAAACAAATTAAAACCTTAAATTATAAACATTAGTAACTCTAAAATAAACAAACCGAAAAACCTAAAATGTAAAGTTTTATATACATGGAAAAACTTTAGAAATTTAAAACATTTTAGCTCTGCAACCATCGGCCCGTCGGCAAAGCTTTGGCAGAGATAAACGACTTTGGCAGGTAGTGAATTGGCAGGTTTCAGCAACCAACGTCGACGCAGGGGTTTCGAGGAATGTTAAGCCACGCATAGGGAAGCAACCAGAAGTGACGGATTCCACCAACGAAGCAGCCGTTAAAAATAATGCAAACAAGAGACGATTTCCAAAAACACATTGATAAATTTTGCCCGTGGCCATTTTTGCCATACGAACTTGATGCGAACTTTTTCGAACTTCAATATTTTTTATACATTCGCCGAATTTCGAACCTCATGCCGAAAATTCGGCGAACCTTGTGACACAGCTATCACCTATTATAAGTTATAACTATCAAATAAATTGAGCTATTCAAAATATGCTCACAAAATTTGCTGACTTAATTCAATTTGGTTTGACCTTTAAAACAATGCCAAAATAGTTGTATACTGAAATTGACCATATAAAAATATGATATTTACAATCCAAGATTGTCCAGTGTTCCCCTCTGTGGTAGGCCACTGTGAATTACGACCCAGAAAAACAGGCTTTGTTATACTCATTGCTGCTTTACAGACACCATGTAATCTGAATTAGAGGTGGTAAGCTTAAACATAAGATTCCATATGCCTTTGGGTTTTCCCCCAGTGTGAAGCTTGCATCATTAGGCATCTATAGAGGAGCATGATGGATGGTTCTTTATTATTTAATACTTCCTTTGTCCAATCTCATCACAAGAACATTGAGTGAAGCTATTTCATGTCTAAAACTTGGATTCTATAGTTAAACTTAGATTTGATCAATGATGATTTTCTTAGTATTTGCTAATTTGAATCATAAACTTGACTAAATGTATAGGTTCTTTGCACAAAATTTGTTATTCCTTTTTAAGTAATGGAGGTCACCACAAAATGTTTTATGAAGCATTGCCAATGTAGTATTTTCTTTGAAGATGAAAATAAAAATTCGATAATGCATTGGCAATATCTCCCATGTAGAATACAGATATTATGATAGCTTTGGAAGGAATGTAAGAGCTCCCTTTGTATGTAGGGGAATTCCGAATTTTGTACTCAAATATTTCTAATATTGATTTGCTAATAAAGGGGCTCAGTTGTTAATCTTGGTGGATCTGGAGTTCTACTGTACTTTGTTAACCATTTATTTATTTTAATGATTTTTGCTAATCTTAGGTAGCTTTGCCACATCAACAACCACCTATGGACATTTACTTAGTGCACAGCTCTTGTTTGATGCCAGTCGATGATAGTTCTAGATGAGACTCTGAAATATACTAGACATTGACTGTTATTTGGAAGAAAGTGGAGGTGTGGAATATGAGGGTGTATGTGCAAAAATTTAGCCTGTTATTACAATTACAAAGAAATAAACATAAAAGCAATATAATCTCATGGCCTTGTAGTCTTTGGATTTCCCTTGATACTTCATAAGGAGTGCATATAACGCCTCTGTGGTAACAGTCTCCTAGTTTGATTTTTCACTCTTGTGAAAACATGGGTTAATGAGGTTTTTGAATGGGACTGGTTTGACTAATTGGTGGTTGTTTACGTGAAGTTGAGCTTTCTTTCTCTGTAATGTTGTAGAAGAATTTTATTGTGCATGTTCTGTTCCTCTGGAGCTGCACCATCTCTGCTAATAATTTGGCTATTCTACTAAGTTGCCAGTTCGGATTCCGGTTCGGATGCGGGTTCGAGATTCAGGTTCAAAATTTGTCCAAGATTTTTTTGAGTTGGGTTCGGATTCGTTTTGGGTTCATTATATATATATATATATATATATATATATATATATATATATATATATATATATATATATATATATATATATATATATATATATATATATATATATCATTTTAAAATAGTTTAATAATATTAATAAAATAAAAACACTTGTATTTTGTTAATGACTTCAAATTTTGAGTCAAATAGTAAAAATATAATTTATAAAAGCATAAGTTTAAACATATTAAATTAAAGTTTATTTTAAGAAAATATTTAAATTCTAAAACTTGAAACATTTATTTTTTATAAATAAAACATAATATAACTAAGAAAACCTTAGATTGCACGATATAATTTTTACAGAATAGGAAAAACTGAGAAAAACATTACAAAGCCAAAGACAAGTAGAGTCGCAGTGCTGGGTTGGAAATCTGTGTCACTGGTGTTGCTGGTCCATGACACTGTTCTGTGGTAAATCTGCGTATTTCAAAAAGCCATATCTGTGTTTACCTGCATTGCTGGTGTAATGCGTGTTTAGCTGTGTCGGTGGTGTAAATATGTGGGTTTTATAATGCCGTGTGTGTATTTCAAACCAAAAATTGAAATCGCAAAAGTAGAGAAAGCTCTAAAATGGAATTCCAAACTGCTCAAGTTGTCACCCAGTCACCGGAAATTCGTTCAGGGCTCGCACAGGGAAAAAACGAGTTGACCAAATTCGCACGGAAGTCGACCAGGGCCCTGCGTGACGAATTTGCATGGAATTTCTCTGCAGGCGAATTTGAACTGATTTTGAATCGAACCGGAATTTTGGACGAGTTGAACCCCAACTTCCACCCTCAGTGACTGAATGTGGTAACTTAGCTATTCTATCATAGCCCTGCTGAACTTTTATTAGGGTATGTTGAAAAGCTGTCCTCTATCCTTGTATGCTCTTTTTTTCTTTTGTTCCCTGAGTTGATATTTGACTTCTTTATCACCTACTGACATGCAACATCTGATATCTGATTTTATTTTGTCTTATTAAAATAAAATTGCCTCAGGCTGGCAAGATTACAGCTTTGGAACCACTGAAATGATTCTTAACTGAAAACACACAGAAAATCTATAACTGATAATTTCCTAACATAGAAATCTTTTCTAGTAACAATTAAGGTCTTTTTTTTTGGTTATATATATACACACACGTTGGGAAATGCAGATTCGCCAGACCCAAAATTTGTGACTTGACAAAAACCTTGGCGACTTAAAAAATTGTTTAAATTCTGATAGAAAGTTTTACAAAATTCAAAGATAAAATATATCCAGCAAGTCCATCAATTAGTACAGAAGTGTTTTCTATTAAAATTGAATCATTTGAATACAAATTGAGTAAATTGTATCATCACATGAAATCTTGATACAATATTTAGCTTGCAGGTATTATGAATTTATGAGGATTGCTATTGAAAATCATCATCATAATTCATAATTTATTAAATTGCATATTACAACATTTGACATCTTCCTCTAGTCTTGTAAAAACTTGGGGAGTTTCTACTCTTTGCACTCCATTGTAGCTCCTCACTCTACATCAAAGGATGTGTTCATGGCTTTAATTTGACCAAATCAATGAACACCTCTGATTTGTCACTTACGTTTCTTGTGCAAGGCTGAGGGTAATTATAAAATAATAATGATATTTGAATTTTTGATACTCATAGTATGATACTAAATTATTGACCAGTGATATTATCATACTGATAAAGACAATTGTCAAGTTGTCTAAAACTTATTGTAATCATATTTTTATATGGGAAGAGATCCCAATAACTAGTCAGGGTCATAGTGTGGAGATCCCAATGGAGTGAATGGGGTCAAGGGGAAATACCTCTTGTGGGTTTTTTGGGGTGATGCTTCTAGTGAGGTTGAGGGGCAGAACCCCTCGTGGGGTCCAGAAGCAGTGCCCTTGGTGCATTCTTTATTAAAATACAGGGTGGGGTGAGGGGCAGTGGCCTCACACCCAAGCCCAAATTAAGGCCATTGAAACCAGACAAAACTTCTTGTTGCACACACTAAGTTCATCATTTGTGAGAAATTAGGTATTGGGGACAGTTCAATGAAGAATATTGCTCAGCAAGTGTTATGCGAGGAAGTGTGCGGGTGTTCATGCATTTTTTAAGTCAAAATCATGACTTTTTTGACCAACTGTTTTTGTGTTCCACATTTTTAGGGCAAGTCTTTCTGGTGAGTAAATGAAACGTGCTATTTTGTTACACACAATGAGTATGCCATATATATATATATATACACGGTTTATGTTTGGTCTTACACACACAGTCAAACTAGACCAACTTATTGGCAAACCTAGAGTAGATTTGATCCCTTTATAAATTATAATTTTATTGATTCTAATGCACTTTAGACTTCGAATCAGGATTTGGGGATTCTAGTAGCTCCCTGTATGAATTTCTTGATTCCCTATATGACATCGTGTACCTCAGGGATTTTGTCCCCATGATACTCAGTTCCACACCTCTTGATGGTCGTTGCAAGTACCCAGCTTCTGTTGCAGCATCACGTTTCTGAAATGGGAGTTGAATATTTTTAATTTTTAGTAAGTGCTTTTTTTTCTCCTTCAAGTGCTTTTAATACTCCTTCAATTGGTTGATCCACAATCATAGGCAGTTCATCCCTTAAAATGGTGGCAGCTGTGATAGTATATTTCTCAATTAAAAGGTCAACTGGACAGAACTGAAGAATTCAACCACTTCTTTATTGAAGACTTGGCCGTTCGTATCTGAAAGACTTGGTGGCTTATACCGCTGACAAAGTCAACTACTTCATTCCAACTGAAAGACGCAAAGAACTGCAATTCTGCCTATCTAACTGATACATCTATGCTGCCACAACTCTCTGGTAGGTAGCTGCCTTATTCCAATATTCCACTTTTTTAACGGAAAGTGCTTACAATCCTAACTTCTAAAAGTAGCAATGCTGAAAGTCATCCAGAGCTATGGATTAGAAAGGAGACAATACAATAGGCAAATCAACTAAAGGCAATGAGTCGTGCTGGTGTATCAAAAACGTTTGATGTCCAAGCTGATGTGATAACTTACTTGACTTCAAAATAATCAAGATGTAGATGAATGCTTCGTAACATGTGCATATTCAAGGTGTGAAAGAAAAAAATCACCAACTGTTGCCATTCATAGGAGGTGAGAATTAAGCAACAAATGCTGTTGAAGTTATGAGTGGATACAAATAGGTCCAATTTAACTTGCAGCTTGGTTAACTGCCACTGGAATGCTCCAACAGCGAAGAGGTGGGAACATCTAGTTTGAACTTTGATGTCATGAAAGGGTGAAGTAGACTTAACTACAACCTAATGTTTGAATCATGTTTTGAAAGTGAGGCACATAAATGCTAATCTGCAAGATTACCAACAAAAGCATGTGGTGTTAAAATCAAGCCTAAGTGACACAAGGGCATCAGGAGCCAAATCACAAGAGTTATTGTCTCTTTTTGATTTTTACGTTGTTTAGGTGTTTTCGAGTCTAGTAAGGTCCTTTGAGGCCATTTGGTAGTATGTTGATCCATTTCGGAAAGTTATAGGTCAATTGGTTAAAAGATGTAAAAGTTGCTCAAATTGTAAGGAGAATTTGTTACAATATTGTTAAGGGTTTTTTCTCTTTTGGTTTCATCAATTTCCATCCAGTTTTTTGAAAGTTATGGCATTTTTGATGAAAACTGTCCTGAACCCTGCTTAGGGTTTCTATCAACATAAAAAAATTCATATCTCCCACTTGGTGCAGTGAAAAATCCTAACTTTTTTGTGTGGAGGTCTGAAAGACCATACTATTCCGTGTCCCAAACTTGCAGGCTCCAACAATGAGGTTTGCACGTGCTTCAATCATTAATGGACTGATTCGTCTGATATATGGATGTATCAGACCTTTTTACAGTAGTGAGGACAAGTTTGAATGTAGCAAGGAATGGTTTGGTCTTTTTGTGATAGGAGTGCGTGTGAAGATCCTATAAATTTGTTTAAGGGATTGTGTGTGACAGTGAGTACCAAGTCAGTGTGTATGTTCCTTGTAGTGTGTTATCCCTAAAAGCTTCATGTGATCACTTGAATACAAGGTGCATGGGTTCCTTAAGTCATTGGTTGTGATTGGATCCATTTGGGTTTGTTTATCCCTGTTCCCTTCAAGTTGCCCTTCCAATCCTCAAGAAGACAATAGTTGTAAAACCTAAGTAGTGATGCGCGATTGGAAGTCCTCACGTGGAAGTCGTCCATTGCCATTGTGTAGGACCTGTCCAATATCATTGAAATGATCAAGTAGAGTGGGTTTAAAGTTTATATTCTTCAAGACAAGCCCCAAGTCAAGTCCTAGAAATAAGCCCATGGGCCTAGTTATTTTGGAAATTGTAGAAGCAGTATTGCCATATGCCTGACAAGCCTAAATAAATCCTTGCTCTGCATCAAATTTGTATCAGAACTTAAAAGGTTTAGGAAAAGAGGGTTGAGCCCCAAGTTCTGGGCAAGGATGTTTTGGAAGTTTTTGTATTGCTTTTGACAGGTTGAAGAGGAGAACATACATGCGAGAAAAATAGGTAATTAAGAAATATAAAGAAATCTAGGTGAGGTATTGGAATAAGCAATTCAAGAAAAGAGAAGAGATGGCAAGATGCAACAACAAACTCAAAAGGAGAAGATGGAAGCTAGATATGGTCAGATGCAGAGATTGATAGAAGAATGGCAGAATGGGAAGAACGTATTAAGCCTGTAGTGCGGTAGTATATTGAAGACGAATACGGAGGAAAAGTTGGGCATTGGCCAATGGGAAAGAAGGTGAAGTGGCCCATAAAGCTGATTGTTCACAAAAGGAGAAAATAAATGATGGTTACTTTGAAAAGAGAAGATGAAACCAAGGAAGAAGCGACATTCATTGACATGGACATGAAGGGAGATCAAGAGTGTTCTCAAGCAAGCATCAAAGTCATGGAATTACAATATTCTCAGATAGGCACAAATGCTATGAAGATGGCTATAGCTGAGATCAAGGAAGAAGACCAAGGAGAAATTTATGGTAAAGGTATCTTGTCTCTATGGTTTTTATAACGCGTGTTGATGGTAATGTTTTTCCAAGTGTAGACCAAGGAGAAAATGAAGATGAGGATGAAATGGGTAGTAGCAGTGAGGTATATGATAGAGCCATAGGATCTTGTAGTCTTAAAGCAGAAAAGCTGATAAGCCAGAGAAGATGCAATAAGAATGCGATAAAGAAAAATGTGCAAACCAAGAAAAATGGAGCAGATCAAGTTGAGCATGGAGATGATTGAAAAGAGGTCAGAGAACAGCTAAGCATGTAGCACAATCGGAAGAAGAGAAAGAAAAAACAAACCATCATTTGAGATGGAATGTATACTTCTTTTCACTGGGGACTATGATGCAGGGGCATCCGGAGCCTCATTACAAGCATTATTGTCACTTTTTGTTTTCTAAGTTGTTTAGGTGTTTTTGAGTCCTTTGAGGCCATTTCAAATCATGCTGATTCATTTTGAAAAGTTATAGGCCAATTGGTTACAAGATGTAAAAATTGCTCAAAATGTCGTCAATGTTGTTATGACAATTTTCAATCATAATGAGAACTTGTTACAATATTATTAATGGGCAGTTGTGGGACAGTCGAGAGTGGGAAACTGACTTGAATAGCATAAATATGCCTTAATCATGACCCCAGGGTCTGGTGGACATTTGAAAGAAAATTTTAAATCACTTTGGAGCAAATTTCTGCTTTAACGTTTTTTCCTGCAACAGTCCTGTTCACGGTTTGTATGGTCCATTTCATGACTTGAGACCAATTGAAGAAGGTTCCCACATGAATATACTTTGTTTTGCTTTTGGTTTCATCAATTTTCATCCAATAATTTGATAATTATGGCATTTTCGCTGAAAAGTGTCCTGAACCCTGCCTAGGGTTTCCAACAACACAAGAATTCATATCTCCCATATGGTGTGGTGAAAAATCCCATTTTTTTGTGTGGAGGTCTGATAAACCATGCTACACAGAGTCCCAAACTTGCAGGCTCCAACGATGAGTTTTGCAAATGCTTAAATGGACTGTTTGGCCTGATATATGGAGGTATCAGACCCTATTACAACAGCGAGGACAAGTTTGATCGTAGCAAGGAATGGTTTGGTCTTTTTTTGATAGGAGAAGATTTTGAGAGTATGTTTGAAGGTCCTACAGAGTTGTTTAAGATGTTGGTGATCACTAGTGGTAACTATATATCAAAATGTAATGACTATCCTAAAGTGGGATTGTGTATGATAGTGAGTGCTCAGTCAATAAACAGTCAATTTGTGTGTTCCTTGTGTTTTATCATCAAAAGCTTCATGAGATCACTTGAATACAAGGTGCAGGGGTTCTTCAAGTTGTTGGCTGTGGTTGGATCCATTTGGGTTTGTTTACCCTTGTTCCCTTCAAGTTGTCATTCCAACTTGTAAAACCTATGTAGTGATGCATGATTGAAAGTCCTCATGTGGACGCTGTCTTTTGGCCATTGCACTACATCAGAGGGTCTGTCCAATGTCATTGAAATGATATAGTACAGTAGGTTCAAATGCGCTAAGACAAGCCGCGAGTCAAGTCATAAAAAAAAGCCTACGAGCCAAGTTATGTAGGAAATTTAGAAGCACTATTACCATATGCTTGACAAGTGTAAATAACTCCTTACTTTGCATCACTAGATCATCCGATTTGCAGAAAAGGATTTCGTTGTAGTTTACTCGAGAAGGTGTGCTGCAGATCCTCTCCCTATATATGTGTGCCCATGGTTGGGAAATACTGCAGTTTAGGCGTTAATGTAGGGATAAGGGTGTATCATCACTGAAATCTACTTGCACCAATACAATGTTGTTACGAAATACTTGATAGAAAAGAAAAGGGGCCTTGCAACCCTTATTTGCAAGACTTGCTAAAAACAAGTCTGTAGTTTAGTAAAAGAGTTGAGCTGAGCTCAAACTATACTGATGCTTATTATTTACTAGTTACCTAATTTTTAAGGTTTACAGAAGAGTTGGGCTAGTCATTGTTCTGATCCTAATATGTAACATTTGTATCATGGGATGAGATCAACTTTTAGTAAACTTGTATAATATAAAATGATGAGAAATGCTAGGAGGTAGATGAGTTATGTGGTTATACGTTGGAATCCCAAGCTCACCCTTATGCAAATCTGATTAACACGACCTAAAAAGGATGAAGGAATGGTAATGCAAGATGTGAGTTAAAGGATGGGATTTGGGGGATTCCTTTTAATTGTGGAATGTGTATGAATGAATGAATAAAATCGATATAGAAGTAAATGAAAATGCTATGATATCAGATTTAACGTATAAAAGTAAGTACAAAGGGAAAATGGATAGAATGAACTCACCTTGAAATAAGAAGAGGAAGATGAACCTTTAGTGTCCATTTGGTTCGTGGAATTGTAGAATTCGAGATTTCTACAAATCTCGATTTAGCCAAATTAAGGTTTTGCAAGTCTTCATTCCTATTTTTGTGATTTTACTTGAATTTTTATGCGTAAGCTTGGAGTTGCAGGTAGACTCCAAAAATTAGTCCAATCTATTGTTTTTACTCTCCTCAAAAGATGTAACCAGGTTTTGATTTTCAATTCCTAGTTGCTAGTGGCAAGTTTGATAACCTGTTTTTGAGACAAAATTAGAAGTCTGGTATTCTAATTCCATTTTTCCAATTTTGAAACAAACGCAAAAACATTCAAATCCGGATTATGAAAAAGCCAATTCCCATCATCTTCCACGAACCAAACGGACCCTTAGATTTGAATTTGACTACCGTTGGAACGTAGGAATCAACTATAATTCCAAATCTGCGAATCTGATGTCCATAACTGTCTGCTGTACAATTGTCACCCAAAAAATTGCAAGAACAAATCGATATTCAGGAACCCAGTAGCTCCAAATCCAATGAAAATTTCTGAGGTTTTACAACTGTGTCTGAAGCTTCCAAATCCAGATCTGCAACTCCAAAAAATGTTTCCGCACACAGAAAATAAGGGGAAAAGGTTGTGGAAAGGGGTTTTCCTTGGTCAAACTCCTGTATAGAAATTAACCTTGAAATGAAATTGAATTTGCATAAAGGAAAGTAACGAGAACGAGATAATTCTTAGATTCACCTTGCATGGAATATCCTCATGGATTGATTTAGTGATCAGTTAAATCCATGAAGATGCTTGTATGTGTAGACCTTTGAATGAATTGTAGAATCAAGGATGCCTTCATGAGTGCATAGATCTATGATCACCAATCCTATATCTAGAATGTAGATATGCTTTACAGCCTCAACGGAGAAGGAGAGAGAAGAAGAATGGATGTGTGGATCTTCTTGCTTGATTGAGAATTCCTCTAATAGTCCATCATGGGAGAGAAACTTGCATCAATTAGAGAAGATTACCTTTTCTTGAATGGATCTTGAAGAAATGGGGACTTGGAGATCTTAATTGGATGCTTTCCTTCTAATCTTGAATCCAAATTCTCAATTGTGCAACTTAACTTGCATTTACGTGTTCTTGAGATCACCAATAGTTTGCACTTGATCATGAAATCAACTTGTGTGTGTTATGTCAAAATGAGAGGAGTTGATGTCATTTTATATTCATTTCGGGATTCAGTTTTCATCAAGGCTGACCTAGTATCTAAACCTTGGAAGAAAACCTCGCCATCTGGTCCCAGGCCAAATATTGGGGTCAAATTCCCAGAAACAAGCCGGCCAGTCAACTTGGTCCAAGCATAACAATACAAATCTAAATTTTTTTGGGATCTAAGGGAGTGATAGAATGTGGAGGGAGAAATTGCAGATTGTTGGGATCAAGCATAACAAACTTTCAGACCTCAAAATCACTAGAATGGGGTCTAATAGGTCCTAGAGCCTCCAATTATGGGTGCTAACTTTTTAGGACAATACACATCTATAAATAATTAGGGAGAGAATTAGAATCCTAAGACGATGTACTATTTGTTTATATCACAATGTTAACCAAAAGTTAGAACATTTAAGAGTATCACTAGGTAGAACTTCATTATGTAGACCTTGTGCTTTTCAAATTGTTTAGTTGGAAATATATTGACCCAAAAAATTAATTGTGTACTTGGAACCTTATAGAGAAATCCTACAGGCCATCACTGGAGCTGTTGAAAGAAATTAATAATGATCACTTCAAGGAAATAAAAAATAATTTAGTTGGTTGGCCATTGATGTAACAAGCTAATTCTTGGCAAGAACAAGTTTAGCTAACTGAAGCAAAGGAAGTTTGATCCAGTATAAAATGCCATTTTATTTTTATAATATAGTTATTGCATCAATCAAAACATTAAAAAATGTTTAAAGGAAAAACATTTTATCATGTTTTATCTTGACCATTTTACTCAACATAAAATACGAAATGTAGAATCTTACTTGAGTGTACTAGCATTACTGAATCCATTCTGTCTTTCTTGAATACTTCAAAGTAACATGAGGGGAAAGTATCACCAGGGCATTCTTATCGCACAACCATGGATCAACTGATCTCCCCTGCACACTTCCTACTTGAAGTGGCCCGGTCCTTCGCAAGTGATGTAAACATGGTGATGAGCAAGCTATTTGAATCTGGTATATGGTCCTCCATAACTCTAGTTGGTCATATCCTATAGCTACTTCTAATTAGCATGACCTTCGACTAGGAATGCATCCAGAACAATACAATCTGTTTAACACTAGCATAACTTAATTGTACCTTGGCCAAGGTTTTAAACACGCAAGCTCGTACAGGACATGTAGTTTAGTTCTTCACCCTACTTGATTTGGTTCCACTTCTTGATAGAAATTCTGGTATCTTATTTCTTAACTGCACAAGACTCTTGACTTACTAGTCCTAGTCATTCTACTCTTGATTTAAAATACAGAAATGGAGTTCATATACATTCATTTTATTAGAAATCAGTAACATTGATCCTTCATTCTGGGGTATGACATTAACAATGATCATGGTCTATAGCTATGATGGGACTTTCAGGAATGTAGGCTTACTACTCTTACCACTTCCACAGAATTCTATGTCATAGTTGTCTATTGTAACCAACGATATTGATCTATCGATAACAGATTTCCACAATCCATGATATTATATTTATAATTTATGCTGCTGGGTAAGATTTTGTGCATGTTAATTAACACCAATGTTTCGGAACATACTCAATGATCCATCCTCAGGATGAGATAGTTTAAGAATGCAAAGTGATCCACTCATGATTACAAATTGACTCTGACTGAGTCTAGAGATTGTAGGAATGGTTTACTCAAATTTATTTAGTAGCTTAATTCTGTTCTCACTTTCCAGATAATAAATTCTCTCCTAAATTCTCAAAAGAGTACTGAAGCAGCTGTTCATTCTTACCCAAATGACCCCACACATGGGTAGTTAACCTTAAAAGACATCTCTCTGTTTCCATTGACAGTCTGGAAACATTTCCTTTGCTGCTATAAACTTATATATCTCTACTTTGAGTTAAAGCTTTCCAGCAAAGATAGGGAATGATACCATTATTCTATCTTCTTTAGATACCAAGGAAATTATTTCCTATGTCTACATGAGATTACAGCATATGTACTGGTTGTTAATGTGTGTCACACTCTTCATTAATATACTTTAGAAGAAGATGGATGACTGTCGACAGTTTAAGTATAATAGCTCTCTAGCTTTTGTAATTACTCATGGCTTTAAGAACTACTTCCATGCTCTAGTAAGCTTTGACTAACATTTCTTTTTGATATCTATGTTACCATTTGAAGATTTAGAAATATTTCTAGTATGTTTCTGAGCGTAATCAAAGTGAAGAAAGGTGTTAGAGAAGGTTTACACATGCCTGTGAAAGTATATAAGCCTGCACCTGGAATGAAGAAATGAATGTCCTCTCTCTACTACCGCTGCAGTATATAAGCCTGCACCAGGAATGAGGAAATGGATGTCCTCTGTCTTCTACCGCTGCCTGAGAATTTTCCTTTAGTTTTCAGACTTCTATATTTGCCTCTCTTTCTTTTAAATTTTTTAACAGCAACTGTAGAAGCATGTGTTGCTTATTCTATTTACTGGGTGGGTATATGAGAGAGATCACAACATTTCTTCTTATACCGGTTCTTTCTCTGAATTTCATCACTGTTTTCCATATTTCTATTCCATGCGTGTCCTTCAATGATGAGAGAACACCTTTTCCAACATGTATATCCAGTAAAAGCCAAGACAACTTATGCGCTTTGCAGACATATATGTCACTCTTTAACAAAACCAACTGTTCAGTAGGAGATATTTTCCACAGCAAGTCAAATTATGATATTGCTATCAGGATTTAACTGTGTAGATTTTGAGTCAAACTCATTGACCCATATATCATGAGTAGTGATTCACACATGAATCCATCTCTCATGAGAATAAATGGAACACCTAGCACTCATTGGATCTAGGTGATGCTCATAGAGGTGAAGCACTAGGACTTCCCAGGAGGTCACCCATCCCAGAACTACTCCAGCTTGAGAGCGCTTAACTATGGAGTTCCCTCCATGGTTAAACCCACTCTGCTTGCAACCCCATTTGCAAAAGCTTCACCACGTGTTGTGCCTTATGAACCATTCATTAGAAAGCCCCTTAAAGCTCATCAATTGATCAGTAGGAGATATTTTCCAAAACAAGTCAAATTATGATATTGCTATCAGGATTTAACTAGCTAGATTTTGAGTCAAACTCATTGACCCATATATCATGATTAGTTATTCACAGACAAATCCATCTCTCATGAGAATAAATGGAATACTTAGCACTCATTGGATCTAGGTGATGCTCTTAGAGGTGAAGCACTGGGACTTCCTGGGAGGTCACCCATCCCAGTACTACTCCAGCTCGAGCGCACCCAACTGTTTTCCCTCCTTAGGCTTCTTGCAACTCCCCCATATGCACATCTTTATTCAAACAAATTCAAAAGTTAGTTCTTCCCTTCTTGTGTGACTACTCATCGTGGCTGGAAGGATGACTTCCTATGCATGAGAAGATTTTCGATTTTCTTTATAATTTCAGTGTTCATCCATTGTGCTACATATACTATGCAGTGGCTTTTAGTATATTTCAATTTGTTCTATTTTAATTATATGAATTCCAAACGTCTTTTTCAACCTTCCAATTCGCACTATGATTTTTCAGTGGAATTCAATTTCCATTAAAGGAAAACAGGAATATAGTTTATACCAAAATAATGCAGTTATAAGTTTATTTTGCTTATCACACACACACACACACACATATATATATCCAAATCTCTCTCTCTCTCTCTCTCTCTCTATATATATATATATATATATATAGATAGATAGATATAGATATATATGTAATATTTGTAGTACATTAAAATATATATTTGGGTAAGAGTATACATTAATATACTTTTGAAACAATAACACTGAAACTTATTACTTAACCATATTAAGGACAAAAATCGAGCAAAGGTCTATGTCTAAGACGAAAGATCCTATCCAAACAGGATTACTATCAGTTCGACTAGGTGACATCGTAAGACCAACTAGCAACCTAGTCCAAACTTTACTTCCTAGGCTTGTATCAACCTTGACCTAGCCAGTACTTACCAGTTCGAAGGCTCGGATCAATCTGTAAAGAAATGGATTTTAACTTCTAAACTGCCTCTTTGAAAACTAGCATATCTCAAATTTTCTTTATCAGCAGTTGAAAATATTCATTTTGGCCTACTACTTTTATATTGAGCTCAATATGACTTGATGTTTTTGTTTCAGATAGGTATATTTTGTTTGCCAGCATCAGCAGTCATTCCATTTCATGACCATCCTAGAATGACAGTTTTTAGTAAGCTTCTATTTGGATCAATGCACATAAAAGCTTACGATTGGGTTTGTCCCACGGATACAGAACCAAATACATCACAAGGTAAGTCCTCTAGGCCATTTATAATTGAATACCTATGTCACTGTGTTATAGATTAAAATGTGAGATAGCTGGTCGTAAGATGGAAATTTTCTTACTTTGTGTATATGCAAAGTTGCCCGGGAATTCAGCTTAATTTATTCCATTGTCTTAAATACTTGGTACATCCGAAGCATGGTGCTTTTGATATTGTCCCAGGGAGAAAAGCACACTGCTTTTCAACTACTACTAGGAAGGATTGTCTAATAATTTGTCTGTTTCCTTGTGCAGTAAGATTAGCAAAATTGAAGATTGACAATATTTTTAGAGCTCCCTGCAGTACATCAATATTATATCCTACATCTGGAGGCAATATACATCAATTTACAGCAGTTACTTCCTGTGCAGTGCTTGATGTTCTTGTTCCTCCATATTGTGATACAGCTGGCAGGAGTTGCACTTATTATTGTGAATATCCTTACTCAAGTCTTCCCGGTAAGTTTATCCATTGTAGATTTTTCTGGGTCATTATGAATATGTCTGTTTAGTAGATTCCTAGATAGTATTGTATTTGTTGAATTGTTAGTATTTTTGTTGATGGTAAAAAAGTGATTTGTTAGCTATTTTCTGTTGCAGATGATGGTAATATGATAACTGATCTTGATAGCAAAGGGGGTTATGCATGGTTGGACGAGATGGAAAAGCCAGATGACTTTATTGTTGAAGGAGCAGAATATAAAGGTCCACTAATTGAAGCTCGATAACCTTTGTGCCAAGCATCTTGTTTTAGAGATTTCATATGTATCTTTTTCTGCTGTACTTTACTACGTCATAAGACTGATTTGGAAGTACGAAAAATACAAACCTAGTTTCAGGTAGTTAGTAGCCTGTGTCAGATGCAGTTGTAATGAAATGGAATGATATAATATGCTATAATTTAACAGTAAAAAATTTATCAATGTTTTTAATTCATTGGTAAATTCAAGCGAAATGCTAAATAAGGTTGCTGTCTGTAGGGATTATATGCCAGTTGAAATAAGCATGTATGGTCGATGTGTGTCAACTAACTGTCTCCATTTTGCAAAGTTTTATTTTGATCTATAATAAATGAAAGTAAATACTTTGCTGGTTTTTGTATTGTATGCAATTTTCAGTATAGGATGGATGGTTAATATTAGGAATCTAACCATGGCGACACCTTTTATTGTAAGTTTACAGTGATATTCAAGGCTTAGAATGGTTTGATCGCACAGGATAGTGTTGTTTGTCTTGCATGTTATATGTTTTTATTTTTGCAGAGAAAATAAAATTTGTATAGATTACAAGTATCAATATCTATCTTCTTTGGATCTAATACAATAGCTTCTGCAACAGTAAACATTCATGATACATGAAATGAACCAATATTTGGAGAAATCAAAAGGTGATTGAGATGCATGATATGTATATGGAATTGATGAAAGTAGGTCAATGGGACTTGAAGGGCACAACCATTTACATTAACAAGCTGAAACATTTACACAAAAAGAAAACGGAAAGTAGGCCTTGAAAATTCAGAGGAGACATTATCTACAAAATAAAGTCTACATCCCAACAAAAAAGTTCCAATGGGGCATAACCCTAAGGTAGATAAATCCTTAATATAACTTCAGAAATAAACATACCGGGAAATTCGGAATGTGAATGAGTGCATTTGTTTTCACTTTATTATAAACATATACAACGTAGCTTATGGTCAAATTATATTTTGGGGGTCTAAGTAGACTAATAACAAAACTTGCAGCAAATTGATCGTTGTTCAAAATTTTGTCAGATAAAAGTATTAGTCTGCCATGAAGCTGATATTTCTTTCTCCGAAGGTTTGAATGACAGGCTGATTACTTGATAAATGCTACAAATCAGCCTTCCGATTCGTACCATAACAAGGACTTGGGTAAGTGAACCCTATTAATGGGGTTCCTTAATACAAAACTTGCAATGAATTGGTCGTTGCTCAACATATAGGAGTGAGATAGTGGTACTAGTTTGTCATCAAGTTGATATTTGTTCTCTGAAGGTTTTGAATCAAAGGCTGATTACTAACACAATAAATGCTGCAAATTGGCCTTTAAATTTGTACCATAGAGAAAGACTTGGTAAAGTGAACCCTATTTAGCAAATGATCGCAAGGTTCTCTTTATATCATTTGGGGTTTGCATTTCCCGGAAAGTAGCATTAGCTGAACGCATTTTATCTATTGCTTATGAAAGGTGACAGGGTTTGCATTTCCTGGGAAAGAGCATTAGCCGAACACATTCTATCTATTGCTTATGAAAGGTGATAATTGTGCATGACAAACGCTTGCGAATGTGGCTTACAATTTGTATTACGTAGAAATTGGGAAAGCGAACCACAATAGCAGATGATTGCCATTTTGCTATGAATTATTGGAGTTTGCATAGATGATAAATTCAAGAAATCCTCCTTGGAGAAAGATATTAAACTAGAGGAATCTTTGATTTTATTAAAAAATAAATATTGCAAAACTTTGACAAGTGACAGAAAAAAGAAGAAGAGAGTTAGCATTGAAAATGATCCAATCAACCAATTTTGGAGTTTTAGTAGTAGACTCCATGATGAAATCAAAACTTTGACTGAGATGTATTTGCATGATAATAAAGGGTGTCATCTAATGCTATAAATGTTTTATATTTAATAGTGGGGTCCAAAATTTGTGCTCTATATTAAAAAAAAAAAAACTTTTAGACACTACTCCAAGTTGAATTTCACATAAAGTTATTAGACAATCTAGTGCTAGCAAATATTAACACCAGTCAAATATTTAATAGAAAAAGTAAAATCTATTATGTATAAATTAACAAGAAAAAGCCTCTAGTTGTGGTGAGCTTCACTTCAATTTTGATTCTATTATGACATATTTTGATATACATAGTGTACTATGCATATTAATAGAACTATGCATGAATGTGGTATTAATATGTGACCTCAAACAACAAATCAGTTTATAACATGTTTGTTTTGTAAGTCACCTAATGAGTATTTATTTCTTTTGAATTAGTAATCTACCAACCCAATAGAACTTAATCAAACAAATTCACTGATTAGGATATCTTTTATCCTTTAACAATATTATTAATTAAGTAAATAATCAAATAACATGAAATAATAACCACGCAATAGTAACACCAGATTTATCTTGTGGAAACTTGATTAGGGTGAAAACCACAGTGTGAGAATGATGCCCACAAATAGTTGTACTCTTTTGGAATACATGTTAAGAGCTTGTCTAGTAAAGGGTTACAAAAGCATTGTTAAATGCTACTCGATTAAGGGATTTCTCTGGAAACCTATTATAAAGTTTTTACCTTGTTAGGAGTAACTTGGTTCGAGGAATTTGAACATTCTTTTGAGAATGCCGCTTGGCTAGAGGATTTCACAAAAAACTATTTGCATGAAAACATTTATGTATGACAATGAACTTGATGTGGTAATTGGAACGTCTTTGATATTGTTGTCAAAGAGGCAGAGAAAGATAAGAAAGCAGTGAAATAGAGGGAGAAATAGATGTGGCAGTTACCAAGGCTAGATGATGAGAGAAAGCTATGAGAAAGAGGGAGAGAGATATGAGAAGTATACAATGATACACACGATGATGAGAACATGAAGTTGATATATAGAGGGAGCACACTTGAGATGATG
Organism: Cupressus sempervirens; assembly: GCA_028749045.1. Taxonomy (NCBI): domain Eukaryota; kingdom Viridiplantae; phylum Streptophyta; class Pinopsida; order Cupressales; family Cupressaceae; genus Cupressus; species Cupressus sempervirens. The sequence continues at coordinate 548,373,520 of CM053788.1, read as the reverse complement.
GATGTGAATTAGAATGAAACTGAGGATATTAATGAAGATCTACCCATTTGAATTTAGAGATAGCTAAGCTGTGAAACACTTCAGGTGTTGGTTACTGTTTCGATTGTATGACACCTTAGAAGATGTTTCATTTTGAAGGTTCCATCAATGCCAAAGAGGGTGATTGTTGGAAATACAATTGTGCAACAATTTTAATGTTGTCATTGATGTCAAACTTGACTGGTAAGGCATTTACTGATAGTGTAGAGTGCCATATCATTTGATTAATGAAGATGATTTGAAAAGAAGAGATCATGAGATGACCTAGTGAAAAGGTTGAAGTTGAGAAGTGAAAGTGTGATGGAATTACACTGGGCACTTAATAAGTTAGTACTTTCCAAGATAATCTGTTTATTCATTACAATAAGAAAGGAAGAAAGATGAGTTGAGAAGCAAAAGAGTTGTGAAGCAAGCAAGTATCTACAATAGAAGATTAAGGAACTTATGCATTGCCTAGTAGAACAACATTGGCTGAGTCCCAGTATTGACCGAGTGATAGAGAATATCAAGCAACAATAATGATCAAGTTGCATAATGTTAATCGTGCAAGATAGTGTAGTGGTGACCTAGTGATTTGATGATGACCAATCATCAAAATGTTGTAATGATTAAGTGTCAACAAATTAAAAGTTTGACAAAGAATCAAGATTTGTGGCCGACACAGTTGACATTTTGATCGAGTGTCAACAAATTAAAAGATTAACAAAGAATCAAGATTTGTGGCCGACATAGTTGAATTTTTGAAATAAATCAAAATGTGTTGACATTAAGGATTGATGAACTAGATTATTTAATGCATGAAAAATATTAGTGGAGCGATCAAATGCTAAGATTTGAGGGAATGGTTTTAGAAGTTTCAAGAAGGAAGAAGAACAAAAGATAGCTATATTCATTGAATTTGTTGAATCTTATCGTCACCCTAAGATCTACGGTTATGTTTAAGCGACAAAAGATATAAGATACCTACTTAAGGAGGCATATGAAATGTTTTATGTTGGTTGTTGGACTAGAATTCGTGGAGACAAGTGGACAAACATGCAAAGGAGAAGTGCAAAGTTTGTGATGTGGGAGATTGCTTGAGGGGTTGCTAAGAAGATCTAAGTTGTCGAGAGAGATGGAGTCTAGTCAATGAACTAGAATTTAGTTGAATGGAGATTTGAATTTTCAAAGTGAGTTGTATGTTATTAGATCAAACCTAGCTATTACTTTCTAATCATTGTGGCAATAGTAAAATCCATTTGATTAAGGTTGACCTAACAATCATTTGTAAATCCTTTAACATGGTGACATTCTAAGGGAATGTTCTAAACTCTTCTAACAAGGAAACTCATAACATGGTAATTAAATTCTTTAATAGGGTCACACCTAACAGTGTGCTTTGTAATATTTAACAAGGTTGGCTCCTAACAGAGTTCACTTCAAAAGAGTGAAAAGTGGTAGCATGTTATTGGGTGGTTTTTTCCCAATCAGGTTTCCACGGTAAATACTAGTGTCAAACATTTGTGGGGATGTTTGTTATGTGTTTATGCTACTTACTATTTTAATTTTGAAGTTTATTGTCAACTATGATATTATTTTGCTAGTCGACATATGTTGAACATAGAGCTAAAATGAAATGAATATGTTGAATGGTGATGAACAATTTTATTTCATGAGCTTGACTAAGTTTGCTAGAGTTGTTAAAAGTTGATTTTATAATCTGGACCTAAGGATAACTGATTCACCCTCTCAATTATTCTAAACATTCTAACATTAGATTTTTCTATTGAGTATACCTCCTTTTCACATCTATGCGTAGTGCATCACCATTACAAGTTACAAGCGAGTGAACTTGAGAGCTCTACTTTGATGGTTCCTGTTTCTAATGAGAAAAGTGATGCTATTAGAAATTCAAACAAGTTCTCTAAACCTAACAATTTCAACAAAATCAAATCTACAAATACAATTTGATCAAGTAGATACTATATCTAGAGGTACATCTACTTTATCCTCTGTATATCATCCTAATCGTTAATACATTCAATTATCTAAGCCTTTGTCTGAGGTGATGACTACATTGATTCATGCTTGAGTTCTTAACCTTCCTCTTATTCATCCTATTAATACTACTAAGTTACTACATACGTCTTTGTTGGTTAACAGTTTGTTTTCCTTCGATTTGGTTTATACCTTGACTCTTAATATGCCCAATGTGATGGAAACCAAAACAATTAATGACATAATGGGTCAATGTAGTAATCTATCAGAGACCCCTGAATTGAAAGATACAACTCCCGTGTACAAATATTTGGAAAGAATTTGTTTTTAGTAGATCAACTAATTTTGGGGGTATGCTCTTAACCAAAGAGCAGAAGAGGTATAACCAGATTGCCTGACACTTAAAGCAATCTTGGCCAATTTCAGATTATGAATCATAATCTCCACATATATGAACGTATGTAAGTCATTGTCAAGCTAATTTGACACCTACAATACAATCTATTCTATCTTCTAAAGCAAGATGTGACAATGCAAAAACTATCGACCAATGCACATTGCATGATAAGAGCAAGTATAGTCAACTAGACAACACCCAGATTGCCCTAGTTCTTGAGATTTGACAATACTAATATTGCTTTCTATTCACTCCCTGTCATTAGCCAAATCCCAAACTTCTCACACAACAATGAAATGCATATGAACTAACTTGCACAGAACAAAGGAATTGAAAGAATATTGTACACGAGGAAAGTAAAACTTAAAATCACTGAAAAGAAAGAAATAAAACCCAATTTATTTGCAATCTAACAATTTTCACTAACAACATGTTTCATTCCAAGCACTATAAAAGACTTAAATGAACAAAAAATTAAAATCTAGATGTAGAGTCTCATAAAGTAGTCCTAGCTACAAGGGTTTGCCCACATAATAATTTTCTGATCTTATTTGCTCATCAAAAAGTTACATTTATAGGCCTTCATAGGAATGACCAATTACATTAATGATCACTTCGTAGAGTATCTTTGAATCATTCTAATAATAGTATTGACTAGAGGGTCATTAGATACAAAACTATAGCTTTCAAGAAGAATGCTAGATCAACTAATTTTGGGGGTATGCTCTTAACCAAAGAGCAGAAGAGGTATAACCAGATTGCCTAACACTTAAAGTAATCTAGGCCAATTTTAGATTATGACTCACAATCTCCATAGATATGAATGTATGTAAGTCATTGTTAAGCTCATTTGACACTTAAAATACAATCTATTCTATCTTCTAAAGCAAGATGTGACAATGCAAAAACTATCTACCAATGCACATTGCATGAGAAGAGCAAGTATAGTCAACTATACAACACCTAGATTGCCCCAGTTCCTGATATCTACAATACTTAGATTGCTTTCTATTCACTCCCTGTCATTAACCAAATCCCAAACTTCTCACACAACAATGAAATGCATATGAACTAACTTGCATAGAATAGAGGAATTGAAAGAATACTGTACATGAGGAAAGTAAAACATACAATCACTGAAAAGAAATAAACAAAATCCAATTTATTTGCGATCTAACAGTTTTCACTAACAACATGTTTCATTCCAAGCACTATAAACGACTTAAATGAACAACAAATTAAAATCCAGATGCAGAGTCTCACAAAGTAGTCCTAGCTACAAGGGTTTGCCCACATAATAATTTGCCAATCTTATTTTCTCATCAAAAAGTTACATTTGTAGGCCTTCATAGGAATGACCAATTACATTAATGATCACTCCATAGAGTATCTTTGAATCATTCTAATAATAGTTTTGACTAGAGAGTCATTAGATACAAAACTATAGCCTTCAGGAAGAATGCCGAATATGGCTACAATAATAGAACTTGAGAAAGAGAAGAGGTGACACTTGTCAAAGAGAGTGCCAGAGCATCATTTTTTCTTTGGGGTCACAACCTTAGCTCTGTATGCTTTCATTGCATCAATTACATTCTTTAGTTCATTGACACCAAGGATGAGAATGTTACCAACTCTAATCATCCAATAACCATGCATTTTTGTTAATTCATCAACTTTGGAGATCTTTGATTGGAGCTTCTCCGATGCTTGCCTTAGAATGGAGTTTGCTGCTGAAAGCTCCAGGATCTTTGACATTTGGAAGCTTGATGGGTTGGTAGCTTCTTCTACAAATGCCAGAAATTTAGCTTTCATTCATTCAATATCCACCAATTGAACATTTTTGGTGACATATGATTCAATATGCAATACCTTTAGATGTTCAAATATTTTATCCATGACTTTCGACACGACATCATGTATGTCCTTTAACTCATTTTTAGAACTTATTGAGCACTCAACTTTGAATTCCAATGATTTCTTCCAATGAAGCAATGGTGCTTGGCCCATTTTAAGGATCCCATGAGTCATATAAACATTAGTTTTCATATCAATTACCTCCTGCAACAAGGCCAATTGCTCTGTCAGACTCTTTGATGCATTGAGCATTAAAGTCTGATGACTAGACACTGCTTCTCTCAAATTGTTGGTATCTAGCAGCAAGTTTCCAGGGTTCTCAATAAGGGGGAACCTTGGGCCTTCATTTGATCAATCTAGAAACGACCAATTTGACCAAATTTTCTCTCCTATTGTAGCTTTAGTAGCAGATTCTTATTCTACTCTGCACTTGGGTCGAATGTGCTTGTAGAGGTGCTTCCAAGTGCAGCCTTGATGTGCTCCATCAATTCTTTATTTGAGGCTTTCTCTGCCCTCAATTCTTCTAGTCTATCCTTGATCTTCTCATTTGTTGATTTCCAGATGTTGACCATAGAATCATGCATTGGAATGCCTATGTCAACAGTTCTGATATGGAGATCACTCATAGTCATCTCATGAAACCTTCCCTCCTTTTGAGGTTCTGCAATCTCTACTAGCATATGAAAATTAGAGGAATCAGTAGATAATGTCACTATAGTCTTCTGCTTCTTTGCCTTCTTTGATGTTGGCTGAGCCAAAGTTGCTTCCACAACGTGGTCCTTGGATGGGGCAACTTCCTCACATCTTCTTTTCTTTTGACCAATAGTCTCTTCCAACCATGACTTAGTTGAAAGGACATTGATTGGTGACTACAAGGCTGTGGGGTCAAAAAGCTTCCTTGCTACTAGAGGTGTTACCTTGCTTTAGGTGTCAGTTGGAAAAACAGTCACTCTTGGTGACTGAGAGGGCTAGAGTGTCACCTTTCTAAGATACCTCTTACTCTTGACCATTCATGGGATTATTTTCACCATCTAGGTTGATGACTTGTACAGGGGAGGAGGGCCTAACCAATGACTTCTCCCACTCCTCTTTGTTTGTCTCATCATCTCCAACCTTTCTCATGTTTGGCAGAGATCCTCCTCCACAGATTGGAGTAATTTGGACATTCTTTTTAGGAGGTTGGTCTCCTCCACTAACAAACTATGTTGGACCAATTGATGTTGAAGTAGCAACAGTTGTGGATGTAGCGACAATTGATTGAGCTATTCTGGAAGCTACTCCACTAGTAGAGCTTGCACTTCCATTTTTTTTCTTCCTTGCTCTGGTCCATCTCACCCACTTGTCCATCCTTTTGATGATTCCACACTCAGGATTGCCATTGTGTTGACAACAAGACCTTTAGGTAGAGTTGACACAATGGGGGTCTTCTTAACCTGCTCATAGGTTGAGGGATGCATGTAGGAGCCATCATATGAAAGATCATAAACATCAATATTATCATTCTATAATTTATTTTCATTTATTATTAGCCTGGACCAATACCTCTCCTTGGTTTGGTATTTATCATAAGATCCAACCCACTAGTCTTCAATATCTGGGACATGTTTGCGAGTGTATCCAAGCTTCAGATGATCTTTCACAAAGTTCATTGGGTCATAATGATGCCTTATTACCGCATAACCAATCAGTTTAATCTTGCTCTCAAGTCTTTTGAATAGATTCTGGGCATCAGACCTAGAAGCACAAGAGTAAGGTCCTACTACTATTGGGAAGGAAATCTTGACTATTTTCTCCACATTAGAACACAAGGTGTTCACCTCCTGTATTTTTCTACATAGTTCAACAAGAACAATTTTTTCCTTGGGATACTTGGGAAGCCTTTTGGGGAAACCATCAAATCCACCAATCCTCATGTAAGAGAAAGACAGAAATTGGATGAAACAACATGCAAATTGGCCTACAGTTGATATAGCCTTAGGCAAAAACCTTTGCTCCGGGAAACCTTGCAATTCCCAACACAACCTTATTGTAAAGGCATCATTAAACTTTACATATTCTTCAAACTCCTCTACAACTATAGGTGGGTATAGAACTCATACACCCTCGTGTTCTCATCATGATCTTCAATACTAGGAAGACTCGACCAATGGTGATGTTTGGCTAAGGCATATATCAGATATGAAGACACAGAGAATTTTCTAAATGCACCAAGCACATTCATGCGATTGATGAATGCTATACTGCTAACTTATATTGGTAAGTTTGTGGTTGTTTATTTTGATGACATCTTGATTTTTAGCAAGAACAAAGAAGAACATTTACAACACTTAAAAGTTATCATGGCTGTACTAAGAGTAGAGGGACTCTATGCAAACTTAAAGAAGTGTAGATTCATGCAGATTAGCTTAACCTTTTTAGGATTTGTCATTTCTGGAGATGGTATTCAAATGGACCCAGAGAAGATCAGAGCAATTCTCGAATGGCCTACTCCTACAAACATAAAAACAGTAAGGAGTTTCCATGGGTTAGCCACTTTCTATTGAAAGTTTATCAGGAATTTTAGTAGCATTGTAGCACTTTTAACAGATTGCACAAAGGGAAGGGATTTTGCTTAAACAATAGATGCAGAAGAAAGTTTCAAGTTTTTGAAGGAGAAGGTAACTACAGCTCCTATACTTGCACTTCCAAATTTTGACAAAGTTTTTGAAGTAGAGTGTGATGCCTCTCACATTGTAATAGGTGCTATCCTTAGTCAAGTAGGTAAACCTGTAACCTTTTTTAGTGAAAAACTCAATGATACAAGGAAAAATTACTCTACATATGATCTGGAATTCTATGCCATTGTTCACGCATTAGGCCATTGGAGACACTACTTAGTGCCACAAGAGTTTGTGCTATTTATTGATCACCTTGGTCTGAATTACATCAACACCCAAAAAAAGTTGAATACATGACATGCAAAGTGGGTCTCTTTCTTACAGGGATACACCTTTGTTTTGAAGCATAAGTATGGGAAACAAAATTAGGTTCCTGATGCCTTGAGTAGGCATACTTCTCTATTAACCACAATGGCAATCGAAGTCATTGGATCTGATACTATTAAAATATTATATACTGCTAATGATGATTTTTGGGAAATTGTGGAATAGTTGAATGGTTCAAGCATTGGTAGGGCATCTCAGGTCAAAGGAGATTATTTTCTACAGGATGGTTACCTCTTCAAGGGAAGAAAACTATGCATACCAATTGGCTCTATGTGAGAAAATATTATTCAAGAATTCCACAGTGGAGGGATGGTTGGACACTTCAGAAAGGACAAAACAATACACCTTGTGGAAGATAAGTTTAATTGGTTGAAGATCAAGAGAAACATTACTAAGTATGTGGCAAGGTGCAGAATCTATCAAATGGCTAAGGGACATTCATAAAATACAGGTTTATACATGCCATTGCCAGTTCCCATTGAACCATGGAATGACTTGAGTATGGATTTTGTACTGGGTCTTCCACACACTCAACGAGATAATGACTCTATTTTTGTCGTTGTTGATCGATTTTCCAAATTGGCTCACTTTATTGCTGTAAAAAGACTAATGATGCCACTAGGATCATCGAATTGTTCTTCTCAGAAGTTGTTCGCTTACGTGGTCTACCCAAAACCATTGCTTTTGACTGTCATACCAAGTTCTTGAGTCATTTTTGGAGGACTTTATGGAAGAAATTGGGGACTAAGTTACAGTTTAGTAGTGCCTACCACCCTCAAGCCGATGGACAAACGGAGGTAGTCCATCAGAGTTTGGGGAATCTGTTACGTGCATTGTTGGTGAGAAGCCCAAACGGTGGGACTTGGAATTACCCCAATCAAAATTTTCTTATAATAGTTCCGTTAATAGATCAACAGGGAAATCTTCTTTCCAAATTGCTTATGGTAGAAATCCTTTAGGTGTTCTAGATCTCACGCCTCTACCATTGGGTGATAGGATTACTGATGATGGAGTGGACTTTGCTGAACACCTTCAACAACTCCAACAAGATGTTCGACACAAGCTACAACTCAACAATGACAGCTACAAGATTCTTGCAGATGCTACTAGAAGACACACCAAACATTTACTAAAGGTGACTTGGTCATGGTTTAATTATGTCGTGAGCAGTTTCCTACTGGCACATATCACACACTGAAATACAAAAAGATTGGGCCTTTCAAAATCCTTAAGAAAATTAATAATAATACTTATGAAGTTAGCTTGCCTGACAATCTAGACATCTCTCCTGTGTTTAATGTTGCTGATTTGCATAAATTTCATGGAAATGTTCTAGAGGTAGTTGATGGACAAGAAGTTGAGTGGCAACATCACCTTCTAAATAAAAAACTGGATACCATTGCCCAAATTCTTGACAAACAATCTACTTCCATAAGGCACGGTCAATACAACCACTATTTAGTACAGTGGGATGGCTTACCAGACACTGAAAACACATGGCTATTTGAGTGGGCAGTGCTGCAGTTAGATCCTTCCAAGTTGCACCACTTCACCAACAGTCACTTGCAGGAGCAATGTTTCTTTCAAGAAGGGGAGAAGGATGCAAGGAGTTTGGAGAGTCGTAACTTTTGACTCAGATCTGGGTTTTCTTAGATTTTTTTGGTTTTTTTTTTCAAAATCCATAGTTGAGGTGGATTCCATCTCAACCAGCTCTATTAGGGCCATTTTGATTTATTTTTAGAGAGACAAAAATTCCATCTTGACTTTTGAATTTTAGTTAAAAAATATCTTAGGTGTTTTTTTGATTTTTATGCTTTGTAATAACTTCAAAATTTCTTTCTAAATTTTGGACTATAGTTGGAAACTCACCTTTATGGTTTAAAGGGTAGATATAGGAAACTTCAAAATTGCTTTCGGAGGTTTTTTAGAAGTTACCAAAAATGACATATTTTTCTAGTTGTCAAAATCTACCAAATTTGGAAATTTCCTATTTTCTCTTTTTGGAGTCAGTTGTTATTTAATGGAGTTAGAGATCCATGTAGAAGTAGTTTTTAGTAATGAAAAATTTAGAGTTTGAATCTATATTGGGTTTTTTTTATGAATTTATTAAGTTTTTTGTGAGTTGAGATCGGTATGCTATATCACATAGAGAATTGCCTAAATGCCTTAGCCGAATTTAGCCAAGAAGCAAACTCTTCACATATGATTTGAGCCCAATCAATCTATAGTTCCTCATCACATATGGCGTGTACCAAATAGAAGTGATGTTCAATGAAATCTAAGATCTTCTCCATTCCTTTCAATCTTAGCAATAATGCCAAGATGTCCACAATCTCTCTTTTTAAATTGGTTCCAAAAAGAGTCCATGAAATTTTACTCTTTTTAGAAAGAGGTGTCTAGAACCAAGTCCTTTGCATGTCTACTCTTCTCAAAGTCTTCTCTTTATTGAACATCAATGCAGAGGATGAGAAGTCGATGTCACACTATTCTTCTTTCACTGGGATGCCAAATACAAATTTCATCAACGCTTTGTTTACAGAAAGAAAAATAGACTGATTGGATAACAATATTTTCTTTGTCTCTAGGTTGTATCTTTCAATACATTCCTTTACCAACTCTAGTGATTGCACAACCATGGGGCTTCCAGTAGCTTTAACTAATCCGCTTTCCTTCAATTTCTGGGTTATTGGGTGAATAGGTTGAGAGTTGAGCCTTTTGTGTAGATCACCTAAATCATAAAATTTGAATGAGGTATCTGAGAAGTTCTTCAATTCACTTTCCAAACCAATCAGATGATCATACCCTGCTTCTCTGATTTCCATTAGCTTATACTTTCATAAAAAGGATAAATTGTTTGATAAAATAGCCATTAAAATAATGAAGAACTATGTTTGGGAAAAAATTGATAATATAGATGCAGGAATTTGAATGTTGGTGCCATACGAATGAAATAAAGCACAACTTATAGTGGTAATGATAAGATTTGTAATAAACTTGATAGTTGACGACTATTTAAAACTTTTCACTTCCACCCACATAATGATTCATAAATTTGATGATCATATCATTCACTTAAATCTCATGTAGTAGTGAGATTGGCCACTTACCGAATCGGTTGAATTTGGTTTAATGGAAACTCCCCTCTTTACTTCAAAATCTAGAACAAGGGTTCATACCACAACTTCTTATGTGCAGGGGGGGAAACATAGAGTTATCTTTCCGCAAGCTTTCCTTTTCCTTTGATTCGGGATCACAGTGCAAGAAATACTCCTTTGGCACCTTGGGCACTTCATTTCCTTTCTGCACAAGGCTTTCTCCCTTTATTTCACAACTCGATTTGGGGAAGCCACGAATTGTATTCTCCACCTCAATCACTTGAACAATTGATTTCCTTTGCATTGGGCTGTTACTTTACTACCAATTCCATCTAACAACATCTTTCTAGTATCTCCGTAGAATATCCTTGCATGTAGTTTTTTAATTTTTTTTCTCCTTGTCCTTTGGAAATGAAGCTTTGAGTGTTTCCATTAGATGGAAAAGCACCATTGAGACCTTTTCTTTCTGAAGAGAGAAATAGTTAGAAGTATTTTCCTATGATTTAGTCATTTTCCCTATATATCCTCGAGATGAATCGTTGACTGTAGATTCCTAATGCATATCAAGGGCCCAGATTAACTTCTTTATAACCTAGCACTCGGGTCCATTGGACACATGGAGTCTTTTGAATGGAGCACAAATTCTCTTGCTTTATCATCGTATCCATTCATTTTAAAATCATAGCCTTTGATCTGAAATAACATCAATGATTAGGATATAATCTTAATCCTTAGGAAAGATTTTTCTTCGGATACACATTAGAAGATGTTCGCTTCCAAAGGATGAGCAACTAAAAGGTTGAAGTTCCATTTCTTTGCAAAGAAATGAACTCTAACTTTAGATCTTCATTTAGAGAGTTTCTTAGCTCTATATTTTTGCTTCTCTTAGTCTTTTCGTCATGAAGTGACTGGACGTATATTTGCGGATGCCATTTTTGCTTTGTTCTTTGGATTCTTGCTTAAAAAAGTTTGGCAAAGATAGATAGTTAGTGGAATGGGCTGGAATTTGATGGAGACATTCTTACTTGAGGTAGGAACAAAATTGCAAAACAAATATGACTTTCTTATCATCAAGAAGATGCTCAGAAAACAACCCACCTAAACCTAGATCACCTAAGACCTTAATGTAGTGAAACGACAAGAATCCCACATGGAGGTATAAGGGGAAGTGGAGCAGGGAAAATACTGAAAGGACACAAAAGGAAAGCCTTAGGATGTTTGATGAGAAGAGAGCTACCTAGGGGCTACCTAGACAAGAAATTGACCATAATTGCAATGAAAACACATCAAGCTAGAAGCTCACAAGGGATGGACTGCAAGTTTGGCAATAAATGGCTCTAACTGGGTAATTAGGCATGTAAATTCCTGAGTAGGGTCCTAGCATCTCTAGTTTCTCATAGCCAGAACAACAAACTTGAGCAGGGGCAATTACTAAGCTAAGCACACACCAAAAAGAAAACTAAACTAGGAAAGCATGAAACTAAGCTAAGAAAGCAGGAAACTAAGGTCTACCTAGACTAACCATCAACTCTAGGGTTTACCTTCTTTCAATTGTGAGATTGATACAACTTTAGGTCCTGACCATTATGACAGAGCCTCACCAGTGGGATAGGCCAAAATAAAAGAATTGTTCTGATTTACTTGCACAATTTTGAAAGGGGCTTTCCAAAGAGAGTCAAACTTATTTTGCATGCCTTGGGTACATGTCTCTTATCCCACAAAAAGACTAGGTCATATTTCATGAATCTTCTTGGTCTTACTTTCTTATCAAAGAAGCTCTTCACACACTTCTGATGCTCAGTTATATGGTCAACCAATTTTTTGCACTCTTCCTCTAGCTTGGTTAAGTATAGGATTCACCTTTTTTAGACCATTTTGAAATACTGGATCCTCAATCACTTGTTGCAACTTGTAAACATATAGCTCTAATGGAAGGGGAAGGCTAGCTTCAACTCCATATACTCGCTCAAATGGAGAAATACCAATGGCCTTTTTGGGTGTTACTCTATTTGCCCAAAGAGCTTCATGTAACTTCTTGTGCCAATCCTTCTGATTATTAGAGACAAGCTTCTTTATAATGTTGACCAGATTTTTGTTACTTGATTCCGCCTGACCATTTCCTTGGGGTAAATAGTCTGAAGAATGACTTAGATGGATACTATTTTCATAGTAGAATTCCACAATCTCCATTGAAGAAAAGTATGTAGCACTGTCTAGGACTAGCTTCAATGGGACACCAAATCTCACAAGGATATTTTCCTTGATAAAATCATAGACAACTTCAGATGTGGTTCTCTTGGTAGGATTTTCTTTCACCCAATTAGTAAAGTAGTTTTTAGTAGTGATAATGTATAAATGACCAGTAGAGGAGGAGGGATTAATTGGATAAATAAAGTTGATTCCCCACTACTGAAAGGGGCCTTCTATCACTACTGGTTTCAATGGTAAAGAAACCAACTAAGATTTACTAGAAAACATCTTACACTTGTCACATTGAGCTACCCATTTATAGGCATCTTTGAACATACCAGGCTAGTAATAACATTGCCTCATAATTTTATAAGCTATTAATGTAGAAGAGAAGTGCCCACCACAAGCTTCATCATGAAATGCTTGGAGCAACTTCTCTTGCTGAGGCTTATCCACACACCTTAGGAAGGTGCCATTGGTTGCCCTTTTATACAACTGATAATCATAAATAACATACTTTCTTGACTTAGTCCTAAGATGTCTTCTCTACTTGTATGTCAATCCATTAGGACACTCTCCATAAGTAAGGAAATAAGCAGCATTTGAAAACCAAGGATCTTGGAGGCTTACCATCAAAACTCTTGAGGTTTCTTCTTCTTTACTTGTCTCTTGGTTTTCTACAATTGTTCTACACAAATGACTACCTCAAACTAGTTTTGTTGGCTTTAATTTAATGCCATATTCCTGGACTTTGGCTATCCAAGCTCATCTGGTATTGCATCCTATCTCTTGTTGAGTCAAGATACTCTTGACTACTGAATCAGGAACATGCACAATAGAATGCAAATGTAAGACATAAAATTTGAAATTTTTAAGTGCTCTTACCACAACATAGGAATGCTTCTCCATCTAAAATTACCTCAGTTTAGGCTCCTTGAGAGGGTTACTCATGAAAGCAATAAGTTCTTGAATACCTTCCTTGTTTTCTTGCATGAGTATGGCATATAATGTGTAGGCTGATACATTACAGTACAAAATAAACTCTTTGGTATAATCTGGATGGACCATGACATGAGCCTTGGTTATGGCAGCTTTGATTTCATCAAAAGCCTTCCTTCCAAAGTCATTCCATTTGAATTTTTGACCTCTCCTCATCATGTCAATTATACACTTGGTAATTTTAGAGAAATCAGGAACAAAACATAAGTTATTTACCTGTCCAAAGAAGGACTTAATCCTAGATTTTATTGTTGGTAAGTTGAGCTGCTACATAGGTTTGACATGCTTAGGATCAATCTTAATGCCTTCTTGAGACACTATGTGATCCAATAACTTTCCCTCTATATGACCCAACAACTTTCCCTCTATAATAAAAAAGACAAATTTCTTGGGGTTAAGGGAGATTCTATGTTCCCTACATCTCATCAACACTTTCTCCAAGACCTTCAAATGATTTTCTCTTTTCTTGGAGAAGACTGTTAAATCATCCAAATAGATGACAATAATCTTATACTTTAAATCTGCAAAGGATGAATTCATGACTCTCTAAAAAGTAGCTCCAACATTAATTAGTCCAAAGGGCATTTTGTTATAAGAAAAGGTTCCCCAAGGAGTGGTGAACGCTCTTATAAATTGATCATTTGGATCTACTTCAATTTGATTGAAGCCTAAGAAACCATCCAACATGGACATCATTTTAGATCCTGCCACTGTCTATAGTAAATGATCCATGTTAGGGAGAGCATAGTTGTCTTTAAGAGAAGCTTGATTCAAATTTCTAAAGTCAACACAGATTTTGATCTTCCCACTCTTTTTTTGGACATGGACAATATTAGCTATCCAGGTTGAATGATGTATAGGATACACGATCCTTGATTTTGAAATCTTATGAATTTATCTGAAGATGGCATTTGAGATCATTGGGTTGTAGTTGCATTGCTTTTGTCTAAAAGGGATTGCATCAAGCTTAAGGGGAATCTTATGTTTAAACTTACCATTTTTGAAAGTTTTTAAATCCTCATATCCCCAAGAAAATAAATCTTGATATTGATAAAGCAACCCTTTAACCCCATTCCTTTCTTAATTATAACAAGTACTACCAATGTTAATCATCTTAGGCTCAAACTTAGTGCTTATATTCATTCCCTCAAAATCTCCATAGGTTCCACCTTTCCTACCTCTTTCTCTTCTGATATATGCATCATGTCTATTAAACAATTTTTCTAAAGAGATTAGGTGCCTAGGAATTTTGTTACCTTTTAGTTGGTCAACACCAACCTCCAAATATTTCTTGCTATTAGGGGAGAAGTCTCGAAAAGGACTTTAATTTCCTTCAAAGTACTTGTTAGTGAAAGGCTCGACTCCTTCTAGAAAACACTGGATTTTCTTATAATTGGTGAAGAATTGTCTTGTCATGATTCAATATTGTCAGGCACATTAGGTCTAAAGAGCACTTTGAACTTATATTCTTTGTCTTTGAATTTTGGATGAGGTAGCATAAGGGATGAGGAGGCAACTAACATATATACCCTTACATATTTCTCCCTTGGAATAACTTGTATAGAAAAGGCATCAAGGTCTTCTATTTCATCCCAAACTCTGCTCCTATAGTTTAGAAGTCTTGGGTTCTTCACAATATACTGACTTTAGACTTGCCTTACTATTAGTTCTGCATCATCTTGGGCTTTTAGGATTTTCCCACCTCTTTGTTTGGAAATAGTAATACCCAATAGTAACGCTTCATATTCTATAGTATTATTTTTATTTTTGAATTGCAGCTTATAAGAAAGTTGTGTTAAATCTCCCTTAGGGGAAATGAGCATCACACTTGCTCCATATTCGATAGTTGCATAACTTCCATCAAACTCTAAGGTCTAGATCCTTTGATCATTAGGAGGGTCTACTTCTTCTTATAGAGCATTGAAGTTAGCAAACATCATGTAGTTCCCAAAATCCATTTCTTGATACAAGATTTGGGCTTAAGGATCATCAGATTTTATAACAAGAAACTTAGATTTCTCCTCAGGTTCAAGCTTGATCTTTTTATTGCCAACAAGGATAATAGCATGAGAGCAATCTAGTTTAATTTCACCTCCCATATCCCTACAAAAACCCCACTTAAAAACGTGCCATAATTGGCAGGGATGTCAGCCACAAGGATAGTCAGGTGCCAGACATAACAACATTGCCAAAATAACCTTGGACACAATAACCCTGCCATAATATCCCAAGGACACAATAACTTAGGGTCACAATAACCCATGGACAAAATAACCCATAGTCATTCTAGATCAAGTTAGTATGCTTAAAAAGGGATTGTGAGTCACCATAGAGGATGTTTAGGTCATTTTTAGACCATGTGTCCATTATATACCCCTAAAATAGCCTTAAAACATCTTTAATATGCTTAAATAACTTATAAAATGGTAAACAATTATAAAAATAAAGACAAATTCGTGGGAATAAGCTAAATAAGAGTTATTATGAAAATATGTAAGTCAAAAGGCATTATGAAGAGGCATTAAGAGGATATATAAAGTGGTAAAATTAAGAGCTTAGAGAAGTAAAGGAAGGAAGAAGGGGAGAAGAATGAAGAGTGTGTAGAGTGATAAGAAAAAACGAAATCAAAATTCATAAAAAAAAATATTTTTTAATATAAAATTTTAAACATTATATTAAATTTTTCTAGGGGTTTCTATAAAGTATACAAAAATAAATATACTTTTAGGGAATCAAGAAATTCTTCATAATTTTTAATATATATGATGCCTCTTCAATTTTTAAAAAGTCAAAAAAATAAGAAATTAATCATTTTAAATGGTTACACATATTTGATTCATCAAGAAGGTATCAATAAAATAATTTGGTGTTGTGTAGAATATTTTACAAATAAATGTTCAAGTCGGTGCTGTACTACTACAACACAAACATAATCTGGTGATGTGATTAGTAGTACATGACATAATCATGCTCCAAAAATTGAAATGATCTCTGTCAAACAAAAGTTGAATGAAATGAAAGACATGGCGTGCTTGACTCAAGACTCTACAAGAAATATCATTTCTACTACATGTTCTAATATTTCATTACTGTTAGCAGGAGCAATACCATCAACCAATGCATTATCCAAAATGATTCAAAGGAAAAGAATAATATTTGAAGCACCACCACCAAATCCGTAGACATCAAGAGATCTTATCTTACCAATTGAACATACAATTACCAATAGAGGGGAAAAGTTTCTTTATCATGACAAGAATGATGAGAATCATTTTTAAATATTCACCACTACACAAAATTTGTAACTACTAAAAGAATCTGAAAATTGGTTTAGTGATGGTACATTTAAAACAATACCAAGTATATTTCAGCAGTTGTACACAATTCATGGCTTGAAAAATGATGCAATATTTCCACTCGTTTATATTCTTATGACCAACAAAACAAGATCCACTTATACACAAGTACTTGTAAATTAAAGCAACTGCAACCTGATCTAAACCTAAAAACTATACTTATTGATTTTGAATTAGGTTTCAAGGGAGCTATTTCTGAAATTTTTCCAAATATCACTATTTGAGGATGTCTTTTCCATTTCTCTCAGTGCTTGTGGAGAAAAGTTCAAGAAGTAGGTCTACAAACACGTTACAGTGTCAATGAAGTATTTTCATTTGAGATCAAAAAACTAGTTGCATTAGCTTTTGTGCCTCATATATATGTAATCAATGGATTTGAAATACTTCTACAATCTCCTTATTATATAGAACATGAGGACAGTTTGAAACCCATAATTGATTATTTTGAAGACACATGGATTGGAAGACTAACTAGAAGAGGCAATAGACGGTCACCCAAGTTTCCAATCACAATGTGGAACTACTATTCACCTATTCAAGATGATCTTCCCAAAACTAATAATTCTATTGAGGGATGGCATAGAGGATTTAGTGAATTGCATCAATCATCACATAGCTCAATCCGGAGATTCATCAAAGCAGTGAAAAAAGAACAGGGTCACCAAGAGAATACAATAGAGAAATATATGGCTGGACACACTACACAACCAAGTAGGAAAAAATAACATGAACTCAAAGAAAGACTAAAAATACTAGTTGATGGCTATTACAATAATAATATTTTAGATTATATAAGAGGCATTGCTCATAATTTGACACTTTAATTGAAAATTCGAATAAATTTTTTTCTTAGAAATATACTTGTAATTTATAAATTTGGTTTTCCTTTCTCTATAATCTTATGGGGTTATTTTGTCCATGGGTTATTTTGACTTCGAGTTATTTTGGATTGGTTTATTATGACCCTAGGTTGTTTTTTCCTTGGGTTATTTTGTCTAGGGTTATTTTGGCTGGGTTATTATGTAGTCAATTTTATTCTCTTTGCTGGGTGTGCAACTAGGGCTACTTGGGCATCCTTTACTTCACCTAATAGGGGGACTTGTTTTGCATCCATAGAGTAACAATGCCCAAAGGTCTTAGTTAAGGGCAAGCCTAAGGCACATGCAAAAGTAGAAGGAATGACATTATTTAAGGCACCCAAGTCAATTATGTAATTACTCAATTTCTAACCATTTACATATAAGGACACATAGAATGGATTGAGTTTTTGACCAAGAGAGGTAGCTAGGCATGAAGATTCTTCTTCCTTGAATAACATGGGTAGGTCTAGTTCTTCATAAGTAGGGGAACACGCACTAGTACATGGTTGATCATTAAGAATTGTAGTATTGACATTGTGATGAGTTTTATCACTAGTTTCTCCTTAGTAATAATCCACTAATTTTTGTAGTTCAATAGGATGAGACTTCAAGTAATATAGGGAGAAACTTGAATACAATAATCTTTGCAAGATTGGATGATATCAAATGAGGTATTAGACTTACCACTTTTCTTTGCTTTTGATTGTTCCCTCCTTGAAGTAGAGGGGGTAGATGTGCTGGCCATAGCCAGTGACTTGGTAGAAGCATTGTTCCAAACATGGACTAAGCTTGTCAGATTTTTATTCCTTTGATTTATTGTTGCTACAGTCATTTCTACTCCATCCAAGGTGGAAAAAAAACCACCTCCTATCTTCAAATCTAATTCATACTCCAAGTAAAATGTTCTAAAGTTTCCAAGGGGAACATAATAATCTTCACTTTTAGGGTATTCCACTATTAACTCATTACTTGCATTTATTTTCTTGTATCTATTCATTTACAGACATGAATCACCATCATGATCTGCTCTTAAGTGGAATATGCACATGCTCTACTTCTTAGGAACTGCCTCAATGGCAAGCTTTTGTTGAGCAAGTGTTAATTGTAAGGATTTTCCTTCATGTTGCCTTCTAGATACATCTTGGTAAGGCTACTGGAATGAAGGAACTATCTTACCCATTTGCCTTTTCATGGAAATCATCTCATTTGACAACTTTTGAAGCATTGCTTTCGTATTATTGGCTATACTGGTAGCAATATTCATGGAAGTTCCACTTGGAAAATCTCTTTTTCATTTTTCAGCTACTATCAAATCATCTTCTAGTTCTATTACCAAAGTTTGAGTAGCTTGGAGGGTTTTCCACATGTGCTCTTCTAATTTGAAAGCTAATATCTAGAGGTATAGAAGTGATGAAGAACATCTTTTGATTATCTGCAGTTGGCTTACTTACAATAGGAATTCAGTTAACCAACTTGTTAAATCTTCCAATGAAGTCTCTCATGGGAAAACTTGGTTCCTTCTTGATTTGAGTGAATTGAGACAATAAAGTATGTTAATCTTCTGTACTTTTATAGCATGTCTCAAATCGATTTCACACATCATCCCAGGTTGTGATGCATCCCATAGGGAGACGTTGGAACCAATCAGCCACATTTTCAAATAATGTCTTAAAAAATATTCTTACGACCACATCTTCATGTTGAGGATAGAAAATGCTACAAGCTGCAAAGAAGACAACAATATGTTCATTTGCAGAGACTTTCCCAGCACCATTGAATTTAGGGAAGTTCTTTTGAGAGGCTCTTGGTAAGAAATTATTAGCAACAAGTCATAGGGGGGCAATAGCATTACCCTAAGGCTCAACCATTGATGTAGGAAGAATAACTGGTATGGGTTGGAAGGTGACATTAGTTGGGGCTACAACCATTGATGTAGGAAGAATAACTGGTATGGTTGGAAGGTGACATTGGTTGGGGCTATAGCTCTGTATAAGGTGAGAGTGTTACACAAGGACAAAATTTGAGTATGAAAGATAGGAGGAATAACTACATCTTTGGGAAATAGGACGTGGTGGTGGAAATAATACCCTACAAATACCTTGAACACTAGGTCCCTTGAGCAAGTTCTCCCTCTTCTCAAAGGATCTTCTAATATTTAAAAATCAGCTTTCCTTAGCTCTTCAAATAATGGATCAATTTGTCCTCAATCACAAACACTCCTGGTATATTTGGGATCTAAGGATAAACTAATTCTATGCACAACTGGTGTGCTTGTCTCAATCTTCTTTGCTGCAACACACCTTCTCGGTACTCAACACTAACTTCTTCTCTCTCTAATGCAAATTTGACTCTTCTATCCTCATCTAAGAATTTTCTATTTATCCAGGTGAGTGTATTCAAATGATTATAATATCTTCTTGTTCATCTTGAAAGCCAAGGTTGGGCTAAATTTCTGGAATTTGACCTTCATGAGGCAACACCATTTTTCCTCATGTGTTAACAGGCACAACTTGATGAATGTGTGAGGGCCAATAAGGATGGAATCCAAAGTTACTCTAGTAAAGCCATAGATAGAATTACTAAAGATAACTTAAATAATGAAAAAAAGCACATGATTTTATCTTTTAGTGAAGGGAAAGATTTGATTTAGAGATTCTAGAAATGTTCCCAAGCATATTCACCAAAAGCTATTGGTTAACAATTTGTCTTCTTTGGATTTGGTTTATACCTTGACTCTTAATATGCCCAGTGTGATGGAAAAAAAGAGAGTTAACGATAGAATGGGTCAATGTAGTAATCTATTAAAGAACCCTAATTTGAAAGGTACAACTCCCTTGTGGTACAACAATTTGAAAAGATTTTTTTTTAGTAGATCAACTAATTTTGGGCGTATGCTCTTAACCAGAGAGAAGAAGAGGTATAACTAGATTTCCTAACACTTCAAGCAATCTAGGCCAATTTCATATTATGACTCACAATCTCCATAGATATGAATGTTTTAAGTCATTGTTAAGCTCATCTAACACCTAAAATGCAATCTATTCTATCTTCTAAAGCAAGATGGGACAATGTAAAAACTTACTAGTAATGCACATTGCATGAGAAGAGAAAGTATGGTCAAATAGACAACAACCAGATTGCCCTCATTGTCGAGATCTAAAATTACTCAGATTGCTTTCTATTCAGTCCCTTTCATTAACCAAATCCTAAACTTCTCACAAATCAATGAAATCAATGAAAAGAAGAAACAAAACCTAGTTTATTTACAATCTTATAGTTTTCACTAACAACATGTTTCATTCCAAGGACAATAAAAGACTTAAATGAATAGCAAGATTAAAATGCAAACGTAGATTCTCACATAGTCGTCCCAGCTTCAGGGGTTTGCGCACATAATAATTTTTTGATCTTATTTTTTCATCAAAAAGTTACACTTTTAGGCCTTCATAGGAATGGCCAGTTACATTAATGATTACTCTGTAGAGTATCTTTGAATCATTCTAATAATAGGGTTGAGTAGAGGGTCATTAGTTACAAAAATATAGCCTTCGAGAAGAATGCCTAATATGGCCACAATTTTAGAACTTGAGAAAGAGAAGAGGTGACACTTGTCAAAGAGAGTGTCAGAGCATCAATTTTTCTTTGGGGTCACAACCTTAGCTCTATATTATTTCATTGCATAAGTTACATTTCTTTAGTTCATTGACACCTAGGATGAGAATGTTATCATCTCTAATCATCCAGTAATAATGAATTTCTATAATTTTGTCAATGCTAGAGATATTTGATTGGAGCTTCTCCCATGCTCTCCTTACAATGGAATCCACTAATGAAAGCTCCAAGATATTTGACATCTAGAAGATTGATGGGTTGGTAGCTTCATCTAAAAATGCTAGAAATTTAGCTTTCATTCGTTCAATATTCACCAATTGACCATTATTGGTGACATATGATTCAATATGCAACACCTTTAGATGTTCAAATTTTTTATCCATGACTTTTTGCACTAAACCATGTACATCCTTTAACTCATTTTTAAACATTACCGAGTTGTCAACTTTGAATTCCAATGATTACTTCCAATGAAGCAATGGTTCTTAACCCATTTGAAGAATCCCATGAGTCATAGCAACATTAGTTTTCATATCAATTACCTCCTACAACAAGGCCAATTTCTGTGTTAGACTCTCTGATGCATTGTGCATTAAGGTCTAATGACTGGACACTACTTCTATTAATTTGTTGGTATCTAGTAGTAGGTTTCCAAGGTTCTTGATGGTGGGGGGGGAGCAGGGGGGTGGTCCTTGGGTCTTCATTTAATCAATCTAGGCACAACCAATTTGACCAAATTGCCTCTCCTAATGTAGCTTTAGTAGAAGAGTCTTGTTCTTGTCAACACTTGGGTCAAATGTTCTTGTAGAGGTGCTTCCAAGTGCAGCTTTGATGTACTTCAAAAATTATTTATTTGAGGCCTTGAGTGCCTCTTTCTTTGCCCTCAATTCTTCTAGTCTATCCTCGATCTTCTCATTTGTTGATTTCCAAATGTTGACCATAGAATCATGCGCTGGAATGCCTATGTCAATAGTTCTGATATGGAAATCATTCATAATAATTTCTTGAAATCTTCCCTCCTTCCGAGGTTCTGCAATCTCTACTAGCATATGATGAGTAGAGGAATTAGTAGACAATGCCACTATAGTCTTCTGCTTCTTTACCTTCTTTGATCCTAGCTGAGTCAAAGTTTCTTGCACAATGAGGTCCTTGGATGGGGCAGCTTCCTCACATCTTCTTTTCTTCTAATCAATAGTCTCTTCCAACCACGAATCAATTGAAAGGACATTGATTGGTGATTGCAAGGCTATGAGGTCAAATAGCTTCCACACACTAGAGGTGTTATCTTGCTTTGGGAAACAGTAAGAAAAGTAGTTACCTTGGTGAGTGAGAGGGATAGAGTGTCACCTTGTTTAGATGCCTATTTCTCTTGACCATCTAGGGAATTATTGTCTCCATCCAGGTTGATGAATTGCACAGGGGAGGAAGGCTAACCACTAACTTCTCCCACTCCTTCTCTTTGTTTGTCTCATCATCCCCAACCTTTCTTGTGTTTGGTAGAGATCCTCCTCCTCAGGTTGGAGTAATTTGAACATTCTTTTCAAGAGGTTGGTCTCCTCCTCCACTAACAGATTGTGTTGGTCCAACTGATGATGAAGTAGCAACAATCATGGATGTAGCAGTAGTTGATTGAGCTATTTTAGAAGCTAATCCACTAGTAGAGCTTTCACTTCTAGTTTTTTTCTTCCTTGTTCTTGTCCATTCCATCCACTTGTCTATCCTTTTGATGATTCCATGCACTAGGACTTCCATTGTGTCAACAACATAACCTTCATGCAAAGTTGACACAATGAGGGTCTTCTTGACTTGCTCATAGGTTGAAGGATGCATGTAGGAGCCATCATCTACAAGATCATAAACATCAATAGTATCATTATACAATTTAATTTAATTTATTGCTAGCCTGGACCAATACCTCTCCCTGGTCTAGTATTCATCATAACATTTGACCCCATAGTCTTCAATATCTGTGACATGTCTATGAGCATATCCAAGCTTCAAATGATCTTTCAAAAAGTTCACTGGGTCATATTGAGGTCTTATTACCTCATTATCAATTAGTTTAATCTTTCTCTCAAATCTTTTGACTAGATTTTAGTCGTCAGATGTTGAAGTACAAGAGTTTGGTCCTACTATTTATGGGAAGGAAATATTGACTATTTTCTTCACATTAGAGCACAAGGTGTTCACCTCTAGTATTTGTCTAAGTAGTTGAACAAGAACAATTTTGTCCTTAGGATACCTAGGAAGCCTTTTGGGGAAACCATCAAATGCACCAATCTCCAGGTAGGAGAAAGACATAAATTGGATGAAACAACATATGAATTGGCCTACAACTGTATAGCCTCAGATGAAAACCTCCACTCAGGGAAACCTTGAAATTCTTGACACAACCTAATTGTAAAGGCATCATTAACCTTTAAATATTCTTTAAAGATCCTTTGTAGCTATGGGTGGGGATAGAAATCATACACCCTCATGTTCTCATCATAGTCTTCAAGATTGGGAAGACCGGACTAGAGGTGATGTGTGGCTAAGGCATATATTAGATATGAAGACATATAGAGTTTCCTAAATGCCTTAGCCAAATTTAGTTAAGAAACAAGCTCTTCATATATGATCTAAGCCTAATCAATATGCAGTCCCTCAACACATATGGTGTGTACCAAATACAAGTGATGTTTGATGAAATCTAAGATCTCCTCCTTTCCTTTTAATCTTATCAATAATGCCAAGATGTCCACAATCTCTCTTTCAAATTGTTTCCAAAAGGAATCTATGACATTTTACTCTTTTTGGAATGAGGTGTCTCGAACCAAGTTCTTTGCATGTCCTCTCTTCTCAAAGTCTTCTTTTCATTGAACATCGATGCAGAGGATGAGAAGTTGATGTCATAGTATTCTTATTTCACTAGGATGCCAAATGCAGATTACATCAACACTTTATTTACAAGAAGAAGAATAAACTGATTGGTTAGTAATATATATTTTCTTTATCTCTAGGTTGTATCTTTCTATACATTCCTTTACCATCTTTGGTGCTTGTACAACCATGGGGAACCTGACAACTTTAACTAATCTACTTTATTTCAATTTCTTGTTTATTGGGTGAATAGGCTAATAGTTGAGCTTTTTGTGCAGATTGCCTAAATCATAAAATTTGAATGAGGTATCTAAAAATTTCTTCAATTCACTTTCCAAACCAATTAGACGATCATACCCTGCTTCTTTGATTTCCATAAATAACCATTAAAACAATGAAGAACTATGTTTGGGAAAAAATCTAATCATATAGATTTGGGAAATTGAACATTGGTGCCACACAAATGAAATAAATCACAACTAATGGCAATAATAGAAGGATTTGTAATAAATTTGATGGTTAATTGCTATTTAAAACTTTTTTCTTCCACCCACATGATGATTCATAAATTTGATGATCATATCATTCACTTAAATCTCATGTAGTAGTGAGATGATACATGAGCATCCTAGGCTTTCTTGCAATCTTGCATGTTGGAGCCGAGTGCCAGTGGTTTCCAATTTTCTATTGCTATCGAGCTATTCAGTGGATGTCGAGTTACTATAGCTCTAGTGGATGTCGAGTTACTATAGCTCTAGTGGATGCTAAGTTACTGTAGCTTTAGTGGATGTTGAGTTACTATAGCCCTAGTGGATGCTGAGTTATTGTATCTCCTAGTGGATGCTAAGTTACTGTAGCTCCTAGTGGATGCCAAGTTACTATAGTAATCTAGTATTGACCAAGTGTTCCTTCATGTGTCAAGTGAACCTATTGGTGTCAAGTTTTCTATTGGTGCTAAGTGTTACAGTATGTGTTCAATGCCAGTATTGGTTTTGGTTCTGTTCGTGACAAGTTATCTGTGAGCTGACTTTTGGCATTTAATTTATGTATGGGTATTTAATTTGTGTTGTGGCCAACTTGTGGCTCAACATATATTTAATGTGAGGGATTTAATCTAGTTTGTAATGCACTGGGATGACTTGTGGCTTAGTTGGGTATAAGTAAAGGGTTTTGTGGAGTCTTTAGCATAGTTGGAGGATTCATTCATTCAAATGATTGAAGGGGATTGTGTAGATGTGAATTTTGAAGAGCTAGGGTTGCGGCTTGAGAACCAAAGAATTTTCTTGGTGGACTTGAGGGTGCAAGTGCTAATTTTCTTAGTGTTCTTATCTACTTGTGAATCTGGACTAGATAGAATCAAGTTGTAAGTGGATCTTGTTGGATCTTGCAGAACTAATATTGTAACTACTATTTGTATTTGGCCCTAACCTAGAAGGCCTTATAGCCAAGCATATTGCATGTAATCAGTTATATCTATGAATATAGAGTTTTGATTTGGTATTAGATCTTTTCTTGTTGTTGCTTTGTTGTATTGTTTTTTCTGTGTGGTTGTTTGCTGGGGGCTAGGAAATCTCCTTTGGGGATTATTTTGCTTTGCACTACATCAAGTGGTATTAGAGCCAAGGTTTTCCTGAGTGTGTGGATAGATCACCAAAGATGAGGTAGTTTACACCAGGACTTGCAAGAAGGTTGATTGATCTTCTAAATTGGTGGATCTGTTGCTTAGGGTTTGCTAAAATTTTGGAAAATACCTCCAAGAAGATTGGACCTAAGGGAAATTGATGATCTTAGTGATGTTATGGAAGAAAGGATCTTAGAAAAGGTAAGAGCAGAGTTCAGATATGAGATTGCATTGATGAAGAGTGACATGATTGCTAAAATTGTAAGTGCTTTAGGTGGTGTACCTAGGCATGCGGGCACTGAAGGTAGTTATGAGGAAGTTGCTGAAGACTTTGAAGTTACTAGATCTAGTGGTGAGGAAAAAACTAATTGTGTGGAGAGACCTATGGAATTAGGGATGGTCAATTCACTAGACCTGGATCTCAGTTGAAGTTGAAGCATAAGATGGAGGTTTCTAATTTCTTAGGTACTTTGACTCATGAAGACTTAATTGATTGGATTGGTTAATTTGAAGACTACTTTGAGCTTGAGAATATTGAGGGTTCACTCAGAGTGAGGCTGACACAAACTAAGTTGAAAGGACATGCTTATCTTTGGTGGAAAGAATTGCAAAGAGATAGAGAGGAAGAAGGTGAAATGAAGATCACTAGATGGAGGTTGATGGTGACTAAGTTGAAGGCTAAGTTCATTCCTACTAATTATGAACTTGAGTTGTTTAAGAGATTGTAGAATCTAAAATAGAAAGATATGACTATGAAAGATTATACCAAGGAATTCTACAAGTTGACTATTCAGTTTGGTCATAGAGAATTGTCAAAGGAAAATGTAGCTTGGTACATAAATAGTTGAGATTCATTATGTAGGATGAGGTTGGTATGCTGAATATTTCTTCAGTTGACTTATTAGTATGCTCTAAAGGCAGAGGATAAGTTGAAGAGGAAAAGATAAAGTAATGCTAGAGGAAAGGAGAAGCAAGATAGCTTGGCACAAGCTATACCGAGTGCTAAAGGTGAACAAAAAATTTTTGATCAAAAAAGGAGAATAGGTAGAGGTGAGTTTATAGGTAATTATTTTAGATGTGGGAAAGAAGGGCATAGATATTTTGAATGTCCACCTAGTAGGACAACTACTGTTGTGAATGAGGTTGTAGTTCAAGATAGTCAACCTGAGCAAGGAGAAAGTTTGGTGGCTCAAAAAGTACTGGTTGGTGAGAGGGCATTGGATTCTTGTTAGAGGACTAGTTTGTTTAGGACTTGTTGTAAGTCTTGTGGTAAAGTCTGCAAGGTGATCATGGATGGTGGTAGTACTGATAAACTTGTTGCTAAGGAGATGGTTCAAAAACTTGGTTTGAAGAGAGTGAGAAATCTTTATCCTTATAGGATTGGTTGGTTACAAGGTGAACATGCTTTGGAAGTGATGGGGCAATGCCTTGTTGATTTCCAGATTGGGCAGTATAAGGATCAAGTTTTGTGTGATATTTTGGACATGAACAATTGTCATGTGTATCTTGGTAGACCTTGGTAGTATGATTGTAGGGTTATGCATGATTCTGTCAAGAATGTGTTCATTGTTGAGAAAGGTGGCAAGAAGTTTTCCCTGATTCCTTTGCAGAATGAAGAGCTCAGTAGGAGGAACTTAAGTATTGGCAGCCAAGTTGAGTTGGCAAATTCTGAGAAGGTTGGAGATTAGTGTGGAAAGTAGACTTGTACCACACCTAAGATGGATGTGAAGAAGTAGAAGAAGAACAAGGGAAAGAGTGTACAAGTTGAAAATTTGGAGGATATGTATGTGAAAAACTAGTTTGGGATTTATGTGCTGAATCCCAAAAGATGTTCTTCCAATTACTAGAACATATTTTTGAACCAGGGGTGTTTGATGCAGGAGAATCCTAGACTTTCTTGCAATATTGCATGTTGGACCCAAGTGCTAATGGTTTCCAATTTTTTGTTGCTGTCGACCTATTTAATGAATGTCGAGTTACTATAGCTCTAGTGGATGCTGAGGTACTATAGCTCTAGTGGATGTTGAATTACTGTAGCTCCTAGTGGATGTCGAGTTACTATATCTCCTAGTGGATGCTGAGTTACTATAGCAATCTAGTGTTGACCGAGTGTTCCTTAATGTACTGAGTGAACTTGTTGGTGCCGAGTGTTCTTGTATGTGTTGAGTGCTAATATTGGTTTTGGTTCTATTCATGACAAGTTGTCTAAGAGCCAAATTTTGGAATTTAATTTATGTATGAGTATTTAATTTGTGTTGTGGCCAAATTGTGGCTCAACATATATTTAATGTGAGAGATTTAATTTAGTTTGTAATGCTTTGGGCTGACTTGTGTCTTAGTTAGGTATAAGTAAAGGGTTTTGTGGAGTCTTTAGCATAGCTAGAGGATTCATTCATTTGGAGGAGTGAAGCGGAATTTGTAGATTCAAATTTTGAAGAGCTAGGGCTGTGGCTTGAGAACCAAAGAATTTTCTTGGTGGACATGAGGGTACAAGTGTGGATTTTCTTGGTGTTCTTATCTAGTTGTGGATCTGGACTAGCTGGAATCAAGTTGTAAGTGGATCTTATTGGATCTTGCAGAACTAATATTGTAACTACTATTTGTATTTGGCCCTAACCTAGAAGGATTTATAGTCAGGCATATTGCATGTAATTAGTTATATCTATAAATGAAGAGTTTTGATTTGGTATAAAATCTTATCTTGTTGTTTCTTTGTTGTATTGTTTCCATTGCGTGATTGTTTGCTGGGGGCTAGGACATTTCCTTTGGGGATTCTTGTGCTTTGTACTGCATCATGAGATTAGCCAGTTACTAAATCAATTGAATTTGGTTTAATGGAAACTCCCCTCTTTACTTTAGAATCTAGAACAAGGGTTCATACCACATCTTCTTATGTGTAGGGGAGGAAACATAGAGTTATCTTTTCACAAGTTTTCCTTTTCCTTTGATTCGAGATCATAGTGCAAGTAATACTCCTTGGGCACTTTATTTCCTTCTTTTCCACACAAGGCTTTCTCCCTTTATTTCCCAACTTAATTTAGGGAAGCTGCAAAATGGATTCTCTGCCTCGATCACTTGAACAATTGATTTCCTTTGCATTGGGCTATTACTGTATGACTAATTCCATCTAACAACATCTTTCTAGTATCTCCATAGAATATCCTTGTATGTGGTTTGTAGAATTTTTTTTCTCCTTGTCCTCCAAAAATGAAGCTCTGAGTGTTTCCATTAGAGCTAAAAGCACCATTTAGACCTTCACTTTTTGAAGAGAGAAACAATTATAAATATTTTCCTTTGCTTTAGTCATTTTCCTTATATATCCTTGAGATGAATTGCTAACCATAGATTCCTCATTTAGTAATGCATATCAAGGGTCCATATTAACTATTTAATAACCTAGCACTTGGGTCCACTAGACACATGGAGTCTTCTGAATGGAGCGCAAATTCTTTTTTTTTGTTATCATTGCAACGATTCATTTTTAAATCACAACCTTTGATTTGAAATAGCATCAACGATCAGGATATGATCTTAATCCTTAGAATTTTTTTTGCTTCGCCCAAAGGATGGGCAACTGAATGGATGAAGTTTTGTTTCTTTACAAAGAAATGAACTCTGACTTCAGATCTTCATTTTGAGAGTGTCTTAGCTTTATATTTTTCTTCTCTTGGTCTTTTCATCATGAAGTGGCCAAACATATATCTGTGGATGCCACTGTTGCTCTGTTCATCAAAATCTTTCTTAATGAAGTTTTCTAAAGAAAGATAGCTAGCAGAATGGGACAAAATTCAAAGGAAACATTCTTACTTGAGGTAGGAACAAAATTACAGTACAAATAGGACTTTCTTCTCATTAGAAAGATGCTTAAAAAAAACCCACCTAAACCTAGATCACCTAAGACCTTAATGTAGTGAAATGACAAGAATCCTGCATGGAGGTATAAGCAGAAGTGGAGCAGGGAAAACTCGGAAAGGAGGCAAAAGGAAAGCCTTAGGATGTTTGATGAGAAGAGATCTACCTAGGGGCTACTTAGACATGAAAGTGAACATAATTGCAATGAAAACACATCAAGCTAGAAGGTCACCAGGGATGGACTGAAAGTCTGGTGAATTCTTGATGGATAGTTAACTGAGTGAGGTGTGAGATAGGCTTCAATTCACTAAGATAGGTGGAGGAAATCGAATTATGTTTTTAGAGATAGATGAGTGAGGTGTGGAATGAGAGTGGAATTGGGCTTGAGTTAGAGGGAATAAATAATGCCCTAACTCATGTAAGTAATCTAAAGAGGGATTTTAGACATGGAAGAGGAGATGATGTGTTTCAGTTAAGGTGGGTGAGGTTGCTCAATTGGCTAGATGATATGGAAGGTGGATGGATTTGTTAGAGAAAAGGTTGGTGGGTGAGCTTAATTAAATAAATAGATTATTTATTTAAAAAGGATAATTATTGGTGCATATTATTTAATTAATTTAATTAATTAATTTAGTTAATTAAATTAATTATTTAATTAAAAGAAGAATATTTGGTGCATGAGTTGAGTTTAGGTAATTGCTAGTTTAGAGGATGAGTTTATGGGTGGAAAGATTTAATTAATTAGATAAATTACATAGAGAGGGATTTTTAGAGACTAAATTAAATGGGTTTTACATTTCTTTAATTTAATAGAGGAAGGGGGATTTTATAAATAAATTAGACTATTGATTATCTATTAATTTGGCTATAATTAATTAATTAAATAAATTGATTATGGGATAGTGCTACAATTATTAAATATTTAATATTAAATTAAAATATTCTTTAGAGGATGACTAAATTTGATTACAAATATACGTGATCAGATTTAGGTGTCTACATTTTGCCCCTATTTGATATAGTGTTTGTACAACACTATTTTGAAGATGATTTTAAATAATAGATGACATGAAGAAGGTTTTAAAGTGACTAGGGTGCCCTAGTCTTGATAAAAGACTGCAATGTGTGATGCCCCCTCGAGATGATGAGGAGGAGAGAAAATGAGAGTAGATGGAATCTCAAAAAGTAATAAAATTGGGGTGAGATGGAGGATGCACAATGGATGAAATAGGTTTAAAAGTGACTTATACTCTCATTATGGGAATACAAGAAAATGGGAGGTCAATTGTACAAATTAGACAAATTTCTGAGGTAGGATGGAGGACATGAGGGATTATGCTTTTTAAATTGAACCCATAGGATGTGGTGGATGAATGGGTGGGATTTTGGAAACTTTGTAGGATTTTTATGGGATTTTGGGAGGGGTTTCAAGATTGGATAAGGATGTAGGATAAATGTTGATAGGATGATTTTAGGATTGATGCTGATAGGATAAAATAAACACTTTTTGGGGTTTCCTTTTTATGAATGGAGGGATGAGATGGAATTCATTTGAATCTTGAGCGTGGGATTCTCCACAAAAGGAATCACCATGTAGTTGAGCACTTAGTTTAATATAGGAATATCGGTGACTGGCCAAGGTTACCAAGAACATCAAGGCCTAGTCATCATTTTTGCATAAGACAGACTCAAAAAAAGCACACAAGGATTGCCCCAACATCACAAGTGAAACTCAATAGGAATCAAAGTTAAAATGACACTTGGTAACCAAAAAAAAGTGATATTTCCCAAGTGCACCATGTAATCATAAATGATCATCTGCTTGGATATGCAAGGGTTATACCCAACGTACTCACATTTAGAAAATAAAAAATAAAGATAGACCAAGACATATCTCATTGATTGCCCCATTCACAACACACCATGATATGAATGATTGTGGCGAGCTTGAGGAGGGAATAACCATATTGTTCAAAAAAGATAATCAAGAACTAAAATTGAAATCCAACATCAAAAGAAAGTGTAAATAGACAAAAATAACTGTGTGCTAAAGAGATCAATAGAACTCAATACTAACAGACCCAAGTCTGTGAGAGGAAAGATGTGTCCTAAAAGGACTCATCGGTAGAACTTAGTGCCTAGATTCAATAACAACCAAAAATTCTAAGGATAAAACTTTAGTGATAAAGGATTGTACATAAGGACTCTTTGAAGTGTGAAGCAATGAGAACTAAAGGACCTAATCTAACATGAACTGACATGAGATTGGGCTATGTATCATAAGATTCACTGAAGACTGATAAGATGATGACTAACAAAGTATGAGTTGATGACTGGTGATTGATATGGGGTATGGTATGTACAATGAGGTTGATTGAGATATTTACAAGGATGACATTGTATAGGAGCTATGTACAAGGGATGGAAAGGATTTGTTTGTAATATGTACAGGGGTATGATACATGGATTTGATATAATGTGAAACTATCATGATATAATACTACTCTGATGTTGATTCCAACCTTAGGAACTGGGATAGTGATACATACATTGCTGTGATGTGATGCTAGAACAATGTTGGTTAAAAATTTGTCCTCCTATTATATTTTATAATCTTGACTATTTGATACCCAATGTTTGGAAAGACAAAAGGATGTTTACCAAAAAATGGGTTAGTGTATGTATTATATGAATACCCTCTGAATTAAATAGGTGCAACTCCCTACGATTTGTTATGACATGAAATGAATATTATTTTATGAGATCAAAAATCTTAACATTATAAGATCTTATCCTAAGAGCAGTAAAGGATAACCAAATTTTTTGTAGGCACAAAAAAATTAGGGAAAAAAAAATGGACAACCTATCACACCCAATGGAGTGACTGTAATTTACTATCTTGAGATCCCAGACTCTTACTTCTATTCTAAATGCAGTGTTAACCATCTAAATGCAAAGAGGGATGGAGAAAGAGATGCACATGAGGGAAAATGGAATTTATTTGACTACTAGACTTGAATGAAATGGAATTCAACAAGTTACTAATAGATTCATACACATCTATTCTTCAATTCCTAATGAAACTATCTAACATGATATGAAATAAACAAGAGAGGAAGCATAATCATATATGAAACAAGTAAATGGAATCACTCCTACTGAAAATATCAAAATGAAATGGAATCCACCTGATTATCACAGGATCACATATGATTGTCCTTCAACTCCTAATGCAGAACCAGTCTAAGAATGGGCAACAAAACATGACAAGAAAATAGGGTAAATGGAATTATAGACCAATTCACCATCAAGTTTGCCAACCCCTATATTGACAAATGAGGTTACATTTATAGTTCTCTATCATTTCTTCATTTTGATAGAGAAACAATCATATAATAAAAAAATGAGAATAAAATATAAAATTATCCAATCTGTATCATGATATGAGCATGTGGTAGCTCTTCTATTGACGATTTTGAATCCCTAGTATTCCTAAAAATACTCCATGACTGTTTGTCTTAATGTAATTCTATGAAATCCTATAGAAAATTGTTAATTCTTCATATTCTACTATTTTGTGTCAACATATGTATTTTGTATTCCAATGGTCACTGAAACTTTGAATTCCCATCATTGATCTCAAATCAATGGTGAAGATTAAATTATTATAAACCTTCTTTTTCTTTTCCTTTATAATATCCTCCGTGGATTGACTGAGTACATGTGTCTTCCATCATGATGTCTCTAGAATAATGATCAAGCAACTTGACATAGTGAGATAGCAACAAACATAGATTTTTTTCTGATCTAATGGTGGTAATAAAATGATGTTCAGTCTCTTTGTTTTGCGGCGTAGGTCCCTCTGTCCAACTAGGCACATCATGGTAGACAAATGACATTAATTCATTTCTTTGAAGATCTGACATTGACCAAGTGTTTCTTCATGAAATTTGATGGCCCAAAGGACATGTGGCTTTTTGTCACTTTGTCACTTAGATTATCAAACAAACATTTTTTTTATGATGACATAATAACCTCGATAGATCCTCTTTGATTTGATGGTAAACAAGATGCATTGTTAGACAATTTATAATTCCATCTTAAAACATTATTTGTCAATCTAGTCTTCATCTGACAGTTGTGACTTATTTCCAAGTTGACTTGACTATTCAACTTGATGATGTGGATGTTTATATGTGTTTTGATTTGTTGATTCAATTTCAACTTTGGTCTTTTCCGCCTTTGACCAAGTTCTTCACCATTTCTACATTTTTCAGTGCTTACTTTGCATCAAATTCAATTGATCTTGCTTGTAGCTCATTCTCATGATCTTCATATTGTCTTTAAGCCTTAGTCGTCAGTATTCTCTACCATCTTTTTCTCAGAATATGCCTCTAATCTCTCCATTCTACTTGTATTATACCTTTAATTGAACACTTGATCATAGAGTTAGGGTTTCTTATGAATAGAACTAACTCTCTCTCTCTCTCTGTGTGTCATCTAGGGTATGGATAAACTTACCCTCACAAATCCTAGGTACCTAGCCTGATGTATCTATTACATTATTCTTGTATTCCCACCTAGGAAACTCAGAGATAAAGATGAGAAAGGAAACCCTAATGTAAACCTACTCCAGATACAAACATGAAACATTGACCCAACCCTAATCCTATAACCTTGAAAAATATAGGGGACTGAAATCATGGCAACAATGAGCTTTGACTAGGGAACTAGGCATGTTAGTGCCTAGGGAAGAACCTAGCAATCTCTAGTTTCACAATTTTTTTGACAAAAACACACACAACAACAAACTACCCACTTCCTTTATTACAGAATACACCAAATAAAAAAGATCAATGCCTAGTCCATTGGGTTACAGAGTCTTAAATAACACTGGGAGATGCTATGCATTTGGGTGGTGGCAAAATAGGGCAGACAACACAAAAGAAAAGAAAACACACAGAAAGTAGGAGAGCAAGGAAAGACAACTACACTAAATACACACCTAGCCTAACATATTTATAGAGGTGAGATGAATCTCACCTTGAGAACTATTAACCAAAGATACTCAAGTGAATCCACTTACTAATTGATTGAAGTAGGATCCCCTCCTCCACAATTGATTTTGATCTCTAAGTTGGATCCTAACTTGTAGCAGCAACAACAACATGGCAACTCCACATGTTTCTTTGATTACATGCACTAGCTGGCTGTACGTCCATTCATGTAAAAACAACCATGCTTGGTTATATACTTCATTATCTCCCTTTGCATGTTTCATGTCATTCTATCTTCTATTGTGAAAAAGACATACACCTCTTTTAAGAAAATGATCTCATTCTTGTAGTGGTTTAAACTTCCTTCCTGAGCCCGAGTGTAGGAAGATATCACATCTACCATGGAATCCACTATTTGATGATCATTCACCTCATTACTTCCAAAAACTAAATCAATTTCACCCCTTCTCTCTTTTAGTGTATTATCACTGCCTTCACAATTTGAACACACAACAAGAGAATCAGAAGCTAATGAACCTTCTTCAAGTTTTAGTTTCATAGCTGGGTCATTTTGAGAGGGTTCATCCATTTGGAAGGGTGAGAAGAAACCACAAACAATATCCTCTTCCTCACTATAAGGGAAAGTTGTGTCTACTTTTGGAATTGATTCTTCTATAAATTAATAGTTGGTTTCAAGACTCTTTTCTTTAATCACATCTTTATCAAGGATACAAATCTTAATAGTGGTTTTGTGAAGTTCCTCCTCATGTTGACACAACCATTCTTCATGCTAGACTTCATTGCTTCTTTCTTCAAGTAGAATAAGATTTGTAGCTCTTGGTAGATCATAAGTGGAATACTCTAGTGTAGGAAAATGATCGTCATAAGATTCTTTTTTAGAGGGCTTGAATGGAGTAATGTCACTTTGATATGTAACATCAAGAATAGCCTCTTGTCTACCAAAGACTACAATAATATGAGAACTAGAATTAGGTGACATTAATATGGGAACTTCATAATAAGTTGTAGATGCTATCTTCAGTTTTAGCTCTTTTTTTTGTCCCTTTGCTAATTGTTCAACTGGTGAAATAGATTGCAAAGGTGGTCCCATATCTTATTTGCTTTGGGGTCATCTCCTTTATTGAGGCTATCTACAAGATTTAACAAGATCTTCTGCAAGACCTTGTCCTTAATTGCGAGGAGCTCTTCAAGGGTACATTCAAGTTTTGTCCTTTCCTTGGGGGATAGTCACCTACTCTTTAAACATCTAAAAACCATAAGGAATAGAGTCAAGTGACCTTACCAAAAGGTTCTTCATGCTCAACTATCTATACTTGTTTCGTCTTCCTTCTTTAACTTTCTTGTAGGTCTTTGAGTCTTTGGAAACAAGCACATATGTGATTCCAAAACATCTTTGACATATGATCATCTTCTATGTTGGGTTTTCTTGGGATGCATAGGAGATGATTTTTGTATACTATTAAAAAATCTCACGAACCACCTTGTCATTTGTGGAGTGAAGTTCTTCAAGAGTAGGAATGAGCTTCAGCCTTTCTTGCTTCAACCTCAACTCCTCTCTTTGCATGTCTTTCAACTTGTAGAATCTAGAGCACATACATTTCCACAGAGATGCATAAACATGATAATCTTTAATGCTAATATTCTTTTGCATAGCATGGGAAATGCTTTCTTCATATAGAAGTATAAGCTCTTGTAACAAATTGTCATTAATCTCATTAAGTTCTTGGAGAGTGGGCTTAGGCCTTGGCCTTTTCCCATTCTTTGAATTTGGCATGGCCATTGAGTTACACTGGACCTTCTTAGACCAAAGGAAACATGTCCTTCATATAGAGTTTCTATTCTTCATCATAGGGGAGACACCTTTAGATTTCTGAGAATGAAAAACCAAACACTGGGTTTAGATTCCAATCTCCAGTAGAGTTGCCAAAAAATTGTTGGTTAACAGTTTGTCCTCCTATTAGATTTTATAATCTTGACTCTTTGATACACAATATTTGGAAAGACAAAAGAATGTTTACCAAAAAATGGGTCAGTGTATGTATTATATCATTGCTCTCTCAATTGGATAGGTACAATTCCCTATGATTTGTTATGATATGAAATGAATATGTTTTTATGAGATCGAAAGTCTTGACATTATAAGCTCTAAACCTGAGAGTAGTAAAGGATAACCAAATTGTTTGTAGGCACAAACAATTCAGGAAATAACAATTTGGACAACCTATCACACCCAATGGAAAGACTGTAATAGACTATCTTGAGATCCTTATCTCTTACTTCTATTCTAAATGCAATGTTAACCATCTAAATGAAAAGAGGAATGGAAAAAGAGATGCAAATGAGGGAAAATGGAATTGCTTTGACTACCAGATTTGAGTGAAATGGAATTTAACAAGTTACCAATAGATTCATACACATCTATTCTTAAATTCCCAATGAAACTATGTAATGACAAGAGAGGAAGTAGAATCATATATAAAAAAAGTAAATGGAATCACTCCAACTGAAAATATCAAAATGAGATGGAATCCACCTGATTATCACAAGATCACATATAATTGTCCTTCAACTCTTAATATATAACCAATCTAAGAATGGGCAACAAAATATGACAAGAAAATAGGGTAAATGGAATTATATACTAATTCACCATCAAATTTTCCAACCCCTGTATTTTCAAATGAGGTTACATTTATAGTTCTCTATCATTTCTTTTTTCTAGTAGAGAAATAGTCATATAATAAAAAAATGAGAATAAAATATAAAATTATCCAATCTGTATCATGATATGAGCATGTGGTAGCTCTTTTACTAATGATTCTAAATCCCTGGTAATCCTAAAAATACTCCATGCCTATTTGTGTTCATGTAATTCTATGAAATCCTATAGAAAATCATTAATTCTCATATTCTTCTATTTTATGCCAACCTTCATATTTCATATTCCAATGGTCACTGAACTTTAAATTCCCATCGTTGATCTCAAATTGATGGTCAAAATTAAATGATTAGAAACCTTCTTTGTCTTTTCCTTTATAATATCCTCTGTGGGTCCACTGAGTACACATGTCTTTCTATTGTTATATCTCTATGAATAATAGTCGAGCAAATTTACATAGTGAGATACTGAAAAATGTAGATATTTTTCTAATCTGACAGTGGTAATAAAATGATGTTAAGTCTCTTTGTTTCACATCATGGGTCCCTCTTTCCAACTAGGCACATCGTGGCAGATAGATGATAGTAATTCATTGATTGGAAGATTTGACATTGACCAAGTGTTTCTTCATGAAATGTGATGGCCCACAGGACACGTATCTTTCTATCACTTTGTTGCATAGATTATCAAACAAACATCTTTTTATGATGACATAACAACCTTTGTGGATCCTCTTTGATCAGACAGTCAATGAGATGCATCATTAGACAGTTTATAACTCCATGTTAAAACATTATCCATGAATCGAGTCTTCATTTGACAATCATGACTTATTTCCAAGGTGACTTGACTATTTAACTTGATGATGTGGACGTTCAAATGTGTTTTGATTTGTAAAAATAATTTCAACTTAGGTCTTTGCCACCTTTGATTGGGTTCTTCACCATTTCTACATTTTTTAGTGCTCACTTTGCATCGAATTCAACTGATCTCATTTGTAGCTCATTCTCACTATCTGCATATTGTCTTTAAGCTTCAGTCCTTGATATTCACTGCTATCTTTTGCTCTAAATATGTCTCTAATCTCTCCATTCTAGCTGTATTATGCCTTTAATGGAACACTTGATCATAGAGTTAGGGTTTCTTATGAATGTAATTGAGACTCTCTCTCTCTCTCTCTCTCTCTCTCATCTAGGGTATACAGAAACTTACCCTTCCAAATCCTAGGCACCTAGCCTGATGAATCTATTACATTATTCTTGTATTCCCACCTAGGCAACTTAGAGATAAATATGAGAGAGGAAACCCTAATGAAAACCTAGACCAAAAATAGACACAAAACATTGACACAACCCTAATCCTATAATCTTAAAAAACATAGGGGACTAAAATCATGGTAACAAACAATATGGGAACATGGGGAGATGGATGATTGGATCAGGTGAGAGGGTGGAAGGGTATGGATCACTGATAGATAGTGGGAAGGAAAAGTACACATGACACCTATTTTTAGGTTTTTACCAAGGTATCTATCTAAGGTGCTTGAATTTCCAAGTTTTCACCATTGGATTTTAAAAAAAATTATTTATTTAGTTTTTTTTTGGTATCATCTGGTGCTTGAATTTTCAAGTTTTCATCATGATGAAGTTTTTTTAGGAATTTCAAAGATTTTTTTTTTCTTTTTTCATGATTAATAGGATACACTAAGGGGATCAGGAAAAAAAAATTCTTGAGGTGAATGATGTTGATGGGATCATCTAGAGTTTCACCTTCTAGTGTTAATAGCTGATATGCTCTTGAGCTAAAAGACGTTGTGACAACATATAGACCAAGCCATGTGGCCTCAAATTTCCCCTTCTTCTCTTGATCTTCCAATAATTTCATGTTTTCTTTAAGGACCATGTCACCTACTTAAAATTATCATGGGTGAACCTTTTTGTTGAATTTGTGCTTGAGTCAATTTTGATAGTCTGTGAGGTGGTCGTAGGCTTGTTTCCTGCTTTCATCTAGTATATCTAACTATGTGAGTCTGGTGACTCTGTAGTCCTCATGTGATATTTTTCCTCATAAAGATATGCACAAGGATGAGAGTTCACCCTCAATAGGTAGGACTGCTTCGACACCATAGACCAGGGAGTATCGAGTAATGCTCGTGGATGTGTAAAATGAGGTTCAGTAAGCCTATAAGGTTGGGTTATTTTGTAGATGCCAATCACAACCATAATCATTGAAAACTTTCTTGAGGATTTTGAGTAGAGTTTTTTTAGTTTCCTCAGCCTGACCATTACCTTGTGGAAAGTGTGGGATGGAGAAATGAGGATGAATGTGGAGGGAAGTGCATAAATCTTCCATATTGAGGTTTCTAAAGTTACCTCTGTGATCTGTAAAGATGGTAGTAGGGATACTAAAGTGGCATATAATATTATAGAGGATGAATTTAGATACCTAAACTCCTATGGTGGTGACAAGTGGAACTACCTCAAACCACTTGGTGAAATATTCTGTAGTAGTGATGATCCATTTGTGGCCTTTCAAAGATAGAGGTGTAATGACACCGAAAAGGTCAAACCCCTAGCATGAAAATGACCATGGTGGTGCGATAGTTTATAGATCTTGTGCTAGAGCTTGTATCAAATTTTCATGTTGTTGATAGGGTAGACACCTTTTGACAAATTCAAAAGCATCATGTTCAATAGTAGGCCAATAGTAGGTTGCTCTCAGGATTTGTCATGCTAGGATTATATTGCTCATGTTAGCACTACAAACTCTAGAATGAACCTCTTTTAATGCTATGTCAATTTTTCGTTAGTATAAACATTTGAAGAGAGTATTATGATAACCTCGATGATATATGGTGTTGGCTATGATAGTGTATCGACATGCTTTGCGAATGAGGTTTTTGTGTTGGTTTCATGTGAGGTGAGGGCATATGATACCATTTTAGATAAGCATGAATTTTTTGGTACCACAACAATTGGGGACCTTCCAAGATGCATTCTCATGTTTATTCATCATTCTTGTGTATGGGCTAGTGTAGCTTCTCAACTAAGAACTCATACTATATAGCTTCCTAAAATATTTCCAAGAGTGAACAGATGGTGGCCATTGCATCTATAGCTTTATTTTGTAACATTGGTACCTGCATGAATTGGAACTTGGTGAAATTTTGCTTTAATTGATCAACAAATTCTTTTTAGGGTAGCATCTTGTCATCCTTTGTTTGGTATTTATCAAAAAAATGTTTGATAATTAATTGCAAGTCTCCAAATAATTGTAGCTCTATTATGTTCCATTCAACTTCTTTCTTGAGCCCTACAATTAGAACTTCATACTCTGAGATGTTATTGGTGCATTGGAATTGTAGCTTGAATGCTTTGGAACTGTAGTCATCTTGAGGGGTAACCAATAATATTGTTTCTCCTAACCCATTGGAGGTATAGGATCCATCAAAGTATATCTTCCATGATGGTTGTTCTTCTATCATGTAGAGACGTTCATCTAGAAACTCCATAACTATAGGTTAAACATCAATTAATGGTGCATCAGCCAAGTGATCTACTATAGCTTGTCCCTTGATTGTCTTTCTATCGACATATTAGATGTCAAATTCACTGAGGAAAATTACTCATTTTTTTTGGCAATCTATGAGTGTTGTGTGTGATAACATGTATTTCAAAGGATCAATATTGGAGATGAGTTTCACAGTATGACTCAACATGTAACAATGGAGCTTATGAGTGGAAAAAATCACATCCAAATAATCTTTTTCCATAGTAGTGTAATTAAGTTTATAGCCAATGAGAGTGTGACTAATGTAGTAGATGGGACCTTCTTTTCCTTTCTCATTAAATTGTGTGAGAGGGGTGCCTAACACTGTTGGAGTAGCTATTATGTATAGTATCAATGGTCGCCCAACAATTGCTGGAACTAAGATCAATGGATTGGCCAAGTGTTAATTTATCTTTTCAAAGCTGTTTTGATATATAGAGTCCCATTTGAAATTTTGGTATTTCTTGAGAAAATGTGTGAATGGTTGACATTTATTTGCTAGGTGTGAGATGAACTATCTTACTAATTGCAATTTACCCAAGAGGGAATGAAGTTGTTGAAATGTCTTGGGAGGAGGCATGTCCATGATGGATTTGGCCTTTTGAGGGTTGATCTCAATGCCACAATGTGATATAATAAATCCTAGGAGTTTCTTAGATGTAACACCCAAAATTCATTTCTTGGGGTTAAGCATGAGGCTTTAATTTGCTAACTAATCAAACATTTCTTCAAGCTAAGACAAGTGATCCATGACAGTCACAAATTTGACCAAGATGTCATCTACATAATCTTCAAGGGTTTTGTGGATGAGGTCATGGAATATGGCTGTCATAGTTCATTGATAGGTTGCTCCTACATTATTTAACCCAAAAGGCATCATGTTGTAGCAAAAGGTTCCCCAAGGGGTGGTGAATGATGTCTTATGTTGATCCTCTTCTATTATCCATATTTGATTATACCTAGAGAATCTATCCATGAGGGATGATAGTTTGTGGCCAGTTGTGAGATCCACAATCATGTTGATATTTAGGAAAGGGAAATCATCTTTGGGACAAGCCTTATTGAGGTCCCTAAAATTTGTATAGATCTTGATATCACCAGAGGGCATTGTGACTAGTACCATGTTGGAAATCCACTCTGAGTAGTTGATTGGATAGATGACCTTTGCTTTTAGCATCTTTTACAATTCCTCCTTTACTAGTAAGGCAATCTTGGGATTCTTTTTTTGGAGTTTTTGCTTGATTGCCTTGACTTTTGGATCTACTACCAAATGATGTATGACCAATTTAGGATCTAGTACCACCATGTCCTAGTATGACCATGCGAATTGATCAATGTTTTGTTGCAGTACCTTAATGAGAAGTTTTGCTTTGTTAATGGGTCTTGTCTCTTCACTTAGGATAGATTATACTTCCTACCTATGATCTTGTGGGGAAAGGAAGAAATCTCCATCTTCAAGCACCTTAGAGAGGTTTTCATTGTCATATGCATCATTTATTTCTCTTTTATTTTTTGATTGATTTGATGGTGCTCCAAAGGAGTTTTCACCAGGGGATA
This sequence comes from Cupressus sempervirens, assembly GCA_028749045.1. Taxonomy (NCBI): domain Eukaryota; kingdom Viridiplantae; phylum Streptophyta; class Pinopsida; order Cupressales; family Cupressaceae; genus Cupressus; species Cupressus sempervirens. The sequence goes on along the minus strand of CM053788.1, from coordinate 548,331,039 downwards.
CCTTTGTTATTCCTTTTAATTTTTAATTTTTTTTTTCTCATCATTTTTGTGACTAGATATTTCTTCCTCCCCAAAGTAACCTTTTGGGTCTAATTTGTAGACATAAGTTGATGGTGGCTTGGGTTTCTTATGTGGTATCTCAACCCCCATGAATCTTAGGAGTTCTTCCTCAATAGGGAACTCGTCAACATGGAGTACACTTGGTTGGTCCCAATAAATGAGTTTAGGATGGGTGAGGGGGAGGTCTATGAGATTGATGGATAGTTCATGGAGTATACAGTATCCTAGGGAGATGTTAGTATCATGGATATCATCATGAGTTCACCTTGGATATTCAAGAAGGCACAACCATCTTTACTAGTGACCCTAGTTGCTAGGAATCCAAATCCTAGGCCTTTCTTCTTCTCTTCCTTGTATGCCTCTATGGGTTTCCTAAGGCTTGACTTATCTTTTCCTAGGCCACCTCCTTGATAATCCCATTGTTTAGTAGCAAGTCTATGTAAGCAGGGATATTTTTGTTTGAATTAGTTGAGGAGATTTTTGTCTTTCAGAGGTGGATCCTTGTATAGCCATGTGCTGATGTTAGGGGAAATTTCTTCCCCATTGAGTATCTCATTTTCAAAAAATGTGGTTGACAAAAATATTTTGAGCTAAGGAGTTATGTCTTTCTATGGTCCTTGATAGGTTGGGCACCACCAAGTGTGTAGATCAAGAGGAAAGAAGCAAACAAAAAATGAATCTGAAAGACTATATTCACCACAACCCTAGAAGTTGACCTTAAAAATGGAGAGTGTAGAGGCTAAGATGTTGTTAGGGTCATTTTAGGTACTAGAAGAGATGGTGATGGTGGTGCCAATGTCAATTCTTGGGAAAATATTATCATTGAATCCTTCTACCATGTTGTAATACACAAAGGGTTTTGGATTAGCATAGATGGTTATCTTAGTGCCATGATCCATAAATTTGATGCACTGATGATAAGTGGATGGAATTAAGTAGCTTAAATTTAATGGCATGAATCCATAGTCAATCAAGAAGGATGTTAAAAGGTAGGTTAAGATCAACTAAGCAACACATTATTTCTTGAGTTGCTAGCCTAACTCTGATGGGAAACAATATAGTTCTCTTTGTAGTTATTTCCAAGCTATCACAAGCCTTGATAGTGATGACCTAATTTGATAATATTTACCTCAGTGTATCCTTCTTTTTTAATGAAATTGAAAGTACATAAGTTCAAGGTAGGCCCATTATCTATCATGATCCTTTTCATGGGAAAGTTAGAGACTATGATGAGTATGCAGAGTGGAAGGATGTGATCTGGATCAATTCCTAGGACATTAGAAGGTTTGAAGATAATACACATGAGGTAGAGAGGTGTCCCACTAGGTTTCTAAATTCTATGACATTGATATCAGTGGGGACATGAGATTTGTGGAGGGAATTGTTAAGGAATTATGTATAAAGTTGGTTGGTGTAGAGTAAATCTAGGATGGAGATTTGGGATGGCATGTTTCCAAGATGTTTCAAAATACTGTATTGCATTGCTAAAGGAGTGAGTGTAGGCACAGGAAAGCCTTGTAATATTGAGTTGGGTCTATCGTGTTGTGACTGCACATTGATTATTTGGGCCCTTGATATTTAGTACATTAATAGAAGGTTCATTGTGGGATATACATATGATCAAATTACCATAGTAAAGGTATGCTAAAGTGTATTCTTATGATCTATCACAATTATTTCCTTTCTTTTATGGGTATTATTTTCTCTATTGTTGTTGCTAGTATTTCTATTCTATACAAGTGCATTGGTCACATTTTTGTTGTTGTGCAATGCAAATGCAATTTGATAGATCAATAGTCTTGAATTTGGAGAGGCTTGTGCTGCCACCTTGATTTCCTTATGATCGATTAGATCTTGCACATAATCCTTGAGTTGCATGCATCTGAGGGTGAGATGCCCTTTCACATGATGAAATTTGTAGAACTCATTCTCTCTGTACCACAATTCTTTAGGTTGGCTTGGGTCCAATGGTTATGTCTGTGGGTAGTGGATGAAATTTTCATGGACCAGTTTATCAAAAATGACATCGAGCAATTTAGGGTGTTTATATACAAGGTGGCTTTTGGACCCTTGGTTTTTGTCTATTTGCGATGGTGATAGAATTGATCTAATTTGTTGGTCCTTGATAAGTGTGTGCTGGTGTGTTGTGTTGATATTAATGTTGTGGAGGTTGTTGATAACACACATTTGGTTGATATGATGGTTGTTGTTGGAACATCTGTTGATGAGGGGTGTTTGATGTGCTTGGTGTGGCACCAACGACATGGACATATCAAGTATTAGTGGCACCATTTGTTATTGTGTTCTTGTTCTTGTTCCAATACCGTAGTTTATCACTAAAGTGTCCTCTCTCTTGGTTATTTTATTTATGAAGCTTTATGATTCCATCATTAATAAGGCATAGCTCGAGGCTAATGCCTTTCTCTTTGATCTATTTGTATGTTTACAAGTAGTTCATGACCATTTGGTGAGAAAGTCTAGGATGTGCATTGTCAATGAACATTCTAACAAGGTGACACTCTAGTATTTTGTAAGAGATTTTTTTGGTGAGAGTTGTTGACCTTTGCAAGTAATCAGTGAGGCTTTCACCCTCTTTTTGTTTGGAGTGGACTAAATCAACCATAGATGATTTAGTTTCAATAAGATGGACATATTGTGCCACAAAGGCTTCTAAAAGATCAATGAATGTATTTACTGTACCTTGGGTTATTCAACATAACCATTCAAGAGTGAGACCTCCCAGAATTTTAGGAAAGATACACAAGAGGAATATGTCATTGTAGACCACTTCTTAGAAATGCATTATTATTGGATCCCCCTAAATTTATCAAATTTTGGGATCTCAAAGCGCTTGGGGAAGAGTGTCATTTTGATATCTCTATCAAATGGGTATGGAAAAACATCTTAAAATTTTAAGGTCTTGGATTCATTTCCATCTTTGAGTCCCTTTAGAGCATTCTTCATTTCTTCCCACTTGGGGTTGACAGGTGTTATTGCTGGTGCCCACAGTAAAAGGTATGTATCATATGGAGAGGATGAGTATGGATAGTTATGATGGGTGTACTGTTGTGGGTGAAATGTGGATTCAACTGTTGCTTGTATAGGATTTATTAGTTCTTGGGGTGGTGTTTGGACATACTACTATACTTGTTGGGTGAATTGTTGATACTGTAATTGCTATTGGGGTAGATAGGTAGATGGATGATTCTTCATGGGTGCTTGCATAGATTGCTACTATGGTGGTTGCTATTGGAGGGATAATAGTGGATATGCTAGTGCTATGGTTTGAGATTGCACATTCTGGCCAAAGTATGTTGGTTGTGCTCCTCTTGGGAGGGTAATTGGGTGTTGAGGGGTGCCAAATAGTTGATGTAGGGAACTGTCTATATCACTAGTTATTGTTGTTGTGGTATCACTTGGATATTACATAAGGGTGGCATAGAAAAGTAATCGGTGATGGGTGGTAGTAGATTAGTTGGTAGTGGCAGTGGTTGATGTGCTTGGAAGATTGTGATGAATAAATTACTGGTTGGGAGGCTTGTGATTTTCCCCTATGATTGTCTGAAACTCCAAGGATCAAGTGGAAATTAAGTGGTGGTGTTTGGCATAGATGCAAATAGAGTAGGAGTGATGAGAGGTTAATTGTTAGGCCCTGTTGGTGGCATCCTTGTAGTGAATTGTAATGTTTATTGGGTATTCTACTAGAATGTGTTGGGTGCACTACCAATAGGTATGTATGGGGTAGAAGTTAAAATTTTGGAGGTGGAAGGTCCTATAATGTTGAATGGAATGGATACAATGTGTGAGGTGGTAGCAGTGGAAATGATGGAAGTGAATGCAAATGTGGGTGGTGTGATGGTAGGTTGTTGAGGTGTTGCATGGACCAATGACTGTATAATGGTGGGTTTGTTACTTTGTGGGATGGGAGCACAAAGTTGGGTGGATGGTATATTTGGGTCCATGATTTATGGTATCACTATTTGATGTCCTCTTCTAGGTACAAAAAGGTGTCATTGGGATTAGAGGGACCAATGGGTGGTGGGAGCTTGCAAAACAATGGATGTGTAGGATTTGATATGTCCAAAGGTGGTGGCCTCCCAAAGCCAATGGCACCAAAATTATCTCTAAAAAAATTTGCAATGATGGTTTCTCTATTTTTGTCTATGATAGCATTGAAAAGGGTTGCATGCCCAGGTTGATTTATAAAGGCATCTATGTCTTATAGTGAGGGACCAAAATCTTCTAGATTCTATGGTTGTAGGTCATGTGTGATCACAAATACCATAGGGTCTAGCTGTGTGCTAGCTGAGTCACCACTAAGACTAGGGTCCATGTCCTTCTTCTTCCTTTTATTCTTGCCTAAACGTGTGGTAGGTGGCATGAAATGATAATGCTTGTAAAAGTTAGATGCAAGATTGTATGACAATGGGTACACATATGCGAGGGGGTGTTTTCTAAGCTTCCTAAGGCTGTGACAACTATGAAGCAAGGATTTTCTAGGATGTATAGATGTCTGATAGATGAAAAGGAGGATGATGGAAAATATTACTTCTAACAATATGATATCCAGGGTACCTAAATTATTAGTGATGTGATGTCAAAGTCAAAGAGATGTCACCTTATGTGTAAGATCAAGATATGATGATAATGTCAATGCAAGGATGGAATTATGACCCAAGTGATGATTAAATGTGGAGCCCAACCTTTTATCTCAAGGTGATGAGGGACACAAGTGACAAAGATAGACTACCCTAAATGATGCTTAGTCAAAGGGATAATCGTGATAGTGTGATGGATGTAGGATAGAAAACTCTAACAAAGTGACACCAAATGCTTAAGGATGATGAGGATGATGGGAAATTTTGATCTATGATAGAATTTGGATGGGGATGGGTTTCTAAAGCATGATCTAAGGATGATAGATCTAAAAAAATGCCTAAGGGGGATAATAACCTATATAATAACCCTAAGGGACAAATCTATGATGTGATAAGAGAAAAATGTGCATGGAAGAAGAGTGACCTAATCAAAGTAGGTGTAGCTAGTATAGTTGATGAGGCTTTGATTGACTCCATGTGTTAAGGTCATGTTTTGAATTTTTTTATCCCACTCCAATTGTAGGGAAACCTCAATACCTTCTTTCTCAATTCTATCTAGTTTAGCAAGTTTGGATTGAGTGCAACGTTTCTTGCATTCAACTTCTATCTCTCTATATATTTCTAGTTGCTTATGTTTGACCTTTTTTAACTTGGGGTTTGACTGGTCTGACATGAGGTTTCCAATAATTGGCTTTAGGTTTATCTCAACTTTGGTTCAAGGCAATGAATGTGCTAAGTATTCCTTTAACTTAGGTTGGAAAATATGAATCTTGGTATAGAAGATGAGTCTAAGTGGGAAAAAGATGATTTTATCAATGGATAATATAATAGCTTAGGTTAGAAGTAAGAGGTAAAATGGAGCAAACTAGACTTAACATTGTTGTGAATGGAATTTTCTAACAACCTTTTTTGAAAAACATAAGATAAGACTTTTTTAATAGTAGATAGGACATGTTGTGAGAAAATAATCTCTCAAAGGACAAATCAACTTTGAGAAAGACAAACAAGTGACCTCTTTAGCAAAAGGATTTGATAGTAACCAATAAGTATGTGGTTACAATTTTTTTTCATGAGGCCATTTCATAATGTAGACAATTTGATGAAGGGTGCTCCCCTTAATACCATAAATACACAATAGAAACAAAGAAACAACAATAATTTGTGAGAACAAAATATGGGTTTCTTATTATTGTTGCAAATGTAGAATTATAGAATTTAGAATTACAATATACTAACCCACATGGGCACCTTCATTATAGTAATCTATAAGAAAAAGCTGTGAACTATCACCTAGATTAGTCCTAGACAATGTTTAGGTATTTCTTAAATAGGCAATTTTATGCCACCCAAGAAGGTTCTAGACTCTCAAACTTAATATCTACGGCTAATAGACCCAAAAAATACATATAGAGTTGACCAAATACATTTTTGACATTTATTTTTGAAGTTTTAGTTAGCCCAACTTTGGAAGGCCATAACTCTCAAACTATTGCTCTGATTGGCTATTATAACCACTTTTCAAAATCCTTAGCCCCTGATCTACATAATCGATTATGCAAGCACCCATCCATCAAGTTTTTGAGAGTCATCCAAGTACATTTAGGCCTTCAATGGTGAGCTTGAAGTTTTTATACCAAAATTATAAGTCAAAAACCCACAATAAATCCATTAATACTCATGATATGGAACTGAGCCTCAACTGGTAGGTTGATATATCTAAGATGACCACCCACCTTGAAATTAGGACATTCTGAGATGATATGATTGACTTACTAAGTAGCAAGCTTCCACAAACAACAACTCTGCACTGAGATAACCCTTATTCAAGAAAAAAAAATGATTTTTTTTGGGTGATGCAAGATTCCTCCTACACCTAGGATGCTCTTGCATCAAAATTCAAGCACACTTTATCCCTATGGTAAATTTGGTTTCAATGTGTTATTCATTAGGCCGACTGAGAGGAGCCCATCTTGATGTTTTATGTATCTAGTGTGATATTTCCCTCTCAATCTAGGAGTTGAGTTGATACAAGAGTTGATTGAAAACTTACATGTCAATTATCCTTCAAGGTATAAAAATACAAGTCCCCCTTCTATGGGGACACTGACTCTTGGGGATGAAGTCCAAGTAGCCTTATGCCTCTACTAGGGAAAACACAAATGTCAAGTAACTTCAAAGAAGCCCTATATTCTCTTGCACCATGACTAACACACCAAGGATAAAATGGTAGCTACTAATTAGTTTGTAGTAAGATTTGTGGAGTTAGGTTAAATAGTTGTTACTCACATGACTCACTTAAGAGTCTATTCTGACCATGCTAAAATCATGGTAAAGTTTTCCCACCTTAGACTACCATCATAAATGCATCAGTCAAACTTGTCTAGATGGAGAAATTTTTTTACCTTTCTTCTCATTTATATATCGGTCAGAGGGGTTTATAGGTTTGAGCTTCTATCTAAAGGGGAGATGCTTCACAAAGGATGATGAACTATATAGAAGCACTCCAAGGTTGTCATGAATGATCTTGCTAACAACTTCATTATATGCGTCACATATTTAATGGTTCTACTTTGCAAAAAATGAAAGATAGCTAAAAGATGTGTTAAAAAACACATCTTAAGACACACAAGATGCTTTATTCATTCTAACCTTGAAACCTTTATATTTTCTACCTATGATTGAAGACACTTGTGATTATCATGTATTATTCTTTCCAACTTGACATCGTATCGTCAACATAAAAATTGAGTGAACATAATAAATCATGCATGAAAGCTTTGAAAAGGATGGGAATAAGATTAATTTTATTTAAAGTATTCAAGACTTTGTGATTTATTTTTAATCCCCAAATTGAAATGTGTGGATTTGTAATGTTCTTTGATCCTTTAAGCATTCAACATGTGATGAGACTATTTTAAGTCCAAATTGAAGTGCAATTTCACAACATTGGTCTTTTCCTCTTAAGAATTCAAGATTGTATTTGATTTGTATGCATTCATTCCAATTTTTTTTATGTTAATCCATTAAACATTCAAGATGTAGTTTGCATTTTGATCCTTTGTCAATTTTAGCACCCAAATCAAAATATGATGACTTTGATCAATTTTTTACCCCTTTGCATTCAAGATTTTGTTTGTTGGATTATTAAGCCCAAACTGAAAGTGTGATTATATCAATACATGATTAAAGAAAAGTTAGTTCCAAAAAAAAAGACTTTCAAGGACAACTTGCAAGAAACAATTAGAAAAATAATAGCTTCTTAGGCTCCTTCACCTACACAAAAATGAAATCCACATTTATATCATTAATATTTTATAGTTCTATAAATGCACTATAGAAGACATTAGACACACTAAAAAAATCATGTAAAAGTTCTAAAACAATTTGCAAAAGTGTTGCATAATACTTCACTAGGTGCTATAAAAATGTCTTTCTTAAATGCGCTATATCATGATGTAAATGTGCTAAAAGATGATGTATAAGCACTGAAAGTCCATATGGATGTGTTAAAAAAACTTATAAATGCACCAAAAGACTTAATAATGCACTAAAATGATGTTCATGTCCTCTAGTATAGACAACAAATAGAAAGTTGTAGTTTCAACAAATGCACTATAGAATTAAGAAAATGCGCTATAGAAAACTACATATGCACTATATAAATAGGTAAATGCACTACAGGAATATGCATATGCCCTAAAAGAATAGATAAATGCACTACAAAACCTAACAAATGCACTATAACAATATTTAAATGTGTTAAAACATGATTAAATGCACTGAAAGAGTTAATAGATGCATTATAAGAAATGGCATATGCAATAAAATGACTCAGAAAAAGATCACCCAGGCTATTAAAAGGTTTTTGAGTGCGTCTTTAGGTATTCCAAGCATTGTCTTTCCCTCCAAATGTATTTTCTAACCTGTACAATCAACAAAACCACCTTGCAACATACTCAAACAACAATAAACATTAGATTGTTAGCATGCAAGAAAAATAGATTGAAATATATGAATGAATGACCCATTTACGGGGTCTCACCGAGCATGCCAAAATGTGTGCTATGAAAACTAGTGTGAAAATAACATTAATAAATTGAAAAACATTCACAAACTAATCGCATACCAAGATAGAGATTAGACAATAAAAGAAAATAAGAGGGATGCAAACCAAAGGAGAACACTCCAAGCTTATATCAATGAGTACATAGATGTATCCAAAGGATGTATGTGTATACTCAAGTGTGGTCTCAAGCTTCAATGGATGAGAAGGAGATAAAAATTCTTGATGGGTAGCTAATCGAGTGAGGTGTGAGTCAGGCTTCAATTAACTGAGATAGGTGGAGGAGATGGACTTCTATGTTTAGAGATAGATGAGGGATATGTTGCATGAGATTGAACTTGGGCTTGAGTTAGAGGGAATAAGTTATGCCTTAATTCATGCAAGTGATCTAAAGAGGGATTTTAGACATCAAAGAGGAGGTGATATGTTTCAGTAAAGTTGGGTGAGGTGGCTTAGTTGATTGGATGATATGGGAGGTGGATGGATTTCTTAGAGAAAAGGTTGGTGGATGAGCTTAATTAAATAAATAGATTATTTAATTAAAAAGGAGAATCATTGGTACATAATATTTGATTAAATAAATTAAATAAATTAAATAAATGAATAATTTAACTAAAAGAACAATATTTGGTGCATGAGTTGAGTTTAGCTAACTATTGGTTTAGAGGATGAGTTTGTGGGTGGAGGGATTTAATTAATTAAATAGATAGGGGTTTTTGGAGATTAAATTAAATGAGTTTTGCATTTACTTAATTCAATAAAGGAAGGGGGATTTTATTAATAAATTAGACTATTGATTGTCTTAATTTAATAATTTGGCTATAATTATTTAATTAGGGGATAACACCAAAATAATTAAATATTTAATATATAATTAAATTTTTCTCTAGAAGATGACTAAATTTGATTACAAATTGATGTGATTAGATTTAGGTGCCTACAATCAACACTTGCCCATTTAGTTTTGAAAGTTGGAGTTATTCATTTTGTCATCATTTTGGAAATTATGCACAGAACGTTGAAGACATGTAATTAAAACAGCTAGAAAACATAAAATTTTGTCATGTGTCTCAGTTGATTTGATTAGAAGTCTTAGTGTATTTGTGTTGTGACAATTCAAGGAGGGGCAACGATTATCTATATTGAAGGCATGCCTGATAATATCAGGCATGCCTTTGATATAGAGACAGTTGAGGTTGAAGATAAAGGCATCCTCATATTCTCTTATTTTTGATGATGATGAAGATAAGGTTGGAGATAGTAGATGTGAAGAAATAAAGGCAAGTAAAAAGAAAACATATTCATTCTTGATATAGTTAACTATCCTCATTTCTATATTTCTATATATAGTATTCGTAATATCCATTGTGAATGACATCAAACCTTTTGTGTTGCACTTATGAATGTAGGTGACCAAATTGTTGTACTTGCTATACATAATTGATTGGATCAGCCAACCATGAAATTATTTCCAGCTCTTAAGAAGCATATTTCATAGGCAAAAATGAGGTTCATTGAACCTATGCTTTGTGTATTTTGTCATTTGGGTTTCCATTAGTTATTATGATTGCTTTTCTAGTAGTATTAATACACACACATCTTAATTATTTGATAGGTAAAATGTAATGTAGAGTCTAATAAGGTTGTACATCTGATGCAGGAACATCCCATGTTTCTTTTCTATCCTGCACTTTTTGGTTAATTCTACCAAGTTCCAGTGATAACTAAGTTTTAGTGTTGACCAAGTTATAGTATTAACCAAGTTTCAATGCTAACTTAGTTTTAGTGTTAACCGAGTTTCAATGTTGATCAAGTTTCAGTGTTAACCAAGTTCTAGTGCTAACTGAGTTCCACTATTAATCAAGTTCCAATGTTAACCAAGTTCCAATGTTAACCGAGTGTTCCTTCATTTCTCAAGTGAACTTGATATTTTCTGATGCTTGGTTCCTTCTTTGACTTAGTTTTCCTGTGATTGGTTCTTAGTTTGAGCCAACTTATGTTTATAATTTGGATCATGAATTTAATGGTAGGATCTTGTCTTGGAATGTGTGCAAACTATTTTAAGGTTGACCTTTCTATTATGTAATGATCTAAAATCTTTTGTAGGCCATTTTGGAAAGTATAAATAGAAGTTTTTGGTTTAGGTTAGGGAGGACTTATAGAGTTTAGAGCATATGTTTCTAGAAAAGCAAATTTAAAGCTAGATCATGGATCTTGAAGTTATATTTTATATCTAGCCATAACCTAGAAGGCCTTACAGTTGGGCACGTATGATGATAACTTGATAAATTAATAGAGTATTGTTGTTTCTTCTCTTCTTGCTTTTGTTGTCAATGTTTTTTTCTTCCGTTGTGTTACTCAGTAAGGTGGTTGGATAGTTAGGCGAGCCTCTGGCCCTAGCTATTTAGATTTCTCCTTTGCATCAAGTGGTATCAAAGCTTGATCTTTGTCCTTGTGGATATTGGATTGTGTAAAACCCTAAGTTGAATTTGGTTGTAGGGTTAAAAATCTACAGATTTGACCTATAATTGGAAAAGGGTTATGATCTTGCATAAACCTTTTTGTAAAGATGGTTCAAGGTAGAGGAAATGTTGAAAATGCTATTATAGACGTGTTGAGACAAATTGCAACCAAATTAGATGCTATGGAGACATCCTAGAGGAGAGGAGTTCATCTTGATGTGTGAGTGATGATCAAGCAATGACACCAAACCCTAATCTAGAACCTAAAGAAGATCAAGATGAGGAAAGATTATTCATAGTATTATCTAGGGTACATTCAAAGCCCATTATAGAAGTTGTTCCTTATTATGGAAATGTGTTGGATTGGATCTCTAATATGGAGAAGTACTTTGAGTTTGAAGGCATTCCTAATAATAGGAAGGTAAAAATTGCAGTCACTGGGTTGACAGGTCATGCCTCACTCTAGTGGGAGCATTTGCAAACTGATAGACAAAGAAGAGGAAAAGATAAGATTAGGGCTTGGTTGAAAATGGTGAACAAAGTGAAGAAGAAGTTCCTTCCTACCGACTACCAAGTTAGCTGGTTGAGAAAGGTGCAAAATTTGAGACAAAAGAACATACCTATGAAAGAGTATACTGAGTTATTCTATAGATTGGACATTAGATCTGGACATGTGGATGATAAGGTTGATAAAGTTACAAGGTATGTGAATGGGTTGAAATCTAGAATTCAAGATGAGATAAGTTTTGTCAAATTGGAAAGTGTGGAAGAAGCATATCAATATGCCTTGAAATCTGAGGAGATTTTGACAAAGAAGCATAAAAAAAGACAAAGAGGTAGAGGTGGTAGATTCTAGAGAGGTAGAGGTAGATCTTATGGATAAGGTGGCAGATTTGACAATCCTATGCAAGATAAGGTACTAGATCTTACTGAGTAAGAGGTAATTCTTATTCAAGAGGTAATTATTTTAGATGTGGAAAAGAAGGACATAGATCCTTTGAGTGTAGATACTCTAATGAGAATGCACAAGGTACCCAAAATGTTGTGATTCAAGGAGACCTTTAGGGTTCACCAAGTGGACCTGAGGTTGGAGAAAATATGACAGCGAGAGGAACTTTGTGCAATAAGGGAATTGATGAGGCACCTATCCTAAGGAGAATTATTTTCAATACTAGATGTAAGATGGTTGGAAAATGTTACAAAGTGATCATTGATAGTGGAAGTTCAAAAAATTTGGCATCATAGGAGTTGGTTAAAAATTTGTAGTTGCAGAGGTTGAGACACCCTAAACCCTAGCATGTTTCATGGGTCAATGATGAACATAAGCTGGTAGTCAGTGAAGAATGTGTTGTGAAGTTCAAGATTGGAAATTACTTTGATAAAATTTTGCATGATGTTATGCCTATGGATTTTTGTCATATTTTTTTTGGGTAGACCTTGGAAATAATATAGATATGTTATGCATGATGGAAGTGTTGGGACTCAAAATTGAAGCCCTGATTTTGAGTACCATTTTAAATTTTGAGTACAATTAAGCCCCGATAAGAGCTTTTCCAACATGTGTACTCAACCATCATTCTAAGGCCTACAAAGTGTTTCCTATTTATAACACCTTTCATTAAATATATGCATGTATCCCATGATGATAAATTTCCATTCTGAGTCATTCTGTGAAGTTTTATTTTGAGCATTGTTCAAATTTGCCTTTTTGCCTAAGTGTCAAACAACAATAGGAAGCCTAGCTTGTAATTGAATATCTTGTAGTTGGTTAAGTTTCAAAACTCACCACTTTGGGAGTATTTGGTATGCATATAAAAGAACCTATGTTTCAATTTTCAAGTCATTTTGATATGTTTTGTCTAGGTTTTGAATACCTCAAAGTTGGTTGTTTACTGTTGTCATGCTGATGCATATTTCTCAAAATTCTGGAAAGCCCTGTTTGACTAGTTATTGTATTGCATAAAATTTAACATAGGAAATAAATAAATGAAACTAAGTTTATTCCTACATATCTATAAAAACCTTAAATATTAAATACATGGAGAAAGCATGCAAATAAATATATGAAACACATTTTTGGCTTAAAATTTAACATAGGAAATAAATAACATTGCCCTCCCTTTGTCCATAGTTATTGTATTCCATTTCCCATACCTTGACCCTCCCTTGTCATTGGTTCCATTCTATTCATTCTATCTCACATTCATTCAATCTAATTCTTCCACTTCAATCAAATTCATTCATCCTCTAATTCAATCACTTTTCAATTCTTCTAATCCTTTCCAATCAATTTCAATTCTACTATCATCATTCTTCATCCTATCAATATTATTTTTCCAATCTCATCCATGTTCATTCTTCTATCAGCCATAAAATCAAAAAATTAAAAAACATATCAACTATGCAATCAATACTAATCCAATCAATCTAATCTTGTAATCTTGTACATCAATCTTTAATCAATTTATCACTTTGACCCAATCAGCTGATAATCCATTTACCATATTTAAACATCATTATCATGGGATGAATCCTTCCCAATCCTTGGATGTGCATTACACTTAGCATTAGCTTTTTCATCCTTACTCAATCATCATCAATTAGTCCATTCATGGGTTTTTAGCTTGACTAGGGGCAAAATGGTGGTTTGCTTTTGGTCTTTTGTGCATGGTTGCTTGATTACTTGTATGAATTAGCATTTTTAGCATGTATCATGGTCTTTGCATCCTATTGTCCCAGGAATCATGATCTTCCATATCATGGTTTCATAAGGCATATGGTTGTATTAGATCCCTTTTTCACGTACTTGACACATGGTCATCTTGGTTCCTCATACTTTGGTGCATAGTGTTAAATACAATATCAAACTTAGGTTGTTCACACCATTGCAGCATAACCCCCTTCCATGCTCTCATCCATTTCATGAGAACTGTTGGATAATGTTGTCCTTGATGTCACACAAATGTCATATCAGTCATTAGTCTCAAGTTCATCGAGCTCAGATAGTCTGCAATGCAATTTACAGTGCCAACCGAGCTCACTCAGTCATCGAAGGAAATATGGAAGATAGTGTTAACCGAGCTAACTTGGTCAATGAAGGAAATGTGAAAAGCCAATGTTAATTGAGCTTCAGTTGGTCTCCAAAGGTTAGTTTCCACCGAGCTCACTCGATCATCAAATGAATTATGGAAAAGTCAGTGTTAACCGAGCTTCACTCGGTCTCCAAAGGTTAGTTTCCACCGAGCTCACTCGGTCATCAAATGAATTTTCACTCGGTTCTCCAAAGGGTAGTTTCCACCGAGCTTACTTGGTTATCTCAAGAAACTCAGTACTTACCAAGTTCTCTCGGTGACTGAAGGATTGTCACGAAGTTCGCTGTATACACCGAGCTCAGTCAGTTAACACAAGAATTATTTTTTGAACAAAGTTTTCCGTGCAGGGTCAACTAGTATTAGGATGTGCAAATTAATTACTTTTAGCTGACTGTTGTAATTGTTTGTTTTAGTCAGTAATTTGAGCCGACTTAGATAATCTGAAAGGTATATCTGGTCATTCAAGTTATGGATTAAAGTGTGTGATTATGAAAAAGGTTATGAATGCGAATTATAGTATGAAGAGGCGAATGTTGAGAAAAGTTTGATGAAGGATCAGATGTGTTAAAGGAGCTGCAAAGTTGTATTTGATCAGTAAGGATCCAGTCAAGCATAACAGAGATCTACAATTAGCAAAGATAAGTTGCACATTATATCAGGTCATTTCATTGTTGCTTTCTAACCATTGTAACAGTGTATTCAAAATCTCTTAATAGAGTTGGTTTAACAACCATTTAATAAATCCTCTAATAAGGTGACAATTCAGTTGAATTGTTCTAAAGATCTCTAGCAAGGCCACTCCTAACAGGGTGATTAAATCCTTTAACAGGGTCACACCTAATAGTGTGTTTTTGTAACCTTTAAGAGGGTTGGCTCCTAACAGGGCTCACTTCAGAAGAGTGAAAAAGTTACATTGGTGGTTTTTTCCATATTGGGTTTCCACGTTAAATCTAGTGTCTCTTGTGTTCTTAATTGCTAAATTACTTTGTGCATGATATCATATCAGTTCTTAATATTTATCATTTGGTACATTATCAAGATTCAATATTTTATTAATCAGATCAAGGGTATATTCAGACATCTTAGGGACTGTGGAAATTTTTTGTAGTAACTGATTCACCCCCTCCCCCTCTCAGTTACTCTATTCTCATTTCCAACAATTGGTATCAAAGCTTTTGGTGCTTGCAAGAAAAGATTTCAAGGATCTAAGCCAAAGATCAAGATGTATTACAAAAGAGAAATTCCAAAACTCAACAAAGATAACTTCTCCACATGGCAAGGATTGATGAGACTTCATCTGGCTACTATTGGTGAAACTAGACTAAAATACCTTGAAGAAAAATATGAAGAACCTCTTGGTACATTGTCTGTCAATGACATTGCTGAAAAGAAGACTCACAACAATATGATGATAGGCATAGCATCCACTCTCAGTTATGAAGAATTTGATGACATTAAGGACTGCACAACCGCCTTTGAGATGTGGAACAAGCTAAAAGAGATCTATGGAGGAGATGATAATGTAAGAAGAGCAAAAGCAAAAAGTCTAAGAGGACAATTTGATCAAATGAGGATGAAAGAGGATGAAAACATTGCAAAGTATGTTGAAAGAGTTAAAGCATGTGTGAGTGCAATCAGAGCATCTGGAGGTGATATCAAAGGAGAAACAGTTATAAGAAAAGTTTTTGCAATTCAGGAAAGAAGGTGTGAAGAAAATTATCAGATAAATCTTGAGGCCATAGTTGGAAGACTAACTGCATTTGAACTAGATAACTTTGATAACTATGTTCCAGCCTCCAAAAACATTGAATCAACATTTCAATCCAAGCTCTCACTCAAAGGGAAAAACAAAAAGGAGAAGGAATCTCAGTCAGAAAGTGAAGATGAATCAAGCCAAAGTTCAGACAGTGATCTCGAAGTGATTGAAGCTCTACTTGCAAGAAAATACTCTAGAAGCAGAGGAAAATACAAAAGTAAAGTTCCTCTAATCTATTTTTCTTGTGAAGAAATTGATCATATTGCAGCAAGGTGTCCAAACAAGCAAAACAATGATGAAAAGAAAGATTACAAATGGAATGGCAAGAAAGACTTCAAAACATTCAAGAAAAAAGGTAAGAAATCATGCTTCATGGCTGAAAATTCTAAAGACTTTGATAATAGTGAGGATGAAATTGTTTATATTGCCGTTAAAGATGACTCTGACCACTATGAGGAAGATAAAATGGCACTTGTCTCTCATTTAAGTAATAATGATACATGGATTATAGACAGTGGTTGCTCATATCATATGACTGGTGATAAAACTAAGTTTGATCAGTTTGAAGACTATGATGGTGGCAGTGTAAGGTTTGGTAATAATGAACCTTGTTTCATAAAAGGAAGAGGAAGAATCTGTCTAACCAAAGAACTTGTATGTAATAATGCCTATTGGGTTGAAGGTCTTAAACATAATTTGTTAAGCGTGGCACAATTACTCAATATTGGATTCAAGGTGGAATTCATGCATGGAAAAGCAAGACTGTTGAATGAGCAAGGAAAGCTGATAGGATCTGGCACCCAAACTAAAGGTAACTTGTTCTATCTAGAACTTGGTGAATGCTCATGTTTTATTGCTCAAATTGAAGAAAGTTGGTTATGGCATAAAAGGTTGTGTCATGTCAATTTTGATAACCTAGTAAAAATAAGCAAATTCAAGAAAGTAAGAGGCATTCCTAACATTAAGAAACTTGAGGTTGGACTATGCAAGAATTGTCAGATTGGTAAAATGGGAAAGACTAGTTTTAAAAGTAAGAACTATCAGTCTGAAGATATATTGGAAATTGTGCATACTGATTTATGTGGACCCATTGGAATAGAAAGCTATACTAGAGAAAAGTTTTTCATTCTTTTTGTTGATGACTACTCAAGAATGATGACTGTCATGTATCTAAGGAATAAATCAGAAGCATTTGAGAAATTCAAATGGTATTTAGCAAGAGTAGAAAAAGAAACAGGAAAAAGACTAAAATGCTTAAGGTTAGATAGAGGTGGTGAATTCATCTCACATGAATTCAACAACTTCTGCATTGAAAAAGGTATTAAAAGACAGGTCTCAGCACCAGGAACTCTTGAACAAAATAGAATAGCTGAAAGAAGAAACAAATCCATCATGGATTGTGCAAGAACCCTGATGATAGAAAAGAAGGTTGCTATCAAATACTGGAAGGAAGCCATCAACACTACAATTCATACCTTAAACTGAGTACAGTTGAAGAAGGACTCATTCAAAACTCCCTATGAATTATGGTATGGCTACAAACCAAATGTAAGTTATCTAAAAGTATTTGGAAGCAAATGTTATATTTTGAAAGAATCTAGAAAAGGAAAATTTGATGTAAAAGGTGATGAAGGAATATTTTTAGGATATTCTTGCAAAAGCAAAGCATATAGATGTTTAAATCTAGCCACTCACAAAGTTATAGAAACTACACATGTGAAAGTTGATGAGTTTGCAGACAAATCTGAAAAAAAAAACAAAAAGGTACCTAAAAATTACAGAAGATTTGTTTACATTGAACCAAATACTATACCAAGCATACCATTCACTCAAGAATCCTCAACTCCCAAGTCATTAGTAATCGAGTTGCAAAAAGTTCAAACCGAGTGACAACAACATTCAGACACTACCAAGCAAGTATCTACCGAGTTTGAAGCACTTGAGCCAATTCTTACCGAACCAGAACAACCTGAACATGAAATTGAAGCACAAGGAGATAGCAATGAAACTCATTCAAGAGGCAAAGAACCTATATTAGCTAAATATGTCAGAAGACATCATGCACCAGATCAGATCATTGGAGACAAGTCTGAAGGAACTTTGACAAGAAGCAAACTAAAAAATACTTGTTTACTTGCTAATTTTGAACCTAGATGCATTAAAGATGCATTGACAAATGATAGTTGGATTGAGCCAATGAACAAGGAAATAGAACAGATAGAGAAGAACAAGACATGGACTCTAGTACCCAAGCCTAAAAATAAGAATGTAATTGGAACCAAGTGGGTATTCAGAAACAATTGACTGAAGATGGTAAAGTATCCAGAAACAAAGCCAGATTGGTATGCAAAGGATACTCTCAAGAAGAAGGCATAGATTATGGAGAAACCTTTGCTCCTGTTGCAAGATTGGAAGGAGTTAGAACCTTACTTGCATATGCTGCTCACAAAGGATTCAAAGTTTATCAGATGGATGTCAAGTCAACATTCCTCAATGGAATATTGGATGAAGAGGTTTACATTGAACAACCTAAAGGCTTTGTTGATCCAGATAAAAAGGACATGGTCTGCAAATTACACAAGGCACTGTATGGTCTGAAACAAGCCCCTAGAGCATGGTATGAAAGATTGCATAACTATCTTATTCAGATTGGTTTTCAAAGAACTAATGATAAGAGTAGCTTGTATATAAAGGAAGGACCAGATAATAAGATTGTCTTGGCAGAAATATTTGTAGATGATACTGTTTTCACAGGGCATGATGATCTTTGCAAAGAATTTTCAGAACAAATGAACAAGGAATTTGAAATGTCTATATTTGGTGAAATAAAATTCTTTGTTGGTCTTCAAATTCAACAAAATAAGAATGGCATCTACATCACTCAATCAAAATACATCAAGGAGATATTGAAAAAGTTTGGTATGGATGATTGTAAACCTGTTGAAACTCCTATGTGTACTAGATTGAAACTTACCAAAGATGATAATCCAAAGAGGTAGATCAAACATTGTATAGATCTATAATTGGAAAATTGTAATACGTAGTTCATACTAGGCTAGATATTGCCCTTGCAGTTGGTATTGTTGCAAGATTTTCAGCAAAGCCAAGAGAAACTCATCTGATGGCAATCAAAAGAATAATGAGATATTTGAAACGATATGAAGATTATGGCTTATGGTACAAATTTGGAGGTAATTTGGATTTGAAAGTGTTTACTGATGCTGATTGGGCAGGAAACCTTGATGACAGAAAAAGCACAAGTGGAGGAGCATTCTTTCTTGAAAAAAGATTACTTTCCTGGACAAGCAAAAAGCAAAATTGTACATCCCAATCTACAGCAGAGGCAGAGTATGTTGCTATAGCAGTAAACTGTTCAAATATTGTTTGGTTTAAGCAGTTATTGCAAGGAATGAAGATGGAAATCAAAGAACCAATTCTCATGTTCTGTGACAATACTAGTGCAATCAACATATCTAAGAATCCAGTGATGCATTCCAAGACCAAGCATATTGCAATAAAATATCATTTTGTCAGAGAATTGGTGCAAGACAAGGAGATCAGATTGGAATATGTTCATACAAAAGAACAAATTGTTGAAATATTCACAAAACCTTTACCTAAGGATGCATTTTTGTATCTCAGAGGTAAGTTAGGGGTCATTCCCCTATCAGAAGTCCATTAAAAAAAAAAAGAGTTCTAGTGATGCATCAACGCATACAAGATTGAAGATCTATCTATTGATGTAGTTTTATCAAAAATCATTGCATATGAATCAGTACTAAAGGTACATTATAATTCACTTAACTTTTGTTGTCTTTGGCATGTGTTGTCAAAGAGGGATAGATTTTACTGTCATATCCTTTTGAAATTTGTGAAGATTTGAAAATTTTTCTATGAAGTCCCTTAATAGAGGGAGACTATTGAAAGAGGGAGAAGTCTGTTATCTACTATTGAAAGAGGGAGAAGTCTGTTATCTTGTTGAACTTGTTTTCAAAATTTCATTTCTGTTATGACATATTGTGTTGCTATCAATGCCAAAGAGGGAGATTGTTGGATAATGTTATCCTTGATGTCACGCAAATTTCATATCAGTCATTAGTCTCAAGTTCACCTAGCTCAGATAGTCTACAATGCAATTTATAGTGCCAACCGAGCTCACTCGGTCATCGAAGGAAATATGGAAGATAGTGTTAACCGAGCTAACTCAGTCAATGAAGGAAATGTGAAAAGCCAGTGTTAACCAAGCTTCATTCGGTCTCCAAAGGTTAGTTTCCACCGAGCTCACTCGGTCATCAAATGAATTATGGAAAAGTCAGTGTTAATCGAGCTTCACTCGATCTCCAAAGGTTAGTTTCCACCGAGCTCACTCGGTCATCAAATGAATTATAGAAAAGTCAGTGTTAACTGAGCTTCACTCGGTCTCCAAAGGGTAGTTTCTACCAAGCTTACTCGGTTATCTCAGGAAACTCAGTACTTACCGAGTTCTCCTGACGGCTGAAGGATTATCATGAAGTTCACTGTATACATCGAGCTCAATTGGTTCACACAGGAATTATTTTCTGAACAAAGTTTTTCATGTAGGGTCGGCCAGTATTAGGATGTGCAAATTAATTACTTTTAGCCAATTGTTGTAATTGTTTGTTTTAGTCAGTAATTCGAGCCAACTTAGATAATCTGAAAGGTATATATGGTCATTCAAGTTATGGATTAAAGTGTGTGATTATGAAAAAGGTTATGAATGTGAATTATAGTATGAAGAGGTGAATGTTGAGAAAAGTCTGATGAAGGATCAGATGTGTTAAAGGAGCTGCAAAGTTGTATTTGATCAGTAAGGATCTAGTCAAGCATAACAGAGATCTGCAATCAGCAAAGATAAGTTGCACAGTATATCAGGTCATTTCATTGTTGCTTTCTAACCATTGTAACAGTGTATTCAAAATCTCCTAACAAAGTTGGTTTAACAACCATTCAATAAATCCTCTAACAAGGTGACAGTTCAGTTGAATTGTTCTAAAGACCTCTAGCAAGGCCAATCCTAACAGGGTGATTAAATCCTTTAACAGAGTCACACCTAATAGTGTGTTTTTGTAACCTTTAACAGGGTTGGCTCCTAACAGGGCTCACTTTAGAAGAGTGAAAAAGTTACATTGGTGGTTTTTCCCATATTGGGTTTCCATGTTAAATCTGGTGTCTCTTGTGTTCTTAATTGCTAAATTACTTTGTGCATGATATCATATCAGTTCTTAATATTTATCATTTGCTACATTATCAAGATTCAATATTTTATTAATTAGATCAAGGGTATATTTAGACATCTTAGGGACTGTGGAAAGTTTTTGTAGTAACTGATTCACCCCCTCCCCCTCTCAGTTACTCTATTCTCATTTCCAACAAGAACATCCATGTTATCCTAACCTCCATGTCCTCTCAAGGGGGCATACCTTTCCACCCTTTTCATCCTTCCTCATCCTTCCATGACTGGGGCATCATGCTACTAATCTTATCCTTTCAGCCACTATATTTTATTCTTCTTTGATATAACATTACTAATGCTATATCAAAGAGGGGCAAAATGTAGACACCAAAAATTGTCCAAAACCCGTTCCTAACTAATTAAATAAATATTCATTATTTATTTAATTCCCCTACTTTAATTAAATAAATTTGCATTTATTTAATTACATTTGCATTACCCTAATTTAAATAAACTAAGGTTTATCTAAATCCTTTTCCTTTCTTTGATTTAAATAAGCTAAGGTTTATTTAAATCTAACCCCTTTCACTTTAATTATGTCATTTACTTAATTAATTCCCTCCTAATCACACTAGAAATTAAATATTGCATTTAATCCTATTTGAGCACATGGCTCCTACATTTAACCCTCACCTAACCTCACTAGCCTACCTAACCCATCTTGCTAAACCTACCCACTTCCTTAATCATGCTTGATTTGCATAATCATCCTAGCTAATCTCCTCTTAATCCTAAGTGTGTTCTCATACATGTGTGAGGAATCCTCACACATGTGTGAGAGATGTTCACACTTTCCTCATCCCTCATATCTTGCACATCTCTTACAACCTTGTCCCCCTTCACATGTGAACCAAGGTGTCTCACACATGTGTGAGAAACCTTGAGTCTCCAACCCTCTTACACATATCATTGACCCATCACTTTCAAAGGTGTCTCACACATGTGTGAGAAGCCATGCTTCTCACACCTTATTGATCATGTCACCATCAGAGGTTTCTCACACATGTGTGAGCATCTTGCCCCCTTTGCATGGTCAAAACCATAATCCACATGGAGTCTACTTGGCCTCCACCTCATGGACACCTCATTGATCCTGAGAGATCCTAGCAATAAATCTTGCATTCAATCTCAGCCATCCATTTTTCTATAAAAGGAGAGCCCTCTCCTCATCTTTATG
Organism: Cupressus sempervirens; assembly: GCA_028749045.1. Classification (NCBI taxonomy): domain Eukaryota; kingdom Viridiplantae; phylum Streptophyta; class Pinopsida; order Cupressales; family Cupressaceae; genus Cupressus; species Cupressus sempervirens. The sequence goes on along the minus strand of CM053788.1, from coordinate 548,308,577 downwards.
CAACATATGTGTAAGAGGTTGGAATCTCAAGGTTTTTTCATGCATGTGTGAGAAACATTGATTCACATGTGAAGGGGGAAAAATGTGTGTGTAAGAGTCACATTCATGTGTGAGTAGGGTTTGCTAATCCTTTGATTAGGATTGTGCAAATGATTAAGGTTATGATTAGATGGGAAACTAGCATTAATTAGTGGGTAAGTGGATTGACCTAGGTTAGAAGGATGGGTTAGGTTAGGAAAGTGAGGTTAGGTGAAGGTTGAAGTTAGAAGCCATGTGATCAAATATAATTAAATATAACATTTAATTTCAAGTGGAAAAAAGGAGGTTAAAAAATAAAACTAAGCCCTTTACTTAATTAAAGTAAAGGATTAAGCTATAAGAGGAATAAGGGGAAATAGGCTAGGATTAAATAAATGTAAATTTATTTAAATCAAGGATAGGGGATAAAGATGAATGTAATTAAATAAATGTAAATTTATTTAATTAAAGCTAGGATAAGGTTGAAATTAATTAAATAATAAATATCTTTTTAATTGGTCAAGATAAGGGTATTTGTGCTCAATTGGACAATTTTAGGTGTCTACATTTTTCCCTTTTTTGATATAGCATTAGTGATGTTATATCAAATAAAAATAAAATATAGTGGATGGAAGGATTAGAATAGTAACATAATGCCCTAGTCATGGAAGGATGAGGAAGGATGACAAGGGTGGAATGGTATGCACCCTCAAGAGGACATGCGAGTTAGGAGAACACAAATGTTCTCTAGAAATGGCTAGGAGTAATGAAGGGAGTGGAAAATGATAAGATTGATAAAGTTATGCTGCAATGGTGTGAACTACCTAAGCTTGTTATTTTATTCAACACTATGCACCAAGGTGTGAGGAACCAAGATGACAATGTGTCAAGTATGTGATTAAAAGGGTCTATGCCTTATGAAACCATGACATTGAAGACCATGATTCCTTGGGACAATAGAATGCCAAGACCATGATAAATACAAAAAATACTAATACATGCAAGTAACAAGAAATCATGCACAATAAACCAAAAGCAAACCAAAATTTTGCCCCTAGTCAAGTTGAACACCAATTAATGGGTTGATTGATGATGATTGATTGAGGATGAAAAAGTTAACAATAAGAAAAATGCACATACAAGTATTGAGAAGGAAACATCCCATGATGATGTCCAAATATGGTCAATGGATTATCAGTGGATTGAGTCAAATTGATGAATTGATGTGCTAGATTGCAAGATTGGGTTGATTGGATTAGTATTGGTTGCACTTGATTTGGGATTTTTTGGTTTTATAGAGATTTTGATGAATAGATTAAATTGAAATTTAGTTGGAAGAATGAACTTGAATAGGATTGGAAGAATGATTTAGATAGGATGTAAATTGATTGGAGTAGAGGATAAATGGATTTGATATAAGAGGATTAGGATAAGGGAAAATTGATTGAATTAGAGGATAAATGACTTGGTTGAATGTATTGGAATACTTGGATTGAATTTGATATGAACAGGTGCAAGATATAATAGATTGAGACCAATGTCAAGGGAGAACCAATGCATGATAATTGGATGGGAAGTGACAAGATTTGATGGATGAAAGGTAGATGAATGGAAGGAATGGTGAAAGTATACGAGGGACCCAAAATGATGGGGAATAGGAAGATGGATGAAAAGGGCCATGTTGCAAAGTAGTTGAAATTCCCCATACCAAGGATAGGAAAAAATAGAAGGAAAGATGGTGGGAAAATATGCATGGAAATGGAAATATGGCATAGGCATACATGGAGGAAATGTAGGCTTGTGTATTGTCCAAAGCATGCATGGATTTTATCTTAATTAAATTTTTTTTTTTTATGCCTCTAGTTTTGATCACAAGCATAGGTATGAAAATGGAAGATGGATAAGAAAAGGATATGATGCAGAGGAAGTGAATATGATTTGAATAATAAAATGAAGGATATGTATGAACTATGGAATGTGAAATGGAGGACATGTCTGGGATAATCAAAACCAAAGGAATATGAAAGAAGGAGTAAATTATGTAGGATTATGGATGGAGGATGGTGGAAATGAACATGACAAGGACTATGGGATGAAAATATTGATGGGATGTCAAGATCAAAGAAGTGAAAGTGGATGGAATTATGTAGGATAATGGAATGATAATGAGAAAGGGATATGGAAAGTGAGCATGAATGGATGGAAGGAATAGGATAGTCAAGATCAAAGATGGAAAAATATGATTGATGATATATGGAAATATTGAATATACGTAAGGCAATGTAGTATGGATGGGGCTTATCCATAGTGTAGAGTGCAAGTGGAAGAGGATGAGTGAATGGATGGATAAGTGGAATTGGAAGAAACTAAACACAAAGGGAGGACTCAAGAATATAGATAAATGGATGGTGTCCCTTGATATTTATTTCTCTTTCTTTGTTATTTTCAAGGAGTTTTTACTATTTTTCATAGATATTGGTAGGATGGTGAAAAGAAGGATGAAATTGGTTGGTAAATGGAGGTCAAGGACTTATGAAAAAGTTTGGATTAAGGGGGTGGAGTGGTTTGGAGGAAGACTTGGTTGATGGATGCTAGGTTGGAATACTTGTGAATGAGTGGATGAAGGAGGTGGAAAGATTGCCATTGGCACACACATTGAAGGGTGATGGACAGGAGGGAATTTTGGAGGATATGTAGGAGAAAGTTTGAATTTTCAGATATAGGGACCCAAAATGGATGAAGGAGATGATGGATTTAGGACAGTGAATTTTGGGACATAAGGACAAAAAATAGAGAAATTTGATTCCATTTTGAATTATTCTTTCAAATTAATTTCTTCATTAAGTAGCTTTGGAATCCACATAATTTTTGAATTTTTAATTTTCAGCCTTTGTGGCCTTCTGATTTTTTCTTTGTTTTGGATCTTATCTTTCTTTCCTTGAACATGTATTTTAGACATGTCGATCCTTGGATTTTTTCATATTTTTGGCTTGATTCACTTTATCTTTGGCATCCAATTTGCTTCCATTAGCCATGGTATGGGTGTATGGGGATAAATGGTATGGAGAGCTATGGATGAAATTATGGATGGTGAACATTAGAAGGAATTCAAGGATGTGTGCCTTTGTTGATATTTATTAGGTGCATGAGGGGATGAAGTGGAAGAATTGGATATGGTGGATGGATGTATGTAAGGACCCAAAATGGATGGAAGGGATGAAGGGTTTTTCTTTGGAACATAAGGACCCAAAATGGATGGAAATGAGGAAGGAATGGGAATATGGATATAAGGGACCAAAATGGACTTGGAATATTGATGATGGGAACATTTAGGTTTGCATGGAGGAATTTTGGATTTGGAAGGAGTGGAAGGTGTACCAACATCCTGGGGCATTATTTCTTCAATGCGATACTTATCATTTTCAGTACAAGATGCGAGTCTATGTATATGGGGTCGATGAGTGGATTGGATAGGTGTAATGGGATTTTGTGGAGGATTGGGATCATGAGAGGCATTATGAGGGATAATAGGATCATGAGAAGGATTTGGATCATGAAATTCAAATGAAGGGGTTATTTGATCTTGAATTATAAGAGGATTATATGGTGGAAGTATTGGATCACGATATGGAATAGAATAATATAATAGAGTGGAGGGAATGGAACCATGAGATGGAGTTATTTTATCTTGACACAAACAAGTATTAGTGGATGGAGTGGAAGGAACATCTTCATGAAGTGGAGGATTTGTGGATGCTGACTCTTGAGATAAAATGGAATCATTAATGGGTGCAATAGAAGTAATGTCTTGATCTTGATTACGAACATGATCATGAGATGGATTAAGAGGGATACATGAATTTTGAGGGATAAGGGAATTATGGGATGGTGAGTTTCTTGGATATAAAGGAGAGGAGGAATCCGTAATGGCATACTTTAGAACAATTTCTTGACATGGAATTGGGTGCATGATTTTGGGTGATTTGATCACTTAATTTTTAGTTTGCTACCTAGACAAGCTTCCTACCAATGATTGTGGGAAAAAGACACACTTATTACAAGGTGGGGATGATGTTTATTTGGGAGGATTAGGATTATGTGGAGGTTGAGGCATGGGTAGGGGATTGGGATGATGGTTTTTGAAATTAAAGTCAAAGCATGGGGAATTACATGGAGGATTTGGGTTGGGTGGGACATTAGGATTATGGATTTGGAAACACGAGGGAGGAGGAAATATGTTTTGGTAGGTATATTTTTTCTTTTGACCCCCATTTTGTAGGCTAAGGACATAATTCTTGAGTTCTTTAAGGGCCCTTTTGTTTGTTGGAATTAACTTGGAATAGGGAAACGGGAATAGGAAAATTGGAATAAATCTACTCCAATTTTGGTCCAATGCAAGAATAAATCTAATTCCTAAAAAAACTTGGAATTCGATTGATTCTCATTTTGGGCCAAAATTGGAATAGATTTATTCTAATTTTCCTATTCCCGTTTCCCTATTCCAGGTTAATTCCAGCAAAGAAATGGGCCCTAATTTCTTTGGCAATGAGATTTATGTTTGATGAATTATGTAGGCTATGACTGGAATCATATGTGGATGAATGATAATGAGGTAGATTTCCCTTGTCAAAGGTAGAGGAATAAAGAATGTGATATGGATTAGGATTGGACATGCAATTTTGAGGATTGATTTAGTATGTAGGTTGAATGGGAGGTATAACTCCATATTGCCTTTGAAGATCTTCAACCATTTTGTTAAGCCAATTCGTACCCATAAATTTAGATGAGGAGTGATGAAAGATTTGATAATGGATGAAATATGACCTTAGGACTAGGAGCAATTTTGGAATATGTTTTGATTTGATTTGATTTTATCTAAGATTTGATTAAGTTTGTAGATAATGTTGATGTAGATAAAGACCTTATGATATTGCAAACAATTGGATGTTGGATTTGGATGATGATATGTTATTCCACTTGGAGATGGAAAAGTGATCCCAAGTTAAAATAAGGTACAAAATAGATGACTCAATACTTGGTTATGGAAAAATGATCCCAAGTGAGAGAGTGCAACTATGACAAGTTTGCTTAAGCATGGATGTCTAATACCACACTTTGGAAAGATCTTTCTACCTAAAGATTATATTGAATATTGATGAAGGAGAAAGATGATTGATGAGTGTGATTTGATTAAATCTTGACTATAGTTGGTTTTAGGTCAATCAAGATAACTAGGATTAAAGTCAAAGGATTATGCTGGTGCTCCTAAGTCCAAAATAGAGGATTTTGTGAAAACTTGAATTAGAAGAGAATAGATGAAAGCTGAAAGATAGATTTTTGGATAAAGATGTAAATGGATTGAATTAGGAATTGATTAGAAAGAAATGAATTTATTAGAAACAAATAAATTTGACAAGGCATTGGATTAGAATTATGATGATTTGAAAGATTGGATTCAGGATGAATTATGAGATTGGATAAGGAAATTGGATTTTGATGTGGATAATGAAACATGACTAGAATTAAGATTAGGAATTTGATTGAATGATTAAGAAGATGAGGACATGATTAGGAGGATTAGAGATGATTAAGATTTTGAGGAATGATTTGAATGATTAAGATAAGAGATGAATTATGGTGATGAATTTGATGGATAGAAGAAGTGATTTAGAATTGATCTGGACAACTTGACTAAGAGGAATTAAAAAGAGATCTTGTTTTTTTGTTGTTTTTGAGATTTTTTAATTTTTTTTTTAAAGTTTGAACTTTTATGATGTTTTTTGATTTTTGAAGTTTTACAATGTTTTTTTTTGAAATATAACATGCAAAGAAAACAATGATATATATACAAGGAAAGTTTGGATGATGTGTCCCCTTTTGGCCAAAAATGAGGAAGGTTGCAAACACTTAAGCACGTCAAACATACCAACAATACAATAAGGCTTCAACTAGGATATACAATCTTAACTAGGGGTGTCCTCAATATACACAAGGTATATAAGACCCAAATCCGTAGATGAAAGAGAATAATGCCACATAGCTAGGAGGAGACGGTAACCCAAATCTCCACCTTCACTTCCCAAAGGTATAAAGTTCTTTGGGGCAGCCAAGAGTGACAAGATTCTACTTCTAAGAGAGGTGTCTTTGGATTCACCTCCCTCTATTTATACTCCATCAAAACATGGGAGTTGGATTCCTCTTTTTTTGTAGTTGTTCTTTTTCTTGGACATTGTTTGGTGCTTAGTTTGTCTACTTTCTTCTTGGTGTAAGCTTCCTATCCCATAGACCCACATTGTGGTCTCTTGTTGGACATGAATAAAATTATCTTATCTATCTATCTTATCTTGAGGTGGTGAAATCCCCAAGTAGACCTCCTAAAATAAGAAAAATAAGACCACTTATTTTTTATGTACTCAAGATCACCCAAAGGCGTGAAAGGAGTGAATACATAAGTGGTCTTGGGTTTAAAAGAAACTTGTTCTTTCCCAATGGAGCTTTAGGTTTTGTAATCAATTCTTGAAGACTCTCATATTTATAACATGCAATGTTCTTTCCAACTTGACAATGTCATCAACATAATAAATTGAGAGTTTATCAAAAAGATAAATCGATTGATGTCAACATAAAATATTCAATAGGGATAGAGAAAATTCATTTATTGCATTTAAGATTGAGTGAGTGTTCATTTTAAGCACCAAATCCAAATGTTCATTGCAATGATCTTTGAACCTTTAAGCATTCAAGATTGTGTTTTTGCTATCTAATCATCCATTCCAATGAAAATCTTGGAAATTACTTTAAGACATTCAAGATTGTATTTAAAAATTCATTCCATGAAAAATTTCAATTTCCTTATGTCATTCAAGATTGTGCTTTAACAACATTCATCCAAATGAAAGGTTTTGTTCAATTTATTATGCATTCAAGATTGCATTTGCTTGTTTTGAGTTTAACCATTCAAGAGTGTGTTTGATTTATCCAATTAAGTGCAACATGAATTCAAAAGAAAAGTGTTTAAGAATTCAAGTTCATTTCTCAATGTAGAACAAGATTTAGTGTGTAAATAACATTAACATTAAAGTAAAAATTCACAAACTAAAACTAAATTCACATATAAGTTTAGACAAAAAAAGCAAACAAGAAATACAAACCCCAAAAGAGAAAACACTCCATGCTTCCTTGATTTTGTAGATGTGTCCTTTGATGTGGATGTATGCTCAATTGCTTGCCCAATTTCTTCAATGGTGGAGATGGGTAATGACAAATTGGTAGCCTTTTGAGCTCTCAATTTGGCATTATAAGGTTAAGATTGATGACTTTAGTTCTCAAAATAGCATGGTAACTTTAGCTCAAGGATTGTGATGATATGGATTGGGAGGGGATTCAATTTATAGGCCAAGGGGTAGAGGGATGGATGGCTTATATGCAAGGAGAGATGAAAGCTTAAGGAGGGCTAGGATGCACTCAAAGGAGAGCACATGGATTGTGCTTGTTTAGCACCAATGGGAAGGTGACACTTGTCACAAGGAGGATGAGTGTGAGAGGATAGGATAAGGGGTTGGTTAAAGGCTTGATGAGGGAGGTTGAGTATGTAAGAGGGATGTAAGAGTCATGAGTGGGCTTGTAAGAGCATTTAAGTTTGTGGTTGGGATATTTTGAGAGGAGACTTTGGTTTGGTTTAGAAAAGTCTTAAACTTGTTTAGGGAATGTGACAACATTAGGGGGTGGATTAGGCTTGGGTTTAGGATTAGATTAGGGATGTTAGAGATGTGCAAGTGGATGGAATTAATGAGGTTGGGTGAGTTAGAGGTTAAGCTTGGTTAGTATGGGTGGATGGGGTGGATTAGGCTAAATGGAAGATTAGGGATAAGTTAGGATCTTTTAGATTTGAAGGATTTATTTATCAAATAGATTTATTTAATAAATGGGGATTTTGGAATTGGATAGGAGAATAGGATTTAATTGATAAATGATAGGTTATTTGATTTATCAATTAGGACTATAGATGATTAATTAGATTAATCAGCTAGGGGATGACAAAAGATTAATTAAATAAGAATTTAATTAATGATGCCTTTAGAGATGGCTAAATTAGATTACCAAAGCGGTGTAATCAAATTTAGGTGTCTACATTTTGCCCCTCTTTGACATAGTGTTGAGACAACACTATTTCAAAGAAGTTTGAATGGAGACGACATGAGGAAGATGTTTTTAGCAACAAGGTTGCCCCAGTCTCGGATAAGAAGAGGAGAGACTAGAATCAGATGATGCCCCCTCAAGAAGGCAGCGGGGAGAGAAATGAGGCTTGAAAACTTCTTGAAAAGTACAAAAAATCAAGACAAACTGAGACATAGGTTGGCAAAGAGAAGGGGCTGAATTAGCTCAAACTCTCACTATGGGAGAATGATAAAGGGAAATCAGATGCACAAGCTTAAGACTTTCCAAGATTGGGGGGGGGGGGATGAAGGAGTGGAGTGCTATAAAAAGGAATCCAAGATAGGGAGATGGATGATGGTATGATAAAGCTGATGCAATAGGATTTCAAAGAGTCAAATTGGCGGAAGATGGGTTTCAAAGATCCCTAGGACTAGGATTGTGGATCTCGAAAGATGAGGCTTGGTGGAATGATTGGATTGGTGGATCCCTAAGACTAGGATTGTGGATCCCTAAAGCTAAAGGTGAGCAGTGATTCAAAGAGATACTGATGCATAAGCAGGGGGAGGAGTGACAGATGCTGGAGATAGATGGGGGATAATGGAGATGAAGGGAATCCATTGAAACTTTTTGAGCAGGGGGATACTTCAAGGAGAAGTACCACCATGTAGTTGAGCACTAGATTTTTTATAGGACTATTGGTTAATTTCCAAAGTTACCAAGAACATCAAGGCTTTTTCACCAATCGTCCAGAGGACTGACGAACTGACTCAAAAAAAACACGCAAGGATTGCCCTAGTATCACACATGAATCCAAGAGGAAGTAGCATGAAAATGACACTGGGTAACCCACAAGCAAAAAATAAAACATGCAAAAGACATGATCAAGGCCTAGTGCTCAGATTGCCCCATTCGCAGTATACCATGATATGGGAGATCATGGCAACCTTGAGGAGAGAACAAAAAGATTGCTTGGAAAAGATACTTCAAGACCCAAAAGGGAAGATTCCAAATCAAAAGAAAGTGAAAATCTAAAAGAGAGCCATTTTCCAATGAGATGGGTAGGATGAGGTACTAACGGACCAAGATCAGACATGAAGAAAGCTATATCCTACAAGGATCTATCAGAGAGCACCTATGCTAATGGATCTGGATGAGTGATGCATCTGGCAAGCTAAACTAAGAAGGATAACACTTTGGTGATAGGAGATCTAGCTAAAGGATGCATTGGAATAGCTAACCAAGGGTTGTGCAATGTGTGCAAGATGCTGATCAAGGAGGAAATGACACAAAAGCTGGATAGATACAATGGTACTAAGCTAAAGAGGATGTACAAGCTGACAGACCAAAATATGTTACAAACGTACAAGGTTGTTCATGTTTTGGTTTTTGTGAGATGGAAATGTTCATGAAAGGTGGGATGTTTGCAATAGTTGATAGGTGGATAGGTAGATGGTTTGTGAAAAGCTTAAGTGAAAATGGGGTTCTTTGTGTGCATGTGATAGGATACAAGCTAGGATACAAGATTATTGACAAGTTGGAATATGGTACAAGCTTTGGACAAGATTTGGATATACAAGGTATGGTACAAGATTTACAAGGTATAATACAAGATTTGGTACAAGATTTATAAGTTGAGGTACAAGATTTACAAGTTGTATAGGAGGTATTTACAAGCTTCATTAGATTTTGGATATTTGGTTGGAACACCAAGGGAACAAGTAGGAATTTTATGAGATGGTGGGTGGAATGGGTGAGGGATAGGATAGTGATAGATAATGGATTAGTCATAATACACAAGGCACCTGAATTATCAGGTTTTCACCAAGGTACCTATCCAAGGTGCTTGAATTGCCAACTTTTCACCATTGGACGCTTATTTCTCTTTATTTTTTTTGTATTTTCTAAAAGTTGGGTATACCAAGGATCTTCAAGCGTAGAACTTCTTGAGATGAATGATGTTAGTAGGATCATTCAAGAGCTCTCCTTCTAGTGTAGATAGCTGATAGGCTCTGAAGCCAAAGGATGCAGTGACAACATAAGGACCAAGCCATGTAGGTTCAAACTTGCCCTTCTTTTCTCGATCTTCTTGGACTTTCATATTTTCTTTGAGGACCATGTCACTTGGCTGAAAGTGTCATGGAAACACCTTCTTGTTGAAATTTATTTTGAGACAAGTTTGATAGACTATGAGATGATCATAAGCTTGTTGTCACTTCTTGTCTAAGAGATCTAGCTGGGTGAGCCGAGCTACTCTGTATTCTTCATCTGATATTTGCCCTCGCAAAGATATGCACAATGAGGGAAGTTCAACCTCTATGGGTAGTACCACTTCGGCACCATAGACCAGGGAGTATGGAGTTGTGCCTATGGATGTACGAAAGGAGGTTCGATAGGCCCATAGGGCTAGATTTATTTGTAGGTGCCAATCGTGGCCAAAATCATTCACAACTTTCTTTAGGATTTTGAGGAGGGTTTTGTTAGTTGCCTCTACCTGGCTGTTACCTTGTGGGAAATATGGGCTAGAAAAGTGGTGATGGATGCAGAGGGAAGTGCATAGTTCTTCCATGTTGAGATTTTCAAAGTTACCTTCGTGGTTGGTGAAGATGGTGGACGGGATGCCGAAGCGGCAAACAATGTGATACAAGATAAACTTGGAGACCTGAACTCCTATAGCTGAGACTAGGGGGACTGCTTCCACCCACTTAGTGAAATAGTCTGTAGTAGTTATTATCCATTTATGTCCATTAGATGAGAGGGGTGTGATAGTTCCAACTAGATCAAGGCCCCAACAAGCAAAAGGCCAAGGTGGTGCAATAGGCTATAGATCCTGTGTTGGAGTGTACACAAGATTTGCATGCTTCTGACATGGGAGACACTTTCTGACAAAGTCATAGGAGTCTTCTTCAATGGTAGGCCAATAGTAGCCTGCTCTAAGGATTTATTGCACTAGGACAATACCACTCATGTGGGCACTGCAAAATTTAGAGTGTACTTTTAACACCATCGCAGCCTCGTTTTGGTCTAAACATCGAGAGAGAGTATCGTGATAACCCTGACGATAAAGGGTATTGGCTATGATAACATAGTGGGATGATTTTTAGATGAGGTTTTGGCATTGGGTGCGTGTGAGGTGAGGGGATATGATACCATCGTTAAGGTAAGCATGAATCTCATGGTACCAAGGGGATTGGGGACCAACCAAGATACAAACATGGTTTGAATCCTCATTTGCATAAGCGGGTATGAGGAGCTGCTCGACTAAAAAATCATACTGTGTAGCTACTTGGGGAATTTCCAAGAGCGAGCCAATAGTAGCCATAGTGTCTGTTGCTTTATTCTGCATTCGAGGCACTTGTGTAAATTGAAGCTTTGTAAAATGATAGGTTAACTGATCAACTAGCTCTTTGGAGGGTAGTAGCTTTTCATCTTTGGTTTGATATTCATTTAGGACTTGCTTGATGATGAGCTAAGAATTGCCAAAGATTTGTAACTCAGTGATGTTCCATTCTGCAGCTATCTTTAATCCTGCTATGAGAGCTTCATATTCTGCTATATTGTTGGTGCTAGGGAATTGTAGCTTGAAGGCTTTTGGAATGTAATCTCCCTGAGGTGTAACCAACAATATTCCTACCCCTGATCCATGAGATGTGTATGAGCCATCAAAATAAAGTTTCCATGGGGGTTGTTCTTCAATTAGGCAGATAGGCTCATCTGGAAATTCTGTGATCAAAGGATATGTATCTACTAGAGGCGCATCAGCTAGATGATTTGCTATAGCTTGCCCTTTGATTGCCTTTTTTTCTACATACTAGATGTCAAATTCGCTAAGGAGCATAACCCATTTGGACAAACGGCTTGTAAGTGCTGTTCTGGAGAGCATATACTTGAGAGGGTCGATCTTGGAGACTAGTTGGATGGTATGACTTAGCATGTAGTCGCAAAGGTTTTGAGTTGAGAAAACAACTACCAAACAAGCTTTTTCCATAGGAGTATAATTGAGTTCATAACCAGCTAGGGTTCTATTGATATAGTAGATGGCTCTTTCTTGGCCATAGTCATCGTGCTGTGCTAGAAGTGCCCCAAGAGTAGTAGGCATTGATGATATGTACAAAATTAGGGGACAACTAAGAATTGGTGGAACCAAGATAGGGGGATTGGTGAGATACTGCTTGAGTTGATCAAAGCTATGCTAACATAAAGGATCCCACTTGAAGTTCTCATCCTTCTTCAATAAATGTGCAAATGGTGTACACTTATCTACAAGTTGGGAGATGAAGTGCCGAATGGATTGAAGCTTTCCCTGAAGAGAGTGAAGCTGTCATAGTGTCTGGGGAGGAGGCATGTATAAGATAGCTTTGACCTTCTTGGGGTCGATCTCTATACCTTGTTTAGAAACTATAAAGCCTAGAAGCTTGCCAGATGTGACCCCAAAGACACACTTCTTGAGATTCAACATGAGATGATATTTGGCTAACCTATCAAAGACTTTCTCCAAGTCAGCAAGATGATCCACAAAGGTATGAGATTTAACCAAGATATCATCCATATAATCCTCCAAAATTCTATGGATGAGATCATGAAAAATGGCTGTCAAAGCTCTTTGATAGGTAGCCCCAGCATTCTTTAGGCCAAAAGGCATCATGTCGTAGCAAAAGGTTCCCCAAGGGGTAGTGAATGCTGTCTTATGCTGATCCTCTTCTGCAATCTTGATTTGATTATACCTAGAAAATCCATCCATGAGGGACAAAATTTCATGTCTAGTTGTAAGATCTATAATCATATCTATGTTGGGCAAGGGAAAATCATCTTTTGGACAAGCTTTGTTAAGATCTCTGAAATTAGTGCAGATTCTGATGTCACCGAAAGGCTTAGTGACAGGGACCATGTTGGAGATCCACTCTAAGTAGTCAATAGGTCGGATAACCTTAGTGGCTAACATTCTTTCTAATTTAGCTTTGACCAGTAATGCCACCTTAGGGTGCATTTTTCTAAGCTTTTGTCTGACGGGCTTGATCTTTGGATCGACTGCAAGATGATGAACTACAAGCTTTGGATCAAGTCCTGGCATGTCCTGATATGACCATGAAAATTGACCAATGTTCTCTCTTAAGACCTCAAAAAGGAGGTCAGCTTGGTCTTGTGATAGGGATACAACAATGTGAACAAGTCTGGGGATCTCTGAAGAACCGATGTTGACTTCTCTAGTATCCTTAATTAGAATAGAAGACACCTCTGGTCGATTATCTTGAGGAGGTAATGCTAAATCCTCATGTTCTATTTGTGGCTCTGGATGTTCTTGCTGAAGGGTTCTCTTCACTGCCTTAGCTAGTCTCAAATTCACCTTAGTTCTAGTTTTGGGTGCATCGAAACTAGGTTGGGGATTTTCTCCAAAATACTCCTTGGGATCTAGCTTGTAGATATAGGCAAAATTTGGCTTTTTTTGCTTATGAGGAGTTTTGGCTCCCATGAATCTCAGAAGTGCTTCCTCTGATGTGAACTCATCAATGTGTATGACGCTTGGTTGGTCCCAACCTATGAGTTGTGGATGGGCGAGTTTTAGGTCAATGAGGTGGATGGATAGTTCTTGGAGAACAGAGTCTCTGAGGGAGATTTGGTCTGGGATATCATCATAGGCTCTCTTTTCAACTTCCTCAAGAATGTCTTCAATTTTGACGAGGTCACAATGAATGTTCAAAAAAGCGTGACTATCCGTATTGGTGCCCCTAGTTGTGGGTATGCCAAAGCCAAGACCTGACTTCAATTCCCACTTGTGTGCATCGATGGGGTACTGCATGCCTCTTTCTTCTGGTCCTAGACCACCACCTTGATAGTTCCATTTTTTAGTGATGAGCTTATGTTCTTGGGGATACTTTTGGCTGAAGTGATCAAGGTGTGCTTGATTTCTTTGAGGTGCATCCTTATGTAACCAATTGTTGATATCTAGAGTGAGCTCCTCATGAAGAGGGATTTTTGAGGATACAAAGGTTGTTGGGCCAAACTATTTGTATTGAGGAGGTGGAATCTCCTTAGCTTTGTGATATGTCGGTCATCCATGGGCATGTGGATCAAGTGGGAGTGCCCCGACAAAAAATGCATCTGATAGACTATACTCTCCACAACCTTTGTTATTGATCTTCACGGTAGACAGGGTGGAGGTGAGGATGGTTTCTGGGTCATTATAAGTGTGGGATGAGCTGGCGATGGATGTGTCGATATCAATTCTAGGGCAATGGTTTGTATGTGAAGCTTCAACCGCATTGCAATAAGCAAAGGGTTCTGGATCGACATGGATGGTTACCTCAGTGCCCTGATGTAGAAATTTGATGCACTAATGGTAAGTGGATGGAATGGCTTTCATGGCATGAATCCATGGGCGCCCGAGGAGGATATTAAATGGTAGGTTTAGATCAATAACATGGCAAAGTGTTTCTTGGATGACTAATCCAACCTTGATTGGCAGCAAAATAGTCCCTTTTGTGGTTCTTTCCAAGTTGTCATAAGCTTTGATGGTGATAACCTCATTGATGATATCTGCCTCAGTATACCTAGCTTGTTTATGAATTTTAGGGTGCAAATATTCAAGGCTGATCCATTATCTATCATTACTCTTTTTATGGCAAAATTGGATACCATGATGGCTTTGTGAAGCAAAAGGGTGTGATCTGGCTCGACCACAGGTATTTCGGTGGGTTTGAAAGATAGGGCACATGAGGATGAAAGGTGTCCAACAAGATTAAAAAAATCAGTAGCGTTGATATCTGAAGGGACACAGGATTCTATGAGAGCACTGTCAAGAATGTCTTTGTACACATGACTAGTGCAGAGAAGGTCTAAAATGGAGATTTGGGCTGGCATGTTCCCAAGGTGTTCCAAGATATTGTACCAGCTTTTTGATGGAGTTGATGGTGCTAATGAAACTGGAGGGCTTGCAATGTTAAATTACACTCTTCGAGTGGTGACTACACACTCATTGTCTGGTCCTTGGATATTGATAACATTGATAGAAGGCTCTTTCTTAGATATACAACCTATAAGGCTACCATAGTCTATATAGGATGAAGTGTGATCATTATTCTTCCCATGCTGTTGGTTTGGTTGGCAATTGTTGGTGTTGTTGTTGTTGTTTTGGATAGGTTTTTTTCCAGGATTTTGGTTGTTGTGAGGAGGAAAAACATTTTGATAGATCTACAAGCCTGCATTGGGAGAGGTTTGTGCTCCAACTGTGATTTCTTTCCAATTAATGAGGTCTTGCACATAATCTTTCAGTTTCATGCATCTGAGGGTGGTGTGACCTTTTACCCTATGAAATTTGTAGTACTCATTGTCTTTGTACCATACAACTTTGGATTGGCCTGGATCAATTTGCTGGGTAGGAGGAAATTTGATGAGGTTTTCCTTAGTCAATTTTTCAAAAATGACATCCAATGGCTCACCAAGGGGTGTATAGTTTCTAGGTGTAGGTTGGAACATGGGCTTTGGTCCTGTAGCAACATTGATGGCATTAAATTGATTGCTAGACCCTTGAAAGTTGGGTCCTAGATTGTGGCTTTAATAGCTTTGGTGATTCTATTGTTGGTAGTTGATAGCTTGTTGGTTGTTTGGTTGATACGATGGGTTGGGCTGATTTTGGGAAGGCCCAACAATATTCACATGTCTCGTATCAGTAACCCCATCTGTTGCAACTTGCTTGTTTTTGTTCCAATACCTAGACTTGTCATTAGAATGTGATTGATTTTGGTTGGCCTCCTTGTAAATCTTGACCACACCATCCTTAATGAGTCCTTGTTCAAGGATCATTCCTTTCTCTTTGATATCTTTATAGGTCTGCAAATAGTTCATGGTCATGTGGTGAGCCAAGATGGGATGGGAATTATCAATAAACATTTTCACCACATGACGCTCTGGCAAGGTGCAGGATATGTGGGTGGTAAGGGTTTGTCATCTTTGCAGGTATTCAGCAAGGCTTTCTCTACCTTTTTTCTTAGTGTGGACAAGGTCAACTATTGATAACTCTATTTCAACAAGATGGGCATATTGGGCTACAAATGCCTCAAACAATTTAGCGAAGTTTTTAATTGTGCCATATGAGATTCTATAAAACCATTTAAGAGCTAGCCCGACCAAGCTTTTGGGAAAGAGGCATAAGAGGAAGACGTCACTGTATGCCACTTCTTGGCAGTGCATGTAAAATTCTTTGATGTGGGTGACTGGGTCTCCTTTTCCTCTAAATTTGTCAAATTTAGGTATCTCAAAATGCTTGGGGAATGGAGTCATAGTAATGGCTCTATCAAATGGATAAGGACACACAGTCTCAAACTTGAATGTCTTTGGATCATTCCCTTCTTGGATGGCTTTCAGAGCTATCTTCATTTGTTCCCATTCTGAATTGATAGGTGATGGCTGGGGTGCCCCCAATGTAGGAGTGCCTTGAGGTAGGTATGCGCTAGATGGGGCCATTGAATATGGATGGCTGTGAGGGATTTGCTGATAAGGATTGTACATTGTTTGGGCAGCTGCATGGTGGATGACGGGTTGCTGAGGTGGAGGTGGCACATATTGCTGCATGTGCTGCGAGGCCTGCTGTTGATATGGGATTTGAGGTTGGGATTGAAGAACATAAGCTGGCTATGGGATACATGGATTACTTTATGGAGGTAAGGTATAAGATGGTTGTGAAGCTTGTGGAAAGGATCGGGGAGCTTGTGGAATGTGACTTTGGATTTGAGGAGTTTGACCAAAATATGTGGGTTGCACCCCCATTTGGGATGGTATCTGCAAATAATTGGTGGTTGGTTGGGGTGGTGGATTACCTCCTAGAACTGGCATTGAAAAGTAGTTGGTAATAGGAGGTAATGGATTAGTTGGTGGTGGAGGTGGTGAGAATTGAAAGCTTGGGAATGGAATTGATGGGGTTTGATAGCTTGGTGGCTGGATTTGAAAGCTTGGTAGAGTGGTGGCAGGAGCTTAGGTCACTTGAGAGCTTGGTAGAAAATTGGTGGTAGCTTGTGGGGTTTGATAGCTTTGTGGAGTGAGGGTAGTAGCTTGTGGATTTGTGGTTGATGGCACTGAGCTCCAAGGACCTAATGGAAATGCTGAAATTGTGCTTTGGGCTATGGTGAACAAGCTAGGGGTGATGAAAGGTTGATTACTTGGCCCCATAGGTGGCATTCCTGTTGTATATTGCTGAGGTTGGCCAAAGATGCTAGCACTGATTTGGGATATGGGTGGATTTGGAAGGCTAGGTTGGGGAGAAGCAGCAACAATAGTGAAGGGAGTGAATGGTGAGGTGTTTTGGGCAAAGATAGTTTGGAGGGGAGAGGTATGAACCAATGATGGAGTGGTGGTGGCTGGGTTGGCTTGCAGAATGGAGATTTCAACTTGGGTGGAGGATGGTATGTTTGGGTCTATTGGATCAAAAGGATTGGCTTGAGGCTCTTCTTTTGGCACATATTGAGGATAATTTGAATCATAAGAGCCTATAGGTGGTGGCAGCTGCCCAAATAATAGGTGAGATGGATCTGATAATGGAGGAGGTCTTCCAAAGTCGAAGGCTCCTATATTGTCCCTTTGAAAGTTAGCCATGATTGTTTCTTTGTTCTTGTCTATAATGGCATTCACCAATACTACATTTCTTGGTTGGTTCATGAAAGCTTCAATGTTAGTAGGTGATGGTATAGCATTCTCTGGGCTGGAGGATGGTTGAGTGCTCAAGGGGAGTGATGCTATTTGATCCAAATGATAGGGCTCCATTGTTTCTTTCTTCTTCTTGGCTAAGCGAGTGATGGGTGGCATGAAAATGCAGAATGTTTCCTAGGGATGAGATGCAACAATGCTGATGGATGCAAAGGGGGAAGGCTTTTCTATCCAAATGATCTCCTAGGTTAAGGCAAAGGAATATGAAAAACCTAAGGAGGATTGGGTTGGGGATCCTAACTTCAAAGATATGTTGCCAAAGTATGAAAGGTCTGCTTTCCTATGTGCAAGCTTGGTGGTGATTGTGTCAACTTTAAGGATAGACTGATGACCCTTTAGGAAGAACACGAGATTGACCACTTGTGGATCCCAAATTTTAGCTCAAGGTGATGAGGGATAATGAGTGAAAAAGCTAGATTACCCTAGACAAAGCTTTGTCAAAGGGATAACCTTGGTGAGATTGGTGGTTTGAAAGATGGTAGGAAAAGCAAGTTCTAGCAATGTGACAACAATTTTGAAGGCTTGGATGCGAATGTTTTTGGATTGCTGGCTAGATAGTTTGGTTCTAAATGAGATGGATGAGCTAAAATCCTTAAGGGGATGACCTAGAATGACTGGCTTTCCTACAAAGATGACTCTAAAGTGCAACTTATGCAAGAAGATGTGGAGAAACAAAGGGGTCTAATCATAGAAATCGTGCCTAGTTGGTAAGGCATAAGCAAGGTTAACTCCTGGGTGTTGGCTAAATTTGATAGTGCGATCCAACCAGGCTTCTTGAAGGGCTTCATTGGAAGCTTTGTCTTTTGCTTTGTGGAGTTTGGCAATTCGAGGGCTTGGTGTTATTTCCTTTCTTTTGGCCAAAATTTCTTGGTATACCTAAGATGGCTTGAGTTTGACTTTGTGAAACTTCTATTTGGGTTTGGGTTGTTCTAACATAAATTCTTGAGTTTCCTTGGCTTTGGGGAGATTTTGGTTATTTTGCTTCAACTTTTTCAACTCTAAAATAGGCAGTGACTACACTAAGTGTACCCTAAGCTAGGATTGACCAAGTTTGGCAAACATTCATTTAACAAGTAAAAAAAATCAAGCAATAGATAGGAACAACCAGATAGAAGTTTGTGATTCTCAGAATGTGATACTTGTGCCAAGGAGTGTGTATGTTCTACAAATGTTTCGATCAGTCACTTCAAACACATTAACATCTTAGATGGTTGTCTGCAAGGCTTATAGTTGTTTTAGCTAGGGAGTCCTCAATATACCCAAGGTACGTGAGGCCCAAATCTATAGATGAAACCAAAAAGATGTCACACAGCCAAGAGGAGTGGTAACCCACTTCTCCTCTTTCACTTCTCAAGGGTATAAAGTTCCTTGAGGCTTAGCTCGAGTGACAGAATCTTGATCCCAAGAGAGGTGTCTTTCGATTCATCTCTCGATTCTTATACTCCGTCGGAACGCTAGAGTTGAGGTCATTCCAAGGGGTGATGAAATCCCCAAGCAGGCCTCCTAAAAATTTAAACAATATTTTGGATCCTAATCTTATGCACCCAAGATGGCCTTGAAAGACGAAAAGGGGAGAGAAGACTTGGATGATATTGGGGTAAAAAACACATTTGTTATTTTTCCAACTGATGCTTAAGTTTTCTGATCTAGACTTTGCAAGCACTCATGTTTAAGATGCAAGTGTTCAATTCCAACTTGAAATGTGCCAACAAAAGTAAAATTGATCGAAGAATGCAAGCAAGAAGAAGAGTTAGGGTCAACAAAAAGAAAACTCACGTGCCCAGAGGCCCTCCACATCAAGTTCCAATTGATTTTCTTTAAGGAATTCAAGATTGAGTGTAAGTTTGTTTTAAGCCCAAAACAAAGATGTGTGAAACTTGATTTCAAGTGCGTGCTCGGAGGCCCTCCACGTCAAGATTTGTTCAAATTTTAATGCCCAAATGAAGTGTTAGCGAGCCTAATGTGCATTCAGAGAATTTTCTAAGTTAGAAAAACTAATAAAAACACAAGTAAGTGAAGTTTGATCTTTGTGGAGCAATTAACACCCTCTTAGGTGGACCGATCCCAATAGATGGCGCTGAGATTGCAACCAATGGTTAAATTGATGGGTGATTAAAGAGGGTGAGTCCAACTACAAACTCACTCAAAGTGTTTTTAATTAGTTTTTGTATCTTAGAAGATTTCTAAAATGTGGGTTCTTTTTATGCCCAAAAATTGAAGTGTGAGATATTGTATTGATTCATTGATCCTTTGCATTCAAGATTGAGTTTGTTTGTTTTAAGCATGCATTCCAAGAAAAGTTGATTTTAATCCATGGCGTTCAAGATTATGTTTGAGCAACATTCATTCAAAAGAAAAACATGATTAGTTTTGTTTGCTCCAACCTGCAATGTGACAAAAAGCAATTTGATTAGTCACCCAAAAAATCCCAAAATCAAAGCTTAACTATGGGAATTTTTTAAATTTTTTTTTTGTTATTTTTGATATGCGTAAAAATGCTTAGAATGGTCTATTTCCTATGGAACCACTAAAAGTCAAATTTTGATTTATACTTTTTAAATTTTATTTTTATTTTTAAAATATGATTATGATTATGATGATAAAACCTACAAAAAACCAGTTAGAATAAAAACATGCACCAAAAAATGTCAAAAACTTGAACCAAGCACTTAGCACAGCGAACTCGTGAGTCTAAGTAGTGATCTCGCAGGGAAAATGCTATCCTACTGGAGTTTGCTTCACGGGGATGCATTCCCGCAGGTTGACCAAGCCGTGAGAATGCCAAAAAAAATTGGTGAAAAAAAAAAAAAAAAACTAGGGAGCTCGTTTTGAACAGAGCGATCTCCCTGGTTTACAATCTTACAACGTTCCTACAACGCAGGAATAATAGTCCCGTGAATGATAAAGTTTTACAATTTTTAAACAAAAGTTTTAGAAACATGAGCGTTCTTGCAAGTGAGAATGACAATCTTGTAGGAAATAGGACCATTCTTGCAAGCAGAAATGACAATCTCGCAGGAAAGAGGAGCGTTCCTACGAAAGAGAATGACAGTCCCGTGAAGATATTGGCTAGCAGGGATGTAGAGAAGATTTTTAAGGCATGTTGCTGCTGTTTGGTGTTAAACTGCAAACTCACTGTCGCGAGTTCATGTTCCCGCTGGTGAAATAGCAGCATTCCCGCGTCATGGGATCGTGTTCCTAAAGTCATGGGGATGCAAAAAAAATGTTGACTGGGTCAAAATCGCTTATATGGCTGGGAGTGAGATTTTGAAAGAGGAACCTGTGTACCTACAAAAATAACAACAAACCTTTTGCAAGAACACACAAGAAAACCATGTTAGACTTGGTTAGTTTGTCATAACAAAAAAAAAAAACCAAAACATGATTAGATAGACCCAAATGTGGGGTCCCACTGGGCGTGCCAAAATGTAGAACAAGATTTAGTGTGCAAATAACATTAACATTAAAGTAAACATTCACAAACTAAAACTAAATTCACATATAACTTTAGACAAAGAAAGCAAACAAGAAATGCAAACCTCAAAAGAGAAAACACTCCATGCTTCCTTGATTTTGTAGATGTGTCATTTGATGTGGATGTATGCTCAATTGCTTGCCCAATTGCTTCAATGGTGGAGATGGGTAATGGAAAATTGGTAACCTTGTGAGCTCTCAATTTGGTATTATAAGGTTAAGATTGATGACTTTAGTTCTCAAAATAGCATGGTAACTTTAGCTCAAGGATTGTGATGATATGGATTGGGAGGGGATTCAATTTATAGGCCAAGGGGTAGAGGGATGGATGGCTTAGATGCAAGGAGAGATGAAAGCTTAAGGAGGGCTAGGATGCACTCAAAGGAGAGCACATAGATTGTGATTGTTTAGCACCAATGGGAAGGTGACACTTGTCACAAGGAGGATGAGTGTGAGAAGATAGGATAAGGGGTTGGTTAAAGGCTTGATGAGGGAGGTTGAGCATGTAAGAGGGATGTAAGAGTCATGAGTGGGCTTGGTGTAAGAGTCATGAGTGGGCTTGTAAGAGCATTTAAGTTTGTGGTTGGGATATTTTGAGGGGAGACTTTGGTTTGGTTTAGGAAAGTCTTAAAATTGTTTAGGGAATGTGAAAACATTAGGGGTGGATTAGGCTTGGGTTTAGGATTAGGTTAGGGATGTTAGAGATGTGCAAGTGGATGACATTAATGAGGTTGGGTGAGTTAGAGGCTAAGCTTGTTTAGTATGGGTGGATGGGGTGGATTAGGCTAAATGGAGGATTATGGATAAGTTAGGGTCTTTTAGATTTGAGGGATTTATTTATCAAATAGATTTATTTAATAAATGGAGATTTTGGAATTGGATAGGAGAATAAGATTTAATTGATAAATGATAGGTTATTTGATTTATCAATTAGGACTATAGATGATTAATTAGATTAATCAGCTAGGGGATGGAAAAGGATTAATTAAATAAGAATTTAATTAATGATGCCTTTAGAGATGGCTAAATTAGATTACCAAAGTGGTGTAATCAAATTTAGGTGTCTACACCCAAGAGCAACAAATTTTTAAAGAGAACTTGCAAGACACATGATTAGTTATTTCTAGAATGCTCCAATCTGTAATGCTGCAAAGAATCAACTTGATTAGCATCACCAATATCCCCAAAATGAATGCTTGACTATGGAAAAAAATATTTTAATTATTTTTTATATTTTTTTGTATACATAAATCAACTTAGAATAGCCCATATCCTACGAAACCACTAAAAGTCAATTTTTCATTTTTTTGTTAAATTTTAATATCAATAATCTATCAGTAGTAAAAATGCAAATAATAGTAAAATGCAAATGATAAAAGAGGAAAAAATGAATACCTGATACTTACTTTAGTCAATCATAGATGATAGTAGCAGATTGAAGATGCCAAATCATGTAGACAACAAAACTTGCACCTGTCGAAAAAATTGCATACGACAAAACTAGGAGTCGTCGATAAATTGTAGACACCAAAATAGTAGGTCATAGGGAAATCAAAGATGATAGAGTTTGAGTCCATGGAGACTCAAATCTAGTAGTGAAGACACTTAAGATGGAGAAGATGATAGTCTATAGGCAGACACACTAGTTCAAAGGTGGAGACAACAGTCTATAGGTAGAGATACCAGTTATAAGGTGAAGATGACAATCTATAGGTAGAGATGCCAGTTCAATGTTGGAGATAAAATTCTATAGGTAGAGACTGTATTCTACATGGCAGAGATGATAGTTTGTCTATGCAGATGACACTGCACATGATGGAAGATCAAAATCAATAATTTTTTTCAAAAAAAAAACAATTTTTAGCTTAAAATGTGAATGTTTAGAGGGATGTGAGTCCCACCAGGCATGCCAATATGTATTGCATAAAATGTAACACAAGAAATAAAGTGCTAGGATCTCTCAAGATTGATGAGGGGTCCATGAGGTGGAGACAAAGTGGACTCCATGTGGATTAGGGTTTTGACCATTCGAAGGGGGAAAGATTCTCACACGTGTGAGAAATATTTGATGTGATGGGTCAATGACATGTGTAAGAGGTTGGAAGCTCAAGGTTTTTTCACACATGTGTGAGCAACTTTAGTTCACATGTGAAAGGGGACAAATGTGTAAGTGTGTAAGAGTCACATGTCACATGTGACTAGGGTTTGCAAATCCTTTGATTAGGATTGTGCAAATGATTAAGGATATGATTATATGAGAACTAGGATTAATTAGTGGGTAAGTGGATTGACCTAGGTTAGAAGGATGGGTTGGGCTAGGAAAGTGAGGTTAGGTGAATGTTAAAGTTAGAAGCCATGTGCTCAAATAGAAATAAATATAAAATTTAATCTCAAGTGGAATAAAAGGGGACTAATTAAGCAAATTGAGCCATTTAATTAATTTAAGTGAAGGATTAAGCTATAAGAGGAATGAGGGGAAATAGGCAAGGATTAAATAAATGTAAATTTATTTAAATCAAGGATAGGGGATAAAGATGAATGTAATTATGTAAATGTAAATTTATTTAATTAAAAGTCGGATAAAGCTAAAGTTAAATAAATAATAAATATCTATTTAGTTGGTCAAGATAAGGGTATTTGTATTCAATTGGGCAATTTTAGGTGTGTACAGTTATAACTTTGACCTAGTTGACCAAAATGAGAAAATTCATTATGAATTGTATTATAGGGGTCAAAGACATGCTATGTCCTAGATTTGAGCCTATGATGAATCTGTTTGACTAGTTTTCAAACATGATTCCAAATGCAATTTTTGAAGTTTTATTGGTGTTAAAAAGTGCACATTCGTCGGTAGGCCTATTTGGGATGTCATAACTCTTAATCTATGATAGATGAGACCAAAATTATTGTACCACTATTTTGCACTCTAAAAATATATCAAGTGTTATAGTTTTCAATTCTTGAAGAATCCATCTATACACTTTCCCAGGTCTATTGTGTTTGTGAAAATCACTTTTGTGCCAATGTTCCTAGTTTTGCAATTCTGAGTACCCTGCTTTGAATGCTTTCCAAGCACACCCAATTATTATTAATGACCCCAAATCTCAAATTTTTACCTCTCCTCATGATAGTGAACTAATGCCCTAGTTTTTGTGCCCTCAAGTGTTCGTTTGACCTATTCCCAAAGCCAAAATTGAACATACTTTATAATTTTCTGACATGTTTGTTTGTAGGCAATTTCAAGTCAGTAACTTTGAAGAATAATATCTTTTGAACCAAATTTCATCATGAGGTGAAATATTATAGGGTAAAAGAAATGTGAATCAAAGAACAAACATGTTAGATCTCAGGTCCCGGTTGTTTATTTTAGTTAGTTTTTAAAGCTAGTCTTAGAGGGTTCTGGGTAGAAAATTTTAGTTTGCAAAACTAAGATAAAATGAGTTTTAAATGATGATTCAATGGTCAAATTTGAATTTAATCAGTGCCAGGTGATTAATTGATCAATTTGAAGTGTCAAGTGTTTTAGTTTGAATTTTTTTAATAGACAAACATACTTTGGGGGCCTAATTGATTCCATCAAACTGATAGCACAATTGGAGGATTTTGAGGATGTTTAAAAGGAAAAATTATAATTATTGCCATCATTATAGTGTATCAACATCCACATATCATATTTCTATATCAAGTGGATGTGTGGAATGAAATAGCGTGGAAAATAAGGAAGGAAATTGAGCATTTTTGGGATGCCTCAATACTCATCCAAATTGGGAGGGTATTTCATAAAGTGGCTCCTTCTGTGATGATGCCATTTAAAACATCTCTCAACAAAAATGTGTTGCAAACTCTTCGTTGGTGAGACAAAAATTAAGTTAAGATTTCTATTATTGAATACTTTTCCCATCTTGATCACAAAGACAAAAGAAAGTGGATGGATTGTCAAAACCATGTGGTAGTTACATGATGGAACAAATAAGGGCAATCAAAATTATTAAAACAATGGACCCCTCTAATTTTTTTTGGTTTCTGTAATCACCTAAATCATGACTTAGGCAAATGTTGGAGCCTAATTTTTGTTTAATACACCTCCCAATCTGCTAGCAAACATTTTTATTTCGTGGTTTCTCTTAGCCTAGTTCGTGCAAATGAGAAAGGGACATCACCTTGTGTAGGAGGTGTTTGAAGTCCACTCTTGACTCATAGGAGGATCCCACTACATGTTGGCATTAGAAAATACATCAAGGAAATTTTTTTTTGCATCTTTGAAACCTTTCGCAAACTGTCTGCGGCAAACAACACCAAAATTGATTTTTTGAATGCCGGTTTAGAAGGGACGGTGGGTAAGTTATTGATGAAGATGTGAATCATAACCATCTTGTTTAGTTTGGTCCAATCTAATGTTCCATTCATAAATTAGTCAAACTACTTCCCCTTTTAATAAATCTCATTCACTACTGGTGGGTGAAGTCTGGTAGGTAAAACTAAATCTTGGACTTGTACATACAGTAGAGGCATTGATTAGATGAGCCCATTTAGAACTGAATTGGTGCCTTATTGATTTCCTTTTTAGAAAGTGGTTGAAGAATGGTTGCAAAATTAGAAGAGAACCACCATTTCAACTTGGTTTCATTCCACCATAGATTGAGTAGATCTTCTTGATAAAGAAGATGGAGAAATAGTTCAAATAGATGCAATTTTAATGATGTCAAATGCAATGACACCTTGTTTAGTGCATTGAGTGCATCAATGATGGTTGACTCTATTTTGGACATAGTAAGGGGATGGATAGCATGTATGGATGACAAAAGGGCAATTTGGAAAATGATCAGAATGAAGAGGGATGAGATCTTTTTAGGGGCATGTTGAGTGGATGGAATACCAACTTGTGATTGCAACGTCTATCCTGAGTGGAGCTAGTGCTAAATTTTGATCTTCAATGAAGTGGAAAAGTGGGCTTGCTTTGATACCTAAGGTTTTGCATTTGAAATTGATTATGCTTACTATAGGAAATGGTGGCTCCTCAGGTTTGAGATCTTCGAGAGTGAAAGTCTAAACTCATCTTATTTTTCACTTGTCCTATAACATCCTCAACTGTAGGACAAAGTTTTTTCTATTTTTCTCCTTTCTTCATCTTCTACATTGAAGTCATCTTTTGGACTGAGTGTGTTTCTTGAATCCATATGGATTAATAGTGGGAACACATGCCTTTTGTTATGGAAAAATAGTGAAAGCATAGAGCATGAAATGCATCCCATAGATGTAGATGCGTGCAAGATGCATAGGGACCAGCAATGCTTAGTCATAGTTTATTATAAAGGTTTCATCCATTAATTCTACATTAAGCTTGTTGGAGTGTTTTTTTAAATATTTAAATACCCTAGTGCACAACTATGTAACATCTAAAACAATTTGCTTTATAATAAATAGGACACCTTGCATTTGTGGGGCCTAGCCTAGTTTGTTGCCTAGGTAATTTTGAACACACAAGTGATGATTGGATGATGACATGATAGAAAAATAACCAACCAAACATTGACAAGTTGCACCCAGGAAATGAATTACAATGTGACATGTGGCAGCCATTTCTAGGCCTGTCACAAATTTTGAAGAGATGATGTTGCGATGTGCCAGATCAAGTCACCAGATTGTGACATGTGGCAAGATCAATGGTTGTTGTTGTCACTTAGGTTTGCACCCTTGTCCAAGGCCTATGCACGAGGACAACCTAGTGAAACATGGAAACAACCTCCAAGCTGTGGGACTTGAACTACGAGGTTGAGTCTCCGGAGAAGGCCAGCTTCCTCTTACTGTCAGGGCACACCTATCTATTCTCAGAAGGGAAAGGGAGAAAGAGAGTGTTAAAGAAAATCTACCTAGTCTAATCTAAGGCGGTGATGCACCAAAATAGAGTGTTCAGACTCATTCCTGCCCATATATATACTACAAAACCAGAATAATATACAAAAGTCATACACATCCAGACTTATATCGATCAATAATCACATACAGATCAGAAAAGACCAACCGAATGACACTAGGAAAAGGAGATTTCACTTATGTATTATCCAATAGGCCAAAGATAGATACAGTATGTAGATCATTGATCTCAACAATACACCAATGGGAGGCAAAGTGATGCACATTCACACTGATGGCTGAAAGAGATGATACAGGCTATTACATGGCTCAGAGACAAAAGAGTTTTACACTGCAAGTCTGCAAGCAGTAGCAGAGAAAATCAGAAAGAATCGACCTTGAGAACAGATCACAAAATTGCCTTTATAGATCAAGCACAATTGAAGATTTCTACGTTACATTCACTTCTTACCTACTGGCATTAACTTCCCATCTTGAGAATCCAATCGAGGATCTGGATTGAAATCCTGGCCTGCATACCGAGAAATCTCATTTCTTTCTAAGAAGAGCTTGGAGAAGATAGAAACGGAGCCACAACATTCCATGACATGGTAGATGGATCGACCGGATGGGTGGAGTGTCCTTATATCCTGCATTCATTCCTGGTAGGTCAGAAATGATCGCGAAGATTAGATCGCAAGATATGTCGATCACCTCTGCATCTTGGTTCATGAATCAAACTGGCCTATTAGTCGACCCAATTTCTTATATGCCGACTAGGCCGCACGGGCCAATCGTAATCCTTTGTCTTGCCACTTGGAGAGTCCCTCCGTGGTTGACCACCTGCGAACTAACTGTGCCAACCTTATCATCTAACCGCTGGCCGTTAGCTAATCGCCACGTCAAAAACCGAACCGCGAGGACACGTGTCTTCCGAGCGCTAACTCACTATTGTAAAATCCGCGTAGTTCCTCCATGGTGAGATAGCGTCGACCCTAGATTTCTGCAGATCTGATGGTGGAGAATCCAGCCCTTAATGCGCTGGTCGTATCAAGAAATTTGGCCCCCCGACATATTTGTGTTCTGACTCGACACACGTGGTTGTTTCTGATTCGTCGTGGACTCTCTTTCCTGTGACTGGGCCCCATCTAAATTGGCGCCACCTCAATGATGCATCCGTCGAGACCTGACCCCACTGACATGTGTCAATTGGGCGCGATGTCACCATGGTAAAAATCTTGCAACTTCACTAAGGCGACATGTCGCCTACCGTTGATCTTTTCTCATCCGACGGTCACGAACTTGACCTCCCGTAACCCTCTGTTCCTATTGATTCACCGAGCCTGCTAATACGTGGCGTCCTCCTGTTGGTTTGTCAGTCACCCCACCCTAACTACTTCTGATGGCATGAAATGTAGCCCCGCCAGGACACATGGCGCACGGGCACTATGTCGCTGATGCTAAAGTTTGGGCAGTTCTCAATGGCGAGATAGTGCCAGCCATAGATCTTTGCAGATCTGACGATCAGAGCGACATCATACTTCACTCGCCGTCCCTCCTAAAAACTACTGGGCCCGTGGTTGCCGTGTCCTGACATATACACATGGCATCATCTGATTGGTGAACCCGAGACTTGATCCATAGAATGGCCACGCAGCGGATGGGTGCTATGTCGCCATGATAATATCTGCGCATCTCTGCCATAGCGAGATGGTGCCATCTGTTGATGCAATCAAATCTGATGGTGGAGATTGCAAACCTTGACTGTGCCAACCGTACTGATAGAGACTCCAGCCTATTTACACGCGGCAGCTCCTTACTGGCCCAGCGGAACACCACCAGGCAATCTTGTGACTTGGCCTGACAGGGCGACCACGTGTCGACCAGGTGCCATGTTGCTATGGGAAAATCGAGGCTAAATTCCCATAGTGCCATAGCACCCAATCGATGACATGTCCCTATCTGTGCGTGGTTCCTTTTGATTCGCTACCGTGGCACCGGGCTCCGCCAACTGGGCAGATGTGGTACATAATGGGGCCCAATATTTTGTCTGAAGCTCTCGCTGTTTATTTTCTCCAGCCTGCCAAACTTTACTCGACCGTCGCAACATTTTTTTTGGCAACGTGACCCACCCGCCGATGTGAGCATCTCCGTCGGGCGCTATGTCGCCATGGAGATTTTTTGATTGGCGTGCGATAGCGCCATAGCACTTGCGGTGTCAAAAAACTTTCTCGACCTGCCCTTTGTTATAGCCCACCCGCCGGGCCCACCAAACACGTGTCAATCGGGCACGATGTCGCTGATACTATCTCCCGTGCAACTTTTGATGATGAGATCGCACCGACCGTCGATCCATCTAAAATATGACGAAAGAGAAACTTTGGCGAGTTGGGGCATTAAAATAACAATTTTTTAGGCTAACCGTTGAATAGGTTGCGGGTTTGAATTTAAATCTTTTGGCGGTAAAACCAGAGATAACAATTGTCACTTCATCACAAAATAAAGATGCTCAATCATTAACCAAACCAAGAAAGTGACAAGGCAACATGTGGCAGAGGTGACGATGTGGCACCACACAGATGGATGCTCCAGATCATGCCGTGTGGCATGAAATCAATGAACGTCACATTGTCACAAAACAAAGATGCTCACTAGTTAAGGACTGTGACAATGGAATGATGAATCAAATGACAACATGTGGCACTATGTTAGAAGATGGTGAGTAGTTAGCAGACCAATTAGGAAGTGCTACATGGCACCCAGGTGGTAGAGTTGTCTAGAGGATGTTGATAGGGTAGTACAAACCAATAGGAGAATGACACATGTTGATGACATGGTAGAAGGGTAGTGAGGTAGGCTAACATGTTAGGATGACAGTGCATAAATCGACAAATCAGGTGCTAGCACATGTCAAGCCGGTCAAACTTGGGTTGACCCAGATTCAAAAAGAGAGGGAAAAATACAAAGTTATAAAAATAAAATTTTAATTTTAATTTTCCTCTTTTGACATGCAAAATTTTTAAATTAATCTAGGTTTTAATGTAAAGTTTGAACTTTAGGTCAAGGGTAAAAATTTGCAAAAAATGTAGACCTGAGAATTAGTCATGAACTTGAATTTCTTTTGGTCACCCTAGGCATGTCCTTGAGGCTAGTATAGGACTATCATATTCTTCTTCCTTCTCTACATTTTTCTCTTTTTCTCTCATTGTAAGGGTTGGTTCCCAAGTTTTTTGAGCAAGTTCTTAGCTGGGTTTCTACCGTTCTCTACATTTCTCTATTGTATGAACAATAGTAATAAAGTTAACATAGATAGTTCTAGTCTATTGAGTTGTTTTCTTAGTTATTTCATACATCCTTTATGTATTTGTTTCAAATAAATAAATAAAAATGCAGCAAATGAGTTTATCTTCAGTCTAATTCTTGTCTCCTATTTATGTTGTTTGTAATCTTTTGTGGTTTTTGAACAAAGAGCACAAATCCAATTGCAGGTTGTTTTAAGTTGTATGTTTTGGTATATTTTGCTTGTGATTCAAGCAGTTATGTAAATGCTTGAATTAACATCATAGGGTTGCATATTTCATGAAGGGATTGGTCAAGTATGAGATTTAGTCTTGATGCAGATGTATGATTCACAAAGTGATAGGATAAATATGGAATCTTGATATATGAGATGTATTACTAATGTCCAAGGATGTATGTTTGTGGTTTTTGGAATTTCCCAATAGATAAGGCACTGATTAGGTACATGACCTATATGTTTTTCTTCTCATATCTTGGTTATGCTGAAATCAATATATTAATGAAAGTCTTTTCTTTTTTACAGTGAAGAGGTAAAAGGATATCCCTCACTTATAACTTATCAAGTTAATAGGTCATGTAATTAGCTATTTCATGTCTATGTTGTTTTCCTAAGCATAAAAGATTTAGGGGTTTTCATCTGTTAAATATAGATTTAGATTTATGGTTTTAGCATCTGGTCACATAATGGAGTCTATAGGTTCACCTACTTAGGTTTTGCAGAGCCTGAAGAAGGAGTATAGCCTTATAGTTTGCCTTGGCATCTGAATAGATATGTTAAACATGGAAGTTAGCTACCCCTAGATGTATTTGTTCCTATCATTGGGATATTCAAAACCTATTAATTTAGGAGCCAACAAGAAGATAGAATCAATATACTCTTTGGGTGAATGGAATAAAATTATTATTGTTTCCTTTGATTGAAAGTTTAGATGAGGTTGATTGTACTATTGTTCAAGTTTGTGTGGTTAATAAAAAACAATTTGAAAAGGAAATGAAGAAGAATCAAATATGTTTTTCCATAATTCCAAGAAGATTGAGTTGTGCTAATAGTAACCGAGTGACACAAAATAGTGTTGACTGACTAGTAGATAGTAAAACCAAGTGTCAAAGGATAGTAGTAATTGAGTGACAACAAAAGCTAATAGTGATAACCGAGTGACAATGAAAACTAAAAGCTTGCCGAACGAGTATAAAGAAATTGTTGTAGAGGATATAGCTGATGGTTTACCACTAGTAAGAAGTATAAGTCATTATATGGATATGATTCCTAGAGCTAGTTTTCCAAATAAAGAACCATATATATTGATACCTATAAAGTATGAAGAACTTAACACACAAGTGTAGGAGTTGTTGTAGAAAGTTTTGATAAGAGAAATTTTGAGTCCATGTGTTGCACCTTCTATATTAGTGCCTAAGAATAATAGATAATGGAGAATGTGTATTGATTCCAAAGCTATTAACAAGATCATAGTGAAATATAGGTTTCTTATGCTGAGGATGGATGATATAATGGACTGTTTGAGTGGAGAAAGTTATTTTACCAAGATTGATTTGAAAAGTGGCTATCATCAGATTATAATCAAAGAAGTTGATGAATGTAAAATTACATTCAAGAAAAAATATGGTTTGTATGAATGGTTGGTAATGCCTTTTGGTTTGACTAATGCACCTAATATTTTCATTAGGTTGATGAATGAAGTCTTAAAGCGATTCTTGAGTAAGTTTGTGATTGTTTACTTGGATGATATTTTGATATTTAGTAAGACTAAGGAAGAACATCTTGAAAATGGTAGACAAGTATTGCAGATATTGAAAGAGGAGAAGTTGTTGATTAACTTGAAAAAGTGTTCCTATATGCAAGAACAAATTATGTATTTGAGATTTATGATTTCAGTTGATGGCTTGAGAATGGATCATGAGAAGGTTAAAGCAATTTTGGAATGGTCGACACCTGAGAATGTGGGTGAGGTAAGACCATTTCATGGTTTAGCTAGTTTTAACAAAAAGTTTATAAATAATTTCATTTCTGTTTGTAATGCTATGACTAAGATAGTGAGAGGAGATAAAAAGGATTTTAAGTGGACACATGGAGATGATAAGAGTTTTGGGACATTGAAACAAAAGGTTGCTAAGTTGCCTTTATTGGGTTTTCCTGATTTCAATAAGGTATTTCAAGTTGAATGTGATGCAAGTGGCAGTGAAATAGGAGATGTGTTGGGTCAAGTAGGTAAACTTGTTACTTTCTTTAGTGAAAATTTGAATGATGCTAAAAGAAATTATTCTATGTATGATCAATATTTTTATGCTATTGTTCAAGCCGTGAAGAAGTGGAGACATTATTTGTTTCCTAAGGAGTTTTTGTTGTATACTGATCATAAAGATTTACAATATTTGGGAAGCTAACATAAGTATAATCAAAGAGATATGAAGTGGGTTGAGTACTTGTAGAGTTTCACATTTGTGATCAAGCATAAAAGTGGTGTTACTAACTGAGTTACTGATTCATTGAGAAGAAGATGTTCTTTGTTGATTGAGATGAAGGTTAAACTTCTTGGTTTTGATGAAATAAAGGAATTTTATGATGCTGATCCTAATTTTTATGAGGCATGGAGAGAGTGCAAAGCACCAAATCTATCAGATCAAATGAGTATGTTTGATGAGTATTTCATTCAAGAAGGTATGTTGTTTAAAGGAATTTAGTTGTGTATACCAAGAAGTTCCATGAGAGTTAATTTGATTAAAGAAAAGCATTGTGGTGGTTTGACTGGACATTTTGGAATTGATAAGACATTGAGTTTGCTAAAGGATAAGTATTATTGGACACAAAGGTATAAGCATGTTCAGAAGTTTGTTAGGAGTCATGGAATTTTTCAAGTTGCAAAAGGAGTAAGTCTAAATAGTGGATTGTATACACCTATTTTTGTTCCTGAGAAACATTGGAGTGACATTAGTATGGATCTTGTTCTTGGATTACCTAAGACATCAAGAGGGTATGAATCCATATTTGTTGTTGTGGATAAATTTTCTAAAACAACATATTTCATACCGTGTAAGAAGACATCAGATGTTGTGCATGTTGTTGAGATTTTCTTCGAAGAGATTATTAGATTGCATGGAGTACCAAAATGTATTATTTCTAACAATAATAGTAATTTTGTTGGTTACTTTTTGAGGACTTTATGGAAGAAGATGGGTATTACATTGAGATATAGTTCTACATTCCATCCATAGAGTGATGGACAAACAAAGGTTGTGAATAGAAGCTTGGGTAATTTGTTGAGATGTTTAGTTGGAGATATGATGAGTAATTGGGATATGATATTGGCACAAGCTGAGTTTTCGTATAACAATTCTGTGAATAGGAGTATAGGAAAAACATCTTTTGATATTGTTACTAGAATGCAACCTAAAGGAGTATCAGATTTGAGGGATGTTGCTGGTGAAGAGAAGAGAAGTACTAAAGGGGAATAATTTTTTGGTTTTATTAAGTCTTTGTATGAGGAAGTGAAATTGAAGTTGGAGAAAAATTAACAAAAGTATTAAGGAGAATGTTGATAATTCTAGAAGACATCATGTTTTTGAAGTTAGTGATGAGGTTATGGTTCATTTGAAGAGAGGTAGATTTCCTGTTGGAACATATAGTAAGCTAAAAATGAAGAATTTTGGACCTTGTAAGATCTTGAGGAATTTTGATACTGGTAATGTTTATGAAGTGGAGTTACCTGATGACATGGATATATCTCGTATATTCAATGTTGTTGATTTGCATAAGTATCATGAGCTAGATGATGACATTGTTGTATCAGATGATTATCCTAAGAAGAAGATTGAAGTTGAATAGATATTGTATCATAGAGTTGGTAAAAGTACAAGAGGAAAAGATTACTATGAATATTTGGTGAAGTGGAATAACATACTAGTTGAAGATGCTACATGGATTTCTCAATTTGACTTGGATTCAACTCAGGTTGTGACATCTCAATAATTTGGGAGAATCATTTCTTTCAACCTTGGTTGTCTAATATGGGAGTATCTTGGGTTGCCTTTCTATCCTTCTCTTTTTGGTTCATTCTACCAAGTTCCAGTGTGAACCAAGTTTCAGTGTTAACCAAATTAGAGTGTAGTGCCTACCCTCATTCACATCTTTTCTGAACATATTATTTATATTATTATCAAACTATGATAGACTAGCTTTATGTTAATGAATTAGTGGTATTGTTTTGACACTATCAGACATTATGTTATGGATTCAGTTGTTATATGATGAGATCATTTAGACTTTTCATTTCATGTATGTATGATGATCATTATATTGTTTTCAGTTATTGTTGATGATTAGTTAGATGTTTTATTATCTCATGTGTTTTATTATGGATACTTACCCCATACTTGCATGTGTATGGTGTGCGTGTTTTCTTATTGTATGGCATTTCTAATGTGGTTAAGGAAGGGAGTCGTAGTCACCTGCTTAGTCGGGATCTACATGATGCACCACTTTTTGCCATTGCCTATTTAGCTTAGAATTATATATATATTGTATGTACATGCATGGTTTTTCTGCAGGTTGCAAGTACCGGGTATCGACTTCCCTGAATTGCCAGGATGAGCGTACCCTATTATACTATCTCAATGATAAGAGAGGGGAGATAAATTCTTAAGTCCAAATCCCAAACCCTAAAACCATTTGTCCTAGTGAGTTAGGACAAGTATCAGAGTTGAGTACCCACTGAATGTGTCGGATGACATATTTCATGATTTTAATCCTTTAGATTGATTTTGTGTGAATTTTCCTATGATGGGTTTTCATATTTTATCTTGGGGGTCTATGGTGAATTTTCTATTAATTAAAGTCTCAACAAATAGATTTAATTAATAAATTAATTATTTGAGAAAATTAAATATCATGATCTTTGATATTTTGATTATAATTAATTAAAGGAGAATTAATTGAGAGAAAAGAATTAAATAAAAGAAAATTAGAAATTAAAATAAATAATAATTATAAAATACTAATAAATTAATAAAAAAATAATAATAATAAAAGTTATACAAATTAAAATAAAATTTATAAAAATTAAAAATGGGAGTTATAAATATTTAAATGGAAATTATTTAAAAAGTAATTGGAGTTATAAGCTTGCATCGGAATTAACGCATTTCTTTATTTCTCATGTGTCAACAACATGGGGGTTAGTGCATCAATTAAGAACATGGTTTCTACAACCCTATGGCTCATCAAAAAGGTTGGAAAAGACCCATGCTTAGTTGGAGACACCTTCCAGCTATTTCTAGAAGCATTCTAGAGGTTTCCTGAGAGCTCTTTATATTCAGGCATCCTTAGAAGCTTAGACATAGCATGATAGCGTGGAGAACTATTGGAGCATTGGAGGACTCGAGAATTCTGAAGAAGGGAGCTTGCTCTGTGGGTTTTATGAGGAAAAGTGAATTAGCATCAGAATCTGGGTAGATTCTTGTGATTTTACTTATGCTATTTCCGCATCATGCATTCCTGTCTTCTTCGTGTCTTCCATATGTCTTCTGAGGAATCTCATGTTTCTATTATATGCATTCTCAATTTGAGTAGTTAATTTATTTGAGAATCTTATATGCATAGATATGAAAGGATAACGGGGCTAGGGTTAAACTCATGACCAAATCCATTAGATTATTGGATAAATTTGGGATTTAAAAGTTTATAAGAAAATTCTGAGAATTAGAATATATTGTGTATATATATATGTTTATATATTTTTAAAATCTGCATACATATATATATATATATATATATATATATATATATATGCATTATTTATACATATACTGTAATATAAAATTTGTATATATATACATATGTATATATATACATATGTATATATATATTTAATTGAAGAATCAAATATTGAATTGCAATAGAGATTCATATTAATATCGCATGAGAAAGTTTATATAAAAAAAGGTTATTAAAAAATCGCATTGGGGAAAAAATATATATATAATTGTTTATGCGCAGTGGGAGGGACAGTACCTGTACTCCACGCGCTTTGTTGAGCGCAGAGTACCTACCATCGTAGGTACTGCGATGTCAGCAGGTACTACGTACCCGCTGCTGCCGTAGGCCTGCGATCGTAGATCTTTGCGTGCCACGACAACAGTATATTTATGTGTTTTTTCAAAACACATTTTATGTTATATGATATGCATTTTTTTAAAAAATGTTTATGTTGCGTAAAACGTTTATGGAAATCGATTCACATTGTTATTTAATTTTCATATGTTGTATAACGAAATTGTTAATTCGATTTTATGAAATAATAAATATTTATATATTATATATTTATGTATATATATATTTAAATATAAATATATATGTATATATGTAATATGTAAATATGTTAAAAGATTTAAAATTATTTGGTAAAAGATTTAGGAATTCATCTTTTATAATGATGAATAATTTTATAATTTAATAGTTTTAAATTATAAAATATTTTAAGTATATGAAATTTAATTGAAAGTTGGTGGGGAATGATTTTAATAAAATATTATAATTGGAAATTGGAGTTTAGAGGAAAAATTTTATCCATCCAAAAACAATACATGGAAAACGTAGGAAAATGTTCCTCTAATTCTTCCTCTAAACTTGGAAACGTAACTTGAGACTTTACATTCAAATTTGGAAACTTAGCAAAACCAAAACATGTGTTTACATTATGTATTCCCTATGCTAATGTTTTGGGTTTTGGGTTGACTAGTGTTGACCAGTGTAGGATGTCTACCAGAGGCTTGGGGGTTATGTGATTGTGATGTCATGATGATGCTTTATTCTCGATCTTTATAAACCCAACCATGATTATGTGATGGAATGCTCTATGTATTGGTTGTGATTACTGATTGTTAAAGTTGAGATTCTTATGTTTGAGACCCTTGACTTAACCATTATTTTTGGTCATCGATCAGTTATCCTTGGTTATATTCTAGTCGCCATGGTGGGACTGATATATGGATTTATTCTTAATGATGTCATGTTGTGACATGTTTGACTCAACCATTTTGGAGTCTTCGATCAGTATGATTTTGAGATATTCTTGGTTGCTTGTTGAGAACCAATGGATATGGTGATCTATTTTGAGATATATTTTGGTTATTGAGAACCAATGGATACTTTGATTATCAGTGATACTTCAGTAGCCAATAGAGAGCTATTGTGGTCATGATTTTCTATGGATGTTGCTCATGGAGATTTGATGCTTTTATGCATATTTGATGATTTTATCATGGATATTTGATGATTCTTATTGTCGATATTTGATGATTTTATGGATTTTCTTTGGTGATCTTGATGATTTATGATACCATGAGCATTAGGGTAGGATATCTGCATTTAGTGTTGGGAAGTGGCTTGCAATGGGGGCCGAGGCCCTAAGAGGCTGCCAAGGTAACTCATTGTAAGTTGGATTAATAAGTGATAACATTCACACCTAATACTAACTGAATGAACCTAAAAAGATAAGAGTTTTGGTTCTCGCCCATGCCTTGAGTGCTTGTATAGGCTAGGATGGGAGTAGTGAGAATGCATGGTTGCGACCTTGCATTCCATAGTATGCCTTGTCAGTATGAAAGGATACTAGTGGCCGAATGAGATCTGTATGGACCCGTGGAGTTTAGCTAACTGCCAGGGTAACTTGTATGAGATAAATGCAATGACACTTTCCTGCTTGCATAGTAGGTTCCTACATGTCATTGTGTGCCTCTGGGAAGTAGATGTCTGTTTTGTGATTGGAATCTTGAGTTAGTATACTTTTAGGATTCCTAGACTTTAGAGACTTGTGCTATGTGATTTTGATAGCCTGTTTGGGACTTGAGATTATCTCCTTAGCACGGTGGGAGTGGACCACTTAGCTACCATGCGGTCGAGTGGTAGTGTATTTTCCACTCTTATCATTTGAGATTCATTGAGACATCGTGGCTGAAGCGTCCTTCGTGATGGTGGATATGTATCCTTTCAT
The DNA here is from genome assembly GCA_028749045.1 of Cupressus sempervirens. NCBI lineage: Eukaryota > Viridiplantae > Streptophyta > Pinopsida > Cupressales > Cupressaceae > Cupressus > Cupressus sempervirens. The sequence continues at coordinate 548,270,076 of CM053788.1, read as the reverse complement.
TGATGATTAGCATATGTTAGATGATGTTATCTTATGCTTATATTTGCATGTTAGATTACTTTCTACATATGATGTTGTATTTATTAAGAGTGACATTCCTACTATGCTAATGCCGACGATCTCTTCGGTGATTTGGGATGTTACGCACGGAGGGATGGCTAGGGCCCACGATGGTCTAATGATGCTATTAACGGTTGGGAGGAATAGTGCACTTAGTTTATTTTGTTTGATCTTTATGATGGATGTATATGACTTCTATGATGATGTATCATGTGTATCATGTGGTTATCTTTACTTTGATGTATCATGGATTAGAATAGGGTGATGTACCTTATTTCACATATGTATATTCTTTTAAGCCTTCATACCCTGTGACATGTACAGTGGATGATTGAGCATTTGGAAATGTAATGTATGAACATTGGACTTATCCTTATTATTTCATGTGGTTGTAGTACTAGATGGATTCATGTATGTAATTCAACGTTTGGGGATCTTAAAGAATGTAATCTATTGTGTATGTTATGTTTACTCTTTAGATGGACATTGCTATTGCTTCTATTATTGTGAATAAGTTATATGTGGTATTTACTTTCATGTAATTTAAAAAAAAAAAAAAGTTACCAAACTTAGTGAAATTCTAGGTTAATTCTTTGGATCCCTTGGCGGGGCACTACATTTGGTATCAGAGCCCAAGTTTCTACATTGGGAGCTCTAGGAATTTTGGAACAACTAGAACTTGAACTATTAAGTGTATCTCCTCAACTTGAAACTAGGTGAACAAAATAATAGAACTTGAACTGTTACTTGTATATTTTTCATACTTCAACACTTAGTTGTCAAAACTAAAATTTTACTTAGACCTAAACATAGAACTGAACTTAGTCTATTACAAACATGTGTCTTTTGATTGTAATAGTACTTTGTATTGTTGTAGGATGGTGTCTGGGACTAGATCTTCTGTTAGAGGCCTTGGTAGAGACCGAGGAAGAGGCCGTGGTTGTGGTAGAGCTATCAGTGCCCATGAGTCTGCCCATGAGGGATCAACTCGTATAGAGAGCAGGGAAGAGCACTCTAATAGGTAGCAGGAAGAGAGCCATAGAGAGGACCAAGCTGAGTCTAAAGAGGTTGGTCTGAGACAGTTGATGCAGACTATTCTAGAATGTCTACCTCCTGTTCAAGAATAGCCTAAAGTGCATCAGATAGAACAAGAGCATAGACCTAGATCTAGAAGTTCTCAGAAGGATCATCAGAGGTCCATTGTGTCCACTCAGATGAAGGATCTTTCAAGATCCAAGGATAAGCCTTTCAATGGGTAAGGTTTTGGTTATGTGGCCGAGCATTGGCTTATTTCTCTCGACAAGATTTTTGCTATGCAGGACTTTGACAGCAATGTTAAGGCAAGATTTGCAATCACCAATTTAGAGAATTTTGGGGCCACTTGGTGGACAATTGAGGAGAAGAAGCTGGGGATCGATATAAGCAGTGTCACTTGGGAACTATTCTTAGAGAGTTTTCATGAATGATTCCTACCAGAAGAATGGAAACAGCAAAGGGTAGATGAATTTCATAATCTCAAGCAGTACACTATGTCAGTGACCGAGTATGAGCATAAATTTTATGAGCTCATGTCTTTTTCAGGGTTCAGTGAAAATTCAACTTAGTTGACACAACACTTTATTAGGGGTTTGAACAACTGTATTATTGGGGGTGTCAAAGTATTTGAGCCAAAAACCCTCAAGGATGCGGTACATCGAGCAATCCTTGTTGAGCAAAGTGTTAACCTTGGTCAAGGTGGTTTTGTAGGAGCACTAGCAGCGTCAAGATTTAAAGGCAACATCAATTCTGGTGGCAACAAGAAGCCTTTCTTTTCTAAGGGGAAACAGTTTCAGCAGCAGTCTCAATAGACGCAACAGTAGAAGGGATCAAATTCTCAGGTTCAAGGTAGTGGCAAAGGTTCTAACTTTAAGAACAACCGTAATGCTCAACGTAATAAACAAAATCAGCCCAATCGGCCAGCTTAGAGTAGTCAGTCATTTGTTAGTAGGAATAGTCATCAGCAATCAAATGTACCACCTATGGGTAGAGGATCTGGCAGGAATACAGAATGTTTTTCATGTGGACAAATTGGTCATTATGCAGCTCAGTGTCCATAGCGAGCACCTCAGTTTTCAGGACCTAGGCCTTCAACTTCGGAGCCTACAGTTGGTGATGCAGGTAGAGCTCATAGAGTATTTGCAATAGTTGAACACCATCAGGCGGATAATCAGGGTATAGTGGTTGAGACCACAGGTGCTATTCGAGGTATATCTCTTTCAGTGTTATTTGATTCAGGAGCTACAAATTCATTTATTTCACCATCTATAGTTTCTAAGTGTAAGATGGATGCGGTGAAGCAAGATCATGGTTGGCAAGTGGAACTAGCCTCAGGTATCAAGGTCTCCATGAACTTTGTAGTTCATAAGTGTGGGCTTAGCTTAGGGAGCTTTGTTTCTGTAGTGGATCTTCGAGTCATACCCCTTGGTTCCTATGATGTGTTTTTAGGCATGGATTGGCTTGGAGCTCATAGAGCCAGTATAGATTGTAGGAAGAAGATTATTATGTGCCAAGATGACCAAGGGAATGATGTGAAGATAGTTGGGATACCAAGGCCTATATCTCTGCGGATGATTTCTGCTATGCAAATGAAGCGAAGTTTTCGTAAGGGATGTCAAATATTTTCTTTTATGGTAAATGATCTTGATGAGGAAGATCCTGTGAGGAAGACTTTAGATCACCTGATTTTGCAAGAGTACACAAATGTTTTTCCAAGTGAGATTCCAGGCATGCCTCCAAAGAGGGATATCGATTTTAGCATTGATCTAATTCCTAGAGCGGAGCCTATCTCTAAAGATCCTTATCACATGACTACACAGGAACTAGGTGAGCTACGTCTTCAGCTAGAGGAACTTCTGGCCAAAGGGAGCATTCAACCTAGTGTATCACCATGGGGAGCTCCAGTGCTCTTTGTGAAGAAGAAAGACGGTTCCTTGCGCCTTTGTATCGACTACAGACAACTGAATAAGGTGACTATTAAGAACAGGTATCCTTTGCCTAGGATTGATGACTTATTTGATTAGATTAAGGGAGCTACAGTATTCTCCAAGATTGACCTTAAGTCAGGATACCACCAGCTTCACATTAAGGAAGCTGATATTCACAAGACTGCTTTTCGAACTTGCTATGGGCATTATGAGTTCACAGTGGTACCTTTTGGGTTGACTAACACTCCATCAGTGTTCATGAGTTTGATGAATGGTGTATTTCGATCATATCTTGACAAGTTTGTACTTGTGTTTCTTGATGATATATTGATATACTCTAAGAATCAGAAGGAGCATGAGGAACACCTGCAGTTGGTATTGCAGTGTTTGAGAGACAATTAGCTCTATGCTAATGCAACTAAGTGCAAATTCTTCAAATCAAAGATTCAGTATTTAGGGTATGTCATCTTAGGTGATGGTATTTTAGTGTATCCTGCAAAGATTCAGGCAATAATAGATTGGCCGACACTGACTGACGTGTCAGAGATTCATAGTTTCATGGGTTTAGCTAGTTATTATCGCAGATTTGTCCAGAACTTCTCTAGGATAGCACATCCTATCACATCTCTTCAGAGGAAAGGAAAGAAGTTTGTGTGGACAAAGAAATGTGAGGAAGCATTTCAAAAGCTCAAGGAGCTTTTGACTAGTGCACCAATTTTGGCAGTACCTGATCTAGAGGGAGATTTCATGGTTTGTACAGATGCTTCTCTTGAAGGGATTGGGGCAGTGCTGATGCAAAATGGATGGGTGATAGCGTATGAATCATGCAAGCTCAAGGATCATGAGTTAAATTATCCTACACATGATCTTGAGTTAGCAGCAGTAGTTCATGCTTTAACAAGATAACCTAGAAGGCCTTATAGCTAGGGATGTATGCTGATAACTTGACGAATCAATAGATTATTGTTGTTTCTTCTCCCCTTGGTGTTATTTTCTTTTGTTGTGTTACCCAGTGAGGTGGTTGGATAGTTAGGCGAGCCTCTAGCCCTAGCTATTTAGATTTCTCCTTTGCATCAACATCTTTACAATTTGATGATTGCAAACAGAAAGATCATAAATAATAAATAATTGTTAATACTTTGTTTTATGAGCTATATTTGATGTGGGTTTCCATGTTATCTAACAAGAAAATAATTATCTTAATGTCATGACATGGCCTTTGATGCATTCCTCCTTGCTCCATGGTCAAGCTGCAACACATCACATAGAAAATGAGAGGTCTTTTAGTGGACTGGATCATTGAGGTCTTTGTTCTTATTTGAAATACAGATTCACATTCTTTTTTTCAATGTCCACTTTATAATTTTTCTTTACTGATTGTCTTGTTGTATATAGCTACATTTGGCATTTCAAATTTGGACTTACACAAAATAAGATTTTTTGAATATGGTTTGTCAATGCTTCTAAAGTTTGCATTGTCTCAAGAAAAAAAATCAAATCATCCACTTCCTAAGTTTAGTACTGATTGTATTATGATATTTAATTATTCATGATTACAAGAATACTACGATGGAGTTCAAGACTTCATTTAGTGAAAATCATCTTATGTAAGTGTCATTTTAAATGCATCATAAATAGTTGGATATCTCAAATGGTAGAAGGAATTATGAATGGTCTTTTCCTAAAAATAATACCCTCTTCATAATAGTTGCATTCTAAGGATTTTTTTTGACTTGCATGTACAAATTTAGCTATAAATTTTATTCTGATTTGTATGTACAAGTTTTTTTGTAGGATTTTTTCTTATATTCCTTAGCATTCTTTTAAGTGCATTAGTTTATGTTTGTTATGTTGGATTTATTGGTGAGCACATACCGATATTTTGTGGTGTTATGCAATGCAAGAAATCTAATTTCATAGACACTTTTTTTGCCACTTTTATAAGTACATATTAGCCAAGAAATTGTCAAGTGTAAATCAAATGTTTGACACAAAATTCTTCAAAAACTTGTAAAGATCTCATGAAATATTTACCTTTGATTAAAAAACAACCTTTGTGCAAGATAGTTCCCTCCATTTCACTTAGAAAAAATCTTTGGGACTTGTACAACCCGTAATCTCAATCACAAAATATTTATGTTTGATTAACAATAAACCTTTATAGATAGTTCCTCCACTGCACTTAAAAACCATCTTTGGGAACTTTGTAGTCAATCACCTTAAAAATAAATTGAAAGCTTTTTAAATGAAAAAGTGGAAACTTGGAATGATATTGGTTGATTTTGTTCTTTGTGATAGTGAAAAAAATGAAATAACATGTTTCAAATCACTTTTAGGGATGTAAACCGCATTTTACAATTTGTTCGTAAATTATTCTTTTAATTGAAAAATATGTCTTTTGAATTTTTTGTATGATTATGCTTGTGGCTTGGCTAGGGCATTGCCCTATTGCCCCAGGTACCTTGTGGTTAGGGAATGGTAGTTTCTCTTGAATCCACTCCTATTTGGTCATGTAGTTATATCTATATGTAATTTTAGTGAAAGATTGGTATGAATCAATTTGATAAATATGAGGCATAAAACTTGAACTTGGTATCATATGATTTTTTTTCCATTCAACAAAATATTCTTGTTAAAAATTTAGTACCTACAAGTACTTTCTAATATTGCATACATACAATAACTTTATCTTAAATATATCCAAAATTCTATTACCACAAATGGAAAAGAAAAATCAGCTCATTTTGAAATGAGCTAGAGATCCTACATTTCCTTGAAAATTCAAAAATACACTGCATAGAAAAAAATAGGAATAGGTAGCTTATTCAAATAAACCTTCATAAGATACATTATAAAAAAACCTTTGTAATCCTCTACATCATATTAAATACAAACACATACCTTTTAGTGGTAAATATTTTACTTTACAATGGTAATCAATTTATTGTACAAGAAGGATGACATTGAAATCATTTAATAACTCCACATTAGTTATGTCTAAAAGGTAACTCAACACAATGTAAGTTAAAAGAGAACTCAACATGATGTAAGTTACAATTATCAATGTAACTTTTTTATATAATAACTATTCAATTTAACTTATCATGATGATAAGAAAACTCACATTGAATTGTATGGTACAATCTGTGTAATGTCCCCTTTTTAGCCAAGATTAGCGATTGAGTTGTTAGCCCATGATTGCGATCCTTGAAGGCTAATGGTATGGGTTGAGGGTCTTAGATTTGATCTGTTACCTTTGTTAGAGACCACATTACTTCTCTTTGGCTTTTCTAGCACCATGATCCTGCATTTGCATTTTTTCATTTGGCTCAATTGAGCAACTTACTATTTATCATAGTTGCATGGTTACTTGTGCCCTACCCTTGGGATGCATACTGGGTGCTGGTACACATACCCAAGTATCATATACTCAATGAATAACATCATACCTAAGGACCTTAATTAAGAATTCTGATTTTTTTTTTCAGTTTGTTGTTTGCATGTCATTTCTATTTATCAAGCTTAATCCAATATGTATGCATTTTGAAACTTTGATACCATACCAATTAACAATAAAGTTTATCACTATTTGAATCATAAGTTTATCATTTTCAATATATCATTTTTCTATCTAGTTTATGATGTTCTTGCTCATGTTTAAAGGTTTCCTTCTTTTTTATGCATATAATCATTTAGCTTACCATTGAGCTATCATTTTGCACGATGCGGAATGACTAATATCCTTTCAAATATCTCTCTTGAAAACCTAATCAATGACCAAATCCAAGGTTCCAGGTGGCTATTTTTCAACCTTCTAGGTAACTTAATTGAAGACAAATGTGTATGTTCATGAGGATGCCTTTGCTGGTTCCAACCAATCTGCAACACATGTTGCTAAAATGTAACCGCAAAGAGATATATTTTTGTATTTTTTAATTTTATGATGAATGCAATTTATCAATGCACCTATATGAATTATTATTTTGATCAAGTGTTTTAAAAGAAAATACAAAGAAAGAGTAATGAATGATTAAAGTAAATAATTTAAAAGGAAATTCCTATCAGACATAAGCCAAAGTAACAACACCTATGTGAATTAAATTATCAAAAGGATTTGGTAGGAAACTAATGAAATTAAGAGCAATTATACCTCAACTCCACTAATGAAATCATCAATGGGAACTTCACTAATAACTAAAAGATGTTTCACATTTGATCAAATTGTGAGGTGATAGAAAGTATGCTCATGCAAGACAAAATGTTATGCAAGAACAACATTGATCCTCTCTCTAATTCATCACAACAATAGGATTTGTTAACACAAGGCAAACACTAGAACTAAATGATTGCTCAATCATAACAACACAATAAAACCATTCACTCCATTATAATTCATGAGCATACATTCACAAAAATAATACACTCCAGAAAGAATAATTACACTCCAAATGAGAGCACCAATAACATATATTATTGCATCAAAATAATAGCCTAGAGTACATATTACATCCATATATATATATAAAATCTTTTTGCCCCCTTTGTGTTAGAAGTGAGAGCTCTTTAAATGAAAACTTATTCTAAAAACATAAAAAAATCTAATTATATAAAAACTGAATCTCTAAATGGTTCTAAGTAAGTCTCCACCCTTGTTTATATCAATTAATGGGTGAATGACCCTTTAAATGACATAAAAGAATGAAATAGTGACAAGATAAGAATATAGAAGATATGAGATGATTTGAAAGTCTCTTGGAGCTCTAAAAATGGAAGCTCGACCTTTTTTAGGCATTTCTAGGAGTTGAACTGCTGTCAGAATGGGTTTTCGATGCATGGAATGCTCTAAAATAGAAATTAATAGTTAACTGTCAATGTACTACTTCTTTTCAAAATTGTTAGTGCACTTCTGAGAAAAGTGCACTTGTGCACCTACACTCCTTGGTGACATGTTCCAAAAATCCAAAAAAATCTTCCAAGCATCAAAACTGAATTTCCAACATCTGGATTTTCTTCCATTTACACCAAAATGATGGCCTAATGTTTACTCTTGAACCTAAAACTTCACTAGCCTCAGGTAAATCTAATAAATCATCTTTATTCTTAACTACTTGCCAGTAGTTCCTTACTTCTATCTTGGTTTTTGCAAAATACTCAAGCTTGGTGTCTAGTTCCAATAATGCCTCTTTAGCTTTGAATGCTTGTCACACATCATCTATTGATGAAGCATTTTCAAATGTGTCTTTGAATTGTTGAAAACTGATTGCACTAAGGAAATCTTGGTCTTTGAGTCATCTTCAAAAAGCCTAAAGGCTAGCAACAATATAGTACCTTTTCACTTCCAAAAATTGCCCTTGAGATTTATTCTTTATTTATTGGATTCCTTCATGTGATCCCTCCATAAACTTATTTCCTAAGGATATCTTCTCTATCCAATCATCTAGCTTATCTAGCTCCTCTACTGAGTATATTTCCATCAACATCTAATACCTTTGACCATTTATCGATCTAAGTGCTTTTAGATCATTAGCCTAGGTACAAACTTCATCCACAAGCCTAAAATATTGGTTTACAATGGAAACCAACATGTTAACATTAGTCTAGATATGGTGCAATAGGTTCAAATTGTCCTGTATTATTTTCACTCCTCTCTCCTCAAAAATCTCATGCCATTACTAACTCCAAGAGTGATCTCAAGATTATCTAGGTCAATGGGTCCTACTACTTCATCTAGGTAGCCTCTTAATAGCTTGTTCTTTCACAACATTATTGGCTTTGACTTATCTTGATCCATGTGTTTGAACACTTTTTTGATGTATGTAGTGATCAAAAATTTTGTTGTATCCACTATGGGCTTTCCTAATATGACCTCCTTCATTTGGTAATCCTTAGGAGTAAGTTATTTGGTGTTGGCATGAGGAGGAGCAATGGTGATGTATGTTAGAAGATCTTTATCTTGATTCTTCATGATGAAGGAAAGTGTTCTAGCATCACCTTAGGTTGCTCAGGCTTTTTTATCACTTTTATAAATTCCCTCATTCCTTCATCTTTTGTTAGTTCCATCTTCTTATTTTATCAAAACATGACCTCCTTCATCAGCCACAATGGCGTGGTCCCCATTGGTGACATATATTTGGATGAAGAAGTAGGTTCCAAAGTAGGATCCTTTCCCTTATTACTCCTCTTTGGAGTCTTCCCATATCAAGGAAGATCTTTAGAAGGAGTTTCTATGCTCTTTTGGGCTAAGGATATGGCCTCTATATCTAGAGGAACTTATGGAGTATCTTTTGCTATTTTCCTTCTTTAGATACTTCATTGGCATGCAACTATTGATACTCTCCTTTTTTGTGTTCTTCTTTTCAAAATTTTCTCAGATTATCGAAGGGGGTGGAGCTATTGAGCCTTTATCCATTATCATGGCCATGTCCTATGTTGGTGGTGGAGGAATGCCTAGGGATCCTTGAGGTGGAGGAGGCAGTTGATTCTAAGCCTCTCCTAATGCCTCATTTCTTGTAATATCTCTTATATTTTCTCCTACTGTCTTGATGCCTACTAACATGATATCAAAATTTGAGAGGTTAAAAATATCAACTTCTTCAGCTTCCATCTCAATTATCCACTTATGTTGTTTATCTTTTGAAGTTTCTACCTAGATAGGCTCCCAAGGAGAATTTGGAGGTGTTTGAGTAGAGCTTCTACTTCTCCCCTCCTTTTTTTCTTAGCTAATCATGTTCTATTATTTAAGGGAAAAATTCAATTTATTCCCCTTCTTCCTCATCCTCTACTTTATGAATGGTTTTTGACATCTATGGTGAGGGAGTTCTCTTCTTCTTCAATTTCATCCTCTTGATACTTACCACCATTTTTCTATTCTGGCTCTCTTTGAAACCAATAGGGAGGCTTCTTCCTTTGAGTTTCTTTATGGTTGGATCCCTTCCTCTTCTAGTGGTTCCACCTCTTGTTGCTCTAGTGGTTTCTTTGATTGAGCTTGCTCAATTGGCTCTAGCTCTTGTTAGGCTTCTGCTACTTGGCCTCGACTGCTTGCTTCCTTGCCCTATGGGCTTCCCTTTTCCATTTATCCTTTCCCTTATTACCCTCGAAATAATCAGCCTCCAACTCATGCTGATGTACAATTTTCAGCCTCATTGATGATTTAGAAGGGTAGGTTGGTATGGTGGCCTTGGTACCTTTCCCTTTCTAAGGATTGATAGGAGCTTGTAAAGGTATGGCTTGGGGAACTAGATCAATCTAAAATAGCTTCCTAATCCATTTGCTAATTAGTTCCACTATATTTATGCCTTGATGATCTATGTCATCATTCTTCTCATGCCCTATTTTAACATTTATAATGGGCCTATCTTAAATTTTATCCCTATTATATAAGGGATCCATTATCGCCGAGACATCCTTTTCTATGGCCTTTAGGGGTATGTTCATGTTTAGCACATTTTTCTCTAGATTTAGACTCATCCTACAATAATCCATAATGTATACATCATATTCATCTATAACATTCATCCATTGGTCTTCAAAGGCTTCTTCATGTATGAATTGCTTCCCTACTAGATGCTAAACCATTCCAATATTATCAAAATATGGTCAAGGAGCCTAATAATATTCCAAGGTATACTTATCCCACTCTGAGTTGAAGGTAGATATATCTTGTGTTTTTTTTACCTCAAACAATCCAATAGTGATCAACCAAACCTAGGTCTTCTTGTGTCATTTCCTCACTCTGTCATATGTAGAAGTTAGTTGGCGAGCTATCTCCAATAATATAAGTTGGTCTAAAGGGTACCTCGAGAGCTTCTTGGGGCACAAAAGAGTAACAAATACTCAAAGATAGGTAAATGGCTTAAACTAGATGTAGTAGGATCCTGCTTTAGTTATTCTTGCCCCTAACTTTTTTGACATCTATTTGGAATAATCACCTTCTATGAATATGATGATGATAAAAAGTGATCCATCATTCACTACTGTATATTCCACAATTTGTAGTGGGAGTTTCTTCTTCACCTGTTGTGGGTAAACCACATAGGGCCAAAAATTTTCATGTTGCATGCTTCCCTTTCTTTACAGTCTTGGGTAGTTTATAGTTATGGCTGCTAGTAGATACACCATATAAGATGTCATCTAGAAATGTGGTTTAGTCTTGACTAAGATCAACTACTCCTCCAAGTTGTCACTCATGATGGTAGCGTAATAAATGGACATCTTTGTGGTCTTGATGGTCTTAATGAAGAAAACCATGCATGTTTGTAGGTGACATGTTGCAGGGAGGCCCATTGTTCTACTGAGGAGAAAAATTGAATACCTAATGTCATCTTTCATGTACCCTTGGGTCATGTCCACCTTTCTTACTATCTGGCCCAAGGGTGTCCTATCAATCAAGAACATGGATTGTACCGATTCCTTGGCCTCTTTCTCATTTTATCTGTACCACCTATCCACTCCATCATAGGATATTTGAGGGTATTAGTCAGCTCTCTAGTGGTTGAAAACCTTATCAATATTTCTAGGTCTAAGGTCGAGGACTATCTTTCCCATCACTCTCTTTATGACCTTCTCATCTAGCATGTAGTGTTCAACCAGAATCATGGTCAAGTTAGTGGATTGAACTAATGTAGGGTGTGAAGTAGTGTTCAAAAACCCACTCCACATCAATGCTAATACCATTTATGATCTCTCCTTTTGTTTATTGTGGAGCATTAAAAAGACATTCTTGTCAATGTGGCTAAGTTCTATATCCTAGATCTCTCCATGCCCATCTTGGAATCTAGAATTTTAAAGATCTACTTGATACTTGAATGCTATAGGTTTAGGATCCATTTTTGCTTCCATGGAGGATGATGATGATGCAATTATATCTGCACAAAAGAGGAAAATATTAGTAATTTAACATTGGAAGACCAAAATAAGACTCAACTAGGACCTAGACTGTGGAAAATGTGAGTGAAAATAAACATAATATAAAAAATAGTGAAAACCCCCCCTCGATTGTATATTTTGCACACTAGCACACCTAGTGCACCTACACATGTGCAAAAGGTGTACTGGTGAACCCTTTTTAAGTTTTTCATTTTAAGAAAAGTGTGCAGTTGTGCACATTGTGCACTAGTGCACCTACACAAGGTGTGCATGTGTGCAACCGTGCACATGAACATGCACACTTTGTGATGTGCCTAAGGGGGGAATTGTTCTCTTCTTTAGTGTGCACATGAACAAGTGTGTAGCTCCAAGAGTTGTTTTTACCTTAGAGGATGAAGAGAAATGGGAACTAACAGAGTTGCAGACCCTTAAAGGTATGAAGCTATGACACATAAGATAAATTAGAGAGAAAATAATGAAGATGGAGAGGGGGGTATATATAGGCTTTTCCCCTCCAAGGTGCACACATGTATGAGAGTTGAAGTGTGCATGTGCACACTTGGCACACATGCGTGAGTGCACATATGCATGCTTTAAGCACTATGATGTCCTGGAACTTGATATTTTTCCTATGTTTGACTACCAGACACTACCTAGTGTAAGATTTGGGTTTTACCTAGACCTAGAGGAGGGTCTTAACTAACTAAGACACTTAACTAGGTGCCTTGAAGAAGTTTTGAAATTAGGAAGCCCCCACTTTATGACCCAAATGGGGCATGCATTGTTGGACCATAAAAAATAGCCCCAACAAAAGGGAATAAATGAGAAAGACATTTCTTATCAAAACACATTATTCTAACATTTGTCAAGTAACAACTAGATTTCAAATATTTCAAGCAACTTTAAAGCCCTTTGGAAGTTAAAACTTCAAAATATTGAATCTTTAGGCTCATTGCATGCTTAGTATTCCAATTTCTTGTTGACGTCTCAAGGTGTCATCTATCATGAGTATCTAGCAACTTGGAGAAAAGAGTTAGCTCCACTGGTCTAGTCACCAAGAATCCTCATAAACCTATTTATCCATCACTATCTAACTAGAAGAGAGAATTCATTCTAAGGGCTCTTGGCAAATTATCAATTCTTTCTTCTTGAGTCTTTGGTAATCTTCTTTAACTTTCTCCATGGAGCATGCATGTTTGCACTTGATTCTTCCTTGAAGCTTTTTGATTCATTGTATAGAATAGGATAGCCATTTTGGAGTGCATATCCCTCTATTTTATTACCTCTTACAATTGTCTAGAATCTTTAAATGTAATATCTTTTGTGACTCTCTTATTGTTCTTTTCTACCCTCACCACATTTAGACTATGTGGCCAAGGCATTGATGTTCCTTTCCATATCTATACTTAAGTTTAATAACTCTTATGTTCCTCTTTTAATGAACTTTTAGGAAAATCTCATGCTAAACAATGATCTTAGTAGTTGTTTGAAGAGACCCTTTGTTTGAACTGACAAGTTTTGAATTATCCCTTGCTACTATCAACCTAGATTCAAAAATCACCTAGATAGTCAATTCTTAAAATTGTAAAGTTTTGAGAGCTATCAATTTTCAATTATGATTTTATGACTAGAAATCCTCTATAGCTGCAAGAAATACCTATTTTTTTAGTTGGTACAAGAAAAAAAATCATTTGAATGCTTTGACAAAGAAATACCTCTTCCCTAATGTCAAAACCAAATGAGGTGATCTATTGTATGCATCAAAAAATAATCTTGATTGCACCTAACCCTTTGACTGACAAGAAAATACAGACACAAATTTTAAAATAAAACATACAATTGAAAGTAAATGTTCTTGTAGAAAATAAACACACTTGCATAAAGTAAACACACATGCATAAAGTAAATTTTTTTTCGAAATGGTTTCTATTTTAGGATTTGAAATAATGTTTAAAAAATTGGCCATTGACTAGCAATATTGGAATCAATTCCCCTTGTACATAACTTAGCCTAAGAGTATTTTCTTCCAAAATCTCTACAATTTGATAAGGACCAATGAACATGCATTGAGACTTGGTATGGATTACTAGTTTTTCTTTTACCTTGTCCCATAGAAGAACAAGGTCTGAGATTCTAAATGATTTGATTGTGGCTCTCTTGTCAAACCAACTCTTTATGACAACCTGATGTTTTGACATGTAATCTAAGGATGTTGTTCTCTTCTTATCCAATTTTATGCAAGAGAATTTGACTTGTTAGAAGAAAGAGTTAACAAAAAAAAATTAGTTGGACATATATATTAAGATATTCAAGACAAAATGAAACACAACTAATATTATGCTTGAGTTTTGCAACTCCAAGCAACCAATAAATCAAGTCCTCATGCAACTTCAAATAGCTTAACAAAGGCACCCATGAGAGGCCATGTTGGTGTGTTTTAGATTGGAGGGATGTGAGTGTGCTCTCCCCAAACACATCTGCCCAAAAACAATTATGAATCCCAAGATGATGAAAGATGCAATAATGAATATGCAACTAAGCTAAATGATGAAGAATACTTCAAGAGATGGCTATGGAAGCAACCATTCTTGAGAGCACTCAATGGATAATGGAAATGGATGTAGAAAGAAAATCTAAGAATGTAATACTATCATGAATATACAAAGAAATGCAAGAAATAAAAAAACTACCAAAGGGTTAGTAACTATGAATAAAATCTCTAGAAAGTTCTAACTCTAAACTGGCATGATAACAATGCATATGGAGGAGATGGAAAATGCTTGAGACAAGGGCTCTATTTATAGGCTTGAGAGAGGCCTTGGGGAGGTGGCATCTATGTGGCATCCACATAGGTGCCACAAGAGAAACACATGGGCAAAAGGACAAGCCATGCAAAATTCAAAAAGAGCCTTTAATGTTTGAGAGGCTCAAGGTGTGCTCACATGTGTGAGAAACCTTGGGGGAAGGAGTGGGGGAAAAATGTGTAAGAGGTGTAAGAGATGGAAGCTTTATTGGATCAAGAGCTTCTCATACATGTGTGAGCAAACTCTTAGGAGCTAAAAGGTGTTTAGAAAGGGATTTAGGATAATAAAGTGGGATTTAAGTAGTGGGTAGGCTTAGAAGGATGAGAGTGATGGTTGTAGACTAGATTTTAGGATAGGATTAGGATTAAATTAAATAGGATTTAATTTAATCATGGATTTAGAAGAATTAATAGGATGTGAGGATTAAATAAACAAATTTTATTTTAAAAAGGGGATGATGGAGAATCATGTATTAAATTAATTTAACATATTAAGGCTAGGAGTATTTAAATTAAATTTAAATACTTAGGAGAATGAACTCATTTAATTAAAATAATTAAATTAAATTAGTAGAAGAATGTGAGCAATATAATTAATTAATTAATAATTAATTACAATGTCACAGGGAATATTAAAATTAATTAATATAGTGTTTAGGACAATTTTAAGTGTCTACACCAATTCCAAGAGATTCATCAATCTAATTTAGATTCTATTGGCATCCTCAACATACCCTCTCATAAATTTCACCACTAGCATCTTGGGTTTGAGTGGGAATTTTGGTTCTTTTCTATCGAAAAGTAGATATGGGGATGTGCCCAAAGTATTCTTAATCTTGACTCTTTCTATCCATAATGTGTACTATAATTGAGTGTGCCAATCTTTTGGATTCTCTGTAAGCAAGCATTTTATGGTTGTAATCAAGTTCTTATTGGTGGACTTGGCCACACCATTGCATTGAGGATACTAATTAGATGAAAAACTGATTATAACTTGATTTTCTAATGCCTTTTGAGTAAGGAAAATCAACACGAAAGATGACCCATTATTAGACACTAGGAAGAATGGTATTCTGAACGTAGTCACAATGTGCTCTTCTAAGGAATTAGTGACCACTCTTGCTATACAATTTTGGAAAGTTACAACTTTAGTCCAACATGTGTGATAATCTATAGCTATGAGGAAAAACATGTGTCCTATTGACGATGGTGGGTTTACTAGTCCAATAAAGTATAGCCCCCCCTTGGAAAAAGGGTGTACCTCAAATACTCATTATAGTGGCATAGTTGGGTTTCTTTCCCTATTATCACTTGTTTGACAAGTGTGGCAAGAGCGTGTATGTTCAAATGTGTCCTTGAGAATTGTAGGCCAAAAGTAACTCAATCTCAAAATATAATGGGTTGTAGCCTCTGTTGATCCATGTCTAGTACCATACTTGTCATGATACTATTCCAATACCTCCCTTGCTTCTTCACATCCTAATTTTTTAAGATAATTTCCTTCATAGTTCTACCTCTAAAGTTTCTTATCTTGAAGCATGTAAGATTCAAATTTCATCTTAATTCCTCTATGTTGGGAACTATTCATCCAGTGAGGGTATTAAGTCTGCAAGAGGTAATACACAATATCTTGATGCCAAACATCTATGATTATTTTCTTCAATAATGTTTACTTGAGACACTATGATATGTTCTTCATTTCCATTTTTGATCTGATTATCAGCTGTCATCTTTGTTAGCCCCTATCTCCTTAGTAACTTCATTGGTTGAATTTCCAAATCAAACTCTTGTAATATAGCCATCCACTTTCCTCTTCTTTCACCTAAATCATTCTGCATTAGTAATGATTTGACTGCAGGATCTGACAAAATATAATATACCTTACTCCTGAGTATGTAGTGGAAAAATTTCTTGACTTCCTTTATCAGGGTCAAATGATTGTTTGTTAAGAATATTGGAATTCAATTCAACATTATTTAATGGAAAACTCATGAATGCAATAGGTCTCTAATCTTCTTTATCTTTCTATTGTGTGAGAATCCCTGCACATGAATGTTCTAAAGCAAAAAAATAGATTTTGAAAGGCAACTCATAATCTGGACTTACAAGTACTAGAGACATGGAGATAACTAATTTCATATCTACAAAAGATTTCTTGATTTTAGGGAGCCATTCAATTTTTGCTCCTTTCTTTAGTAAGTCATTAAGGGGGCAAACTATCTCAGTAAACCCACAAATGAACTTTCGTACAAAATTAATCTTCCCAAAGAAAGATTTAAGTTCTTTGGAACTATGGGAAGGTGAAAACTTTAGAATCACTTCTATCCTCTTAGGATAAATGGATATCCCAACTTCAAAAATAATGTGACTCAAAATATTCCCTTTGGTAACCCTAAATGAACACTTCTTATGGTCAAGAGATATATCGTATCTTTGACATCGGTTGAAAACTTGTTTCAAATCAATAATATGAGTACTCCAATATTTTGAAAAGATAGTTAGGTCATCCATATAGATAAATATACATTTTTTTATTAGCCCCTTGAATGCTTCATCCATTTCTCTTTGAAATGTAGCTCCTACATTGATTAATCCAAATGACATTCTCCTATATGCAAATGTTCCCCATTTTGTTGTCAATGTAGTCTTTAACTCGTCTTCCTCATCTACCATCACCTGGTTATATCCTGAATATCCATCTAGAAAAGACATCATTTTAGACCCATTCAAAATTTGCAGTACTTCATCTAGTGAAGGAAAAGGGTAGTTATCTTTTTGGGATTCTTGGTTTAGACTGTGAAAGTCTACACAAAGGCGAATCTCTCTAGTTTTTTTTCCTTATTGGAACCACGTTACAAACCCATATAGAATATTAGATTGGAAAGATAATCTTAGAACAAAGAAATTTTTGGACCTCTTTAATTATTAATGGCTTGATAATGGGGTTCATCGGTCTCTGCCTTTGACGAAAAGGCTTAGCATCAGGTTTCAATAGAATATCATGAGTGATGATGTCAAGATCATATGTCTTGAGTTCTCTGTAACTACACACAATGATATATTTGTATTCTATGAGTAATTGAAGCATAATTTATCATTCTTGGGGATTACATGCCTTTTTTAATTCTCACTACTTAGGGTCATCTTCCATGCCTAGATTATATGAATCACATTCTTCAATCTCCTTTTCTTCAATAGTTCTCTTACTACGTGTTGATTCTTCCTGGTCAAAAGTACATTCTAACTCTACCATCCCCTTAGGGATAGTATTAGATTTCAAATTTATGATCCCATATTTTATCTTCTAGTTCATCATCTTCAGGTTTTTCATTGGGAGTATCATCATTTTCTTTTCCTTTGAACAAATCATTACACATGGTGAACTAAAGAATATGTTGATCATCTTGGAAGATGTAGAAGTTCATAATGTTATTTGGAATTGATAGGGAAGCCACTAGTTCAATTGAAAACCTTTTGAGTTTGGTTCTTTCAACAGGCTATAATGCACTAGCTGAAATTGCAAGGGCATTGGTTACCATATTCCTCCTTCTTAGAATAGACCTTATATGGGCTTCAAAATATTCCATCAAGTCCCAATCTCTCTTTTTCTAAGCAAGTAGTCTTCTATCATTGCAAGGGTAGATTGATTTGACTTGTCTAATTACCAACTAAGAGTCTCCTTCAATTATGAGTGATTTGATGTCCTTCTCTAATGCAAAGAGAAATCTGTCGATAAAGGATTCATATTATACAACATTGTTAGTATACCTAAATTGTAAATGATATGCAACATAAAAAAACCTACCTTTGGGATTAATTATTTCAATACCTATGCCAACTCCTAATTTTTAGTTAGAGCCATCAAAATTGAGTATCCATATTGGTTGTTCTTTCAACTTCCTTGACTTGTGTTTATTCATATGAATATTTTCTTTCACGTGGACTTTAAAGGATTGTCTCTTTGGGACCCATTGCATTCTTTTACATGTTGGACTTGGTGAGTTACTATTATTTAGCTTTGATATGGGGATTGTCCATTTCTTTTTTTCATCTTGAATTTCCCTAACAACCTCTATGATTTTATCAATTTGTGGTTTAGGTCGAACAAATATTGAAGTCTAGCCTTAACCTTTCACAAAGTGTCTTTTTCTTAGGAATTTAATCATCCCTAGTGGAGGGGAAGATAAAGCACCACCATTTGAAGAGGTTTCACTGTATGACACATTTATATCTTCTTTTTCCTCTTCATCATTATCCATGACTTCAGATATGCATGTGGGACTTAAATTTCCTTTTGGTACCTCACTTGGAGTTTTACTGTCTTTCTATTGCATTATCTAAGTTAATACTTGAGAAACTACTTCTTGGCATTGTGAGCACTCAAATTACAAATGACTTACTTTGTGCAACCTACAAAATCTTGGAAGGAGAAAAATGTTTGGGTCTGATTCTTCTCCTAAGAATTGCAAATTTGAAACCATGTTGTCTATGAATTGAGTCATGATCTCTCCCCTTGGGGTAGGGTTCAATGATTCTCTATTTCGGTCATCTGACTTTCCAACTAAAGTTATGTCTAGAGTCATTACCTTGTAAGAGCCTAAGTCTAATTGAATAAATGCTACTTGATTCGATGCATTTTACTCTGTAATCATTGTCTTTAGTTTTGGCTTAGTGTCTATCTTGATCTAGTTATTAAATCCTTTCCAAGGCAACCATAGCTGAGTAAAATTAGTTGAGAACCATCCTATTAGGTAGCAGGTCCATTATCTACTTAATAACAAGCCATATGTTTTCTAAATTTCCACCACATGTATGTCTATGCTATCTTGAATTCAGGGGTCTATAGTCAACATTCAAACATCTTTCAATATCCCAATAACCTTTACTTCTATTTTGTCAAGTTGAATAAATATTTGATTCATGGGTTGTGGAGTGACTCCTGACTTTTGAGCTATCAAAAGTGACATGACATTGCAAGAAGCTTCTAAATCTATGAGATAATTGTGAAGGTTTCATCCAAAAATTCTAATACTAAGTAAGAAAGGGGGTACTTTGGCATTGTCTTTATACATGGTAGGCATAACTTCAGAAGTGTTAACCGATTGTGACACTGTCTTCTAAGGGCCTACACCAGGAATTTCCTTTGTATGATCAAGAGTTTTTAGTAGTGATTCCATTTGATTAGGGAAGCTTTGTAGCGTATCAAACATGGAAATATTTCATGCCTTTTTCCTTTTCAAATATTCAACTACACTATACTTTTCAATCGAACAAACAAGATTCTTTAGTATTGCAGGTATATTTCCTTTCTTTTAAATTTATTGTCCAATATAGGGTGCTCTAGTAGGTATTGGATTGTTATTTTCTCTTGGATCTAGAGGTGTTGGTTGTAATGAGGGAAGAATCCCATCAATCATGGGTTCCCTTCAATTTTGTAAGTTGTAAGTGTTTCGATTGTTGCTCTAAAAAGAAAACATCTCTATTGGTTCAAGATCTAATTCTTTATTCAATGGAAAGAAAATTTATTCATTGATTTGTTCTACCATTTTAGTATTTTGCAAAGAATCATAAGATTCTAATAGCATAGCATTGAACTGCATAGGGGGCTCATTATTAGTGCATTGCAAACTTTGGTTCACTTTTTGATTTCTATTGAAGTATGAGCCATCATAATTGGGTATGTTTTGACTGGTGTCAATTTGATTGATTTCCACGAATTGAGCATTATTGTTTTTTTTGATGGGGATACTTCCATTGTTTGGATGGGTATTCCATAGTTGACTCTGTCTTTGAAAACCATTGTTGTGATCTAAAGGTTTAAAATTATTCCATACATTATTATTTTTTCTAAAAATGTTATTGTAATTTTGACCATAATTTTTGTTGTAAGGGCCTGCATTTTTTCTCTCAAAGTTATTGTTCTACTGTTGCAACAATCTCAGATAGGTTAGCTCATTGGTTATCTGAGACATGGCTTCTTTATTTGACCTAACTCAATTGTGATATTATTTTTTGTCTCAGTAGATGGCATTGCCTTTTGCTCAAAGAAAGGATCTTTTGGAGGTTCATATCCTAGGTAGGTTATAGTTGGAGTTGGCACAACTAGTGCCTATTGTAGTGGAATTGGAGTTAGTGGAATTAATTAACTAGGCATTACTTGCGCTCCAACATGATATGTTGGTACTGTCATACTAGCATGACTTAGAACCATCAATTCACAACCATTAAGATTGGCCTATTTATTAAAGGTAATTTCTTCTTGAAGAGTTTTTTCCAATGTATCATTATCTATAGTAAACAATTTCCTTAGCAAGATACTAGTGAGGTGGTCCATGTCATTAAGATAAATTTAGATTGCAACTTAAACTAGTATGGTGTAGGGTGTTTCAAACTTGTGATATTCCATGTGAAAGTGATGATTGAAATGTGAAATGGTCTGTGCTGGATCCCTCTTTATGGATATAAACTGATGGTGTTTCATTCTGGGTTGATGAATGTCTTGAATTGATCTAAGAACAAATTTTCAAAGGCCACCTAGTTCTAGATACATCCTGGTGGAAAATTTATGTACTAGTTAAAGAAACCTCTCCCAATGTGTATGAGAATAAATAGAGGACAACATTCTCTTGTTGAATCTATTTTTGATTACATATTTCTTTAAAAAACTTGATATGATCCTCAACTATCGGTGTTTCTCCATAAATGAACATTGGGAAAAATTTCTAAGGATTCTTGGGAAGGTCATTGAGTGAACCTTGCAAATTGATTGGTGAATCTACTTCATTTGTAAAGAAGGCCATTGGTGGAGGACTAGGTGCAAAAATAGGTGGAGGTAAGTTTGGAGGTGGAACTAAAGAGGATGATGAGATTTGGAATGGAAATGAAAGAATTCTAGGTATCCCTTTATCATTGCAAGGCTTACAAAAGTGACTAAGTTCTAGGAACTCATATCCACCGTGTGAAGACCTTAAAGCTCACTAAAATATAGGTGGTGGATCAAGATCTTCCAGTTTGTGTTAAATATAAATAAGCACACCTCTTCAAAAATGCACCTGTACACCTTCTAACAATGATAGACTTGCAAATTTTTTTGAATGTTTGAAAATTGTAGAAATTTCAAACAATAACTTGGGTTTTGGGCCGAATGGTTTTGGGCCCTCCTTCTAGCCTCACTTTTGTTGAGCTTTCATTTTGCATGATGTTGAAAGACATAGATCCTTTCAAATCTCTCTGTTGAAAAACTAATCAATGACCAACTCCAAGGTTCTAGGTGATTGTTTTTCAATCTGTTGGGTAACTCAATTGAAGATAAATGTGTATGTTGATTAGGATGCCGTTGCTGGTTTCAACCAATTTGCACAACTTGTTGGTGAAATATAACCAAAAAGAGATATTTTTGTATTTTCTATTTTATGATGAATGCAAATTTATCAATGCAACTATATGAATTTATATTTTAACCAAGTGTTTAAAAGAAAATACAAAGATAGAGTAATGAGAGATTAAAGTAAATAACTGAAAGGGAAATTTCTAATGGACATAAGAAAAAGTAACAATATGTATACAAATTAAATTATCAAAAGGATTTTTTAGGAAACTAATGAAATTAGGAGTAGCACTTCATTAATTATACTGATGCAATCGTCAATCTATAGTTCAATGATAACTAAAATATGTTTCAAGTTTTATCAAATTGCAAGGCCATAGAAAGTTCTCTCACCCAAGAGAAAACACTATGAAAGGCCAAAGATGATCCTTTCTCCAATCTGTCACAAATTTTTTTTCATTAACACAAGCCAAACACCAAAACTAAAAGATCAGATAATCATAACAACACAATAAAACCATTGGCTCCATTATAATTCATTAACATTCATTCACAAAAATAACACACTATGTAAAGAATAGCTACACTAAAAATGAGGTAACCAATAACATATATTATTGCATCAAAATAACATCCTAGAGTACATATTACATCCATGTATTTAAAAGATATCCTCTCCCCCCTTTGTGTTAGGAGTGAGAGCTCTTTAAATGCAAACTTATGCTAAAAGCTAATAAAAAAATCTAATTATATACAAACTGACTCTCTAAATGGTGTGAAGTAGGTCTCCACCCTTATTTATATCAATTAATGGGTGCATGACCCTTTACATGACATAATAGAATGAAAGAATGAGAAGATATGAAGATAGAAGTTGTGAGATGATCTGGAAGTCTCTAGGAACTCTAAAAATGGAAGCCCAACCTTCTCTAGGCATTTTTAGGAGCTAAACTATTGCCAAAATATGTTTTCAATGCATGGAATGCTTTAAAATAGAAATTTCCAGTTAACTATCAGTACACCTCTGAGAAAAGGACACTTGCGCACCTGCACACCTTGGTGATAGGTTCCAAAAATCTAAACAAATATTCTAAGTGTCAAAACTGAATTTCCAGCATCTGGGTTTATTCCCCTCTACACCAAAATGATATCTATATGTTTGCCCTTAAAATTCTCTATTATTTCCATAACATCACTAGCCTTAGGTAAATCTAATACATCATATTTATTCTTGACTCCTTGTTGGTAGTTTCTTGCTTCTATCCTAGTTTCTACAAAATCCTCAAGCTTGGTGTCTAGTTCCAACAATGCCTCTTCAGTTCTGAATGCTTGTCATACATCATCTTATGATGAAGAATTTTCCAATGTGTCTCTAAATTATTTAACTATTGATTGCACCAAGGAAAGCTTGGTCTTTGAATCATCTTCAAAAACCTCAAGCTAGCAGTGGTATAACACCTTTTCGCTTCCAAAAATTGCTCTTGAGATTTATTCTTTATTTGCTGGATTCCCTCATGTAATCCCTCCATAACCTAATTTCCCAAGGATATCTTCTCTATCCAATCATCTATCTTATCTAGCTCATCTATTGATTATATTTCTATCAAAATCTAATACCTTTGACCCTTTATCAATCTAAGTGCTTGTAGATCATTAGCCCAGGTACACACTTCATCCATCAACCCAAAATCTTGGTTTACAATGGAAACCAACTTGTCAGCATTAGTTTAGACATAGTGCAATAGGTTCAAATTACCATGTATTATTTGCACTCCTCTCTATTCAAAACTATCATACCATTACCACATGATTCCAAAAATGAATCCATCTATGGCCCTACCTGATTCTTTTCAAGTGCAACTCCAAAAGTGATCTTATGATTATATAAGTCAATGGGTCCTACTACTTTGTTTAGGTAGCCTTTTAATATCTCATTCTACTTTCACAACATTATTAACTTTGACTCATTCTGATCCATGTATTTGAAAACTTTCTTGAGTATTTAGTGATCAACACTTTTGTCGTATCCACCATGAGTTTTCCCACTATGACCTCCTTCATTTTGTAATCCTTAGGAGTTAGTTCTTAAGTGTTGGTATGAGGAGGAGGAATGATGATATGTGCTAGAAGATCCTAATATTAATTCTTTATGATGAAGGAAAGTGTTCTAACACCACCGTTAGGTTCTTAGGCTTCTTTATTGTTTTCATCAATTCCCTCATTGCTTCCTCTTCTTTTAGTTTCATCTACCTTTTTTTTGAATCATTACCTCCTTCAACCATGATGATGTGGTCCCCATTGGTGACATATATTTGGCTAAAGAAGTAGGTTCTAAAGTAGGATCTTTTCATTTATTACTCCTCTATGGAGTCTTCTCATGTAGTGAAAGATCTTTAGAAGGAGTTTTTGTGCTTTGTTCTAAGAATCTGGCCTCTGTATCTAGGGGAACTTTTCAATTTTATTATTCTACTTTCCCTTCTTCAAATAATTCATTGGCATAACACTCTTAACACTCTCCTTCTTCTATGTTCTTTCTTTCTACAACTTCTCAGATTGTTGGAAGAGGTGGAGCTACTAATCCTTTATCTGTTATCATGGCCATGTCTTGTGTTAGTGGTGGAGGAATTCCTAGGGGTCCTTGAGGAAGAGGAGATAGTTGATTCCAAGCCTCTCCTAATGATTAATTTGTTGAGGTATCTTTGATCTTTTATCCTACCATCTTGGTGCCCATTGGCATGAAATCAAAATCTAAGAGGTTAAAAATATTAGCTCCTTCACCTTCCATCTTAGCTATTCACTTCTGTTGTTCATCTTCTAAAGTTTCTACCTAGATAGGCTCCCTAGGAGTAGATCAAGGTGTTTAAGTAGAGCTTTTCCTTCTCTCCTACTCTTTTTACATAGCTGAGCAGGTTCTCTTATTTAAGGGAAAAAATTCAATTTTTTTCCCTTCTCCCTCATCCTCTAGTTTTGGAATGGTTTTTTGGTACCCATGGTGAGGGAGTTCTCTTCTTCTTTAATTTCCTCCTCTTGACACCTACCACTATTGTTTCTATTCAGGCTCTCTTTGGCACTAACAGGGAGGCTTCTTTCTCTAAGGTTCTTGGTGGGTAGACCCCTTTCTCTTCTAGAGGTTCCACTTCTTATTTTTCCCACAGTTGCTTTTATCATTTCTCTGGTGGTTACTCTGATTAAGCTTGCTCGACTAGCTTTGGATCTTGTTGTGCTTTAACTAATTGGGCCTTAGTTTCTTGCTTCTTTTCCCTAGGGACTTCCCTTTTCCTTTTAACCTTGCCCTTGTCAGCCTCAAAACACTCAACCTCTTGCTCATGCTAATGTACCATTTCTGGCCTTGTTGGTGATTTAGCAAGGTATGTTGTTATGGTGATCCTAGTACCTTTCCCTTTCTAAAGTCTGATAGGAGCTTGTAAATGTATGGCCTAGGGAATTGGATCCATCTAAAATGGCTTCCTAATCCATTCCCTCATTAGTTCCACTACATGTCTATCTTGATGATCTATGTTATCATTCTCCTCATGCCCTATTTCAACATTCATAATGGGCCTATCATAAATTTTATCCCTCTTATACAAGGGATCCATTATCCATGGGACATCTTTTTCTATGGCCTTTAGGGGTATCTTCATGTTTAGCACATTTTCTGCTAGATAAAGACTCATCCTACAATAATCCCTAATGAAAAAATCATAGGCATCTATCAAATTCATCTGATGATCTTCGAGGAATTCTTCATGCATAAAGTATTTCTCTACTAGATGCTAAACCATCCCAATATTATCAAAATATGGGTGAGGAGCCTAATAATCTTCTAAGGGATATTGATCCCACTCCAAGTCAAAGGTAGCAATCTCTTTTTTCTACTTTATCTCAAATGCTCCAATAGTCATTGGCCAAACCCAGGTCTTCTTGTGTTGTTTCCTCACTCTGTCATATGCAAAAGTGAGTTGGAAAGATATCTCCAATAGTATAAGTTGGTCTGAAGGGTACCTTGGGAGATTCTTGCGGCACAAAAGAGTACCAACTACCTAGATATAAGTGAATATCTTAAACTAGATTTAGTAGGCTCCTACTTCAGTTATTCTTGCTGCTACCTCTATTGACATTTGTTTTGGCATAATTGCCTTCTATGAATCTGATGATGGAAAAAATGAATCCATTATTCTCTAGCCTATATTCCACACTTTGTAGTGGGAGCTTCTTCTTTAGTAGTTGTGGGTAAACCATATATGCCCAAGCATTTGCATCTTTCATGCTTCCCTTCCTTTACAACCCTAGGTAGTTTGTGGTTCATGCTACTAGTAGATACACCATATAAGATGTAATATAGAAATGTGGATCAATCTTGACTAAGATCAACTGCTCATCCAAGTTGTCACTAAAGACGGTGGCCCAATCAAGAGGCATCTCTATGGTCCTAATGGTATCAATGAAGTGAACCATCCATGTTTGTAGGTGACCTACTATAGGGAGTCCCATTGCTCTGTTGAGGAGAACAATTGAATACCCACTGTCATCTTTCAAGTATTGTCGGGTCATATCCATCTTTCCTACTTTCTAGCCCAAGGGTGTCCTATCAATCACGAACATAGATCATACCAATTCCTTGGCCTCTTTCTTATTTTATGTGTACCACCTATCTATTTTTTCGTAGGATATTTGAAGGTATTGGTCTACCCTCAAGAGGTGAAAAACCTGATGTAGGAGCATCCTGGGTGTAAGAGCAATCTTGTATCACCCAAAAATATTTTCCTTTTAGTCTTTCCTATTTTAATAAGGACTAGTAGACAAGGTGGTTACTATTTATGGGAACTTGCTATTTTTAGTAAGTTTTTCATATGAGCTCAAAATGTTCTCATTTTCTATATGAAGGTTCATTTTAGAGTTATAAGCCTACCATAAAAATCTCATTACTCAAGCTTAAGTATCAAATAAGTTATTATGGATTTTCAGTGGAAAAATTTGTAGAAAAATCTTCAGACTCACTATTGGAGGCCTTAGAGTGCCTGGATGAGGTCCAAAACCTTGACACAAGGGCACTTGTGCCATTTTGAGCTGGTAGATCAGGAGCTGGCATTTCCAAAAAGTGGTTGTAATAGCCAATCAAAGCAATGGTTTGAGAGTTATGGCCTTTCAAAGTTGGGCTACCTGAAATATCTAAAATAATGGTCAAAGATATATTTGGCTGACTCTATATGTATTGTTAGGGTCTTTTGGCCCTAGGTATTAAGTTTTCTTAGCTAGAACCTTCTTAGGTGACATAAAATTCCCTATCTAAGAAAGACTCGAACATTGTCTAGAATAGCTCGGGGTGATAGTTTGCAACTTGTCTTGTAGATTATTGTAATGAAGGTGCCCATGTGGGTTAGCATATTGTACTTGTGAATTTTGTAATTTTTCATTTGTGGTGCAAATAAGAAGTCCATATTTTGTTCTCACATTTGCTATTGTTTCTTTTTTTCTATGATGGTTTACGGTATTAAGGGGAGCACTCTTCATCAAAATCTTTGCAATGTTTCTTGGTCTAAGGTCACAGACTATCTTTCCTGACACACTCTTTACAACCTTCTCATCTGACATGTAGTCTTCAGCCAATATCAAGACCAATCCAAAGGATTGAACTAATGTAGGGTGTGAAGCAACATTCACCAACCCACTCTAGATAAATGTTGATACCATTGCTGATCTCTCCTTTGGTTTATTGCAGTGTCAAAAAGGTGTTCTAGTCAATGTGGATGAGTTCTATATCTCAGATCTCTACATGCCTATCTTTGAATATGAACTTTTTAGGAGTTCCTTGGTACTTGAATGCTAATGGTTTAGGTACCATTTTTTCTACCATGGAGGATGATGATGACACCATTATATCTACACAAAAGAGGAAAACATTAGTAATTTAATGTTGGAAGACCAAAATAAGACTCAACTAGGATCTAAACCATGGAAAAAGTAAGAAAAACTAATCAGAACTAACAATATAGTGAAAAATTCTTGTTAATTGTCTATTTTGCACACTATCTCACCTGGTGGGGTGCATGTATGCAAGGTGCATTGGTGCATTCTTTTTTAGTTTTGAATTTTAAGAAAAGTGTGCAGTTGTGCACATTGTATAAGGTGTGCATGTGTGCAACTGTACACATGAGCATGAGCACTTTGTGTTGCACCTTAGGGGGGACTATTTTGATGTGGAGCCTAATCAAACTCAAATGTTTATTCGACACAGTTTTCTTCTAGATTATATCTACAAGGGTTTGGGGGAAACTATTGGCATTATGTTATATTTTTCATTAGTTACAACACTTGCTCAATTCTGAATGCTTACCAAGATCATCACTCAGTCTATAGTTTATACCAAGCATTCAGTGGTTACCTTGTAAGCTTAGCAATTAAGTAGTTTACATTGAGCATTCCTAAAGCTACTGAGTAAATATAGGCAATGTGAAGACCAGCAGTGTCTACTGAGCTTCTCAATATCTACCATGCTTCATAGTGTCTACCAAGAAGTAAGTTTGTGTCATGAAGTTCAATGTAAATTGAGTGTTGGAAGAAGTAGTGTTTACTGAGTGAAGTAAGGTAAACTCAGTATGCAGTATCTATCGAGTGACACTACATCTACCAAGTCACCAGTGGTTATCGAGTTTAGAATTGCATTGAGTGATTAGTATGGACCAAGCCTTCACTTTTATCAAGTGCATGATGATGTTGAGTAATGCAGTGGACACCATGTATCAAAAGGTCACCGAGTCAGTTTAGTGAACCTGAGTTATTTACTATTGGGTTGACTTTGTAATGTATTTGTTCACTTGTATTTTGGCTGACCTTGCAATTTTGTAAATTTGAAAGGTATATATGTAAGGTGTATTGCAAGATATCATGGGTATGAAGAAATAAAAAAGTAATGAAAAGGATATGTGAAGGTTTTTTAGTAGTAGTTCAAGGAATACAACAAGGTCAATACAAAGGTAGAAACGTTATATCCATCACATAAGGTGATCAGTGCATAAAGGATCATATCAACAATTAGTTTTAAGTAGATCCACTGCTTCATCTTAACAAGTGAATCAATTTTCTAAATCCTCTAACAAGGTAGACTTAACAGTCTTTGTATAAATCTCCTAACCGAGTGCATACTTAATTGTATGTTTGTAAATCCTTTAACAAGGTGGACCTAGTAGTCTTTTGTGCTCCTAATAGGGTAGATCACCAGAAGTGGTCAATGTAAGCCTTAACAGGCCAACTTTATGCTCCAGTATTGAAGTTTTGTGGGTATCATCCCCACCCTAGTTTTACTTTCTATTTGGAAGGTTTTTGGGTCACCAAAATATTGTGTTCTTTTGTGTGATGAATGATTTATCTTTCAATACTAATGTATACAGTAGTATAGATGGATGTGTGGTAAATTTAAAGGAAAGTTTTAAAGTTACTAATTCACCCCTCCCCTCTCAGTAACTTGTCATATCCTAAATATTTCCAACAGTTGGTATCAGAGCTTTGTGATTCTCAAGATAAAAGCTTTGTAGCTTGAGCAAAGATCTAAGGACAAATGGAGATATTCAGACTTGACAAGGCAATTGAAAATGATAAGCTAGATATGGAGATGGCCGTAGCTCAACTCAAAGAAGCAAAAGAGCACCTTTCCCAATCCCTGAAAAGAAGGAAGGAACTTGCAAGACAAATGGATGACCATCAGTATGTTGAAGAGAATATTGAATACTTTTTCCCATCAAGTAGCTTAGATGAAGCTAATGAGGCTATCCAAGAACTCCAAGCAAAGAATGGCTCTCTACAAGAAGAAGTAAGGAAACTTAAAAGAGATCAAGAAATCCAATTAATTAGGCTATGTGAAATTTTAGAACAAAGGAATAAGGAAAATGAAGACTTGGAGGCAAGAAACAATGAAGAAAAGAATCAATCCAATCAACATGAAGACCTCATTGATCAAATCACTGAAGCAAATGAAGAAATCAGAATTCTCAAAGCATAGAATGAATGAATAAGAAGTGATCTAAATTATGAAAGGGAAATCAATGAAAGAACAATGAGAGAACTGAGATGTGAAAAGAAAATCATTGAAAAATTAAAGGATGACCTAAATGATGAAAAACAAATCAATGAGAGAATGTTGAAATCACAAGAAGACATGAATCAATTGAATTAGAAAAATGAGCAGAATCTTCATAGGCAAAAAGGTAAAGTAGGACTTGGATATAATGAAGAACAAGGTGAATCTTCCAAGCAAGGTGCAAAAAGGAATCTAAGACCCTCATGCAATCATTGTGGGAAAATTGGTTATACATCAATGGAAAGTGTTATAACTGTAATCAGCATGGACACAAAGCCAATGAATGCAAGGAGAAACCAAAAATTTGAATGTAAATGTCACAAATGCAAAAGGCATGGTCACAAGGCATTTCAATGCAGATCTAAATCATTCAATCTAGGTGAACAATTAGTAAAGACAATATTTGGATGGGACTACAATACCTGGTGCAGATGTCATTATTGTGGAGAATATGGATACACTGGTATAAATTGTGCAAGGCATCACCTAAAGAAGAAGGACACTACTATAAGGTGTTACACATGCACTGAACTTGGTCATATAGCT
The DNA here is from genome assembly GCA_028749045.1 of Cupressus sempervirens. Lineage (NCBI taxonomy): Eukaryota > Viridiplantae > Streptophyta > Pinopsida > Cupressales > Cupressaceae > Cupressus > Cupressus sempervirens. The sequence continues at coordinate 548,239,435 of CM053788.1, read as the reverse complement.
AAAAATGGCATGAATATAAGAAAAATTAAAGATGAGAAGAAAGAAAGGGCTGACAACATAAGGAAACAAATGAAGCAACAATGGATTCCTAAATCCACTGAAGATACAAGCTCAAATCATGGAAGTGAAGTCACTCAAGAAGTGGGTGACTCCATCCCCTCAAACTAAATTCCTAAGAATGTGTTGGAGCTATACTTTGCAAGAAAATTATAAGCAATTCCAAGAAATATGAGGAATACAAATGATTCAATCAGTATTCTAGATACACCAGGATCACAAAAAGGTTATCTTTTATCGAGTTGCATTAGACTCCACTAAGAAAAGTTCATTAAAGACCTTATCGAGTGAGGTTGGAAGCAAAAAGGATTTGGTTAGTCTACCAAGTTGATACTCTTACCGAGTTAGGTCAGTGGATGACAATCTATCATGCACTACATTAGTATGGCACCTAGCATTAATGGAAAATTTTCATCAAAAAGGGTAGAATTCAACTTCATTTTTCACCGTGTCTTCAAGAGCAAAGAGATTTCTAGGTGCATTCAAGCGATTCCAAGAAATTTTGAATGAATTTTCTATTAGGGAATTTGTTTGAAGATTTAATCACTTATCGAGTAGAAATGGCATCTGAAAGTGCCAGCAGCAACAAGGTGAAAAGAGGATCAAAGATGTTGGTCAAGGGTGTAGAGTGGAAAGCAAAAAATTTCAATTTAGTTCCATCAGTGGTGGAGGCACTTGACCCTTATGGCATGCAATTACTAATTCCACCAAAGGTACTTCTGATTAATGATATCTGCACTCATTTTAAGTCTTCAATTCAAGAGATAGGAACCCTAGAAATGGATAGTTCTTTAGAAGAAATGCATGTTGATGACTCACTGAAACTTGAGCACAAGCATTTGGAAACAAAAGGGTTGACACACATATCACACATGCCAAGAAGCTTTCAGATAAAATGGATTAGGTATATTCTTAGTTGTGTTCACAATGGTTAGTTATGGTTGGAGCAGCCCATATTGATCACCAAATAGATGATTCACAAGATTACTGGCCTTCCCATTCTGAGAAAAGCTAAATCCACCAAAACCCTAGGTCAAGATGAACTCCAAAAGAAAACCCTAGCCAAGTGGGATGATAGAGGCTTGAAAATTAGCACCATTACTGAAGTAGAGTTGAGGTTCAACATTCATGTAATTGCTCACAATATTTACTATTCCAATCATTTGAACAATGTGTCATGTGAGGCAATAGACTTAGCATTCAAAGTTTTGAAGAAAAACTTGGAATTTGACCTATCAGAACTACTACTAAAGCAACTAAACAAGAATATGGATAGCATTAGGTCATCAAATAACAATCCCTACAAATTTGGTTCTTTATTAACATGTCTCTTGTTTTATGTGCAAAAATTATTTCCATCCAAAGGTTCTGTCATATGGAGAAAGGATGTTCCCATTTTGTATCAGATAAATGAGCTTATAGCAGAAATGGGTGTAAACTTCGATAGTATAATGGATAATTGTTTTGAAGACTTCAAAGAAAGAATGAATGATAGGTTCAAGATTCCTCCTAAAGTTGTTGAGGACTATAAAGATGATGTACATTTCATGGTAGACTACGATAAAGTATACATTCAGGCAGTTAGGCCTCGAGTTGCATGGGTGAAACCTCTCCCTTATGAGGCCAATATTGATGGAACCAGGAACATCATTGAAACACCAGTAAATGAGCCTTTAGATCTCAAGCAACCAGTCTTTGGCACTTATGATGAGGCAAAATCTAGAATTGAATTGGAAATTAAGCTACCTCAAGCAATCAACAAAGGTAATAGAAAGATTGCTAAGATGAAAAATGTCACTGGTCCCTTAATGCTTACCAAGGGAAAAGGAGAGGATGAAGAAGAGGATCAAGAACAAGAAGATGAAGAGCAAGAATAAAAAAAGGAGATAGAGCCAACAAAGAAGAAAGGGAGGGTTATCATTACTAAACCTCCAAAGGTCTCCAAAGATTTTTTCACTAGGAGAGGTAAAGGCAAAGATAAAGGTGAAGAAGTATTTAACAAGCCCTAACTCACCTTCCAAGAAAGGCTAAAATAGATGGAAGAAGGAGCTGGCATCAAAAACTTCAAGGCTTTAAAGTTTGAAACCAGAATTGATGCTAAGAAGATGCAGACTGAGGAGCTGGTGCTCACAAAAATAGGAAAGTGGATGTATTCCCCATACCAAATTGCTCCTTAGATATCAAAAGAATTATTAGTAAGACTACAACCGAGGTGGGAGTCACCCACACAGACAGTCAAGGACATCTATGAACAATCCCTTAAGAAAGTATTGCTAAATCTCACTGATGCAGAAATAAAGGCAGCCATGAAGAATAATGAAGGCAAAATGATGATCAAATTTCACACATGTTTGATTCTAATTAAGGACATTAAGCATGTTATAAGAGATTCAAAAAATGTGTAGAATAATATATATCATTTGCATAAGCCTAGTGATGATCTAGTTGAGATCAAGGATGATGATGGTGATAGTGATGATGAAGAAGATGATAGCACACCATGTACTACTTTTGATTTTGAAGATTATTAGGCACTAAGGGTTGATGATGAAGAGATAAGGGAAGAAGCTAAAGAGGAAGACAACAAGGAAGTGGATGAAGAAAATTCCAATGAAGATTGGAGTAGAAGGCATTTCTTCTCTTCCTCATTCTCCACCTAAGCTGACATCATCATCAGGGTTGGAGTCAGTTGTAGTAGGATTGATTGCATCCACATCAGAAATATCATCTACTCCTACCACCCCATAGCTCTAGGTATCTTCTATGGAAGTATCAATTACTTCATCTACCAAGATAAAACCCTCTTCATCAGTGCCTAAGAAATCCATCACATCAACATGCATAGTTGTCAATTCCATAACTCCATGTACAGTAAGTCTACCAACCCATTCTATAATTTTGTCTATCATAGCACTGATTGCACCAATTTCTACCAGTTCTTCAATTGTAAATATTCTAGCTTGTAAATTACCTATTAGTACATCATTTTTGGGAAGCACATCAATTTTGGATACAGTTGGTACTTCTCTCAGTTTTCCTCTAGTTGGACCAATTCAAGTTTTTTCTGCTAGTCCATCTATATCAACTATTGTTTCTGTTTCAAAATCCAAGGAAGCAAGCACCGAAGTAAAACCAAAGACTCCTCCAAAACCTCTACTTATTGGTAAGGAAATTGATGAAGGTATAGACTTGGATAACAAAATTATTATTCCAAAGATAGATTTGGACACTGCCTCAGCCAACAAAATGAGATTGGTTAGTCAGCTTTTAGAACAAAAGGCAAGGTAGAAGTAGCTAAGAGAAGAGAGAGACACAGAATAAACAATAATCAAGAATGCCAAAAATATAATTACTGAAGCTATTGGTGTTGATGTTGATCCATCTCAAAACATTTTGTTACAATTAGAAGAGGCTGTAAATAAGCTCAATGAGGACACCTCTGGCCAAGAGAAGCTCATTGAAAAGGTAGAGAAGAAATTTGACAATAAGGTGCTTGAGCACATTGCTCAACACATTACAATAAAGCAGGTAGAATTATCCACATTTCTGAGCAACCTTGAGAAATCTTTTACAAATGTAACATTACTTTTTGGCAAGCTTTGTGATGTTACTGAATACACTAAGGATGTTAAAGAAAAATTAAATAATATTGATGTGGATATGAAGGCTAGTGCTCAAAAGTTATAGCTTGACCATAATTCAAGCTCTTCACATCACATGAAGGTGAAATTTTTGTCAAAAATGTAGGCAGAGTTACATAGAGAAGAAGCTAGGATTAGGTCTACACTGATTGACATCCAGAATATGATCCTTCCATTCATGGACCAAATGCCGAAACATATTGCCTATTCAAAAACATTGATCCAGGATAACAATTTTTCTATAGCAGATCATATGATTGAACTTTCTGCAGAAGTTCAAGTGGCACTCTCCACCTGCAAAATTTTGCAAGATAATTGGGATAAGACATTGTCTCTTATTCTCAAGGTACACTTCAAATTTCTCTCACATTTTAGTGTCTCTATTTGAATTTATTGTATATACTCTTTGGCATTATTATCAAAAAGGGGGAGTATGAGATGAACAAAAAAAGGGAGCAAGGGGAGTAAAAGAGACCTTTGGAGAAATAAGAAAGAAAATAAATTGAAATATGTACAGGTAAAAGGTATGTATATATATTATGCCATTTTTATGGGGGAGATATGTAAGATATGTATATACATCAACTTTACAAAGACAAAAAATAAAAATCAGAATGTCAGTTAACATAAGTTTTGGTTCATAAGTGTTTTTGTCACTAATGCCAAAGGGGGATATTGTTGGAATTATGTTATATTTTTCATTAGTGACAACATTAACTTGATTTTGAATTCTTACCAAGTTCATCACTCATTCTACAGTTTATAATGAGCATTCAGTGGTCACCTTGTAAGCTTAGCAGTTAAGCAATTTACACCGAGCTTTCCTGAAGCTATCAAGTAAATACAGGCAATGTGAAGACCAATAGTGTCTACCAAGCTTCTCAGTATCTATCATGCTTCATAGTGTCTATTGAGTAGTAAGTTTGTGTCATGAAGTTCAGTGTAAACTGAGCATTGGAAGAAGTAGTGTTTACCAAGTGAAGCAAGGTAAACTCAGTATGCAGTATCTACCAAGTGACACTACATCTACTGAGTCACCAGTGGTTACCAATTTCAAAATTGCATCTAGTGATTAGTATGGACCAAGCCTTCACATTTACCGAGTGCATGATGATGCTGAGTAATACAGTGGATGTCGTGTATCAGAAGGTCACCGAGTCAGTTTAGTGAACTCGAGTTAATTATAGTTGGGCTGACTTTGTAATGTATTTGTTCACTTGAATTTTGGCCAACCTTGCAATTTTGTAAATTTGAAAGGTATATATCTAAGGTGTATTGCAAGATATCATGGGTTTGAAGAAATAGTGAAGTAATGAAAAGGATATGTGAAGGTTTTTCAACAATAGTTCAAGGAATATAGCAAGGTCAATACAGAGGCAGAAAAGTTATATCCATCACATAAGGTGATCAATGCATAAAGGATCTTATCAACAATCAGTTGTAAGTAGATCCACTACTTCATCTTAATAGGTGAATCAATTTTCTAAATCCTCTAACAAGGTAGACTTAATAGTCTTTGTATAAATCTCCTAACCGAGTGCATACTTCATTATATGTTTATAAATCCTTTACCAAGGTGGACCTAGCAGTCCTTTGTGCTCCTAATAGGGTAGATCACCAGAAGTGGTCAATGTAGGCCTTAACAGGCCAACTTTATGCTGCAATATTGAATTTTTGTGGGTATCATCCCCACCCCAATTTTACTTTCTATTTGGAAGGTTTCTAGGTCACCAAAATATTGTGTTCTTTTGTGTGATGAATGATTTATATTTCAATACTAATGTATACAGTAGTATAGATGGATGTGTGGTAAATTTAAAGGAAAGTTTTAAAGTTACTGATTCACTCCTCCCCTCTTAGTAACTTGTCATATCCTAAATATTTCCAATAGAAACACCCCCAAGATAGGGTCAAGGGGTAGTGCCCCTACAGGGTCCTGGGGTAGTGCCCTAGGTGCACTCCCTGTCATAGTATAGGGTGGGGTCGAGGGGCAATGCCCCCGTGGGGGTTTTTGGGGGTAGCACCCCTAAAGCTAAAAATGGCCATATATTGTAAAAGGTGTCAGCTACTATTTTTCTATTATTCTAGACCTAATTTTGCAAGCAAAAAGAAGCTTGTATAAAAGGTCTTAGGGTTAGGGATTTTCATAAGGTGTGATGCAAAAATTGGTTCTTTTGGTAGTATTGAGATGTAAGGGATTAGAGATTGTAATATGATTTTTATCACTAGATCATAATAATATTGGACTTGCTATTGGTGGAAATAGCCCAAGGATTTGGTGAACCATGTTAAATCTTGGTGTCTTGTGTTCTCTTTTATGCAATCTACTATTTTCTGGTATTGGTTATATTTGCATGTAACTGTTATTTCTCCCTGAGGTTAATCCTAACAAGTGGCATCAAAGCCAGATGATCATCATTTTTTTTTGTTTTATCCAAATCATCATCATTTTTTTATTTTTATTTTAGTGATCCTCTGTAGGAAGGTCTCATGGTTAAGTGGGAGTCTCATGGGAGCTATGGCAGATGAGTGTAAGCTAAAGGTGTAGAAATTTAATGGGCATAAATTTTAGTTATCGAAGATACAAATGGAAGACTATCTTTATCAGAAGGATTTATGGAAGCCGTTGGAAACAAAATCCAAGAAATAAGGAACTATGTTAGATGATGATGTAGGCAAGGAGGGAAGAACTAGGGCCAAAAGCTCACCCAACTATCCAAACCAACCTGCAAGAGTTAACATAATGGAAACAAAACATGAAGAAATAACATCAAGGAGAGAGAGAACAAGAATATCTTTATTGATTTATCAAATATTTAGCATACATGCCCAGTTGTAAGGCCTTTTGGGTTATGTCCAATTACAAATAAATTCAAATCTAGACAACCAACTTCAAGTTCACATCCTCTACTCGATCCTCTGAGTTCTCACTCATTGACTTGATTCTTCTTACTAACTACTCCTAAACTCAAACCTAGACCTCTTTAAATACTTGCCAAAATGGCTTATAGAAGATTCAAGAAAGCCAGAAGTAAGCTCAAAATAGATATTAACTACCTACTAAAATTGAATGCAATCCAAGTCGGCCCAACTAAAACCAGGCACAAACAACTCGACAAATGAAGACTTCCCGAAAATTGGCACTCAACACCCACATGAGCTTGACATCCAAAGGAATCACTTGTTAGTAACTATGAACTTGACATCCTCCAACACTCGGAAACCAAAGAAAATCATTCACAACCAAAGGAACTCTACAACCAAAGGATTCACTGGGCATCCAAAGGAATTCACTTAGAAACCAAAGGAACTCTACAACAACTAAGAATGACTCGACATCCAAAGAGTCTACTCGATAACCACCAAAACTTGGAAATTAAAGGAATGCCTCAACATCAATTGAACACTCAGCATCCACCAAGAACTTGGTAGCCAAAGGCAGAAAGACCAAAGTGTAGGATTATAAGGGAACCGAGGATGCTCCTACATCAGACAACCAGGGTTGGAGAAAATGATTCTCTTGAATCATGCAAGTGTCACAACCTGAGTTGAATCCAACTCAGATTGAGAAATCCATGTAGCATCTTCAATTGGTATATTCTTCCACTTCACTAAATACTCATAGTAATATTTTCCTCTCGTACTCTTGCCAACTCTCCGATCCAAAATCTGTTCAACTTCTTCAAACTACTTCTTAGGATAATCATTAGGTACAACCATTTCATCATCTGACTCATGATACTTGTATAAATCAGAAACATTGAATATAGGAGATATATCCATGTCATTAGGTAACTCAAATTAATATGCATTACTAGTATCAAACTTCTTCAAGATCTTACAAGGTCCAAATTTCTTCATTTTCAACTTACTATATGTTCCAGTAGAAAATCTTCCTTTCTTCAAATGAACCATCACCAACTTGAACAACATGATGTCTTCTAGATTGATCAACATTCTCCTTATACTTCTGATTACTTTTCTCCAACATCAATGTCACTTCCTTATGCAATGACTCCATAAAATCAAAAAACTCTTCTCCTGCATCGCTTCTCTTTTCCTCACCAGCAACATCTCTGAAATCTAATACTCCTCTAAGATTCATTCCTATAACAATCTCACAAGGTGTTTTTCGTATACTCCTATTCATAGAATTGTTATATGCAAACTTACCTTGTGCCAATAGCATTTACCAATTACTTGGCTTATTCCCAACTAAACATCTCAGCAAATTATCCAAGTTTTTATTCACAACCTCTATCTATCCATCTGACTGTAGATGGAATGTAGAACTAAACTTCAGCTCAATACCCATCTTCTTCCACAAAGTCTTCCAAAAATAACCAACAAACTTAAAGTCTCTATCTGAAATAATACTTCTTGGTAATCCATGCAATCCTACAATCTCTTTAAAGAAAAGTTCAGCAACATGCTCAACATTTGATGTCTTCTTACATGGTATGGAATGAGCCATCTTAGAAAACCTATCCACTACAACAAATATGGAATCATACTCTTTCACTATTTTAGGCAATCCAAGAACAAAATCCATACTAATATCAGTCCAAGGTTTCTTAGGAACAGAAATAGGTGCATATAAACCAAATCCACAACTCTTTACAAATTTCTAAACATCCTTATAAATATGTGGCCAATAATACTTCTCTTTCAAGAAACTCAATGTCCTATCAATTCCAAAATGTCTAGCCAATCCACCACTATGCTTTTCCTTAATCAGATTCAACCTCATAGAACTTCTAGGAATACATAATTGAGTACCTTTGAACAACATACCTTCTTGAATGAAATAATCATCATACTTACTTATGTGATCTGTCTGATTTGGTGCTCTACACTCTCTCCACACTTTGGAAAAATTAGGATCAACATCATACGACTCTTTCATTTCATCAAAACCAAGAACTTCAACGTTCATTTTTGTCAGCAAGGAATGTCTCCTACTCAATGCATCAACAACTTTGTTAGTAACTCCACTATTATGCTTAATGACAAATGTAAAAATTTGCAAATACTCAACCCACTTCATCTATCTCTGATTCAATTTATGTTAACTTCCCAAGTATTATAAAGCTTTATGATCAGTATACAACACAAACTCTTTAGGGATCAAATAAAGTCTCCACTTCTTCAATGCTTGAACAATGGAATAAAATTCTTGATCATACATAGAATACTTCCTTTTAGCATCATTCAACTTTTCACTAAAGAAAGAAATAGGCTTACCTTCTTGACTTAATAAACTCCTATTGCATTACCAGTTGCATCAAATACAACTTGAAATACTTTGTTAAATTTAGGTAAAGCTAATATAGGTAATTCAACAACCTTTTGTTTCAAAGTCTCAAAACTCTTATCAGCTCTGTGTGTCCACTTGAATTCTTTTTTATCTCCCCTCATTCTCTTAGTCATAACATTACAAACAACAGTGAAATTCTTTATAAACTTTCTATAAAAACTAGCCAAACCATGAAATGATCTTACCTTGTCTACATTCTCATGTGTAGGCCATTCCAAAATTGGTTTAATCTTCTCAAGATCCATCTTCAATCCATCAACTGAAATCACAAATCCCAAATACACAATCTCCTCTTGCATAAAAGAACACTTTTTAAGATTAATCAACAACTTTTCCTCTTTCAACCTCTACAAAAATATACTCAAGATGTTCTTCCTTAGTCTTATTGAATATTAGAATATCATCCAAATAAACAATCACAAACTTACCAAAAAATATTTTAAGAACTTCATTCATCAACCTCATGAAAGTACTAGGTGCATTAGTCAAACAAAAAGTCATAATGAATCATTGATACAAACCATCTTTTGTCTTGAAAGCAGTCTTCCATTCATCACCTTCTCTAATTCTAATTTGATGATAGCCACTCTTCAAATGAATCTTGGTAAAATACTTTTCTCTACTCAAACAATCCATTATGTCATCCATCCTTGGCATAGGAAACGTATATTTCACTATGATTTTTTTAATAACTCTAGAATCAATACATATTCTCCATTCTCAATCTTATTAGGTGCTAATACAGTAGGTGCAACACATGGAATCAAGCTTTCTCTAATAAAACCTTTCTACAACAACTCATGCACTTGTTTGTTAATTTCTTCATTCTCTATAGGTGTCAACCTATATGGTGCTTTATTTGGTAAAATAGCTCTAGGAATCAAATCCATACAATGAATTATCCTCCTTACTGGAGGTAAATCATCAGGAATATCATTAGCAATAATGTTGTTATACTCATTTAGCAATTCTATAACTTCTTCTGGTACTCAACTTCCATTAGTTTCTGTTGTCACTCAGTCACCACTAACTGGTACTCGGCTAACACTGTTTGTTGGCACACAACTCGGTCCTCTAGGAATTATAGGAAAAAAAACTTGGTTCCTTTTCATTTCCTTTTCAAATTTCTTTCCATTAGCCATGCAAAATTTTATTTCAGTACAACTGACCTCATTTGGACTTTCAATCAAAGGTAGCAATATTTGTTTCTTAACATTTACCTAAAGAGTATATTGATTCAATCTCCCATCATGTATAGCATATCTATCATATTTCCAAGGTCTACCCAACAAAATATGACAAGAATCCATACGCATAATATCACACAAAACTTCATCAAAGTAATTTCCAATTTTGAACTTCACAAGGTATTGCTCACTTACCAATATTTTATGCTCATCTTTGATCCATGAAACATGATAAGGTTTGGGATGTTTCAGCCTCTGCAACTGCAAATTTGTAACCAGCTCCTTTGATGCCAAATTTGTAGAACTTCCACTATTAATGATCACCTTGTAGCATTTTTCAACCATCTTACATCTTTTTTTGAAAAGACTTCTCCTTAAAATAGGTTCCTCATCACTTACCTTATTACATAAGGTTCTTCTCACCATCAAATTTTCACTAGCCTCAGGTCCACTTGGTGAACCCTCATCATCTCCTTGAATCACAACATTTTTGTTACCTTGTCCACTTTTAGAGGATCTACATTCAAAAGATCTATATCCCTCTTTACCACATATAAAACAATTACCATGAAATCCATCTCTAGAATAAGAATTACCTCTTCCTCGGTAAGAACTAGTACCTCCTCAGTAAGAATTACCACTTTCCATTCAGTCTTTCCTTTGTCATCATTCTTTCATTTAGATTTTCTCTTATCTTGCATAAAATTGTCAGATCTACCACCTTGTCCATAGGATCTACCTCTACCTCTCTGGAATCTACCACCTCTACCTCTTTGTCTCTGTTCATGTTTCTTTGTCAAGATCTCCTCATCTCTCAAGGCATATTGATATGCTTCTTCTACACTTTCCAACTTCAAAAAACTTATTTCATCTTGAATTCTAGATCTCAATCCATTAATATACCTTGCATTTTTCTCAACATAATCATCCACATGTCTAGATCTAATGTCCAATCTATAGAATTCCTTGGTATATTCTTTTAATGTCATGTATTTTTGTTTCAAATTTTGCACCTTTCTCAACAAGCTAACTTGGTAATCAACATGAAGGAATTTTTTCTTTACCTTGTTCACCATCTTTGGCCAAGTTCTAATCTTCACCTTTCCTCTCCTTTGTTTATCAGTTTGTAAGTGCTCCCACCATAGTGATGCATGACCTTTGAACCTAATGACCGCAATCTTCACCTTTCTATTATCAGGAGTATTTTCATACTCAAAGAACTTCTCCATATTAGAGATTTAATTCAACACAACATTGGTATCCAATTTTCCATCATACGGAACAACTACAACAGGCTTTGAATTTTGTCTAGATAATAATCTCAACAATCTAGCTTCATCTTGGTCTTCTTCAGGTTCTTGATTAGGGTTTGGTGCTACTGCATCATCATCACTTACATCATCAAGATTTGCTCCTCTCCTCTAGACTATCTCCACAACATCTAATCTAGCTACAATTTGTCTCAATGTATCCAATATTGCATTATCAACATTTCCTCTACCTCTAACCATCTTTACAAACCAACTTCTTGCAAGGTCATAACCCTCTACAAGTTATAGGTCAAATCCACATATCTGCCACCCTATAACCAAATCTAAATTAGGGTTCTACATGATCCAATCTCCACAAAGATGAACCTCAAGCTCTGATACCACTTGACATAGGCAAGGAGGTTTTAATTAGGGCCAAAGGCTCATCCATTTATCCAAACCAACTTGCAAGAGTTAACACAATGGAAAAACAACATGAAGAAATAGCACCAAGGAGAGAGAACAAGAATATCTTTATCAATTTATCAAATATTTAGTGTACATGCCCAATTTTAAGGCCTTTTGGGTTACAACCAATTACAAATAGATTCAAATCTAGACAACCAACTTCAAGTTCGCATCCTCTACTTGATACTCTAAGTTCTAACCGACTTGCTTCTTCTTACTAACTAATCCTAAAATCAAACTTGGACCTCTTTAAATACTTTCCAAAATGGCTTACATAAAATTAAAGAAAGCCACAAGTTATCTCAAAATGGATACTAACTAATCACTAAAATTAAATGTGAGCCAAGTTGGCCCAACTGAAACTAGGCACAGACAACTCGGCAAATGAAGACTTCCTAGAAATTGGCACTGAACACCCACACAAGCTTGGCATCCAAAGGAATCACTCGATAGTAACTATGAACTTGACATCCTCTAATGCTCAAAAATCAAAGAAAATCACTCGACAACCAAAGGCACTCGGCAACCAAAGGATTCACTGGGCATCCAAAGGAATTCACTTGATAACCAAAGGAACTTGATAGCAACTAAGAATGACTTGGAATCCAAAGAGTCCACTTAGTAACCACCAGAACTCGGTAATCAAAGGAATGACTTGGCATCAACTAAATGCTCAACATACACCAAGAACTCTTAAGCCAAAGGCAGAAAGACCAAAGTGTAGGATTACAAGGGAACCCAAGATGCTCTTGCATCAGATGAGGATTGGGAGATTTTAGATAGAAAGGCACTTGGAAGAATTTGATTCTGCTTGGCACCATCAGTGACATTTAACATTACAAAAGCAAAGATAATGGAAGAGTTGATAGAAACCCTAGCAAAATTGTATGAAAAGTCCTCCACTTCAAATAAGGTATTTCTCATGAAGCATTTATTTAATATGAAAATGGAAGAAGGTGGATTTGTTGCAAATCATTTAAATGAGTTTAATACTGATACTAGTTAGTTATCTTCTATGGGTATTAATTTTGATGAGGAAATTAGGGTTGTCTTGATTTTGTGTTCTTTTCTTGAAAGCTAGAATGGCTTGGTAATGGCTATGAGTAATTCTATTTCCAGATCTAATACCCTTAAATTTGATGATGTGATCGGTGTTATTTTGAGTGAGGAAACTCATAGAAAATTCTCAAGTGGATCTACATCAGGAAGTGCTTTGAATGCACAAAGTAGAGGCAAAATGACTGAGAGAAGAAATAATTCTAAAAATTGAGGGAAATCAAGAGGAAAGTCAAAGGGGAAGAGGTCTCAATCCAGAGGATCAAGAGATTTCTGGTATTGTGGTAAAACGAGGCATAAGAAGAAAGATAGCTGGACTCAAAAGAATAATGAAGAAGATAAACTAGAAGGGAACAAGGAGGCAAATATGGTAAGTAAAAAATCCAAAGAGGATGCTTTGCTTATGTCTTTAGAAAGTGTTGATAATTCATGGGTTTTAGATTTTGGTGCTTCATTTCATGCTATACTTCATGGAGGTTATTTTATTGATTATGTCCAAGGGGATTTTAGGCTTGTTTATTTGGGGGATAATGAACTCTGTTAGATTGTTGGAAAAGGAAAAGTTAAGATTAAGTTGCAAAATGGGAATCATTGGCTACTATATGAGGTAAGACATGTTCCAAGGCTGAGTGGAAATTTAATTTTAGTAGGGAAACTTGGTGATGAGGGTTGTGTATTTATTTTTAATGATAAAAATTGGAAGGTTTCAAAAGGTTTCCTTGTAGTAGCAATAGGTGTGAAAGTAGGCATCTTATATCTTTTTATAGGTTATATTATTCCTTCTACTTTGATTGTTTCAAAGAAAAATGAATGTTCATGAATAGTTGTTGCTATTGAGTAGGGAGAAAAAATAGCCACTGTAGATTCTGATACAATGCTATGGAATAATAGACTTGGGCACATGAGTGAAAAATGTATGAAAGTACTTCATTTAAAGAAAGTTTTACTAGGTCTAAAATGTGTCAATATGGATTTTTGTGAAAGTTGTGTATGGAAAAGAAAAGAGAGTGAGTTTTGTGAAGACTGGGAAGGAAACTAAAAGTGAGAAATTAGAGCTCATGCATATAGATGTATGGGGACTAGCTCAGGTATCTTCCCTTGGTGGCTCTCATTATTATGTTACATTTATTGATGGTGCAACTAGAAAAGTATAGGTTTATTTCTGTAAACAAAAATTTGATGTATTTCAAACTTTTAAGAAATGGAAATGCTTTGTTGAAAACGAGATTGGAACAAAATTAAAATGTTTCAGATCTAATAATGGTAGTGAGTATTGCAGTAATGAATTTGAAGATTATTGCTCCACTAATAGTATTCATAGACAAAAATCTATTCCAAGGAATCCAAAGGAAAATAGAATGGCTAAATGCATGAACAAGACTCTAATGGAGCATGCAAGAAGCATGAGGTTGCATGCAGGGTTTCCCTTAAACATGTGGGTGGAGGCTATCAATACTATTGCATATTTGATTAATAGAGGTCCCTCTACTCCTTTGGGTTGTGGTATTCTAGAGGAAGCATGGACTGGTAAGAAGGCAAGTTGTTTTTTTCTCAAAACCTTCAGTTGTGAAGCATTTGCTCATATAGATTCTAAAAATAGAACCAAGCTAGAATCTAAGTCAAAGAAATGTGTATTTGTTAAATATGGTATTAATGAACTTGGTTATAGGCTTTGGGATTTTTAAAATTGCAAGAAGTAGGGATGTCATATTCAATGAGAAAGTGTTGTACAAATATTTTTTGTAGCAACATGAGAAGAAAGAAAATGATTATGTAGTGCTAGATGATACTCCAAAAGCTGATGTTCAAGCAATTCCTCATGATGTGCAACAACTACAAAAACCCACACACCCCAGTGAATGTTAGATGGTCAACAAGGATCAGTAGACCTCCATAAAATTTTTCTCATTCCTTGTATTATATTTTACTTACTGATGCTCTAGAATCTAAATGTTATTATGAATCTATGTAGGTGGATACAAAGATTCAATGGGAGTTTACAATGAAAGAAAAAATAGACTATTTGTTGAAAAATAAGACATGAGATTTATGCAAGTTGCCTATGGGTAAAAAGAATTTATAGAATAAGTGGAATTATAGGTTAAAAGAAGAGGATGGAGGTAAGAAAATATCTAAAGCTAGATTAGTTGTAAAAGGATTTGCATAGAAAAAAGAAATTGATTTTGATGAGATATTCTCTCCTATTGTTAAAATGACTTCTATTCACATAGTTTTAAGTATTGTGGCTACTTAAAATTTTTATTTAGAGTAGCTTGATGTTAAAAAAACCTTCTTTCATGGTGATTTGGATGAAGAGATATATATGGCACAACCATAGAGACTTGAGGTCAAAAGTAAGGAGAACTTAGTGTGTAGATTGAAGAAAAGTTTAAATGGATTGAGGCAAGCATCTTAGGAATGGTATCTAAAATTTGACAGGTCTATGCATGAGCATGGATATAGATGGTGTCATTCAGATCATTATGTTTATTTTAAGTGGTTGGATGATGAAAAATACATTATTTTATATTTACATGTTAATGATAAGCTTGTAGCTGGGTCTAACATGGATCATACTAAGGGTTTGAAATGCCAGTTAGCACATGCATTTGCTATGAAAGATTTGGGGGCAGCAAAAAAAATCCTTGGTATGAAGATTTGTAGAGATAGGAATAATAGAAAATTGACATTATCTCAGGTTGATTATATTGAGAAGGTGTTGTGATGCAGGAGCATCTAGAGGTATAAGGACAATCCTATGTCACCCAAAAAAAATGTACTTAGACTTAGTTTTTGTTACATGTGTTTTCATTTCTGGATACCCATTTGGGTCAAATAAAGGTTCCAACTCTCACAGTTCCACTATCAGTGTTCTAAGATAGAGTTTTTAATCACCCTGGGATACGTGTAAATGCCAAAAAAAAAGGAGTATGTAATTGAGATATCATTTTGGTCAACTAGAATGTGTAAATTTCCCAGATGAATGTAATTGTAATTTAGAGCATTCCAGAAAAATAATCAGGTCAAAAGACACCACGGTTTGAAAGTTATCATAGTTTTTCAATTTTTGGAGACATCCTAAGAATGCTTCAAAGTTATGTTAGGGGCATTAAATTACGTTGAACAGGGCCAAAAAATTGGAGATGAGAAAATATTGTCCATAGGGCTATAGAGTGCTTCAAGAGCTTTCTAAAAATGTAAACGGTTCGTCAATCGAAGCTACGGTTCAAAAGTTATGCCTCTTGAAAGTTCGATTACCATTTCTAGATTCTTCTAATTTTGTGCTGACTTCTAATGCAACTTCTAGAGCCTTCTATTTGGTTGGTGGATGCCTACTAGCACTTTCTATAATGTTTTCCTAATCCTTAACCCTCTAAGGTCTATTTAAGAACATTTTTGGCATTGTAAAAGATAGTTCGGAGTGAAATTTGAGAGAAGGTACTGGAAGAAAAAATTATCTCTAGTTTTATGCTATTGTAAGCCCATAGGGACTGTTTTAGAGTTTGTTTCTCTGTACTAAGTGTACTAGCATATTTTTATAGTTAATTAAATTTTTCTTTTCCTATTGTGTCCATTGTGTGCTTGGGTTGTATCCCCATCAAGTGGTATCAGAGCTGGTTTTCCTAAGTGTGTAGGCATAGCACTGATTGTGAGGCAGTTTGCACCAGGACTGTGTGGTTGTGGGTTTGAGTTAAGAAGATACCTCCACGAAGAGAGTGTGGTGGAAGGGCTAGAGCTATTAATCCTGGGAGGTTAGAGCCCTCCAAAAGTAGGTACAAGCATTGCAGGAGGAGCTCCATAGAGGAACAAATGTTGCTGCAGGTGACAAAAGTGAGGACAATAATGAAGAAGAAGAAATTGGACTAGAAGGGGAATTTGACGAGGAATTTTTGAATTAAGCACAAGAAAGGCTTTTTAGGGCCATTACTAAGTTTGGGAAAAGACCTACAATTGATGTGGGTGTATTTTTAAAAAATTTGAAACCAGATGAGTTGATCGATTGGATCAATGAACTAGAAGAGTACTTTGAGTATGAGGATATCAAGGATCTAGATAGGGTTAAGTTTGCAAAGGCCAAACTAAAAGGCCATGCCAAAATATAGTGGCAAGAGGTTCAATCGAAAAGAAATAGAAGAGGAAAGGATAAGATCACAAGGTGGGATCGCATGGTGGACAAATTAAAGAAGCAGTTCATTCTTGTTGACTACAAGCTTGATTTGTTTAAGAAGATGCATGGGTTAAAGAAAGCAAGAAAATTAGTCCAAGAATATACAGTGGAGTTTTATCAACTTTTTATTAGAGTAGGGTATGCATAAGAAAATAAGGAGAAGGTTGCTCATTATATCAGTGGGTTGCGACCTAGCATCTAGGAGGAATTAAGTCTGGTAAGAATGACTAGCATTGAAGAGGCATACTAGTTTACCCTACGAGTTGAAGAGAAGCTAAATAAGAGGTTTAAGGGGAGACAAAGAGGGAATGGTCAAGGAGGAAGGGGTAGTGGTAGGTCATCTGGAGGTGGAAATGAAACCCAAAAGAAAAATGAAGATGTGGGTACTAGCAGGAATTAGAGGAACGAGGGTTTCAACCGCTCCCGTGATCAAGACTTTGAAAATCAGAGAGGAAGACGTAGAGGACATGGACAAGGAAGAGGATGCTTCCATGGTACCTCTTCCATTGCAATGAAGAAGGTCATCAAGCCTTTGAAAGTCCTCAATGAAAAGGAAGGACATATAGGAGAGTTGAGGGTCAAGCTAGGGTTGCTCATGTGGATGAGGATGTACAATCATCACATTCAGAGGATGTAGAAAGAGGAGAGACTTTAGTAAATGAAAGGGTCCTATTAAGTGGTGAGATTGAACTAGGACAAAGGAGGAGTTTATTCCATACCAGGTGCAAGTGTGAGGATAAATGTTGTGATGTGATCTTTGATGGTGGTAGCACTGATAACTTGGTATCAGAGGAGATGGTCTCTAAGCTGAAGTTCAAGAGGGAGAAACACCCCCAGCCCTATCAAATTTCTTGGGTGAAAGATGATCATAAGGTCTTGGTAAGTGAATAATGTTTACTGAAGTTGAAAATTGGGAGTTACCGTGATGAAGTTCTCTATAATGTTATTCCAATGGATGTTTGCCATCTATTGTTGGGAAGACTATGGCAGTTTGATAGGCATGCTATACATGATGGTCATGCAAACACATACTCTCTAACAAAGGATGGAGTTTGCCACAAACTGAAGCCCATGAAAAAGGAAGGTGAAAAGGTATGTAGCAGTGCTAGGATTTTTCTTGTTGATGGAAGGAAGTTTTTAGATGTCATGAAACATCAGCATATGTGCTATGCTTTGATCCCTAGGAAAGATAAAGAAGGTAGTAGTGAAATACCACTTGAAGTTTTAAATTTACTAGGTGAGTTTGGAGATATCATCTCTGATAATGTTCCAGAAGGATTACCACCGGTAAGGAAAATCAGTCATTAGATAGATTTAATTCTAGGAGCTAGTTTGCCTAACAAGGGTGCTCACAGGATGAATCCTACTAAAACTGAGGAGCTAAATAGATAGGTTCAAGAGCTATTGAGGAAGGGATTGATTCAGGAGAGCCTAAGTCCATGTGCAGTACCTGCAGTACTATCACCAAAGAAGGGTGGAGAGTGGAGGATGTCTATAGACTCTCGAGCTATAAATAGGATAACCATCAAGTATCGGTTTCCTTTGCCAAGAATGGATGATCTTATGGATTGCTTGAGTGGAGCTCACTACTTCACAAAGATAGATGTCAAGAGTGGCTATCATCAAATATAGATATGAGAAGGAGATGAGTGGAAAATAGCCTTCAAGACCAAGGAGGGTCTTTATGAGTGGTTAGTCATGCCCTTTGGATTGATGAATGCACCAAGCACCTTCATGCAGCTTATGAATGAGGTACTTAAGAAGTTCTTGGGAATATTTGTTATTGTCTATTTGGATGATATTTTAATTTTTAGTAGGACTTTGGAAGAACATTTATTTCATATTTTTAGTGTCCTTGAAAGGTTAAGGAAAGAGAAACTATTAATTAATTTGAAGAAGTGTATCTTTGCAAAAAAGGAATTAGTCTACTTGTGGTTTGTTATATCACCTGAAGGTCTCAAAATGGATCCAGAGAAGGTAAAAAACATCTTGAAATGGCCTACTCCAAGGTCTACTATTGAGGTAAGATCATTTCATGGTCTAGTTAGTTTTTACAGGAAGTTCATTAAGAATTTCAGTGGCATATGTGCACCCCTGACTGACACAATAAGAGGGGATAGAAAAGAGTTCAAATGGACTGCGGCAACTGCAAGAAGTTTTGAATTGCTTAAGAAGAAGGTGATAGAACAACCTGTGTTGGCACTTCCAAATTTTAGAAAGGTGTTCTAGGTGGATTGTGATGCTAGTGGTAGTGCTATTGGGGCTATATTAAGCCAAGAAGGTAAGCCTATTGCTTATTTTAGTGAAAAATTGAATGACGCAAAAAATAAATACTTTGTTTATGATCAAGAGTTCTATACAATAGTTCAGGCCTTAAAGAAATGGAGGCATTATTTATTGCCAAAGGAATTTTTTTTGTATACTGATTAGCAAGCATTACAGTACCTATATAGCCAAGGTAAATTGAATCAGAGGCATATGAAGTGGGTAGAGTTCTTGCAGAGCTATACATTTGTGTTGAAGCATAGAAATGGAAAATCTAACAGGGTTGCAGATGCACTGAGTAGGCGACAATTGTTGCTAAAAGTAATGCAGGTTGAAGTAGTTGGGTTTGATGAACTCAATAATTTGTACCCTGAGGATCCTAATTTTATTGAAGCGTGGAAAGCTTGTAAAGGGCCTGTTGCTATAGAAAGAACTAAGTGGTTTGTAATGCCCTGCCAAGGGATCCAAAGAATTTTACTAAGTTTTCCAAACAATTTTTTTTTAAAACATGAAAGATAAAACCATTCATAATATTTGTGGAAGCAATAGCAACAATTCAAATGAAAATAATCATAACATATATACATAATAGGCTACATTCTTTAAAGATCCCTTAATGTTGTATCACATCTAAATTAACTATTCATCTAACATCCCATCCTTATGAAATAACAATGATACATCCAATGTACTTAAACAATATACAAGTGTCCTTTTGTAATTATATTTTAGTTTAGCTCAATCATCCACTGTACATATCACAGGGTATGAAAAGCTTAAAAAAATAAACATCCAAGTAAATAAAGTACATCATCATCATCTAATATTAATCCATGATGCAATAACATAAATGAAACCACATATCATACATGATACATCATCACAAAAGATATAAACATCCATCACAAAAGATAACCATATATTTCAAATATAAATAACTAAGTGCACGGTTCCTCCCAACCATAAATAGCATCATTAGACCATCGTGGATCCTAGCCATCCCTCTGTGCGTAACATTCCAAAGCACCGAAGAGATCATCGGTATTAACATAGTAGGAATGTCACTCCTAAAACATCCTACTAACATGCAAAGTAAAGCATAATAAATCATCAACTAACATATACAAAGTAAAGAAAATCATCAATATAAGAAACATACCAGTAAATACATCTATCATAAGGTATATTATCTATCATAATGCTCCAAGAACATAATGAAGAATAAATACCAACTAAGGATACTCCAGCCACGGTGTCTCGGACGGATCTCAAATGATAAGGGTGAAAATACACTACCACCTGACCGCGTGGAACCTAAGTGGTCCACTCCCACCGTGCTGAGGAGATAATTTCAAGTCCTAAATAGGATATCAATTCACGAAGCACAAATCTCTATAAGTCCAGGAATCCTAAAAGTATACTAACTCAAAGGTTCCATCACATAAAATCGACATCTAATTCCCAGAGGCACACAAAGACATGTAGGAAACCTACTCTGCAAGTAGGAAAGTGTCATCATATTTATCACGTACAAGTTACCTTGGAAGTTAGCTAAACTCCACGGGTCCATACTGATCTCATGCGGCCACTAGTATCCTCTCATATTGACGAGGCATACTATGGAATGCACGGTCGCAACCATGCGTTCTCACTACTCCCATCCTAGCCTGTACAAGCACTCAAGGCATGGGCAAGAACATCAAAAAAATTATCTTTTTAGGTTCATTTAGTCCCCATTTAGTGTGTAAATGTTATCACTTATTAACCAAACTTACAATGAGTTACCCTGGCAGCCACTTAGGGCCTCAGCCCCCATTGCAAGCCACTTCCCGACACTACAAGTAGATTACCTACCCTAAGCTCATGGAATCATAAATATCAAAATCATAAAAGATAATCCATAATAAAATCATCAAATATGCATAAAAGCATCAAATATCCATAATAAGCATCATCAAATCTCCAAGATAAGAATCATCAAATCTCCATGAGCATCTGAAAAAGCATCCATAAAAAATCATGACCACAATAGTTCTCTATTGGCAACTGAAGGCATCACTGATAATCATAAGTATCAATTGGTTCTCAATAACCAAAATATATCTCAAGATAAATGGTTCTCAACAAGCAACCAAGAATATCTCAAAATCGTACTGATCGAAGACTCCAAAATGGTTGAGTCAAACATGTCACAAACATGACATCATCAAGAAATAAATCCATATTTTAGTCCCATCATGGCGACTAGAAAATAATCCAAGGATAACTGATCGATGACTCAAAAATGATTAGCTCAAGTGTTTCATACACATACCTCTCAGCTTCACACATGAAGACTGATGAACAATAACAATCAGTAAATACAAACATTTCATAGAGCACACAATCACTTTACCATGGTTGGGCTTATAAAGATCGAGACCAAATAAGATCAACATGCCATCATATCTCATAACCTTCAAGCCTCTGGTAACATCCTAGGACTGGTCAACACTAGTCAACCCAAAATTCAAAAGAAGAAGCATATAGAATACATGATGCAAACACATGTTTTGGTTTACTAAATTCACATAGTTGAATAATGTGTAGGAGTTTTCAGTTTTTTGTTTGCAAGTATACTTTCAAGTGTCTTAAGTTCCATCATTTGACCTACAAGTCAACCCAATTGTTCCCCGATAGCATTATCCTTCCATTATTAAGAATTACATTCTAAGAATAACTTAAGTATAAATATTCACTAAACTGATAATCATTGACCTTTAATTAAATTGCTTTCTTTATTTAACTAAGATCCATATTCTAATTGATTAACTCTCTTTCATAAATCAATGATCATTATTCATCTATAAAAGAACCAATTATCAACTAATAAGAATTATAACTTTATTAAAATGATCAATTAAATCAAACAATTAACATAGGTACACCATCCATGACCTATTAACATCTGATAGTTTCCAATTCAATAATACTAAGTCTCACCATTAAAATATCTAAGGTTGTCATTCAAGTCATAAGAATAAGACCTATCAACTTGATATCAATATTTCTATAATCTTATTAAAAGAATTATATCAATTAAATCTTCATTACTTAACTTAATTGTTAATTAAATCTAATTAACTCTCATTGATTGATTTAATTAATAATTACATAATCATAGCAACGTTCCAATTAATATCAGTTGACTAATAACTAACTATAATTCTGTATGATAAAAGTCAACTATAATTCAATACTCAAAAGATCATATTAATAATTATTGAAAATCTTAAATGATCATATTCGTCATCTTTCAAAGAATACTAACATTCCCTTAACAAATTCGTATTATCATTAATCTTTTACCAAACTTCAATCAATAAATAATCTCCACTAGATTAACTCTAATAAAATTTGTTGATATCTATTTAAACCATTATTTATTAATAGTTTGCTAGTCCTTACAAACATTAATAAATAATAAACTCCTCAAACTATACATACTCGATCTATAGAATCCTTCCATAAACTCATTAGTTAATATTTGACTAATTCTTAACTCCATTAAGGTATTCAAACGTATTAACCAATAACATAATAATTCAGTCTTAATCCAATATCATTCAAAGTTTCTAAATTTAAATCAACATAATATAAATTATCATCTTACAATTATTTAATCAATATTAAAATCAACCATTAGACTCCATTTTCTAATTGTTCTATTAATATTTTATCTATATAAATGTTGTTTGAAAGAGATCCCTATCACAAACCAATAAGACTCATTGTAAATTTTAACATGAATAATCTCCAAATTCTTAACATTATCATCTTCATTAAACAACTCTAAAATTGTATAATATATATTAAATAGTATTCAATATACATTATAAAAAGTCCACTATATAAATTATATTAAAATCTCTTTTCTTTTAATTTTCTCTCATCCATTTACTTAGATTGACTAGTAATTAATTACACTTCTTCTACTATTAATTAATCTTAATTAAATTTGATTTAATTAGATTAGATAATAAACCATATAAAACTAATGCATATTAATAAGATTCTAATAAGGGAATATTTCAATAATATCTTAATTCATTCCATGCTTTGATATATATTATTTTTGTGAAGTTTAAGGATAAAGAACTCTTGGTTATGGGAAATGGAAAAATATTTGTCTTTGAATAAAATAGTTTCAGTACGACGGCCATATCTCCCTAATGAACTGTTGGATCGGGCTGAAATTTAAATATGTTGGAGAGGGCCAAGTTATGCCAATTCTGACTAGAGCAATCGAATAAATTCGATCACGATAAAAATTTATGAATGACTGAGTTCAGGTCTATCCAAAGGGCAGTGATAGAACAATCTATGATGAATTAAGAATTTCCTCTTAAAATGTAATTGTTCTCTAAATTTACCCATTCATCTATCTAATAGGTTTGTCCATACGCATTTGAAAATATAATTGGATAGAAATATTACATCTAATCATATGAATTTTCAACTTAGAATTTCTATTTTAATTTCAAATCTTGTCTATCTAATTTCACAATATAAATTCGAACCCAAACTCGATTAAGATCTAATTATTTCTCCTTAATTGGATCTAGGATTTTTCTATTTTTTTCTTCTCATCCAAATAAAATATCTAGATTTCAATTTCAAATACAGAGAGTATTCAGACACATAAAACAGATATGATGAAGATAGGAAGAGAAAGAGTGCAAAGGGAATATGAGAATATCATGAGTGCACCTGGACACTGATGCTAATTTTTCATGCCTCAGAAGTCCATAGAAAATCCCTTCCTTCTCCATCATTCACAATTCTTCCAAGAATCCAAGCCGATCGAATCCTCCAAGTGATTAGAAGAGCTAGAAGGAGCATAGAAGCAAGTAGAAAATATATGAGCATATGAATCTTCTCTCATGTATGTAAGCTTTGAAGTTTCTATTTTTTTTTAGCTTGTATCTTGAGGCTTCCATTAAGCTTGTAGCTTTCATTAAGCTTTTCATTTAAGCTTCTATGAATGCCTGAATCTCAAGAGCTCTCAAGAAACCTTTGGATTGCTTCTTGAAACCGCTGAAAGGTGTCACCACTAAGCATGGGTCTTTTCCAATTCTTTTTTGATGAGTCATAGAATTGTAGACACCTTATGCTTAATTGATCCACTAACCCCCGTGTTGTTGACACATGTTAATTCCCATGCAAGTTTATAACTCCAATTTATTTTTTTAAATAATCTCTATTTAAATTTTATAACTTTCATTTAAATTTTTATAACTTTTATTATTATTATTTTATTTATTACTTTATTATTATTTTATAATTATTATTAATTTTAATTTCTAATTTTCTTTTATTTAATTCCTTTTCCCCAATAATTCACATTTAATTAATTACAAAAAATATCAAAGATCATGATATTTTATTAATTTTCTCAAATAAATAATTTATTAATTAAATCTATTTATTAAGACTTAATTAATGGAAAATTCACCATAGACCTCTAAGATAAAATATGAAAACCCATCATAGAACAAATCATACCAAATAAATCTAAAGGGTTAAAAATCACGAAATATGTCATCTGACACATTCAGTGGGTATTCAACTCAGATACTTGTCTTAATTTTCCAATTAGGACAAATGGCTCAAAGGGTTGAGATTTGGACTTGAGAATTTATCTCCCCTCTCTTATCATTGAGATAGTGTGATAGGGTACGCTCATCCTGACAATTCAGGAAAGTCGATACTCGGTACCTGCAACCTGCATAAAAATCATGCATGTACAAACACAATATATACTAAACTAAATAGACAATGGCAGAAAGTAGTGCATCATGTAGATCTCGACTAGTAGGTGACTACGACTCCCTTCCTTAACCACATTAGACACACCATACAAAAGCAAACACGCAAGGCAAACACACACACCATACACATGCAAGTATGGGGTAAGTATCCATAAGAAAGCACATATAATAATAAATCATCTTACTAATCATCATTAATAATTGAAAGCAATGTAATAATCATCATCAATAATTGTGAACACTAAAAATAATCATCATACATACATGAAATGTAGAGTCTATGTAATCTCATCACATAATAAACTGAATCCATAGCACAATATCTGATAATCTCAAAAGAATGTTGCTAACCAACAACATAAAACTAGTTCTAAAAGAGTTCAGCAACGATAACAAAATGTGGACCAGGGAAAGGCACTACATGGTTAGAATATCTGATTCAGGATGGTATGTTATTCAAGGGCAGTCAATTATGCATTCCAAGAAGTTCCATGAGGGAAAATCTGATTAAGGAGAAACACAATGGAGGGATGGCAGGACATTTTGGTTGAGATAAGACCATTTCCATTCTCAAAAAATATTATTTTTGACCTCAGATTTTACAGGATGTGAAGAAGTTTGTACTGAGTTGTCTGATTTGTCAAGTTGCCAAGGGATTTAGTCACAATACTAGACTATATCAGCCATTGCTTGTTCCATCAAAGCCATGGGAGGACATAAGTATGGATTTTGTTCTTGGATTGCTGAGGACACAAAGGGGTAATGACTCAGTATTTGTGGTGGTTGATAGGTTCTCCAAAATGGCACATTTCATTCCATGATACAAAACTCATGATGCTGTCCATATTGCAGACTTATTTCTCAAAGAGGTGGTAAGACTACATGGTCTCCCAAGGAGTATAGTTTCCAATAGAGATACCAAATTTGTGGGGTATTTCTGGAGAACATTGTGAAAAAAGTTGAGAACAGACTTGAAATTTAGTTCCACACATCACCCGCAGACTGACGACCAAACATAAGTGGTAAACAGAAGTTTGGGCAATTTATTGAGATGTTTAGGTCAGGATAAGCCCAAGGGGTGGGATTTGATTCTACCACAACTAGAGTTTTCTTATAATAACTCTATAAACAGGAGTACTGGTAGATCATCATTCCAAATTGTATATGGAAGTAGCCCAAGGACTACACCAGAATTGAGGAAGATAGAGCAAGGGGAGAGGACAAGTGCTGAAGCTGAAGAATTTGCTGAACATATCAAGCATCTACATGAGGAGGTCCAGGCACACATTACCAAGATGAATCAAGAGTATAAAGCTAGGGCTGATCAAAGGAGAAGACATAAAGAATTCCAAGTAGGGGATCTAGTCATGGTACACTTACGAAAAGAAAGATTTCTAGCCGGTACTTACAACAAGTTGAAAATGAAGAAATTTGGCCCCTGCAAAATTCTGAAGAAACATGACTCAGAAAATGCATATGAGGTGGAGTTGCCAGATGGTATTCACATTTCTCCTATTTTCAACATTGCAGACTTAACAGAGTATCATGATGATGGTGCAGATGAGAAGCTGATGTTAGAGCCATGTCCAATTCTTGATTCTAAGAAGGAGGAGATAGAAGACATTCTAGATCATCGAGTGGGCAAGAGTACCAAAAATAGGTAGTATGAAGAGTATCTGGTCAAGTGGAAAGGACGACCGATAGAGAACTCAACTTGGATATCAGTAGCTGAGGTTTCCCATCTGGGATTTCCTCTATCATTCATAAAGTGACAGGGTCACTTTTCAATCTACCTTGTGTGTCTGATGCAAGAGCATCTAGAGGTATAAGGGCAATCCTGTGTCACCCAAAAAAAATGTACTTAGACTTAGTTTTTGTTTCATGTGTTTTTATTTTTGGATACCCATTTGGGTCAAATAAAGGTTCCAACTCTCACAGTTCCACTATCAGTGTTCTAAGATAGAGTTTTTAATCACCTTGAGATACGTGTAAATGCCAAAAAAATAAGAGTATGTAATTGAGCCATCATTTTGGTGAACTAGAAGGTGTAAATTGGCTGGATGAATGTAATCGTAATTTAGAGCATTCCAAAAAAAGAATCAGGTCAAAAGACCCCACAGTTTGAATGTTATCACAATTTTTTAGTTTTTGGAGACATCCTAAGAATGCTTCAAAGTCAGGTTAGGGGCATTAAATAACCTCAAATAGGGCTGAAAAATGGGAGATGAGAAAAGATTTTTCGTAGGGCTATAGAGAACTTTGAGAGCTTTTCATAAATGTAAACGGTTCGTTAATCGAAGCTACGGTTCAAAAGTTATGCCTCCCAAAAGTTTGGTTACCATTTTTGGATTCTTCTAATTTTGCGCCGACTTTTAATGCAAATTTTAGAGCCTTCTATTTGGTCAGTGGATGCCTACTAGCACTTTCTAGAATGTATTCCTAATCCTTAACCCTCTGGGGTCTATTTAAGAACATTTCTAGCATTGTAAAAGGTAGTTCAGAGTGGAGTTTGAGAGAAGGTACTGGGAGAAGAAATTATCTCCAATTTTATGCTATTGTAAGCCCATAGGGCCTATTTTGGAGTCTGTTTCTTTGTACTAAGTGTAGTAGCATATTTTTACAGTTAATAAAATTTTCCCTTTCTTGTTGTGTCTATTTTGTGCTTGGGTTGTGTCCCCATCATGTTGCAATGTTTCTTTATGGAGAATGCTAAAGATGTTAGCACACCTTTACTTGGTCTTTTGAAGTTTACTAAGGAGATGTGTCGCAAGACACAAGAAGAGGAGGATAAGATGTCTAAGGTACCTTATGATTTAGCTGTAAGAAGCTTGATGTATGATATGGTATTCACAAGGCTAGATATTGCACATGCAGTGGGAGTTGTTAGCAGGTATATGAGTCATCTAGGGCTTGAGCATTGGAATGTAGTTAAATAGATTCTTAGATATCTGAGAGGAACATCCAGTAAGTGTTTACACTTTTGGGGCTCTACTACTACTTTATAGGGATATGTTGACTCAAATTTGGTAGGGGATATTGATACCAAGTGGAGTACTATAGGTTATGTATTTACTATTGGTGGGGCAATAATGAGCTGGGTTTCTCAATTACAATAGGTTAATGCTTTATCCACTACAAAGGTAGAGTATGTTGCTACTACAAAGGCAACCAAGGAGGTGATATGGCTTCAGTTCTTCATGGAAGGATTGGGACACCCACAGAGGGATAATTATTTGTTCACAGATAGCTAGCGTATCATTTATCTTGCAAAGAATTCAGCTTTGCATTCAAAGACAAAACACATACAATTGCGGTACCATTTCATTTGATCAATTTTAGATAATGAATAGTTAAAGCTAGAGAAGACACATACAAATGATAATCTAGTAGATATGTTTACAAAGGTAGTGACAAGGGAGAAGATGAACTCTTCTTTAGCTTTGGTTGGTCTTCTAGATTGAACAGACTAAAAGAACAACATAGTCTAGGGTGGTTTAATATTCTAGTGGGAGCTACAAGTTTAGTAGTGCTATGATCAGTCTCCAAGTGGGAGTATATTATTATGGAGTCTGGTCAGTCTCCAAGTGGGAGATTGTTGTGATGTGGAGCCTAATCAGATTTAGAGGTTTATTCGGTGCGATCTCCCTCTAGATTGTTTCTATGGGGGTTTGGGGGTAGTGCTCCTATGGGATCTTGGGGCAGCACCCTAGGTGCACTCCCTGTTGTAGTATAGGGTGGGGTCCCCACAGGAGTTTCTAGGGGCATCACCCCTAAAGCCAAGAATGATCTTATATTGTAAAAGGCATCAGCTACTATTTTTCGATTATTCTAGCCCTAATTTTTTAAGCAACCAAAAGTTTGTATAAAATGGCTTAGGGTTAGGGATTTTCATAAGGTGTGATGCAAAAATTGGTTCTTGCAGTGGTATTGAGCTATAAGGGATTACAGATCGTAATCACTGGATCATAATAATATTGGACTTGCTGTTGGTGGATGTAGCCCAGGGATTGGGTGAACCATGTTAAATCTTGGTGTCTTGTGTTCTTTTTTATGTGATCTACTATTTTTTGGTATTGTTTATATTTGCATGTAATTGCTACTTTTGCTTGAGGTTAATCCTACTAGGGACTTGGTCTCTTCTTTAGTGCATACATGCGCATATTGCACACCTACATAAGGTGTGAATGTGTGCAACCATACACATGAGCATGAGCACTTTGTGTTGTACTTTAGGATGGACTTGGTCTCTTCTTTAGTGCACACATGCACACCTCTTGAGGGTGCACACACGTGCACACCTCCAAGAGTGGTTTATACCTTGGAGATGGAGAGCAATGGGGACTAGCAGAGCTCCGAACCTTTAAAGGTGTGAAGGTGTGACACAAAAGATAAAGCAAAGAGAAAATGATGAAGAAAGAGAGGGGGGATATATATATATGTATATATATATATATACATATATGTACATATATGTATATATACATATAGATACATATATGTATGTATATGTATATACATATATATATGTATATATATATGTGTACATATTCATATATATATGTGTACATATACATATATGTATATATATGTATATATACATATATGTACATGTATGTACATACATGTATATACATGTATGTACATGTATGTATAGACATGTATGTACATATATGTATATACATGTATAGACATGTCTGTACATATATGTATATACACGTATGTACATATATGTACATATATGTATAGATATATATACATATATGTACATATATGTATATATACATATATATACATATATGTCTATACATACATACATACATATAGGCTTCACACCTCCAAAGTGTGCACCTCTGAGGGTGTGTACATGCACATTCTCATAGGGAGGTGATGTGCGCATGTGCACACTTGGAACACATGTGCACACTTTATGCACTATGAAGTCCTAAAACTTGATATTTCACCTTTGATTACCTAACACTGACCGATTAAGGATTGGGATTTTAGCTAGACCTAGAGGAAGGCCTAACTAGTTGAGGCACTTGATTGGGTACCTCAAGGAAGTTTTAAAATTAGGAGGTCCCAATTTTGTGACTCAAAATGGGGCATGCATTGTGGGACAACAAAAATTACTACAAACATATTGCAAACCAGAAACTGAAAAAAATATATTACATCTACAAACTTTATCAATACTCTTTATTTTAAAACTCATTGTCATGACTCATTTTCAGATACAATATGTAAGCAGTTTGGAACTTTGATAGAATGTTGATTAAGAATAAAATTTATCACTGTTTGATTCATAATTTTATCATTTGCAATATGTCATTATTGTATGGTTTATGATCTTGTTCATGTTTCAAGTTTTCCTTCTCTATTATGCATCTAGTCATTTAGCATATATTATTACTACAAACATGTTGCAAACCCTAAAATTGAAAACAATATATTACATTTGCAAACTTTATCACTACTATTAATTTTAAAACTCATTGTAATGACTCATATTTTTACATTTTTTATAAAATATTAAATTATCAAAAATTGATGCATCCAAGTACCCCCGTCCTCATGAAACATAAAAATATTTGAAATATCATCTTCATTCTCAGTTATATCAAAATCCTTCATAAAGCCAAAGTTGTTATAAAAGAGCCTACCTTGTTTGGTCTCATGGAATCTCATCATTTCATACCAAATATATATTTTTAAAACAAACCAATGGGCATAATTTTTTTGACTCTCACTGGACACTTTCAATGTTGTTCTTGTCAAAAAATGAGTTTGGTTTACTCCAACCATTGACACAACTTTTAACGAGGACCTCATCGATGACATAGCATCCTCATCAAACTATGGTGTGAGCCACCATCAAAAATCAAATCTTTTGATGCCATGTTTTATAAGTATTTGACCTCCTTTTCAATGCCAAAATTGGTCAAAATTTAGACGCTGAAGCTGGTTGTCCAAAAATATTATTGGAATTCTTTAGAATAACTAAGAGGGAGGTGAATCAGTTATCCAAGTTCCATATGTACAAATAAAACTTTTGACAACTTAGTGAAGCCATATCCATAAAAACTTAATGTGCATGCGTCCATTAGATCATACAATGCTTAAACTTGTAGGTTACTATCCTAGGTCAAAATATCTTTGCAGAAATGTACACAAGAAACATAAAAGATTCAACAACACATTTGACACATGGATTTTACATGGAAACCCAATTTGAGAAATACCACCAATAATCTGCTACCAATTCTCACTCTTCTAAAGTGATGTCTTATGAAAGGCCAACCTTGTTAAAGGTTACAATACATACTATTAAAGGTGACCTAGTTAGAGGATTTCAATCACCCTACTAGGAGTGAGCCTTGTTAGAGGACTTTATATTGTTCACTTGGAATGTCACCCAGTTAAAGGATTTCAATCACCCTATTAGGAGTGATCTTTGTTAGAGGACTTTAAATCATTCACTTGGAATGTCACCCGATTAAAGGATTTACAAATGATTGTTAGGTCAACCTTAATCCAAAGGATTTACCATAGACTGATACAATTATTAGAAAGTAACAATAAGGCTTGATCTAATAAAAATTTACAACTCACTTACAGATTATAGAACTTTTTTTGGTGCTCCATTCTACTTGGTTTTCACACACTTTAGCTCTGATAACTTGTTCATCCTTCAAGCATTCATACTCTTAATCCTTCTTTCTTTTCTTTCCAATACCAGTCTCTTCTATTTGGCCATTGAATGAAGCAATACCCTAGACTTCTTGTCTTCCTTAGGTTCTCACACATGGAAACCTTTGCTTTTGACAATCTCTCTCTATAATATAGATTTAAGATCTTTTGCCATTCAACCTCAATCATCCATTTTAGGGTTAGGTAGGATTCAATGAATCTAATCGCTTTTCCATTTGGTTCCTCTAGAAAATTCTCCCTCAATCCTCTTTGAATTCTCCTCAAAATGGTTTACCTTGAATTTTGTGTGACCAACTCATCATAGTTATCTTTCACATAGTTCACACAATTTAAGAAAACAAAATATTTGGCTAAGATTCATCAAATTTATGATTTAACATGAATATTAGCACTCAACATCAATATGGTGTTACTCAGCTTCCATAATGTTCTTCCACTTGTCATTGACTAGATAAATCAAAAAATACTAAAGTCTACTGGTGCTCACACTAATAAATTTTGACCCATTTTTCGATGAAACTTGGTCAAAACAATGATGAGGTCACAACCCAAGACAAAATAAATAGAATAGGAAAAGGGCTATATTATTATCAAAAGTGATATGCTATTACATTTAGTACAAAAAAAATAGATTCCACGACATGCCCTATGGGCTTACAATGTTATCAGATTCTGGAGAAAAACCCTTCTCATAGTACCTTCTCCCAAACTCCACCAAAAACTATGTTTACAATGCTAGAAATAACCTTTTAAGTAACCCAAATTAGGTTTAGGGTTAGGAATAAATTTTAGAATATGCCATTTTTCATCCACCACCAAAATAGAAGGTTCTAGAAAACACGTTAGAAGTCGGTACAAAATTAAAAGAATCTAGAAATGGTAGTCCAACTTCCAGGAGGCATAACTTTTGATCTAGGACTCCGATTGACAAATCATTTACATTTTCAAAAAGCTCTCCAAGTGCTCTATAGCCCTATGGAGGAGCTTAGCTCATCCCCCATTTTTTGGGTTGTACAAGGCCATTTAGTTCCTCAAATGTGACTTTGAAGTGCTTTTAGGGGGTCTCCAGGCAACTTAAAACTGTATTAACTTTCAAACCGTACAACCTTTTGACCTAATTCATTTT
Organism: Cupressus sempervirens; assembly: GCA_028749045.1. Taxonomy (NCBI): domain Eukaryota; kingdom Viridiplantae; phylum Streptophyta; class Pinopsida; order Cupressales; family Cupressaceae; genus Cupressus; species Cupressus sempervirens. Next base: position 548,206,382 of record CM053788.1, on the reverse strand, counting down.
TTGGAGTGCTTTAATTACAAGTATAATCATCCCTCCAACTTACACCTTATAATTCATCTTAATTATGGCTCAATTACAAATAACCTATTTTCTACATTGGCACATATCCCAAGGTGCTTAAAAACACTAACCCAGAAAACCAATAGTGGAACTATGAGAGTTGGAATCTCTATTTGACCCAAATTGGTATCCAAAAATCAAAACACATTAAATAGAAACTAACACTAAGCATATTTTTGGGTGATACGGGATTGCCCTTACACCACTGGATGCTCCTACATTAGTCAAATTTGTGACCAAGTGGTGCATCACAAATTTTCTTGTCAAATTTTTGATGAAACCTCAAATTGGTCAAAATTTTGATTAAATAATTGGTCAAAATTTTGATTAAATAATTGGTCAATCACATTTGTTATGACCATTATTGGTAGCAATTGGTCAAAATTTTGACCAAGTTTGGTAAAAAATGCCACATTAAAATTTACAAAAAAAAAAAAAAAAAAAAAAAAATATATATATATATATATATATATATATATATATATATATAAATAATATTTGGTCAAAATTTTGACCAAGTTTGGTTGAAAATTTGACCAGTTGGCATCCTTGATCAACTAGGATACCAAACCCACGATGACATCCTTGTTGACGACTTGATCTGAAATTTGACCAAGTCATACCAGCATTGGTTGAACTTTCAACCAACCTACTTTGTTTAAAAAAAAAAAGAAAATTTAATTGAAGATAATTCCAAAAAAAGAAAGATTTGTGCTTGAAATGGAGCCCCCTACAGATGTCACTGGACTTAACTCTTTCTTGGACATATTGGATACTTCCAGAAGTTCATTGAGAACTTTGCATAAAAATCCTATTGGTTGGATACGTTGACTCAAAATGGCAAGCCATATGTATGGGAGATTGCACAAGGAGAGGCCTTCGATGAGCTCAAACAAGGCTAGTGTGTATGCCCATTTTGGCATATTTGAATTGGGTCAAGGATTTCTATGTTTATGTGGATGCCTTTGACATAGAAATCCTTTCCCCAATTCAGATATGCCAAAATGGGCATATACACTAGTCTTGTTTGAGCTCCTCGAAGGCCTCTCCTTGTGCAATCTTCAATGCATATGGCTTTCCATTTCAAGTCAACTTATCTAACCAATAGGATTTTTATGCAAAGTTCTTAATAAACTTATGGAAGTACCCAATGTGTCCAAGAAAGAGTTAAGTCCAATGACATCTATAGGGGGCTCCATATCAAGGACAAATCTCACCTTTTCTAGAATCATCTTCAATCCAATAATCTTACACAAAATGATTTTATCACTTGGGAAATTCTTATGCAAATTCTAGTTTCATATGGTTAATCCAAATTCACAATAATGTGGGAGTTATTTAGTTTTCAATGGTTATATGTTTATTTTCTTTTCATATATTTTGTACTTTTTTGTACATACTTGCATGATATTTGGTCAAGTATATCTACTTTAGATTTGTAGTAGAAAGATTGATTTTTGGGTGAGTATGGAAGACTTATAGGCTTATATCCAGCCATACAAATCCATCACCTACTAGAAGGCCTTTCTAGTAGGATGTAGAGTTTAAGAAGCAAGTAGTTCATACTTCAATTATTTGAATAAAGTCGCAACATATTAATAGATTGAATTGAATAAAGTATTGTATGTTTGGCATGGTTCAATTTAATGTTGATAATTTTGATAGGAATTTATGGAGTTTGGTAATTGCATCATATACATCATTCTAAACTAAACATTGACCTTTTTCGTATCATTTCACCGCATAAGCAATTTTATTGCTTTCTAATATTATTGTAGTCACAAGGAGTTCAAAATGTCAAAATTTATCTCTTTCATATTTAGTTTGCATGACAACTGTCAATATTAATGTCTACTTGCATATTTACATAGTGTGGACCATCTATACGCATTCAAAAGTAAAAAAAAATTGCATCTGCAATATGGTTCTTTACGTAGACATCTTAGTAACAATTTAAGAGCATTTAAAACACATTTGAGATCCTTTCAAGCAATCATTAATAGATTGAAATATTGAAACAACATGTACAAAGATTGTTTGCAATGTATTTAATGAGGTTCCTTGAGTCTCTAATTTTGAGGTTGAATTTGGTAAGGGATCTTTTAGTGGTATAAGTGTGTGATCTTGCTAGCCTGTAGGCTAAAGAGAACCTACAATACTTTCCCATCACATGGGGACTCATTGTCCTCCAAATCAATATGTAGATCACTTCCAAAATCTCCCTATTAAGAGGAAGTAAAATAATATTTCAATCAGGACAGAATAATCTTGACTAATATTTTAGTTCAAACATCAAAAGAAAAAAATCTTTGAGCTTAATAGCAAGATACAACCACAAGATAATAAACAAAAAACTACATCCATTTTTAGAAGATTATATTTTCTCAATACACTCAGAACAATATTAAGGATTTAAAACATTTAAGCACATTTCTACGAACTCCAAAGTAGGAGCAGAAATACATTGCAAATTAAAAAAACCGACTTTAAACTTACCATGAAGAAAAGAAGTCCTGTTAGAATTCTACACCCATGTGTTCACAACAAAAAATAATAAGTTAATCACAATATTGGCACAAAAATGAATTGTACTTGATTCCCCAAATCAAACACATACAAAATTCATGTGAACATAATCATTTAATAATATTGAATCAAAATTAATATATACTTTGAGATAGACCACATGGGATTCCACATTTTTGGATGAATGGATAATACACAAGTAAAGACAATAATAAAATTTCCAAATAAATTAGTAACATTCCAAAAAGCATAAAAATAAGAAAAGTTTGTAACAAATCAGATAATGTAGAAAACCAATATAAAAACTTACAATCACTCGTAGACATGCATATTCTCTTTTGAGTTGCAAAGCACCCACTTGGTGTAATCATGTTGCAAGGGAGGTGAACATAAACATTGTAATTAATGCATCAATTTATTGTGAATTATTGTGAATTCAAAAAACTTGAAAAAAGGAATCAACTATTATTAAATTACATTCATCAACAACTAATTTTCATGTACAAGGATGTCACATTTCATAGGAGAAGATAAGAAAGATAATATTTAATGTACTGAATCAATTCTAAATTTGATATGTACAAACCAAAATAATATTTTTTTATGGTCCAGTGAAAATTACTCTTGAGCATCATCTATCAACCAATCTATACTCCCCTCAAATAAGAGTACAAATTGAGAATTGTATGAATTTTACGATAGGGGAGAAATAATTTTGGTCCAATAAAAAGAATAGAATATTTTGTAATAGAAATCAATCCAACATGGGAGCTGTACAATGCATTCTCAATTTAAGAGTCACTAGTATCCTTGATAATTATCCTGTTTATAGTATAAAACCAAGCATTTTGACAATTTTGTACTTATGAGAAAAATGCTCTTACATTTGTGCTCAGGCCTTTTGTTAATACAATATTATTTATGCACTTTTTATTTGATATGCTTGCATTCAACTAGGATTTTGAAGGCATGGTTATGTTTACTATATACAAACACACAACAAGAACACCATATAGCTTTTAAAAAGCTTATACTATTCAAATACTTGCATAGAAAAATGTCATGAATATTGAAACACATTGTCTAGAACATGTTACATAGTTTGGGCTTTTTCTCTCTATTTATACTATAACAAACAATCACCTTATCATTGTTGTACTTATGCCATAGAAATCATACATTTTGTACATATGAATCCTGATTATACTATGTAAATGAAACTTGTTCTTGTGCTCTGCAACATGATTGATGCCACTCGTTTCTATTTTTAAAATGAATTGCCTATATGGAAACAACAGGTAAGGAGATCAAAAATTTATATTGCTTAGTATACTAGCTAGCATGCTTACATACTTTGTTCCATTATTTAGGTAATTTTTTTGACTAGAAAAAATATTTACTACATCCTTTCACATAACATGTTCAAAAATTAAACTATCTATGTTGCTATTTTTTTAGATTTTTATTTTTGAGATTGTTGCAGTGTAACAATTTTTTTTGTACATAGTATAATTTTTCATTTAGACTTGTTTGCATGTGAATGGGGGTAGTGGTATAGTGGCAACTTTCTTGCTTGAAAGTAATGAGCTGTTGGGTTCATCTTTAAGAAAAGCATATTAGGCATATTGATAGAGTAACCAAACCAATTTCAGTGTTAGGCACTCACTTTAACATTTGTTTGGTTTAGTATAACATCACAGGTAGACCAAAACAACAACTGGGCTGATTATGCAAGACATGGTGAATGGAATGGTAAGGAAATTTCTTGCCATTAAAGTGTTTAAAAAGTTTAGGTTTCCAAGTTATGTTGCTGTAATTTTCTATAGATGTCAAGAATTTCATTTAGGTTGGATTTTAAGTTTCTATTTACCATGGTATTGGTCCCCTTAAGTTGCTGTTTATGTTTCCTATTTGTAATTTTTTTCATCATATCCACTAATGTTTTTTATTGTCAATACTATCATTTGATCATGTACTTGCAACATTTATAATGGGTCAAACTTCATTAAGCTAAAAGCATGAGTAATAGTTATTGCCCAATGTTGTAAAAGTTGTCAATGACAACTTTTTGCAAGAAAATGCAAAACTGGGCCAAGTAGTTACCAAAATTGGGAAATCAGTTAGAATAGATGGCATGCATATTTAAGCCCTTTGGACTCATTTTTGGAGGGTTGGATTCTTTGTAGTGAAGATTTTGAATTAAACAAACTTGAACAATTGAGCAATTCCTTGCACACTCTTGGTGCAAACTGAGAATCTTAACATTTGTGGATTAAAATTGAAGATCTTTCATTGTAATTAGGTTGTATATATTTCTCTTTATTTATTTGTTTTGGAGTTGGCTCTGGATAAGTTTTCTATGCTCAATATAATTCCCATGGTCTTTGTACAATCACTAGATTGGTTTAGGACACAAAGGAAAGAATGCCTATTTCACTTATCTCCATTGTTGGTTCATAATGGCTTTCAGAGGTTTTTTAGAGGAGGCAATGCAATATAATTTTGTTTAAGTAGTGAATTTTAAGACTATACTCTAGGCAAGTTGAATGGTAACCCGACTAGGAGTAGTCACATAACAGAGAAGCAAAACTTATAGAGAGTGATTGAATGATCCAAACCAATGGTTCAAGGATGTGTAAGAGTCCTAATAAGGTCTAGATGAAATGGGATCAAATATTGATTTCATATTGGTGTTGTGGAAGCCATTGAGCTATGGTTGGTTAAGAAACCCTCATAAAAGCTTATAAACCCTCATTTTTCTGCATTAGGTATGTATGAACACTTTGGGTATATGAAACTTGTAAAATCTTTTGGGGGTTTCCAAATTAGTATCTAGAAAGCATAATAGTTTGGTGGGTTGTTTATAAGTTTGGGGATTTGAGCCATAATTACTAGGATTGGAGGGTTAATATAGGCCTAAAATGCTACAAGGCCTAATTGAGAGAACTATAAGCTCGATAAGGAAGATAGGAGTTTTGCTAAATTTTTATACCTTGTCTAGTGACCTGATAATGTTTTTTGACCTCTCCACTTCTATAAGTCTCCAAGGTTGATTTGGAGGTTATGCTTAGTTCATGGCCTTAGTGCAAAATAGAGAAGTAAAGAAGGAAAAGTCTACTTGATAGGACAACCTAGTAGGTGAGAGTGTGAAGTTGAATTGGAAGACCCCAAGTTAATTTTATGTTTCATCACATCCAGATTTATTACAGAAAAACCAATGTTACTACAAAATTGATAAAAATCACTACATATGAAAACTAAATGCTCCACTTAGGACAAATAGATATTGACTTGAAAAACAAAACCACTTTGGGCTTTGCCATAGAGGAAAGAGATTTCTTCTTAACTGAAAAATTGCTTATAAATACCTCTCGACATTGACATCATATCCAAAATATTCCATAAAATTCTAATTTTTCTGAGCCATATTACATTACTAGGCTTCTACCTGGACTGAGAAATGAAATGGGAAATGAATTTGTTGAAAAAGAGTAACATAATAGTAGGAATAGTAGAGAAAAAGAGTAACAAAATGACCATCATAATCTTCATTCTTGGTTTGCCTTGTACGTAAGCTTAGATGACAATATGCGCAATGTTATCACTCAGTTATGCTTTATGAAGTTTTTAAATTTGTTCGTTGAGTCTTATATTTGATTAGTAGTCCATTGAGGCTGGGAATTATAGGGAAATCTAATAGCAATGTTCGAGTTAAGAATGGAGCAGCATTGAGGACTAACACTATGCATGTAATGGTGGTATGAAATATGGTGAACACTAGTTATTTGTGTCATCTCAAAGGGTCATTTCTATTGCAAAGTTGACAAATTTATATGATAGGTCCTAAGAAATTAACTATAGGCTTAGGATCAAACATGTATTGCATTGGGAACAACTAGGCATCCTTAAAAGTATCTAAGGAACGATGATGACAGAAACCTTAAGTTTGAGCAAAAGGTTAAAGTATCATTCTTTCTAATTAAGCAAATTAATAGTGGTCTAGAATACACTAGCATTTTTTACCATTATATTTTTTGATTGTGTATGTGATTCGAAGGGGTGTGGGACTGCTCAAACCACTGTTGGGATGAGTGTGCCGAAATAAGAAATAGTGGTGCAAGATGTGAATGACTATGGGAAGAACCAACATTATTGTTAGAGCATGTCTCAAATATTTTGGGGAAAGGTAGGACATTAAACCCTTGTTGCAAACCATCTTTATAAGAATAGGTTTAATAATAAATGATAGAATTATCTTTGAGAAGACCAATGATAGGTTGAATAGAGAACACTTACAATCACAATGAAAGGGGTGGATGCATCCATATAATCATTTAAACAACTATATCTAAATATTGTCAATAACAAAAAATATATAGACTTTTCCAACAGCTCACCAGTGAAGTCTTCGATAAATCAGTAATTGAGAGGCCTGCTAAGAAGCAGAGACAACGAAGTCCAGTTTGATAAATGCTAACTAGATTTGTGATGTATAAAATAATGCCCAATAAATAGAGTACTGATGGAAGTCTTCAATATCACTTGGGATTCAAATCAAAATCAAAATAATTATTATATCTCATTCTATGTTTGTTGATGACAAATAAAGAAAAATAGTTTTCTTATAGTATGGAGGGAATCAATGTCCAACAATGTGCAATATGAAGGACTGAATGGAAGATATCATGGGCCCTTTACTATCATGGTCAATACTTGGAATGATAAAATAATCAATAGTAAATAAGTCGTTGCAATAAGATTCAAAGGTGGAAAGAAGTATAGAAGACAGGTCAGATACCATGTAAGAAAAAGCCTACATATTGTGGAAATTAATATGTATATGGGTTGAAGAACAAACATCACACATAGAGTTGTGTTTGAGAACCTAGCCAATGAGGTGAGTAGAAGCTATGGTGGAGTCTTATTTAATGGAACACTTGTATGATACGAACCACAAAATAAACACAGATTTTAGACCAATTCATGATCACTAGTCAAAACGTAGCTGGTCTTAATGTCAAACATAGTTTGAACCACCAAAGTATCATTAAAAATAGAAGAATTATTTATAGGAATTAAGGAATGTTTATCCCTTATGTCTCCAGTAATATAATATTCCATGTCACACAAGAAAGTAACAAATATCACACAAGACTGGAAGAAATTAGGAGCAGCTTTGAATTAGAGTTTGATAAAATTCACGATGAACATCAATGATTATCTAAAGTAACTTAAAACAGTAGATAATTAAATATTAATTAAAAAGGAGTGGGTTCAATTATAAACATCATTTGAAAAGGAAGAGGTATTACTTGACTTTGAAAAGTTACGTTCTTTTACATTGTCAAATATGAATAAGAATTGACATGGAGAGGACAAGGAGGGAAGAAATATTTACTTGAAAAGATAGCATGTAGAGAAGATTATTGAAACAAAGATTGAAGTATATAGATAAGTAAAATTATAGACCAAGGAAAATTACAAGAGATTTGATAGATATCTTCTAGCGAATAAGAAGGAAGTTAACACCAATTAAGAAAGGAATATTGATAGTCAGCGGTTAAGGAAATATTCTCTTAGTTGAAGTCAAAATATTTCATAAAACAATAACTACAATAAATTACATCGGTTGATCACCAAAATAGTAATTTACTCTTTATCATTCCTATGCTCCACTAATCTTCACAGTCATAAGTAGAAGAATTTAAATATCAGTAGTAACAATAATAAATATTGTATCAGATTGCTATAAAATCAACATTGACCCACGAGGGTCAAGTGTCAATGGTCAGTATATCTGTAGATTGGTATGCTAGTGTTAGTGAACAGATTGTCCTTCGAGAGAATATGTGCAAATCTGACCCTAAATGCCTCAAGTGGAAGGACAAGCTAACACCAACAGTTGGATAGGTTATCATGGGATTAATAACCTTCCTCTAAATTTTTATCGGGTATAGCTCCCCGTATAAGATATTCAATGAATCAAATGTGGATGCTTTTAACCAGAAAGCACAAAAGAATATCAAACATCTACTTGTAAATACAACGTAGATGCGAAAATCTATACTACAACATGAAAAGAAAGAAAAGAATAGCAGATGATGCAAAGTTCATTCGCTGGTCATTGCATTATGTGATAAGGATGAAATAGTGTCATTTATCTCCCTGAGAGAATTAAAATTAGAACCTTGCAGAATATTTGGAATGTCAATGTAATAAAGAAATAATGACAACAGACTGCAATTTTAGAGAAAACTAGAATTGACTCAAAGTCCAAATTCAGTGGAAGGAAAAATACATTATCACCAAAGTATAATATGTTTAACCTTCAGCCCCCCTTCCCTTACTGTAAAAGATTACAAAGCCTCCTTCACGGATTACAATCTAGTCATTATTCAAAGGAAACAGAAACTTTTCCTACAATATTACTTTAAACACCAAAATTTAATCTTCATTTCAAACACACAGTTCTGAAAAGAAAGAAAATTTCTCCTACTCTGCCTTTCCCTGTCTCCCAAGGAAATAGAATGGTTTTTTGGATGATCTCCTCCCTGCTTGAAGGCCAAAGTCTGCAGCCTAGAAGAAGCCTGAATGGAATAGGAAAAAGAATGGGACCCCCTATAGCACAAAGTCTCAGAGAAATCCAATCTTCTCCCTATCACTGTATTCACAGCGTCTGTTCTGCTGTAGCCCAAAGTCTCTCAGCCAAAACTCAGAAAAATTAGAACCCCTTTCTAAATCCCTATGTCCTTTATTTATTCTTCTGTTTGTCCGTCTCCATTTCCATTCCCATAACTGATTCTTGGAAATCAATATTATTTCTAAAGTCATTCCCATGGAAACTTTTCAATTTTTCTCTACCATTGGTTTTTCTTTATAAACCTTATTTAAAGTTTATGTTTTTCCACTTTCTTCCTTTTTCTCTCATTTATGTTTTGATAATATTATAAAACATTGATGTAAATATTTTATAAGATTAATTTGAAATATTAAATGAGACTTGGACAAGTGGCACATTATTATATTATTTCAATATGAAAATACTCTTGATTCTAGGCGGATTTGAAATAACTCTATCAGAAAAAATGGGTCTCGGTGTGGGAGGCATAACTATTTATCCCATTATTGGATCTTGCTGAATTTTTGATATGTTATCCGAATCCTAGTTCTCTACATTCTCACCAAGACGAGTTTGAAAATAATATATGAGTTAAAAGTTAAAGATCTCTATTTGAGGGTCTATATGACTGTCAGAAAATTCAACTTGCTGAATTGAAATTCCCTACTGATCATTGGACACTATTTTAAACATGCCTCCCTATTAATAGCATTATTTTGCTCCAATAAATCTTGTTACTCCTAAACAAGATAGTAGCATAAAGTCTCTGGGGTGACGATGGGTTCTAACAGAGGCTTCATAACAGTCCAAACAATTTTTGTGCTGAATCTTGAGTCAATATAATCCTATCTACAAATGCTATAACTGTATCGCTAATATTTAAATTGGGAGGTGCAAGTATCTGATACATGTTTTCCATCTGCACCATGTGCATACGTATGGCTATAGGTAGATCTGTGGGGTTCATGGTGGCTATTGTCAATCAAAAGGCCACCTTCATCACACTCAACAATCATAACATTCTGTGAGCATCATAGAAAACATGAGGCTTTGACAATATAAACTTGTGATGCCAGATCACTCCGTGCCACATGTGTAGCACAACAAATCCAATAAATTTCATGGCTTCGAGGTCGCAACACTTCCATATTTTAGTTAGGACCCGATACCATTCTGAGAAGAACCATTCTGAGTATATGTGTTCTGAATGGAGACATTTGGTTTGGCATTTATTTGAACCTCTATAATAGTATAAATGGCCACTCTCAATCCATGGATGTTCTTCTTATAATTGCTATTGCTCTTGCTAAGTATTCACAGTCAGATATTATCATCATCCAACATAAAAGCTTCACTTAAACTTCAAGCTTTCTATCCTAAATTTAAAGTGTTTGAGACTGTATACTAAAGCATTGGACTTTGTTCCAAATTCAGCAATGTGAGCCTCTAAATTTGCTTATGTGACCCTATAGATGCTGGATCTTCAAACATCAACATTGAACTCATGTTGAAAACTAGAATTCACACTTCAAATTTTTTCAACCAATGAACTTGGAAGATGAACCTTTCTAAACCACTGAATTGGCCTTCATCTTGACTTGTACTTTGCACTTTCTCAAAACTATGAATTGGCAGAACTTAAGCTTAAATGATAAAATTCTGAACTTGTTGAAATTGATCCTATATTTTCAAACCCATTTGAACCATCAAACTGCTTTGAAGCACTTTGAACTACTTCAAACTTTAGTTCAAAGTGGTTCAAAAACTCCGAACTTGAGGTTTTAAATGTGTGACCACATTAGGTACTAATAGCTAGTGATTCTATTCATACTTCTTCCAAGTTGCTAACATATCAAGTTAGTTGATATAAACTTCTATATTTGATTATATATTCAATACATTCATTGTGGAAAATAAAAGAGTCATATAAATTATAGCTAGAAGGATGCAATTTTTATTTGATTTATAAGAATCTTGTCTAATTTCCAAGAAGTTATAAAAGTAACATTGCATTGACCAATTCCTTGTTTTAAGTATTATGGGTCAAAGTGAGTCAAAAGTGAGAAAATGCCATGCTATGACATAAATGGAATATATTATAGTGTTAAGACATCATAATATTATGTTGAACCTATTTAGGGTACCTAGGAAAGTATATGAGAAATTAAAATGCAAAATATGGAAAAAAATGTAAAAGTTGCCAAGAAATGCTATCAACAATTTCTTTCCAAAAATTGACAAAGTGTAGAAGGTGAAAAATCATTCATCTTGTTCAAAATTCTTAGGGAGTTGAAAGATTTTGTTTGTGGATATAAAACAATGTAATCTCATCGAGAGATATAGTGGAGAAGAGATGTGGAATAGGAAAACATAGATTATGGTATGCTTTTGATAATAAAAGTGTGTTGATGTTTGGTGGAAAATCTGCATATGTATTGATGCTTGAAAGCTACCTTCACATCTTATCTTTGGAGTTGTGGTTGTAATGTTTTCGAAGTTCCCTTACATATGACATTGATGTGAGTATCTTTCTCATTACTTCATGTTTTCCTAATAGCATAGGTAATTATAATATGTTGTTGTATTCATTTCTTAGATAGTAAAATCTGCATTCTCGGTACTTGGTTACAACCTTCTATTCTTCCTTACTCTCTCATGGTTTTGGTTATTGTTAAGCTTCTTTATGAATAGTAATGAAAGCATGGACTGATATCAAATTGACTCATCACCTTTACTCCTTGTATTAGAAGATGCCATGAATCAACATATTAATTTCTATTGTATGTAATTATTTTTTTGATTCAGCCTTCTATAAAATTGTGGTAGTGGTTTGGTTGGAGTGACACATATGTTAGAAGTCTATTGGAGTGCAGAAAAACCATTTTGAAGAATCAAACCAATGAGATATGGGAATTAGAGAGACAATTATCATATGCAACAGGAAATCTTGATTATGACATAGGTTTGAAATTCTATCATTTTCTAATGAGTAGACGCCTGAAAGTAAAAATTGATATTGGCTTTAAAAAGGTAATGTTATATGGAATTTTATTGGCTTTTTTCTTTGGAGAGTAGGAGAGTTTCTAGTGAATAGATGTATTGTATGCTTTTTTGTTTAGACTTGGGCCTACAGATCATTTATGTGATTGAATAGTGGGAATCTATAGTCTTGAAATAATGTCAATATTAGTGAGAGATATCTCAATCTTCCTTTAGTATGAGATGAGTTAATTATTTTGGAAACATATAAAGATATGGAGTTGATAAAGATCCTAGAGATGTAGGGTGATGGAGGTGTTGTGTGGTGAGGTGTGAGAGGTTGTTGCATGGTTTTGTGAAAGTATAGGTAGGGACAATTGGAATAGGCCATCACCTAGTCTCTAACCTTGGAGAATTCAAAGGGATAGAATATGATATGCTTGGTTGGTTTGGAAAAAGCCTTAGCTAGAGAGTTAGTAAGTTAAAACATAGTTATCACCTCCATACTTGCATCATTGCTTAATACCTTCAAAATTCAATATTAGTTACAACCTTAAAGAAGGGAGTAATCAACTAGGAGTTCTAGAGGTCCTATGTAATATCACCTAAAAGTGACGACTTCTTAGACAAAACATACTAGACATGTTTAAACAGGTGTTAACAATGGAAAGTGTAAAGGGAAAATTTTAGATGATGCATAACTTGCCATTTTCTATGTATACAGTGAATATGCATTTGAATTTATCAGAAGCAAATTAATTTAAGGAAGTAGATAAAAAAAAATAGTATACCACAATTTTGTCTTAGCATGTTAACATTTTTTTGTGCTAAAATAAGCTTTACATTTTCCCATGAAGTTTTCTTTTTTCTAGCGTGTCATATTTGTGGACTCTACATCCTTTCACCTTAATCAATACTATTATCTTTTTCAAATAGTGTTTTCTTCTTGTTTCTCACTTGGATGTGCATTGCCCTATCTCATAAAAAAATTTAAAGCATTTTCCATTTAGAGACACTTTAGCATATGGGAAAATACTTGAAAAGTTTAAAACATCTATGAAATCTCTTAAGATTATAAAATACTCTTCTAGTACCTCTTGAAGTCTCACAAAGACAAAGACAGTAAAACCAAACATAATCATATCATTAACATCAAATTAAGAACATCTACAATCAATAAAAGTTAAGGCACTAGTGAACTAACCTGAAATACTCCAGTGAAAGATCACCTTGGAAAATTAGTCATAAGCTGTGGAATGACAACAACCAAAACATGCATAGATGGCCTGTATTTCACAATCAGCCTAATTTTTTTTTTTGAATCTAAAGTCAAAATTCTATTTGATATACAAAGAAAAGGAGATATAATATTGAAATTATGCCCAGTTTCTAAGAAACATTTATAGCAATCATTCAAAAAGTAGAAAATTATGGGTACCTTGCAGCCCGTCCTGATGATGTAAAAACTACAATAATGGATGCCTTCACTTTGATTGCTAAACATACCTAAAAATCATATATTCCAACATTCATATCCTTGGATTAGTGATTAAGGTCTCAAAGATAATAAAAAATAAAGTACTGAGAACAAATTTCTGACTTTCAAGCTTCCAATCATTGGGTAAATGGCAGAATTCCCAAACCCGTATCATAATGAGGATTTCTTACTGAATAACATAACTACCCTACAACTCCATTTCTTTGGTGCTCTACTCTTCTCAAGATACCTCTACACTCCAAGAATGTATAGTTTTAATGCTCTGCCAAGGGATCCAAAGAATTAATCAAAAATTTCACTAAGTTTGCCCAACAAATTTTTTTTTTTTAAACATGAAAGTAAAACCATTCATAACTTATACACAGTAACAGAAGCATTATCAACATTCCAAATGTAAGTAAACATAACATACATAACATGTTACTTTCTTTAAGGATCCCTTAATGTTGAATCACATCTAATCATAACTATTCATCTAACACCACATCCTTATGAAATAACAAGGATACATCCAACATTCTTAAATTACATTTTCGAATGCTCAATCATCCACTGCACATGTCACAGGGTATGAAAGGCTTGAAAGAATAAACATCCATGTAAATAAAGTACATCATAATCCATTATTAATCCATGATGCAATTAAAGTAAATGAAACCACATGTCATACATGATACATCATCATAAAACATCCATCATAAAGGACAACCATATATCACAAACATAAATAACTAAGTGCATGGTTCCTCCCAACTATAAATAGCATCATTAGACCATCATGGATCCTGGCCATCCCTCTGTGCATAACATCCCAAAGCACCAAAGAGATCATCGGTATTAACATAGTAGTAATGTCACTCCTAAAACATGGTACTACATAAGCATAAAGAAATCTAACATGCAAAGTAAAGCCTAAGATAACATCATCTAACTTATGAAAATTATCAATGTAAGAAACATAACAATAAATACATCCATCATAAGGTATATCATCTATCATAATGATCCAAGAACATAATGAAGATAAATACCAACCAAGGATGCTCCAGCCACGATGTCTCGGACGGATCTCAAATGATAAGAGTGGAAAAACACTACCACCCGACCACATAGAACCTAAATGGTCCACTCCCACTGTGCTAAGGAGATAATCTCAAGTCCCAAATAGGCTATCAAAATCACATAGCATAAATACTCTCTAAGTCAAGGAATCCTAAAAATATACTAACTCAAAGGTTCCAATCACAAAATTGACATCTAGTTCCTAGAGGCACACAATGACATGTAGGAAACCTACTTTGTAAGCGAGCAAGTGTCATCGCATATATCATGTAGAAGTTACTCTGGCAGTTAGCTTACAACTCCATGGATCCCTATTGATCCTTATACGACCACTAGTATCCTCTCATACTGACGAGGCATACTATGGAATGTAAGGTCGCAACCAAGTGTTCTCTCTACTCCCACCCTAGTCTGTACAAGCACTCGAGGCATGGGCGAGAAAAAAACAATTATCGCTTTAGGTTCATTTAATCCCCATTTAATGTGTAAATATTATCACTTATTAATAAAACTTGCAATGAGTTACCCTGGCAACCACTTAGGGCCCCGACCCCCATTGCAAGCCACTTCTCGACATTACAAGTAGATAACCTACCCTAAGCTCATGGAATCATAAAATCACCCCAGTCCTATACGAGCAACTGGAAAGAAATACCAAAAGATAATCCACAATAAGAATCATCAAATATCCACAATAAAAGCATCAAATCTCCATGATCATCTGAAAAGAATCCATAGAAAATCATGACCACAATAGTTCTCTATTGGCAACTAAAGGTATCACTAATAAAAAAAAGTATCCATTGGTTCTCAATAACCAAAATATAACTCAAAATCATACTAATCGAAGACTCCAAAATGGTTGAGTCAAAACATGTCACAACATGACATCATCAAAAAATAAAGCAACATTTTAGTCCCATCATGGTGACTAGAAAGTAATCCAAGGCTAACTGATCGATGACTCAAAAATGGTTAAGTCAAGTATCTCAGATACATATAACTCAACTTCACTCAAGAAGACTGATGAGCAATAACAATCAGTAATACAAACATCTCATAGAGCATTCCATCACATAACCATGGTTGGGTTTAGAAAGATTGAGACCAAATAAGATCAACATGCCATCACATCTCATAAACCCAAAGCCTCTAGTGACAACCTAAGACTGGTCAACACTAGTCAACCCAAAAACCCAAAGCAATAAGCACAGAGAAAACACAATGCAAACACATGTTTTGGTTTACTAAAATGACATAGTTGAATTGAGTGTCGAGGTTTCAGTTTCTATTTGCAAGTTTACTTCAAGTTTATAAGATTAATCATTTGACCTACATGTCAACCTGTTTGTTTCCCCTATAGCATTATTCTTTCCATTATTTAAAATAATATTCGAAGAATAACTTAAGGGTAAATACTTTACTCATTAAACTGATCATCATTGACCTTTAATTAAATTGTTCTCTTTATTTAACTAAGATCCATATTCTAATTGATTAACTCTTCTTTAATGTTACTTCAACTTTTCAACATAATCAGAGGATCATTATTCATTATATTATAAGAGAGCCAATTATCAATCTTTGAATAAGAAGATTATAACTTTATTAAAATGATCAATTAAATTAATCAATTAACATAGGTACACAATCCATGACCCTATATCATTTAATTAAAACTCAATTAAATATTACTAAATCTTAAGTCTCTTAATTTAATTGTTACAATAATTAAATCATCACTAATAACCATTAAAATATGTAGTGCCTCTCCCATTTGACTTCTGTAAGTCGTCCTGATGGATGCAACCTTGCTGATCTTTTGTTGTGATGGGATCCAGATTGTGACCCTGAGTGGTCTACACTGTCGAGGTGTTCGGATTTATGTTTCTGTATCAGTTGCTTTGATTATGCTTTTGACTGATCTTTGAGATTGTGATATGATTTATGGTTCATTGAGTTTGTGCCAGTGGTTACCAGGATCGATGTGGTATCATGAGGTTGTTCCATGATTACCTTGAGATGTGTGCAGAGATTGCACTATGTTCTATTACCATGCTACACTGGACTAGGTTCCTGTAGCAGTGGTTAGTCATGTTTTTGACTGTGTTTGCTTATGTGTTTTAAGTGCCCTTTTTAATGTAGAGCAATCAATATTTATTAAATGCATTAATGATTAGAAATGGATTGTTCATGTGGGATTATTTGGTTATGTGCTGCGAACATTTACCTTGTTATATTTTTGATTAGAGAGATATTTGTTACTCATATTATGTTTACATTTGAGAGGACCTGAAGGTCAGATGTTACACTTTGATTCTAGTATCATGGATTTTAGACTACTATGTTGTTCAGTTAATCATATTGCATGATGATGCCATTTTGAGATGACAGTGTGTTTTATGATGATATCTGGTTATCTGGTATTTGGACATACCTCCGATTTTGTTATGTGATGGATTTAATGCTATGGTTATTTACTTCATTCTTGCATTGCTATGCCTTATGCGAACATGAGTGATGTAAATAGATTATTTTAATATAATTAAATAAATGGTTAAATTAGGCGATTTAATGCATTATTGCTTCGGCTATGTTATTATATGTAATTGCACTTGATCGTGTTGTTTAGTGTGCAAGATTTATATCCTTGGCAGTGGCACATGGAGTTAGTGATTCATCCTTTCATATTTTACCAATGTCATCCTGGTATGGTTAATGTATCCTTAATTAAATGTTTAATTAAACCTTTCGGTGATTATTAAATCCAAACTCATTTGCATTATGTGATTAGACTAGTAAGCGTGTCTGTGCATTTAGAGGTTCGCATTGTCACGAAAGTTATTAAGGAGATTTATGTGTTTTTGGGTTTTTGGGCTTTTTAATTGATTTATTTTAATTTCTGGTAGCTTTGCCATAGATGAATTCCTATTTATAGGAATAGCTTGTTTTCATTTGGGTCGATTTGGGGTTTAACTAGATTGGTTGATTATTTTCCCTAATCGATTATTCACTCAAAAAGTGAATAAGTATACAAAGAGGAATTTAATTCTTCAATTCTCACTTTCAAATTGAAAAGTTGGAGAGTAAAACCTAAAATCTTCTTCATGAGGATTTATTGTTTTGTTCGTTGTGGGAGCTACGGGTGTGGGATCGTTGTGAGGTTGGGCTCATTGGATCTAGCTTAGGGAAACCTTGGATTGCCACGATTTTCAGCTACTTCTGTGAGATATTTATTTTATGCTTCAGATTCCCATTTTCCCCTTTTGGCTGTGAGGTAGGGCTTTCCTATTTTTTTAGTTTCTGCTCCATTTCTGCTTCTGTTTTTGGTAGCCATTTGTTTGGAGGCTGAGAACTAGTGTTTCCCTCTGTTTCTGTATGCTAGTTCTACCCGGTTGGGTAGGTATGAACATTTCCCTATTTTTCAGGATGAGGGTTTGAGATTTTACGCCATTATGCTGGCCATTTTTGCATACGGTGTCTGATTTATTTATTTTTAGATTTTTGGGGTTTTTGAACCCAAAGGTCAAATGGGTTTTAATTTTAGAATTTTTCTAAAATTTGGGGTTTTTGCCTCGTTTTGCATGCCGCCCTATTTTCTTGAGTTTTCTTGGCACAATGTGGGTCGTGGACTTGGATGATCTGTTTGGATATCAGTCAGACCACTTTTGCACCTTTTGTTGCATTGGGATGTGTGCCACACCCATACTCCTGACTTTGTGTTCGGTTGAGTGATTTGTTACCTGTTATGGTTTCTTTTGGACCTTTTCTTTTGTTTCGTGAATGCTAAGATTCATGTAGAATCCATACTCTCAAATTGAGGTCGGTTGAGTGAGTTCATAATGTTTGGTCTTGTTACATCATTGGGATTCATGTAGAATCCATACTCTAAGATTGAGGCTGGTCCAGTGATTTTATGATGTATGATTTTATTGGTTTTGGGATCCATGTAGAATCTATCCTTCCCATGTTGCTTTCAGTTGGGTGTTTTCTTTGCATTATGTTCTTATTCTTGTCCTTTTGTTATGATCTTCGTGATGGTGGTGCACCACACACGAGTACATCTACGTACATTTTTCGAGTGACTTGCGAGGCTTGATCTTCTGTGGTACTTTCAAAAGTTATGATCATTGGGGTTGGGATGGGAGTATGCATGCCCACGGGCACTTGTCGTAGGATGAGCATGGGTAGGGTAGGGTAGCATATGGAAGGTGCTTCTATCTCACAGCCTGGTGACCTTAGTCCCATAGGGTTGGCGGAGGATAGGAAGTTTTAAATAAGTGATAACTAAAGAAAATGTGTGACTAGTAATGAAACTTAAGATAATAAAATGGTACTTTTGTGTATTTACCTTCCGTTGAGGGAGTTGAGCTACACAAATCTGAGATTGGGCTTTTCGATGCCAAGTGACTCTCTATGATGTTAGCCCCTACTTAGTAGCCTTTTGAGTGTCTAACCAAGACCTGTACTTCTTGCATTGTCTTGGATTCTTGGTTGCAGCCATTAGACTTTCTGGCGTGAGTGTTAGCCTTGGATGTTGTGCTTTATGTGTGTTTGTGGTTGGATCTTTATCTCCATCAGCACAGTGGGTGTGGACCTATGGGTGCCACCTGGTTGGGAGGCATAGCTACCTTCACCATTGCTAGGGATCGATGTACAGAGATGATCTTTTGTCCTAGTGCAACCTTTACTGGATGTCTTCACTTGGTACTTCGGGTTTTGGAGTATGCTTTCTTGTGATTTATGCTTTCATTGGGATGCATGTATATCATGTTTAGATGATGTTATTTTATTTGATGCATTCCCTTATTATGATGTTTAGCATATGATTAGATGCTGTGAATTGTTGTATTAGCATATTTGTTGCTTATTGCTGTTTAGCATGTGATAGGTGATGTTATCTATTGTAGGATTATCTTATGATTTTATACTAGCATGTTAGATTTCCTTATGCTTATATTGTTGCATGTTTTTAGTACTGACGTCCCTATTATGATAGTACCGACAATCTGGTCAGTGGCTTGGGATGTTATGCGCGGGGGATGGCTAGGACCCACTATGGTCTTATGATGCTATTGACAGATGAGAGGAACCACACACTTAGTTTGGTTTTTTAGTTCACTGCAATATTTATTTTAGTATCTTCTTTACTGTTATAGTTTAGATGGATAGATGTTCTTCTTTCTGTGTTATTCTTGCACTCGAGTGTTCATTCCTTGAGCCTTTGTGGATCTGGTACTCCCTAGTGTGGAGGTTCTTTTCTCTTTTTTTTTGGTCCTTTTTGCTTCTAGGAGTGTTTTCATGTTTCTATGGGCAACATTTTATCAGCATTGTGCAACATAAAAATGTATCGCACGCCCATACAAACTGTTTCGTATGATACTGTAAAGTATTGCACGCCTTCTTGAGAAATGTCGTACGACACTGGAAGAGTGTCACATGCCTTCTTGAGAAGTGTCATACGATCCTGTAAAGTATCACATGCCTTCTTGAGAAATGTCATACGGCACTGGAAGAGTGTCGCACGCCTTAAGGAGAAGTGTCGCCCTCCCTTAGTAAAAAGTGTCACACAATTTTTGTAAAAAACTTGCGTGTGCCGTCAATGAGCACTTTTCTTCATGATTCAAACTTTCTGAGAGTTGTTTTGGATACCCTTTTGGGCGTTCTTTGACCCTATGTTGTTTTGAATTCTGTCGATTTCTCTTGAAATCCAATTTTTGTGTTTCTGTTTTTGTCTCTTGGGGTTTAAAATATATCATTTAAGTATAAGTTGACTTAATTTCTTATACTTAAGATATATTTTAATATATGTGACGAATCTTTTGAGATAGGTTTCAGACCTCTCGGAGCTAAGTTATGGATTCTAGGAAATTTCAGGGCTTCAGAAATCCAAACTTAGCCAATTTTCAGGGCTTTAGGATTTCAGGCTTATCCAAATTTTAGGTTTCTGCATTTTACCCCAGCTTGGTGTTTTGTTAATGAGTGGTTTTTTCTTGTGCCCTCATCATGTGCATTGTCGTTGTTGGCTTTGTTTGTGTGTGTCAGTTTGGTAGTGGCGTTTGGAGATTTGTTGGTTGCCAGGATGGTGGTGAAGTCTTCCATTGCGATTGTTGTGATCCTTGTATGATGTTGTCATGTGCATTCATACTTGTAAAAATAATAATTCTTGGCTTGTATTTCATCCTTGTTTCCAAGGATCTCCGAGCGAGGCATTACAAAATATCTAAAGTCATTATTCAAGTCATTAGAATAAGACTTATCAACTTCGATGTAAATACTTAACAACTTCATAAAAGAATCGATATTAGCATATCTATTAAAACTCTATACATAACTTAATTATTAATTAAATTTAATTAATTCTAATTAATTTAATTAATAATTACATATCCATATCAGCAACCCAAATTAATAACTAGCCATAATTTGCAAGTTGAAGGCCAACCATAATCCAATTCTCTAACATTAATAGTTCAACAATGACTTGTTATTATTTAATAACAAGTTATATTGGAAATCTCATTAATAAATCTATAATGACCACATTCATCACTCTTTCAATGATTACTAATATTTCCTTAACAAATTCGTATTATCGATATTCATTTCCGTTAAATTCTCCCCTCTAATTTGATCTTAATAAAATTCCACTTATTTAAATACTTCAATTATTAGCTAATCTCAATTAAATTAGATTTAATTGAATTAATTAATAATTATATAAAGCTATTTATACTATCATTTATTAATAGTTGATCAACTTAACAATTAATATTAGATAATAGACTCATTAATAATAGTTAAAATCATCAATAATCATTATAAAACTTTCAATAATACTTTCCTTTTGAATTTGCCCTAAATTTTTTTAAATTTATTTACGTTGACTAATGGCCCATTAAATTACTCTCCTTCGATTATTCACTAATCTTAGTTAAATACAATTTAATTAGATTAATTAATAAGTCATATAAAACTAATTAAAATTAATCCACACTTAAAAATATTAAATAATAGTAACCTTGTTATTGAGTATTATTAAATACTAACAAGTTTTTTATTAAATCTTATTAATACACATTGCTATTTAAAACAACCAATAATATTAAACTCATTAACAAATATTATTAATTATATTGATAAATGATATAGAAATAATTTATCACAACCATTATTAATTAAACATAATAATCAAAACAACATTATTACATTACTAACTTATAACAATAACATATGCAGAGCTGCATCTACACCGCCGCCAGGGTTAATAAGGGTGGAGGTGCGGTCGGGGTAAACCCTGCCCACCCCAACATTATGTATATTTTATCAAACATTTTTAAATAACATTTCAAAAGCAATTCACATTTTAAATAACGTTTTTCATTAAGACGTTTCCATGCGATTCGAAATTCTATTATTTATTTTCTATTGTCGCATTTTCTTAAATAAACATATGTATATATATATATATATATATATATATATATATATATATATATATATATATGTATATATATATATATATATGTATATATATACACGTAGTTCGTTATCAAGAATCATAGCATTTTAATAAATATATATGTGTGTGTGTGTGTGTGTGTGTGTGTGTACATATGTACATATGTATACATATGTACATATGCACACACACACACACACACACACACACACACATATGTATATGTATAGATATGTATGCAAATCTCATATATATATATATATATATATATATATATATATATATATATATATATATATATATATATATATATATATATATATATATATATATATATATATACATATGTACATATGTACATATGTACATATATATATATATACATATGTACATATATATATATATATGTACATATATATATATATATATATGTACATATATATATATATATATGTACATATATATATATATATATATGTACATATATATATATATATATATGTACATATATATATATATATATATATATGTACATATATATATATATATATGCAAATGTCATATGTATATATAAAAAGAGAACATATATATCTAATTTTATACAAGAAGGGGTTTTCATTTCGATGAATTAAGAATCTCACCTAAATAGTAATTGTTCTCTAAATTATCCAATAATTCTTCTAATGGGTTTGGCTATAAATTTTAAAACTCTTTTAAAATCTATTTCTCAATTTGATTCTAATTCGAACCCAAACTCGATTAAGAAATAATTTTCTTTCTTAAATTGAAACTTAGGGTTTTCTAATATTTTTTTCGCATTCAAATAAAAATTAACATATATATCTAGATTCTAATTTCAAGATTGAAGATTCAATCATAGAGAATATTCAGACACATATAACAGACACGATGAAGACAGGAAGAGAAAAAAAGTGCAAATAGATTATGCAAAAATCACGAGTGCACCTGGACATTGATGCTAATTTGAAATGCCTCAGAAGTCCATAGAAAAATCCGTTCCTTCTCCAACATTCACAATTCCTCCAAGATCCAAGCCAACCAAAATTCTCACGTGATTAAAAGTGCTTGAAGAAGCATAGGGGCATGTAGAAACATATGAGCATGTAGAAGCATATGAGCTTCTCAAATGCATGTAAACTTTTGAAGCTTGTCCAAACACACTAGGAGAGCCTCTATTTAAAGGCCTCTAAGATGCATCTAGAATGTGTCTAGAAAGAACTAGAAGATAAGCATGACAACTAAGCATGAGTCTTCTCTAACCTTCTAGATGAGTCATAAGGTTGTAGACACCATGTGCTCAAATAATATGCTAACTCCTAAGTCTAGACAACTTGTGCATTCTCAGAGTGCAAACTCCTGTGTGACAAATATTAAAATAATGCACAATAATTAATATAATATTTACTTACTCTTTTCAATTTAATTTATTTATTATTTTTAAATCTCATGCACTAACTTTAATATCTCCACTTGTTTAACATTAATATATTTATATTTTAATCACATGAAATCTAGAATCTATTAATAATTTTAATATCTTTTCCACTTTTAAATTTATTTTCGAAACTTAATTGCTAAAATATTTATTAACTTAAATAAATATTACCACATTTCAATTTTAAAATTATAACTTTTATCTTCAAATTTAATTATTTTATTTAATTAATTTTCTAATTAATTAAATAAAATAAATATTAAAATATCATATTAATTTTCCATTAAATTAAACCATTAATTAAATCTTTTAATTAGGCTTAATTAATAGAAAATACATCAAAGACTCATTAAATAAAATGTGAAAACCCATCATAGCAAAACAAATACAAAATCAAACCAAAAGGGTTAATATCACAAATTATGTCATCTGATGCATTCAGAGGGTACTCAACTCAGATACTTGTCCTAATTTTCCAATTAGGACAAATGGCTTAAAGGGTTGGGATTTGGACTTGAAAATTTATCTCCCCTCTCTTACCATTGAGATAATGTGATAGGGTACACTCATCCTGGCAATTCAGGGAAGTTGATACTCGGTACTTGCAACCTACATAAAAACTATGCATGTACAAGCACAATATATATTAAACTAAACAGGCAATGGTAGAAAGTGGTGCATCATGTAGATCTTGACTAGCAGGTGACTATGACTCCCTTCCTTAACCACATTAGACACGCCATACATAAGAAAAAACATGCACACCACACACATGCAAGTATGGGGTAAGTATCCATAAGAAAATATATCATCTTACTAATCATCATTAATAACTGAAAACATTGAAAATAATCATCATGCATACATGAAATGTAAAGTCTAAGTGATCTCATCACATATCAACTGAATCCATAGCACAATATCTGATAGTCTCAAAATAATGCTGCTAAACATCAACATAAAACTAGCCCCAAAAGAGTTTGACAATGTTAGCAAAAATGGAACTAGGGGCAGGCACTACATCCACCCCCCTAGAATTAGGCTTACTCCTGGAAGCCTGCAAGAATAAAAAGCTAAGATACTCACTATGTGGGTCCCATTGAACCCTTTCCTTTTTTAGGGGAATATGATTCCACTGGTGACACTACAACACACTTAGAGCAATATGATTTTGGTTTAATGATAAATAAAAAACCATATTGATCCAACATTCATCCTTTTAAGAACTATTGAAATAGATCTCCTAAATACTCTAAAAAGGAGCAACATAATGCTCGCAAAGGCATACTACCTCAAAGCATAGATGAAAGATACATGTTTTGCAACTAGAATAAGTTTCAATTTCTAGTTTTTCCCTCGTTTAGGTTTTCAGTATAATTTTCAGGTTTGAAACCTAAGTGTTGAAGTATGAAAAATATGCAAGTAACAGTTTAGATTCTATTTTAGTTCACCTAGTTTCAAGTTTTCAGTTTGAAAGAGATACACATGATAGTTCAAAGTTTTTTCATTTTGTTTAGCTAGTTAGCATCTAGTGACATTCCAATATACCTAGAGCTCCCAATGTTGAAACTCAGGCTCTAATAATAGTAGTCTTCCACCATACGTGCAACTCCAACCAAGCCATTGTCACAGTTCCGTAGAATGGTGAATCACAATTTTTTTCTTATGACAACAATTAATATGCTAATTCATAGGCTTCCCCCTTACAAGGGACTAATATAGGGTATCCACTTAATAATAAGGCAAAGTAAAACAATAATAATTAATAAGGCACTAAAAGAGAGAAAGAATCAAATCTTGAAGGGTCCTTGAAGGAATAATTCCAGCAATAACTCACTCTAATGATTACTCTTCTCAAACAAGAGACAGGTGAAGGCAATATAATATTCAAGCCATGGATGTTTTACACCATGAGCACAATAGGAAAAGGAGAATTTACATAGATTAGGCTAGTCTTATCAATGAGTGTATTCACAAGAAGTCTATTATGCATATTCACAAATTTCACATGTCACCTTATTTGGTTTGTGATTAATGGAGCTTGGTAATCAACATTATATCCATCATGTAGGAAACATGGCTATGATTCTATTTATAAGTGACCATAAATGATCACTTGTAAATCCCACCATAACCATTGAGTATATGACATACTAATGGCTTGATGATCGGTTGTAGTAGCCATAATCTTGTAATCACCATCATAATATGCATTTCATTTAGTAATCTAGCTAAATATTCAAAAGCCATCACCCTACATACATCCATCCATGATATATCATACTATTACCATCCTACCATATACATATGCACCACAATCATCACTACCATGCCTACATATACAATAATAGCATAATGATATCATACATACATGCATCCAAAATGACGTAGTTGCATTCATCATTCAACCAATAACATTCTTTGTCATACAATCATGTCGCCACATCAATATTGAGCACTGACCTTGTATATGATCACATCGCATTAGATTAGTAATACATCATAATCACACTTACCATATTTTGTGATTATCTTTATACAACATAGCTACACATTATGTCATGATTAGTATGGTAATTAGTTGATGACCGATTATTATGATAATCATTGCATGATTATTATGGTAACCATTCAGAATAATAGTGTTTTCATATGTGCCTCTTCCTTTCATTATAAAGATAGAAAAGATTATTATGGTAACCATTTAGAATAATCATCTATTGAATATAACAAAGATGGTTTCTCTAAAATGTATGGGAATAGTTAGAAAGTTGAGAGTGTTGAGCTTGAAATTAGCACCATGAATGGAAATATTGTTGGTTCAGAATTTTCTAAATTGTGTAAGAGCGATATATTTTCCAATGATACATTATCTACTCTTCAAATGTCAGATGGTGAGGAAAATATATTGTCCATTAGGACTCCTAATATAATTGGGATTTTAGACCCCAAAAATGGAAATCTTAACCAACAATGCAATTATGTTGGCATCTCCTCAGATGGAGTCAAATGGGAATGATGAGAAAATTAGGACTTCTGGGAAGAAAAATGGAAACATGGATAAGAAGATGATGGAGGGTGCTGAGGAATATAGTAGTGCAAATTTATTGTCATCTCCTTGGAAAGGGGTTTCCCTAGCCCTTTGAAGGCCCCTACAAGAGGAAACACTGGATAACATTCTAATGTATGGTGGGGGAAAAGTAAAGCATTTAGTAAAGGCATTTGAAATTTTTCCACCACTTTCAGATTGTGGAGATATAATGGGTCCTTAGGTAAATAAATTATAACTATTATAATGGTTTACTATATTAGGATAATTTTTTTCTATAAATCTGATGGAAAAATGTGCAAAAAAGAAAATTCATATCTATATAGTTATTAACAACTTATAAATACTACTCCTCAATTGATCTATTAAAATAATTCTAAAGAATGAAGTAACCTAAATCTAATTTGATATTTAAAATAAAATTTTTATTTAACCATTACAAGGTTTTCACTCCACTAACACATTGTTCACTTATGAAGATTGTAGGGGATATGGATGCTAAAAATCATATGCTTTTATTAGGATCAATGCAATCACACCTTCATGTTCCACTACACACATCATAATGTTGGATACAATTGATTAATTGTGTATTGTATTTGATGTTACACAAATGTCATAACATTGTTAATTAGTGTATGTTGAGCTCACTCAAGTATTGAAGATGGTTTTCTATGGCTACTGAGCAATCTAGAGTTTGCCTAGTTCAGAAGGCAGTGTCTACCAAGCTCACTTGGGCACCAAAGGAAAGTCTATGGATGATGAGTGTTAACTAAGCTCACTCAGTTAATGAAGGAAATGTTGGATGGAACTAGTGCTAATTGAGATCACTTGATTAACAAAGGAACCTTTCTAGTATGCAGTGTTGATCGAGCTTCACTTGGTAAATATAGGAAAATTGTTTTTGAGTTGGTGTTTATCAAGCAGGGCCAGCTATCAAAAGATTTTCTTATTTTGGCATATTGAGATCAATTAATTTATTTATTGGTTCTAGCCGACTGAGAAGATGAATATTAGTTATTCTAAGTTGTATTCTAGCTGAATGAACAATATGAAAGATATAAGTATAAGGTCAAGTTGCAAGTTAGAATGTGCAAAGTAATGTGAGAAATGTATATGTGATTTGATGATGCTAAGAGGAAGTGAGTGAGAAGGATAAGTAGAATATTCTTGTGGAGCTGAAAGGATACATTTGATCAAGAAGGATCAAGTACAAGCCAAAATTGAGATATGTAATCATCAAATTTAGTTGCATCCAAATCAAGTCATCTCATTGTTTCTATTGTAGCAATGATCTAAATCTCTTAACAGAGTTGACTTAACAACTATTTATAAATCCTCTAACAAGGTGGCAGTTCTATTGAATTGTCTAAAGACCTCTAACAAGGCCACAAATAATAGGGTGATTAAATCCTCTAATTGGGTCACACCTAACAATTTATTTTGTAACCTTTAATAGGGTTGGCTCCTAATAGGGCTTACTTCAGAAGAGTGAAAATAGTAACTAGTTGCAATTGGTGGTTTTTCTCAAATTGGGTTTCCACGTTAAATCTTGGTATCAAATGTGTTCATGCTATTTATTTTCTATGTTTTCAACTAATTTAAAGTAATGATAATAATAGATAACATCTTAATATTTTCATGTTAATTAATTATCAAGCATTCTCAGTGTTTACCGA
This sequence comes from Cupressus sempervirens, assembly GCA_028749045.1. Taxonomy (NCBI): domain Eukaryota; kingdom Viridiplantae; phylum Streptophyta; class Pinopsida; order Cupressales; family Cupressaceae; genus Cupressus; species Cupressus sempervirens. Next base: position 548,177,992 of record CM053788.1, on the reverse strand, counting down.
GTTACAACATTTCTTTGTTTGCTGAGCATCAGCAGAATTAAGTTTTGACAGAATTATTTTATTGAAATCTAAGGGATCTAAGATTTATTTTTGTAGTAACTAATTTATCCCTCCCCTCTTAATTTCTCCTCTTATATTTACAACAATTGGTATCAGAGCTTTTGGTGCTTACAGAGAAGGTTTCAAGGACCTAAGCTAAAGATCAGGATGTCTTACAGAAGAGAGATTCCCAAGATGAACATAGACAATTTTGTAGCATGTCAAGGACTTATGAGGTTATATTTAGCTACTATTAGTGATTCAAGTTGTAAATATCTTGATACTAAATACAAGACTCCCACTAGAATATTATCAGTTGAAGATATTACTAAAAAGAAGAATCATAATATCATGATGATTGATATTGCATCTACTCTCAATTATGCTGAATTTGATGAGGTAAAAGACTATACAACTACTCATGAAATGTGGACCAAACTGAAAGACATTTATGGAAGAGATGATAATGTAAGAAGAGCTAAAGCAAAAAGTCTCAGAAGATAATTTGATTAGATGGAAATGAGTAAAGATGAAAACATTGCAAAATATGTAGAAAGAATCAAAGCAAGTGTAAGCATAATTAAAGCATTTGGAGGAGACATTGATGACACTGTTGATAATTGGCTAATAGTGATATGTAATTTTTGTCATTAATGGAAATACATGATGAACATGTTGACAAGAAACCTCAAAAATAAAGATACTTAGTGTTTGGTTATTAGAAAATGGTCTAAGTATAGAATTTGGTTTACAACACTATATTGTTTTGTTTATAACATGTTGTAGAAGTCATATTATGATAAGAAAAGTTACATGGATATATTATACATGTTGATGATGATGTGTATAACCTTAGAAATTTGTATGAACTATAAAAAATAGATATAATCATGTTTTGATGATGTAGGATAGTGGAATTGAAGGAAAGAACTATTTTGTTTACAAAATAATTACTTGTCCAATTAGGGCCAACATCCCAGATGTTTACTCTAAATTGGAAAAGTGAATTGTGGTCTTAGTGAACCCAACATAAATTTATGCAAAGGCATGGTATTTATGCAAAAGACTTCTTATGATAAGAAGTGTGCTATCTTGATATTATTGGGAACAAAGTGCTTGTGAAGTCAAATATGTGAAGTTTTGTATGAGCTATCTAGTGATCTGAGATTGAGTTGAAGATCAAAGATTAGACAATCAAGAAAAATAATAGTAAATTACTTGTTTGAGTAGTGAGCTCTTCTTGTAGTTGAAATTACATGTTTGGGTAGTGAGTTCTTCTTGCATACATTGTACTACAACTCCTAACAGGGTTGGAATCTCCTAAAAGGGATTCAAAATCTCCTAATAGGGATTCAAAGTCTCCTAATAGGGACTACTTATACTAAATTTTCTCATTGACTCTTAACATGATCCATCCTCTAACAAGGAACATATATATCAATATATTATTTAGTGGGTATCATCCCCACTAGGGGTTTCCCTTGGCCAGGATTTCCTTAATTAAAAAAAATGGTGTTATGAGTTATCTTTGTGCATTGCTATTGTTACTATTCAACATTAATTTATTTCTTTTTTATGCATGGTTTAAAGTAAGAAATAATATCCATTTGGTGAATAAAGTTTGTAGATTACCAATTCACCCCCCTCTTAGTAATCCCTATTTCTAATAATTGGTATTAGAGCACAGTTAATTTGAAGAGGCTTAACAACTTAAGTAAAATCCCTATGGATATGGAATAGTTGAAGAAGAATCTTGAAGAATCTCTTGAAAAAATTGATCTCCTTACTAAAGAAAGAGATAAGATGAAGGACATATAGGAAGATTCCAATGTATACTTTGGTCAATTGAAGGAAAAATTGAACATTAGAAATCCAAGTTGGAATCTACTAAATCTAGAACCATTGATGATGACTATTCAAAGTTGAAGACAGAATACAAGATCTTGAAGCATGAGTTGAAAATTAAAAATTTGAAGTTAACTTAGAGAAATGATCCTAGAAAAATTGAATTTGAATTGAAGACTAAAAATGCAGATCTGAGAGAAAGTCTAGCAAAGAAAAAATTTCAAGTTGAAACATTGAAAGAAGATCATGAAGAACTCCTTAAGTACAATACTATTTTGAAAGGTGAATTAACATAGTGTAAACAACAACTTGAGAAACTTTATTCTAGCAGAAAAAATCTTGATGACTCAATGTCTATACAGAGACCTTCTTATGACAAGACTAGTCATGGCTATCTAATTAACATGTTTGCAAAGAAACCTGAGATCAGATCAGATCCAAAAGAAAAAGACCAATCTGATGACAAGATTGAATCTAGTCAATCTTCTAAGAAACCTAAAGAAGCTGAGCAAAACAAGGAAGTTGAAATCTTGGATGAACCTCAGTATGTGGAAACTCCTAAGGAAACTAGGTATGAATTTAGAGGTAAGTGTTTTTTATGTAATGAAAAAGGTCATGTAAAAAGAAATTGTACTAACAAGTCATTCAATCATGTTGAGGACTTTTATAGTCATAATTACCATGGTATGGGTCATAATGTAATTGATTGTAGGAAACTCGAGTATGATAATAATAGGAAAAATAATAAAATTTCTAGATATGCTAACCCTGCAGATAGAAGAAGATCTAATGAAAGGACATCAAGAGAAGGAAGATCTTATGAAGATAGAAGATAGATTGTGTGTTATAAGTGTAACAACTTAGGAAACGTTGCTTAGAATTGTCATGCATCTAATAATTAGGGGAATCCTCAAAATAGAGCTTCAATATGTGATTTATGCAACAACTTTAGACACACAATGAAGTACTGTAGAATGGATAGAAACTTCAAAGATAAAAGAAACAATGAAGGAAACTTTGGGAATAGAAGAAATGATAGAAGGAACCACGAAAGGAACTCTAGAGCTAGCAAAGAAAATGAAAAACAAAGAAACATTTTAAGTAAGCTTTGAGAAGAAATTAATGAAGTATTTGTAAAAGGAACATACATCTCAAAAGAGAAGTTAGATGATGAGATAGGAAGATTGAAGTCAGTTGTTGAGTTTGATTTAATTAAGCTGAATTAAGCTTGTTCACATCATCAGTATTTGAGAACTTAATTAAAAGACCAAATTAGAGGTATAAAAGTTGGGAAAAGGTGTATTCAATTATGTTTAGACAGTATCTAAGCTCGCTTGTGATTTGGACCTCATGTACAGAAGTTATGATAGAATTTAGAGTTACTGGTACTATAGTAAGAATTAATTTTGTAACAAAAGATAAAAAGTTAAGTTTTTATAGAGAATTTTGTGATGCAAATTTTTAAGGAAATGTGTCATAATGAAAGGAGGCTAGAGTGAACCTCGAGTGACATATGAAGATAAGATAGATGATCTTGAGCAATTAACTAATTGCAAACTACAAGTAACAAATTTTTCATATTTGCAAAAGTATGCAATTAATGCAATTTCAAGTTGAGGGATAAATGGAGTACATAATTGATTTTACTTCATTATGAACATATTTGAAGTAAAGAACATTTTGAAGTGACTTGTTAGAGCGGTTTTGAATAAAACCCTATTTTTGGAAAGAGGTATTTTATCATTTTTCCACAAAATTTGTTCAGTAAAAGATATTGTTGATAAAGAATCATGGATATGTCAATTGTTCATAGCGTTGAGAATGAGGATAGACCTAAGTTTAAAATAGTTTTCATAAAACCTAATGAAGGAAAACCTAACTCTGCACTGTATATCACTCTGAACAACGTAGTTTATCTTGAAGATGTAGAAAGTTATTTGAATTTCAAGTTTGAATCAATTGGCAGTGAATATATGAATAAGGATATGGACATAGTAATTAACCTCTACATGAATATGAAGCCCAGATTTGAACACTTAAAAGAATTAGACTTGTTTAAGTATCATTTCTACCATGAATTAGATACACATGAATGGATACAAGTTATACTGAGTAGAATACATGATGGTAAACTGTGAATGCAAGATAATGCAGTAGACATTTTTTCCAACCTTATACATGATGTAACTGGTCTTAGCAAACAAGGTAGTGTACCCATAGATGAAAAGATGGTTAAGAAGAAAGTGAAAAGTTATACTAATGCAATATACAATGGGAAAGCTATGGTAATCAACTCCATCAAGAATGATGATGTGAGATTTCTTAGCATAATTATTGCTTATTCAATTTGTGCAAGTTCTAAGATAGATGAACTTTTAGCTAGATTTATTTATGCAGCTTATAAGATATGTGTTGAGAAAGAACAGGTAAATCTAAGTGAAATACTAAGGATGCAACTCTTTGAGAACCTTGAAAAGATTAAAAGAACCAAGAATGGTGTGTTTAGATTTCAATCATTGATTAATCACATATTCTTTCATGTGCTAAAGAGATTTCCCTACTTATTAGTAATAGATATAATCAATAGTGATAGATGCACTATGGAAAAGATTACATAGGTATGCAAAAGGCACCCTGTAGACAGGATACTAGATAGTGGTAATTTGATAATGAAAACATTCCAAAATGAAATGAAATAAAGATTTAGGATCTCGCTTGCAACTGTGAATAGGTTCAAGGAAGACATATGTATTCTAGTTGATACAAATTATACTTACATTCAAGTAGTGGAACCTCAGGAAACTTTTTTGGATCCTTTGAGTTATAAGTTGAGTGATGATGTTGCAATTGGCTACATTGATTTGTTGTTGAACTTAGAGAAAGATAAAGCTGAGTACAAATTTTGCACATTTGATGACATTACACAACATGCTCATCAAGCAACCTTAGAGAAGGCATGTCACAAGAAGGTTGAGTCAATCATGAAGAAGGCATTATTTGAGGTTGAAATGTTAGAAAGTGAATCTGAGGCTGTGAGACAAACATTGAAGAAAGGTGTATTAAACATACAACCCTTGTTAGTTTTAGTTGTTGAGACATCTTCAGAGAAAAGCATACCATATGCGGTAGTATCTAATGTTTAGCCTAGTGAACATAAGAGAAAATAAGAGAGATTGGTTGAAGCAATGATTGCAAAGGCAAATAGAATCAAACAGATGGCTATAGGACTTGGAAAAAGGCAGAAAGCATTGTTGACAATTGAATCTAGTGATGATGAAGAGATTGAGGAAAAAGAAACAAAAAAGGTTAGAAAAGATGACTCCACCTAAGCAAGTAGTAGGCAAAGCTCGGCAACCATGGAAGCCAAAGATTGAGAAGATTAACACAATGATTTTGAATGAGGGAAACTTTGTTAAGATGAACAAGTTTTATGATCTATACAATAATTTTGAGAAGGATCAGATTGATATATCTACTGTGAGATATATTGTAGCAAATGATCTTACTATGAAATATATCAAAAGAGTACTGAACCAAAAAGTCTATGAGAGACTTATAGATAAGTAGACTCCAACAAGGGAAGAAGACCTTGAATTTTAGAAGTCTATGCTAAGGACTATCTGCAAGACTGATGATGAAATAAAATTAAGAGATTGCTAAATAACCTTGTTCCATACCTGAGGATCAAGTTGAGGCCATTTTTGTTCATGGTTGGTGAGAAGGATAAGTTGATAAAGGAGACAATAGTAGCTATCAGTTAGATGTTGTCATAGACAAAATTTCCTCCAACTCTTAGAACCTTGGAAGTATTAGTAAGTGGTGATACTATGAAGATTGATCAAACCAATATCACTCTTAACATTGATCCATTTGGTGGATCTAAACCAAATGTACCTAACCTTGAGGATGTTGAAGAAAAGTTGAAACAAATTGAGGAAGAGAAGAGGCTAATAGAAGTTGAAAAAAAGATAGAAGAAGCCAAGCAACAATTGCTTGAGGAAGATACAAAAATAAAGGAAGATGAAGATAATAGAAGAATTGTAGAAGAAGAAAGGAAAAGGAAAACTGAGGAAGAAGAAGAGAGAGGAAAATGAAAGGAAAGAAGAGGAAGAGAGGAAAGCTAAAGAAATAACAAAGAAGTAGAGGGAGGATGGGACTAAACCATCTAGTTCATCTAATCTACCCTCTCTTACAAGTTTAGCTATTGATGATGATGATCAAATTGATCTGATTTCATCCTTATCTAAACTTTTACAAAAGAATAAAATGGTGAAAAGTTTATATAAATCACTAATGGAAGTGACTACTAGATTGTATAGTACTTTAATAGTATAGCACACTAAGTCAGATCTTGAATTGAGAGCACAAGTAGTGCTGAAGTCATTTGATGAAGAGTTTACTAATTTTCTAAATGTTACAAAGGTGAAGGCTCAAATTTTCCATGATGCTAATTTGTTTAGCACCATCTGCTAGAATATCAAGAATGACTTAGTCAATCTTGATACATGCATAAAGGAACTTCAAAAATGTCAGCAAGAAAGGAAAGCTTTGTATGTTAAGTGTACCTTATCATACAAACTAACTAAGGATTTGGAAAATTAGATAGATACAAAGATAAGTGAGCTTGAATCTTTATCCAGCTAGATCCTACACCCTTCTAGCAAAGTTGATGATTTTGAGAGTCAAGTTGCCAGTATTCACAGTGAGATTAGGAAAATGGAGCTTCAAAAAGAATATATTTTGAAGAAAACATCTGATTTCAAAGAATATATTTCTTTAAAGTTATTTTTTATTGAAGCAGCTAGAGGAATGTGTCAAGGCCAAGGACACATATACAAACTTTTTGTATTCATTTGTCAATGCCGTTGAGATTGCATCATATGCTTTATGTGTAATCCTCACATCAATAGAGTCTACCAAAGAGACATGGAACAAAGGTATGGACAACTTGAAGACCATTTTTGATGATTGTATAAAGATCATATCAGCATAAGGACAACAATTTTGACAATTTTTGGATAGCATCTTGACATTTTGACCTTTGCTATTGATGTCAAAGGGGGAGTAATAGCAGAAGAAAATTGGAAAGTAGAAAATTTGGATAGTAAAGGGGAGAGATGTGAAAATTGTATACATGAGATTATTGGGAGAGATACATGTGCAGTATGAAGTATATTGTAAGGGGGAGCATAGATGTAAAGTTGTAATAGATGTAATGTTTATTTTGATAGATTTTTGTCTTAGCCAATTTTCCCTATTTTGTTGCCATCAATGTCAAAGGGGGAGATTGTTGAAAATTGGCTAATAGTGATATGTAATTTTTGTTATTAATGGCAAAAAATGATGTACATGTTGATAGGAAACCTAAAAACTAAAGATACTTAGTGTTTGGTTATTAGAAAATTGTCAAGTATAGAATCTAGTGTACAATAGTGTATTGTTTTGTTTATAACATGTTGTAGAAGGCATATTTGACAAGTGAAGTTACATGGAGATAGTATACATGTTGGTGATGACATGTATAACCTCATAAGTTTGTACAGACTCTATGAAACATATATAATCATGTTTTGATGATGCAGGACAATAGAATTGAAGGAAAAATTTGTTTTGTTTACAAAATAATTACTTGTCCAATTAGGGCCGATATCCTAGATGTTTACTTTAACTTGGAAAAGTGAATTGTGTTCTTAGTTGACCTAGTAAAAATTTATGTAAAGGCATGGTATTTATGCAAAAGACTTCTTATGATAAGAAGTGTGCTATCTTGATATTATGAGGAAGCGAAGTGCTTGTATGTTCTTGTGAAGTTATGTGAAGTAAGATATGTAAAGTTTTATATAAGCTATCTAGTGATCTAAGATCATATAGTTGAAGATCAGAGATTAGACAAGGAAGAAAAATAATAGTAAATTGCTTGTTTGAGTAGTGAGCTCTTCTTGTAGTTGAAATTGCATGTTTGGGCAGTGGGATCTTCTTGCATACATTGTACTACAACTCCTAACAGGGATTCAAAGTCTCCTAACAGGGACTGCTTATATTGATTTTGATCATTGACTCCTAACAAGGTCCATTCTCTAACAAGGAACATATATATTAGTATATTATCTAGTGGGTATCATCCCCACTGGGGTTTTTCCTTGGCCAGAGTTTTCCTAGTTAACAAAATATGATGTTATGAGTTATCTTTGTGCATTGCTATTTTTACTATTCAAAATTACTTTATTGCTTTGTTATGTATGGTTTAAAGCAAGTAAGAATATCTAGTTGGCAAATAAAGTTTGTAGATTACTGAGTCATCTCCCTCCCCCCTCAGTATTCCCTATTTCTAATAGACACAACTATTGTAAGCAAGGTACTCATAACTCTTCTTCCTATTTAAGCAATTAGAGTGTCTGCTATTCAAGAAATGAGATGTGATCCAAATAAAAAAAATAACTTTGGATGCTCTAGTTGGAAGATTGACAACTTTTGAATTGGATAACTATGATAACTATATTCCTAGCTCCAAGAATATTGAGTTTGCATTTGAAGCCAAACTCTCAGTCAAAGGAAAGAGAAAGAAATCAAATGACAATCAATCCAAATGTGAAGAAGAAATAAAAGAAAGTTTTGACAGTGATCTTAAAATTGTTGAAGCCCTACTTGCAAAGAAATACTCCAAAGGCAGAGGAAAGTACAAAGGCAAAATTCCTCTAATCTATTTTTCTTGTGGAGAAGTTGGTTATATTGCTGCTAGCTGTCCAAACAGAGAAAAAAAGGATGAGAAGAAAAGTAATAAGTACAAAGGAAAGAAGGAATTCAAAATTTGCAATAATTACAAGGACAAGGGTAAGAAATCTTATTTTATGGCTAAAGATTCTGATAACAATGAAGATGAAATGGTGTATATTGCCATAAAAGATGAATTTGATGATGAAGGAGATAAGATAGCACTTATCTCTCATGTTAGAAAAAATGATACATGGATTATTGACAGTGGTTGTTCACATCATATGACTAGAGATAAAACAAAATTTGAACACATGGAACATTATGATGGAGGTAGTGTAAGATTCGGAAACAATGAACCTTGTTGCATAAAAGGAAAAGATTGTATCTCATTAACCAATGCACTTATATGGGATAATGCTTATTATGTTGAAGGAGTAAAGCATAATCTACTAAGTGTGGCATAGTTGAATAACATTGGATTCAAGGTAGAATTCATGGATGGAAAGGCCAAATTGGTAGATGAAAAAGGAAATCTAGTTGGATTTGGCAAACAAACAAAAGGTAACCTATTTTATCTTGATCTCAATGAAAGTTCATATTTTATTGCTCATATAGAAGAAAGCTAGCTATGGCACAAAAAGTTATGTCATGTAAACTTTGATAATCTGGTAAGATAAGAAAACATAAAAGAGTAAGAGGTATTCCTAGTTTGAAAAAACTTGATATGGGTTTATGCCAAAATTTCCAAATTGGTAAGATGGGAAAGACTAGTTTCAAAAGAAAAAACTATCATTCTAAAGAAGTCTTAAAGGTTGTGCATAAAAACTTATCTGGACCTATTGGAATACAAAGTTATAGTAGAGAAATTTTTTTCATTCTTTTTTGATGATTATTCTAGAATGATGACTATAATGTATCTAAAAGAAAAATCTGAAGCTTTTCAAAAATTCAAGTGGTATTGGCAATAGTAGAGAAAGAAACTAGAAAGAAATTAAAATGCTTAAGATTAGACAAAGGTGGTGAATTCATCTCAAATGAATTCTACCTTGAAAAAGGAATCAAAAAACAAGTATCAACCCCTAGTACACCAGAGCAAAATGGTATAGCTAAAAGAAGAAATAGATCCATCATGGATTGTGCAAGAACATTGATGAAAGAAAAGAATGTTGCAATCAAATACTAGAAGGAAGCTATCAGCATTACAATTCATACCTTGAATAGAGTATAGTTGAAGAAAGACTCCAATCAAACTCCTTATGAACTATGGTATGGCTACAAACCTAACGTAAGTTATTTGAAAGTATTTGATAGCAAATGTTATATCTTGAAAGAATCTAGAAAAGTAAAATTTGATGTCAAAAGTGATGAAGGAATATTTCTAGGATATTCCTTTAGAAGTAAAGCATACACATGTTTAAATTTTTCTACTCATAAAATCATAGAAAGTTCACATGTGAGTATTCATGATTTTATAGAAAAGAGTGAAGAAGAAAGCAACAAAGAGCTAGAGGATTACAAAATGTTTGTTTACTATGAACCTAATACCTTGCCAAATCTATCTAAAAGAAAGGAGGCTTCACCTCCTCAGTCCCCAAAATCTCCAATAGTTATCAAATTGTAGATAGTGCAACTTGAGTCACAGTCTGAAGGACCCAAGTTGTAATCAGAGGCAAACGACTTACTTCAAGAGAAAAATGAGTCTGATGGACCCAAGACATAGATAATGGGACCTGAGCTTGATACTAAAGTTCATAATGAAATTAGTGAAACTCATTCCAAATCCAAAGAACCTGTGTTAGCAAGATATGTTAGAAGGAATCATACACCTTACCAAATCATTGGAGACAAATCTAATGGAAAAATGACAAGAAGAAAATTAAAAGGTACATGTTTACTTGCTGAATTTGAACCTAGAAATATTAAAGATGCATTGGATAGTGAAAGTTGGGTTGAAGCAATGAATGAAGAAATAGATCAAATAGAGAAGAACAAAACCTAGACTCTTATTCCTAGACCTGAGGATAAAAATGTAATTGTCACAAAGTGGGTGTTCAAAAAAAAGCTAAATAAAGATGGAAAAGTATCTAGGAACAAAGTAAGGTTGGTATATAAAGGTTATTCTTGAGAAGAAGGTATTGATTATGGTGAAACTTTTTCCCTTGTTGCAAGATTAGAAGGTGTTAGAACTTTACTTGCATATGCAACTCACAAAGGATTTAAAGTTTATCAAATGGATGTTAAATCTACATTTTTGAATGGAATTCTTGATGAGGAAGTCTACATTGAACAACCAAAGGGTTTTGTAGATCCTACCAAAAGAGACACAATCTGCAAATTACACAAGGCATTATATGGTCTGAAGCAAGCTCCTAGATCTTGGTATGAAAGACTTCATAATTACTTGGTATAGATTTGTTTTCAAAGAACAAATGATAATAGCAGTCTATATATCAAAGAAGGACCAAACAAGAAGATTGTGTTGGTAGAAATATTTGTTGATGAAACATTATTCATAAGAAATGATGAATTATGCAAGGTATTTTTAGAACAAATGAGTAAGGAATTTGAGATGTCCATGTTTGGAGAGATAAAATTCTTTGTTGGATTATAGATTCAACAGAAGAAAGATGGTATCTATATTACTCAATCTAAATATATCAAGGAGATACTAAAGAAATTTGGAATGGAAGACTCAAGACCAATTGGAACCCCTATGTCTACTGCACATAAGATTTTCAAAAATGATGATTCCAAAAAGGTAGATCAGACCACATATAGTTCAATGATTGGAAAACTATAGTATGTAGTACATACAAGGCTTGATATTGTATTAGAAATCAGTATGGTGGCAATATTCTCAACAAATCCCAAAGAAAATCACATGATGGCAATCAAAAGAATCATGAGATATCTAAAAGCTATTAAAGAATATGGCTTATGGTACAAAATAGGAGGCAATTTTGACTTAAAAGTATTTACTGATGCTAATTGGGCAGGAAATATTGATGACAGGAATAACACTACTGGTGGAGCATTCTTTCTTTGTAAAAGAGTAGTGTCTTGGATAAGAAAGAAACAAAATTGCATCTCTCAATCCACAACAGAGGTAGAATATGTGGTAGTAACAATCAATTTTTTGAACATTGTTTGGTTCAAACAATTGATGTCAAGAATGAAGATAGAGATTAAGGATCCAATAGTCATATATTGTGATAATACTAGTATAATAAATATATCAAAGAACCTGATGATGGATATCAAAACAAAGCATGCATTATTATAAAATATCACTTCTTAAGAGAATTGGTGCAAGGTAAAGAATTCAAATTGGAATATGTAAATACAAAAGAACAAATTGTAGACATATTCACCAAGTCATTACCTAAAGATGCATTTCTGTATCTAAGAGGTAAGCTAAGGGTCATTCCCCTATTTGAAGCTCACTAAATGAAAATTAGTGATGCATTAACCAAAGCATGTTGAAAATCAATTAGTTGGTGTAGTATTGAAAAGGGCATATTGCAAATGAATTAGTATGTAAGGTACATTGACATTCATTGATCATTGTCTTTGGCATGTGTTGTTAAAGAGGGAGAAGTTTACTATCATATCTCATAGAAAGTTTTTTTAGGAGAAGTTTTCTACAAGAGGGAGAAGTTTGCTATCATAGAAATTTTATGAAGGGATGTCAAAGAAGAATATTGAACTTGGTCTAATATCAAAGGTAGATTTTGCTATCAAAAGAAGTTGCTGCAGACAATGTTTTTTGATAGAGGGAGAAATTGAAGATAGAAAGAGTTCACACTAATAGAGAAGGTTATCATGGATATGAATCAAAATGAAACTAAGGATATGTTTCTTACTTTATTCTTGTTCCAAAATTTTTATTGTGTTATGACATGTTGTGTTGCCATCAATGCCAAAGAGTGATATTGTTGGATACAATTGATTAATTATGTATTATCTTTGATGTTACAAAAATGCCATATCATTATCAGTCAGTGTATGTGGAGCTCACTCAGGCATTGAAAATAGTTTTCTGTGGCTACTAAGCAATCTAGAGTTTTCCTAGTTCAGAAGGTAGTGTCTACTAAGCTCACTCGAGCACCAAAGGAAAGTTTGTAGATGATGAGTATTAACAGAGCTCACTCGGTTAATGAAGAAAATTTTGGATGGAACTAGTGCTAATCGAGCTCACTCGATTACCAAAGAAACTTCGCTAGTATGCAATGTTGACTGAACTTTACTTGGTAAACATAAGAAAATCATTTCTAAGTTAGTATCTACCGAGCAAGGTCGGCTATCAAAGTATTTCTTATTTTGGCATATTGAGATCAATGAATTTATTTATTGGTTCTAGCCAACTAAGAAGATGAACATTAGTTATTCTAAGTTGTATTCTAGCTGATTGAACAATATGAAAGATATAAGTATAAGGTCAAGTTGTGGGTTAGAATGTGCAAAGTAATGTGAGAAATGTATATGTAATTTGATGATGCTAAGAGGAAGTGAATTAGAAGGGTAAATAAAATATCCTTGTGGAGTTGAAAGGATACATTCAATCAAGAAGGATCAAGTACAAGCTAGAATTGAGATCTGTAATCAACAAATTCAATTGCATCCAAATTAGGTCATCTCATTGTTACTCTCTAACAATTGTAGCAATGATCTAAATCTCTTAACAAATTTGGCTTAAAAACTATTTATAAATCCTCTAACAAGGTGGCAGTTCTATTGATTTGTCTAAAGACCTCTAACAATTCTACTCCTAATATGGTGATTAAATCCTCTAATAGGGTCACACCTAGCCACGTGTTTTGTAACCTTTACTAGGGTTGACTCCTAACAAGGCTCACTTCAAAAGAGTGAAAATGGGTAACTATTTGCAATTGGTGATTTTTTCCAAATTGGATTTCCATGTTAAATCTTGGTGTTAAATATGTTCATACTATTTATTTTCTATGTTTGCAACTAAGTTAAAGTAATGATAAGTATAGATAACATCTTGAGATTTGCATGTTAATTAATTATTGAGCATTCTTAGTGTTTACTGAGTTACAAAATTTCTTTGTTTGCTGAGCATTAACTAAATTAAGTTTTGATAGAATTATTTTACTGGCATCTAATAGATTTGAGATTTATTTTTATAGTAACTGATTCACCCCTCCCCTCTCAGTTACTCCTCTTATATTTCCAACACATCAATGACAAAGCTATTGAACAATAAGGTAACTTCAAATGAGATAATGTAGGACATCATGGTAGAGGCAGAGGATGGTACTAGATGATCAATTATAATGATACAAGTACTTAGGATAGTTTTGGGCTAGAGCATGTACACATCCACACTTCACTTGACAACAATATCATGATCTTAGGCTTTTTTGGGTTTCTAGAGGCAATGATGATTTCTGTTTTGCTCCATGATGAACCAAAATTTTCCCCTCAAATACAAATCACTATTAACAAAGGACAAGTCACATGTTGATGCTTTGATACCATATTGGTGTTGATTGTTGGATCCCATAGTTCCTAGAAATAACTTGCAACCAAAATGCTCATCATATGAAGAGAGATAGGAAGTAGATAATGTGCATTCAACTTTGAAAATTGATCTGATGCAACCAATTATTTGATTATGTATTGAATTGGACTGGATTGGATGATTACAATGATGAAAATTGAATCCTTATAAGAGAAAAAAACAACCCTTGATGAAATCTTTAGTGAGGATTAAATTTGTTCATGACAGTTGTCCTTATTTTATGCTTTGTGACAAAAAAACACATCACCTTAAATAGAGAAACAATTCCAAATTTAACTCAAGTATAATAAAATAAAAGGAGATCTAATGAATAAATCAATTATGTGATTTTTTATATTTTACCGTTGATTTTATGATAGAATTTAAGACAAATAAAAAAACAAGAATATTGAACACAAAGACATAAAAAATACCCTGGGGAAACCCTCCAACTTTTCCCTAAAATTATATCAAACTTAAAACAATCATAAGAACTCCTTTGAAATGCATATACAGATAATAAAATATAATTCTATGATATAATCACCCAACACAAAATATCAAATATAACAAATGGAATGTGATATGTCCTTTTACACAAGAGTTTCAGTTATTTATGAAGGGTTGGACTCTTCAGACTAGTTGCAAGGATACAAGAAACTATTACAAAGTAAAATGACATATTGAACTGCCAAAATCTTATGTGAATTCCTCCACATCTTTTTGTGACTCCTCCTATTGAAATGATACAACAAAAGATGACAATAAAAATACCTACTATGATGACTATCTTGCTTCAACTTCAATAAAATATGAAGTAGTGACACAATATAGAGATGACTTTAGTAGTCATTTATTTAGTTTGAATATGGAGAGAAATATCTCTTGCAACTATATCATCAACAATTGTAACATCACCTCATCTTTTTGTTTTGTTGTCTTCTAGGGTAGGAGATTATGGAGAAACAAAACTAGCATATGCTAAATACTAAATCACACAAGGCTAACAAATTTCCATGACTTTGATAGATGTTTAGGAGTAAGCACAAATATTACAAGAGTTGAGAACTTAAGGAAAAATATTACAAGAGTTGAGAACTTGGAACCATTTTTAGCACTCATTTAACTATCGAGAGCATTCACATTTGAAATAATTTTACATCATCTTTATATAACATTTCACAAGCAATGCACAATCCTCAAGTTTTCCTACCAAGCACTTCAGAGGTGTCTTTCTTGGTTTTATGATGGTGATGACTCTCATTACAGACACACTTAAGTGTTTATTTCTATTTTAGGCTCTCTAGGCCATAGATGTGCACAATAACCATGGTCATGCTAAAAGATGACTTTAGTGATTCTCCTAGTAGCCAATGAAAAATTAATTTGAAGTTTATAAAGTTGACTAAATATTCTTACATTGACTCAAAAAACTATTGGGTAAGATATACCTTTTATTTCATACTTCTAGATTATTACAATGGACAATGTTCTTAATTTTATAAGACAATAGAAAATGCAAGCCATAAAAGGCATTTGACTAATGCATGGAATATTATTTTGAAATTTGACTTGCCTTTTTAACTTGTGAATCTTTTCAAATTTTGAAATTAGAAGTTAGAAAGATGATATAGTATTAAATTTGTATTGTGCAGTTTACATTTTCATCCCACATATGGACTTCAATTGAGAGATTTAAACATGTCTCTTCTTGGGTTCTAAAATGTGAAGAAATAGGCATTTGACACTTTTGACATGTAAAAGTATCTTTTAAATTACAATAGTCAAAATCATTATGAAGTCAAACTCTAAACATTAAGGATTAAGGGAAGCCAAGCTTAATCAATCCCACAGTTTGTGAGGTCAAAACACCACCTGCCATTATTGCAATGTGGATCTTCTAATAACCTCACACTATAGGAGGGCTTGTTTTATGATCCTTGAGTTTGGGATATGAAAAGAAAAAAAATTAAGCCAAAGGATTGTATGTAAAAGGTGGATATTACCAAATAATGAATTCTAAAATTTAGTATGACTCATTTCCATAGTCTTATTTGTGATAAGATTTTATGTTTGACAATCCATGTTTCTGCCTTTTTGTTGGAATTCATGGCTAATTTTAGGTTAGATGTGGTCATGACATTGGAATAAAAAAGTAAATAAGTTGTTGATCATAGCCTAGTTGGTATATCTCTAATATTGGAGGTGTCTATTTGAACATTTTTTAATTACAAACTATTATTTTTGCTTTCTTAGCTCTATGGTGAAAGATCTAAACTTTTGCTAAGTTTTTTGGTAGTTTAAAATTAAAGGTTAGGTTAATTAGTTCCATTTTTAAGGAATATGATGTGTTCATTGCATGCCTTCAATAATGATGCCAACTCTTATGAGTCAAAAATGATTTGATGTTCTTGACAAACATTTTAGGATGTCACTATATGCATTTTTGTTCCTTATAGTGATGATGGTAGATATAACAAATTTATTTCTCAAACTAAGCAAGATTAAGTAGATAGAGGTTTGATAGGAATAATTAATGGGTAGGCCCCCCCACATCTACTTAGTTCTTGCACAATCTATCTTAAGACAATAATAGCTTGAGTGGTGTTTGATTGCAAGGTTGTCTCTATCCTTTTAAATAGTTTCATCCTTGATGGTTGACCCTTAATGGATATCTGCTAAATGTACAATAGCAAGCTAAATCATTTTTAGCTAATTGTAGATGAAAGCCATAAAAATTACTTGTTTAATCAACAAAAGAAAAGATCTAGCACTAAATAACCACCATATGTTGATCTTAAATAACATTTTTCATACCACAAATTAGGGTTTTGTCTCACCCCTTTGTGTAAATCAACTTCAAAGCATCACTACAAAAACCACAAAAAGACTCACCTCAAAAAGCTCCCATGGTAAAAACCTCCTCTGGTCGGTGAAAAATATAGGTTATCCCTATTTCATTTTGCCCAAGCAAGCCAGAGTGCCTAGGCTAAAGATTTGTTGCTATATGTACCATTAACCTTTCCCTTGAGAAGGGAATGAACACAATTTTTTTTGTCTTTAATATCTACATTTTGATAGTTTTGAGGTTTTAGGTAAACAATGACAGATGATGAGAAATCTGAAATTTGCATTCTATGTTTTGCTCTGTATTATTACATTTTCAAAGATGAGGAGACATAGGAGAAGTGAAGGCACACACTGACTGATTCTTCATAAGTTGGGCCCTATCTGACTAAAGGGCATGCTAGCAATGGAGGGAAGGAAACATAACATGTCACAACCAAAGCTTTATAAATCTCAGACTAACATAACTTTTTTTATTTTTTTTTGATATGAACCTGAGTTGGTCAAAATTTTGACCAACTCAAGCATATATCCCTAATTTGGTCAAAATTTTGACCAATACGGGGATAAAAACAAAAAAAAGATGAAACTTTGGTAAAAAAGTTTGGTAGAAAAACAAGGGGAAATGTACTGGTGTTAGCATCAACTAAAATTTACTCGGCTTAGATTAAGTTCACTCAACATACACTGAAACTTCACTTTACGTGGCTCCAATTGATTATTTGCTTGACTTGCACTAACTTTTCTTGGCACCTACTATCCACTTGGTTAAGCTTTCCAGAATCAATTTTTCTTACTTGTTCTTCTAGACTTAATCAATGTATCCATCCTTTGCATCCTTAAGTAGACAATCAATACACTATAACATCACTCTCTTAATTGATCTTTGTACTCCTTTTACATGCCATAACTCAACCTTTTCTCTAGGTGATCTTGTTATCATATTTGATCAAAACCTCCTTATTAATCAAACACATGATACTACTCAAATCAATTACGTAATTGTCTTACCAGCAAGTAGTAGGTTTGACATTAGTCACAAAACAATGATTGAAACATTACAGTCTCATACTTATATCAATCTATTTTCAACAATCTCCATCTTTTGCATTGATGGAAAACCACAGCAACAACAATACCAAAAAGAAAATAATTCCTTGAAATGAAATCTCTCCCTCTATCATCAGCTTTTATCTTTTGTATAGGCAAAATTATATTTTGATCAATAGACAATCAACTCATCCTTATAACTCTCTCTTGATCGCTCCCTCTTTCTAATATTCAGTTATCTCTGTTATGTTCTAATATCTCCCTTGGCACTATCTTCCTCTTACTAGATAGATGTATGCCTTTTAGTTATTTCTCCCTCTATAGTGAACATTAGGTATACTATCTCCCTTTGAGTAAACATTTCAAGTTTCTCCCTTTAGTATACTATTTATCTCACTATTTGGTATCCTTTATTTCTCCCTTGATCTCACTATGTTTGGTATTCAAAATTTTCTCCCTCTTGGACAAAAATGCCAAAGACTTGTCATCTCAATATGTAGATATGCACTATTTTAGTTTCTCCTTCTATCACATTACTTTGATTGATCTTCTTTTCAATTCTTTGATTACTATAGGTAGCTCCTAAAATAAGATCTACTACATCAATGTGTAAGATCCAACATTCAAATTTAGTTGATGCAGGGCATTATTTAGCCTTTTAATCAACTTTGGATAGGGGTATCACCTCCAATTTTCATCTTAGATACTCATGAACATCCTTAGGTAATTCTTTGGTGAAGATATCAACTATTTGCTCTTTTTTTATTCACATATTCCATCTTCACTTCTTTGTCTTGAACTAATTCTCTCAATTAATGATACTTAATTGCAATGTGCTTAGTCTTTGTGTGCATCACGAGGTTTTTTGATATATTTATAACACTTGTATTATCATAATAAACTATCATAGATGCAGTGATTTCTTCTTTTATACCTTTCGGTAGATGTTTGATCCATACAATGTTTGTACAATTTTCTGCAACAACAACATATTTAGCCTCAATAGTAGATTGAGATATGCAATTCTATTTCTTGTTGCTCCAAGTAACCAACCTATTTCCTAAGAAAAATGCTCCTCCACTAGTGCTCTTTCTATCATCCATGTTATCAACCCAATCAGCACCAGTGTAGGCTTTCAACTCAAACTTCTCATTTTTCTTGTAGTATAGACGATAGTCTTCTATTCCTTTCAGATATCTCATTATTCTCTTAACAACCATTAAATGGTTCTCCTTAGGATTAGCAAAGAATCTTGAAACTATCCCAATAGTTAATGCAATGTCATGTTTGCTATGCACTACATATTGCAATTTTCCAATCATAGACTTGTATAACATTTGAGTCACATTAGCTAAATCATCATTCTTTGACAACTTGTATCCTGTCACCATAGGTGTGCTAATTGGTTTAGAATCTTCTAGTCAAAATTTTTTCAATATTTCCTTCACATACTTAGACTAATTGATGTATATACCATATTTCATCTAATATACTTGCAAACCAACAAAGAAATTAATCTCTCCAAACATAGACATTTCAAATCCTTTCTCCATTTCATTTGCAAATGCTTTACATAATCCATCTTGACCTCCAGATATGATATCATCAACAAAAAATTCAGCTAGTAAAATGATGGGGACACAACCCAACAACAGAATGGACACAATAGAAAAGGGGAATTATATTAACTGAGAAAATAAGCTAGTACAAGCAGTGTAGAGAAAATAAACTTCAAAACATGCCCTACGGGCTTACAATAGCATAAATCTGGAGAATATTTCTCCTTATAGCACCTCCTCTCAAACTCCACCTCGAACTGCCTTTTACAATGCCAAAAATCTCCTTAAATAGACCCCGGAGGGTTAAGGACTAGGAGTACATTCTAGAAAGTGCTAGTAGGCATCCAATGACAAAACAGAAGGTTCCAGAAGCCGCATGAGAAGTCGGTGCAAATCTAGAAGAATCCAGAAACGGTAGCCGAACTTTCGAGAGGCATAACTTTTGAACCGTAGCTCCGATTGACGAACCATTTACATTTTCGAAAAGCTCTCAAAGCGCTCTATAGCCCTATGGACCAGCTTTGCTCGTCCCCCATTTTTTGACCCTTTTCAAGGTCATTTAATGCCCCAAACCTAACTTCAAAGCATTCTTAAGAGGTCTCCAAAACCCAAAAAACTGCAATAACTTTCAAACCGTGGGGCCTTTTGACCTGATTCTTTTTTTGGAATGCTCTAAATCTCAATTACATTCATCTGGCCAAGTCGCACCTTCTAGGTCACCAAAATGATGGTCAAATTGCATGCTCCTATTTTTTCGGGATTTTCAAATGCACTGATAGTTGAACTATGAGAGTTGGAACCTTTATTTGAGCCAAATGGGTATCCAAAAATGTAAAGACATAAAATAGAAACTAAGTCTAAGTACATTTTTTTGGGTGACACAAGATTGCCCTTATACCTCTGGATGCTCCTGCATCATAAAATAACTTTACCTCTTTCTATCTTTAAGTACAGATTGTTGTTATCACTAGTTCTCTCAAAACTATTTTTCAAGAGATAACGTGAAGCCTTTGTTGTGATGTGGAGCCTAATTAGACTTCAAGGTTTATTCAACATAGTTTTATCCTCATATTATTTCTAAGAGGGTTTGGGGGTAGTGCCCCCAAGATGGGATCAATGGGTGGTGACCTTGCAGGGTCCTAGGGCAGTGCCCTAGGTGCATTATCTATTGCAATATAGGATGGGGTCGAGGGGTAACTCCCCCATGGGGTTTTTCGGGGGTAGTGCCTTTGAAGCCAAAAATTACCTTATATTGTAAAAGGCATTGGTTACTATTTTTCTATTATTCTAGCCCTAATTTTATAAGCAACAAAAAACTTGTATAAAAAGACTTAGGGCTATGGATTTTTATTAGTGTCTGTGATGCAAAAATTGGTTCTTGTAACAATATTGAGCTGTAAGAGATTGCAAATTGTAATCAATAGATAATAATAATATTGGACTTGCTATTGGTGGATGTAGCCCAGGGATTAGGTGAACAACACTAAATCCTAGTGTTTTATGTTCTCTTCTATGCGATCTATTATTTTCTAATATAGGTTATATTTGCATGTACTTATTATTTCTATCTAAGGTTAATCCTAATATGCTTTCATACCATGCTCTTGGTGCTTCTTCAAACCATATAATGTTGGAAATGATTGAAATGAGGGAGATTGTTGGAAATAATTGAAATGATCATAAGAACAACTATTGGAATAATATATGGAACTGGTAAAGAATGTCCTCAATCATTGTTTTGTCATTGATGTCAAACTTGCTACTTGCAGGGATGAAAATTGCTTTAGTGATCCAAATACTATCAATTAGTTGATTGTCAAGGTGGAGGAAATCAATAAGATGTAACTAGAACACCTAGAGAAAGGTTGAAGTTATGATGTTGTAATGAAGTACAAGGATTAGTTAAGCCATTGATAAAATAGTGTATTGGATGACATACTAAAAGATACGAAGAATAAGCACACTGAAACATATCAAAAGATCTAAGGTTATAGCTAAGTCTTTTGCAAAACTCAAACTAAGTTCAAGTTCCGAGTAAGTTCAAGTGCTGAGCAAGTTCAAGTGTCGAGCAAGTTCAAGTGCCGAGCAAGTTCAAGTGCCAAGAAAAATCAAGTGCCAAGCAGGTGCCGAGTAACACAGAGGTGCCGAGCACCAGTAACTCAATAATGCTGAGTTGCTGCATTATTTAGGAAATTGAAGATTCGCCAGATCTAAGCCGACAAAGTTGTTATCTAGAAATCTATGAATTAAAACGAAGATAAGAATGATGAGTTGGTGACACAGAATACCATGTAGAATGTTTTTAAGATACAACTGGCAAAGTTTCAAGAAGAAAACAAGATATGGGGTAGATACATTGTATCCTACCTAATCCATTTTGAAACCCTAAAATTAGACAGGGAGAATTGAGAGGCAAAGACAAATAAATTTTTTATATAAGAAGACATAAGTTAATAAAAAAAGAGAGAGAAGAAGTGTGGAATAGAGGGGATAGTGTGAGAGAGAGCCGTAGTCAAGCATAAAAGCATGAAATGCTGAAGAATGTGCTAAGGAGAAGAAAGCACAAGAACTTTTTTTAATAGACGACCTCAAGAATGATTGCATTGGAAAAATGAGTAGGAAAACTCAAGGAGACAAAGCTTGAGAGGGAGACAAGCAGTCAGAGCTGAAGAGATTGAAGCCAAGCATAAGGATTGAACTGAAAGAGTGATCTAAAATCTGCAAAGTATGTTGTAAGTTATATCAAATCAAAAGACCATTAACGTTACTTTCTAGCAATTGTAACAACAAGATAAATCCTATGGATTTAGGTTGGTTTAACAGCCATTAGATAAATCCTTTAACAGGGTGACATTCCAAGTGGATGTTCTAAAGACCTTTAACCAGGCCCATTCCTAACAGTTTGGTGAAATCCTCTAACAAGGTCACATTTAACAGTGTGTTGTTAGCCTTTAACAAGGCAGGCTTTTAATAGGGCATCACTTCAGAAGAGTGAGAATCAAGTAGCATGTTACTGGTGGTTTTTCCCAAATTGGGTTTCCACGTAAATCACTGTGTCATGTGTTGATCTTGAATGTTTTATCTTTGCATGTTGATTTACAGTAATTTTCTTATATGACTGATTTAAGTTTGAACATAAGAAAAGGGTATTAATAGGGCATTTGGAGCTTGAATAACTGATTCACCCCCCCTCTCAGTTATTCTAAAGAATTCTAATATATAAAGCTTTCTGTAGTCTACATACCATGTTCTTGTTGTTAGCATCAACAAATCCTTTTGGTTATTCTATATAGACCTCTTCTAATATGCCATTGAAAAATGTAGATTTCACATCCATTTGATAAATTTTGAAACCATTGTATGTAGATTAAGCAAGAAGAGTTCTTACTCCTTCCAATCAGGCAAATATTTCTCCATAGTCTATCTCTTCTTCTTGTGCATACCATTTTCAAATGAATCTTTCCTTATTTCTTGTGACTTCACCATTCTTATCTAACTTGTTTATGTAAACCCACTTGGTTCCAATCACATTTTTATCTTCTAGTCTGGGAACTAGAGTCCATGTCTTATTTTTCTCAATCTATTCAATCTATTCTTTCATGGATTTACTCTAGTCCACATTGTCTAGGGCATCTTTTACTAACTTTAGTTCATGCATGCTTAGAAAACATGTATCATTTCTTAGCTTATTCTTTATCATGGGTCTAGCATTTTTGTCACCAATAATTTGTTCATCTGCGTGATTTCTTTTGACATACTTTGATAATCTTGGTTCTACTCTATTTTCCTCATTATGCCTATAAAATTTTGAATCACTAGGTACTTCTCTATTAGGTAATTCAACATATCTTTCATGTACACTAATTTCAAAATCCAAATGTTCCTCAGCTTCATTCTACAACATGATACTTGACTGCAAATGCAACTCGACATTCATTGTATGTGGCTCGATAGTCACCGAAACTTGCTATTGATTTGAAACTTGATTTATATCATCTTCATCAATAGGTATACCTTCATAATAGTATACAAAATATTTGTATTCCTATGGTTCCTCCTAATGTACCTCTATATATTCATCAAACTTCACATTTGCACTTTCTGCAACTTTGCTAATATTAGTATTTAAACACTTGTAAGCCTTAGTTCTTGTGGAGTAGCCAAGGAATATACCTTCTTCACTTTTAGCATCTAATTTTTCATTCCTAAAATCTTTAAGAATATAGCATTTTCTTCCAAATACCTTAAACTATTTTACATTGGGTGATTATCCATACCATAATTCAAAAGGTGTTGAATGAGTACCTTTCTTGACTTGCACACGGTTCAAAGTATAGATAATTGTACTTAAAACCACTCTCCATTATTTCAAAGCAAAATTCTTCTCCATCATGGGTATCCTAGCACACTCCATTACATATTTGTTCCTCCTTTTAGCGAATCCATTTTCTAGAGGGTTCTAGGTGAAGATTTTTTTTCTTTTGATTCCTCTATCATTATAGAACATCTCAAACTCATTTGATTTAAATTCTCCCCCTCTATCAGATCTCAAACATTTTAGGCTTTTACCAATATCACTCTCAACTCTTTCTAAGTGCCACTTAAAAATTTGGAAAGCATCAAATTTCTATCTTAGAAACATAACCGTCATCATCCTAGAATAATCATCAAAAATAAGCATAATGTACTTGTTACCTTTGTAGCTTTGCACATTAATTGGTCCACACAAGTTAGTATGATCAATATCCAAAATTCCTTTAGAGGCATGAGTCTTAATTTTAAAACTATATTTTTTCATCTTACCTAAGTAGCATTGTTTGCAAATTATATTGTCAAGTTTCTTCAATTTAGGCAGACCTCTAACTCTTCTCATGTTACTGATACTAACCAAGTTATCAAAATTAACATGACATAACCTCTTGTTCCATAACCACACATCATCAAATTATACAACAAGACAAGTAGCATCATCTATATCAAGATAAAATAGATTACCTCTAGTTTGGTCACTTTCCCAATTAATTTCCCAATAGTGTCATATATCTTAGCTATCTTGTTCTCAAACACAACCTTGTAACCTAAAATATTTAATTTTGATACATGTAAAAAATTATAGTTAAGTCCTTCAACATAATAATCATTATCACATACAATCTTTTCTATGAGTTTGATAGATTCTTTTCCTTTTATCAGATAGGGTGGATCATTACCAAACCTTACACTATTTCCATAATAATAATTCATGGCAATGAACTTACTTTTATCTCCAGTGATGTGATGTGAACATCCATTGTCAATGATTCATCTGTCATTTTTTTTTCACACACAAAACTAGTGTAGTTGCCTCATCTTCATCCTTCATCAGAGCCATCTTTGATTTCCTCTTCAGTAATGTAGCAAGACTTCTTACCTTTGTCTTTGAAATCTTTGTTGTCTTCATCTCTTCTACCTCTGTATTTTTCACCACTTCTATTGTTCTTCTTTTTTGGACATCTAGTAGCAATATGACCAACCTCATTACAATTAAAACACATGATAGGTAACTTACCTTTAAATTTTCCTTTGCCTCTATGTAATCTCCTTGCTAGTAGTGCTTCAAGCTATTCTACATCCTCCTCATCTGTGTCACTATGACTAGAATCATATTTGACCTTCTTCTTCTTCTCTTTAGGTTGTTTCAATGATAGATTCAATATTGTTAGGTTTGAAATTATCAAAATTAGAGAGCTCAAAGGTAGTATGCCTACCTATGAAACCTTCCAAAGTTAGATTAGAACTTGGTATACATCTCAACTCTTGTATGACAGAAACTCTAATACCATATATGGGCAACAATGTTCTTAGTACTTTACTCAATACAATATCATCATCTATCTTATCGATAGCTCCTCTTATAGAATTAAAAACATCTTTTATTCTAGAGAAATATTGAGCAACATTCTCACCTTCTTCCATCCTCATATCATCAAACTTACCTCTAAGACTTTTAGATTTGGCTCTCAAAACATATGTGTCTCCTCCATAAATGGTGTTAAGAGCATCCCACATCTTCTTTGCATTGCCACAACCCTTGTTATAATTGAACTCATAATACGCTAGGGAAAAGGAAATCTCTGACATTACCTAGTTGTGTTCTTTCTTCTTTTTCATATCATCAGCAGTTAGGGCTCTAGAAGAATTGACATGCTCTCTGATAATGGTAGATTGTGCATGATCTACAAGATCTCCTAGGTGTAGTTTCATTAGACTTTTCCATGTAGGGATGTTGTCCTTGTTAAGATTGGGTACCTCTCTTTTTGACATCTTGATATTTTACTTCTAGTACCTTCAAACTAGTCCTCTTAAGTAGATGACTCTAATACCAATTGTTGGAATTATTTAGAATAACTGGGTGGGGGGTGGGGGGGGGGGGGGGGGGGTGAATCAGTTATCCAAGGTCCAAATGTAAAAATAAAAGTTTTCACAACTACGTGAACCCATATCCATAAAAAATTAATATGCATGCATCCATTAGATCATACAATACTTAAACTTGTAGGTTATTATCCTGGGTCAAAATATCTTTGCAAAAATTTAAACACGAAACATAACAGATTCAACAACACATTTGACACATGGATTTTATGTGGAAACCCAATTTAGGAAAAATCACCAGTAATATGCCACTAATTCTCACTCTTCTAAAGTGATGCCCTGTGAATGACCAACCCTGTTAAATGTTATAATACACACTACTAAATGTGACCTGGTTAGAGGATTTCAATCACCTTATTAGGAGTGAGCCTTGTTAGAGGACTTTAGATCATTCGCTTGGAATGGCACCTAGTTAAATGATTTATAAATGATTTCTAGGACAACCTTAATCCAAAGGATTTACCCTAGATTGATACAATGATTAGAAAGTAATAGTAAGGCTTAATCTGATAACAATTTACAACTCACTTATAGATTATAGATCTCTTTTTTAGTCCTCCATTCTACTTGGCTTTCACACACTTTAGTTCTGATATCTTTTTCACCCTTTAAGAATTCATACTCTCAAACCTTCTTTCTTTTCTTGCCAATAACAACCTCTTCTATTCAGCCATTGAATGAATTAATTCCCTAAACTCCTTGTCTTCTTTAGATTCTCACACATGACAACCTTTTTTTCTAAACAACTCTCTCTATAAATAGAGATTTAAAATCTTTATCCATTCAACCTCAATCATCCATTTTAGGGTTAGGTAGGATTAGGTAGGATTCAATGATCTACCCACTTTTCCATTTGGTTCCTCTGCAAACTTCTCCCTCAATCCTCTTTGAATTCACCTCAAAATGGTTTACCTCAAATTCTATCCCATCGACTCATCATAGTTATCTTCCACATGCTTCACACAATTTAAAAAAAAAAAATAGTTAGCTCAAATTCATCAAATCTATGATTTAACATGAATACTAGTACTCAACATCAATATGTTGTTACTTGGCTTCCATACTATTCTTCTACTCATCATCCACTAGATAAATCAGCAAACACTAAAGTTTACTAGTGCTCGACATCAACTAAACTTTACTTGGCTTACACTAAGCTCACTAAGCATACACTAAAACTTCACTTTACTCAACTCCAACCAATTTTCTACTTGGCTTGCACTAACTTTGCTTGGCACCTACTATCCACTTAGTCAAGCTTGGATTATTCTTACTTGTTATTCTAGGCTTAATCAATGTATCCATCCTTTGCAACCTTAAGTAGATAATAAATACACTATAACATCACTATCTTAACTGACTTTTGCACTCCTTTTACATACCATATCTCAACCTTTCCTCTAGGTGATCTTGTTATCATATTTGATCAAAACCTCCTTATTAATCAAACACATGATAGTACTCAAATCAACTAAGTAGTTGTCTTACAAGAAAGTAGCAGGTTTGACATTAGTGAAAAAACAAAGATTGAAACATTACGGTCTCATACTTATATCAATCTATTTTTAGTAGCTCAAGTTGGTCGTTGATCAAACGACCAAAATGTTGTAACAAGGGATTTCATAGAAAAATCAACCAATGGGCATAGAAAAACTAACCAATGGGAGTCAAAAAATGAACACAATTTTAGTAGTGGCATTTGAATTTTGAAGCAATATCACAATTTTAAAATTCTATAAAAAATATCTCAAACTTATTGCATTGATTTATTTTAAGAAAAAATTAATTGTGTAAATTAGGTTTGAAATTGTGTTAGAATTAAATAAAAAATCATGTTCAAAAAGGTCAGAAGCCAAATAAAAAAATTTAACATAAAAAATGTTATAAATTATACTTTTATGGGATATCTTCAATCATCAAAATCTTGTGTCATCACAACTTTGTTAAATTTTTACCTTTGATCTCAATCATGCAAAATATTTTCTTGATAAAAATTTGTTCAATGGCTACTTTTAATTGATTGTTTTGTCTTTAAAGTTGTGAAGGATGAACACATCTCTAATAAAGGACCTTCCCTCAAAGGTTCCTTATGCATCTTTTTTCTTATCAAATTAAAAAGATACTCTCCTTTGGTCCCCTAAACCTTCATTGACCTCCATTAACACCTAATAGGTTGTAAATAATTTGTACTTCTCAAGACTTTTTTTTCTGAAGAATTAGATGAACTAACTATTAGGTATATATCTTTTATAGGCACAAACACTTGCAAATGTCATGTTCCTTACATCATTTTTACCTTTTGGCATCATCAATATTATTTTGTGTCCATCAATGACAATAGCTCCAAACTTATTTGTAAGAGACATGAATTGGTATACTATCTCTAAGAACTTAGCACTTATTTGGAGGTACAACTGAAAAGATTCCCATATTGTGCTTACAAATAGAGCTAGAATTACTATTTAAAAAAAAAAAAATTGATTACAAAAATTAAACTATCAATATCAATAGTGTTTCCTACTTTAGAAGACTAGTATGCCACTAACTTTATCGAATTTAGTAATTCTACCACATTTAGATCTTTTTTTTAAAAAGTCACCAAAGATAGAGCTCAACTAAGATAATTTGAGAGGAGGTTAAAATCTGGTAGAAATGAACTTTACTAGATTACTAGCTTTCTTAGTGACGTATCATTACCATGAAGAAAGATTCAATGATCTCATCATCAAATTGAGGAATATCCTCTACCCAAATCTCACTTATTAAGTGATAAAAAATGTTGATACAAGATGCAAACATGGTTACATCCACTTGAACTCATAATCATCACACAAAAATGTCATTATTTGTAAAATAAATTAAATCAAAAAAACTACTTCATCATGAATTAACCATTCACATTAATGCTGTTGTAATATGTAGCAAGTGAGATAATCACCCATGAACAAAATGCCTAAAACTAAAGTAGCTAAACAAAGTGTTGAGTTGTTATTTTACATGATGCTTAACGATAGGAATCCTTTTGAACTCCTCTCTTGAAAAGCTAATCCAAGGATCAACCCCAAGGTTCTAGGTGATCTTACAACCTACTGGAATCCACTCAGTTTAAGATAAATGTGAATGTTCATGAGGAGGCCTTTGCTAGTTCTAAAATGATTCGGATAAGATATAGAATCTGCTTACGCAAGAAAGAAATATATTTTCTGTATTTTTTGTTTTTGACAAATGCAATATTGCAATGCAACTATATGAATTCCTAATTTAACCAAGGGGTTAGCAAAGAAGATAACAAAGATAAGGTAACAAGAAGTTTAAGCAAATGACATGAAAATTAAAATCCTAATGGACATAAGCCATAGAAACAACATGTCTATGAGTTAAGCTTTAAAAAATATTGATGGGTAACCAATGAAAATAGGAGCAACACTTCCTCAATTCCACTGATGCAATCATTAATGGGAATTCAATAACTGTAAGATGTTTTACTTTTCATCAAATTGCAAGGCCATGAAAAGTGTGCTCATGCAAGAAGAAAAGCTATGCAGGAACAATATGACGATCTCTTCTTGAACTAAGTACATTAGCGGAATTTGTAAACTTGTAGAAAACACCAAAATTAGAAGATCACTCAACCAAAAATAATGCAATAAACTTTCAGCTCAATTACATTCCATGAACATACATCCACAAAATATAACACACTTAGGCAAGAATTACTACACTCCAAATGGGAGCACCAAAAGCATATATTATTGAAAAATAATGACAACCTTGATTACATATTACATTCTCGTATCTATAAGAAATCTTCTCCTCAATTTGTGTTGAGAGTTAGAGACATCTTTATGCAATCATATGCTTCTAAACTAATAAAACAAATCTATTTATATACAAACTATCTATCTAACTTGTGCTAAGTAGGACTCCATCCATTTTATATCATTAATTGGATGCATGAGCCTTTACATGTCATAAAACAATGAAAGCATGAGAAAATAAGAAAGAGAAAGCCTTCAGTTGATGTAGGATTGACTAGAAGTGGTAAAAATAGAAGCTCCATCTTCACTAGGCATTTGTAGGAGTTAAACCGCTGTCAGAATGTGTTTCCAATGCATGGAAAGCTTTGATTTTAGAACTGGTAGTTAAATATTAGTGCACCTTTGAGTTCTTCAAAATCTTCTAGAACACTACTAAAAAAGTGCACCTGGTGCACTTGGCACACCAGCACACCTCAGAAGTAGGCTTCAAAAAATGTAAAATTTAACTAAGTGTCAAAATTAAAATTCTGGCATCTCGGTTTTGTTCCCCTTTATACCAGAGCTATGTTTGGATATTTTCCCTTGAATTTCTTGATTATCTTAGTGACTTGAGTTGCATCTAGTAAAAATATAAGGTGTTATATTTATCTTTCACTTTTTGCCTATAGTTGTCGACTTCTAACGAGTTTCCGCAAAATCTATGAGTTTTACATCAAGTTCTAATAAAGCTTCTTCCATTCTAAATGCCTACCTGATATCTTCATCATTAGAAGCTTCTTCAAAACTCTTTCAAAATTTCTCAATTACTACCTCTACTAGTACTATCTTCTCTCATGTATCATCATCAAAAATTTCTAGACATGCATCATTATAATGTTTCTTAGCTTCAAAATTTTTCTCTTGGGCTTGGTCCTTGAGCCTATGAATCTTCACATTTAATGTATCTGTTACTTTATTGTCATCCCTAATCTTCTCTATCCAATCATCTATTTTTTCTAATTCCTTAGCTACATATATATATCCATCAGCATCTGATACCTTTGGCCTTTAATTTCTTGTAATGCCTACAAGTCTTTTCCCTAGGTATGAAATTCATCCATTAGACCAAAATCTTGATTCAAAATGGCTACTAGCCTATCCATTATCTTTCATGACATCTAATAGCTTTAGATTTCCTTGTATAATCAGTACACCTTTCTCCTCAAAACTTTTTCTCCACTGTTGACAAGCTCTCAAAAATGGACCCAATTGGGCTGTACCCCTGTCTCTTCTCTCAATTGCTATATTCAAAGTCTTCTTTAGATGCTCAAGGTCTAAGGGACCAACAAATTTTCTTAGATACCCCTTTAGAATTTCATTTTTCCTTCGAATTATTATCAATTTTTCCCCATCCTACTCCAAGCTCTTGAATACCTCCTTCATTCCTTTTGTAACCATTAGTTTTGTGATATCAAAGGCAGGCTTCCCAAGCATGACTTCCCTAATCTGATAATCTTGTAGAGTCAATTCTTCAACATTAAAATGTGGAGGAGGGATAGCCACATGAGAAAACAAGTCCTGGTTTTGATCACTCATGATGAAGGCTAATGCTTATGCAACTTTTGGAGGTGATTTAGGCTTCCTTAGAACTTAAATTAATTCCATTCTATCTTCCTCCTCTGTGGTGAATTTCTACTTTTTATTTCTTATTACTTCTTTTCTCAGCCACCTTGGGATATGTTCTAATGGAGATTTTCTTTTTGAGGATGAAGGAGTCTGTTCTGTAATTCTCTTTCCCTTGTCTCCCCTTTCTGGAGCCCTCTCCTTTTGCAAGAGATCTACATTTGAAGTCTCTATATATATGGAGCCCACAATTCTCACCTCTATGTCTTGGGAAATTTGTTAAGGTTGTTGACTTATCTACCTTTGTTTTGACACTTCCTTAGTGGACACTTGTTCTAGCTCTTCCTCTTGTCCCATTTGGACTTGCTCTTCTTCATTGTTTGGAGGAAGGGGAGTAGCTAACCCCTTATTAGCACAAAATGTGACTTGCCCTTGGGATGATGGTGGTACGTTAGGTCCTTGTGATTCAGGTGGCATCTTACTTCACTCGTCCTATTGAGGTTGATTGGTTGGAGTATCCCTAATTTTGTCTCCAACCAACTCAGTACCCATGGGCATAAAGTTAAAATATAACATCTGAAAGACATTAGTGCCCTCCACATTCTACTCATCTATCCACTATTGCATCCCATATTCTGATGGTGTAGTCTGAATGGGTTGCTCAAGGATAGATGGTGGTGTGATAGTGGAGGTTCTTCTCCATTCCTCTTCTATGGCTCTGGCAAGCTGAGTCCTCTAGTTCAAAGGTAGATTATCCTCTTCGTCCTCATTATGCTCTTCTTCAGCTTCTTCTAGAATAGGTTCAGAGACTGATGGGAAAGGAATCACTTTCTTGATCACCTTTTTCCTCCTCTTTACCAATGCCTTAATCTTTCTTCTTTTAGGCATGGAGGGGGAGGCTTTCTCTACTTGTTGAGGTGGGGAAACCTCTTGTACTTAAGTTTCTACTTCCCCTTGGCCTTGTTCAACTGGTGGCACTTGGGAATCACCTTGAGCTTGTGTGACTTCTACATTTTTTGACCCTTGAAAATTTTCTTCTCTAGTTTGTATAGGTGCCTGAATTTCTCCCTCTTTTGGTTTAGCTTGTTGAGGAGAATTCCTCTTCCTTTTAACTTTACCTTTACCCTTTTGAGCCTAATAATACCCAACTAGTCTACCAAGTTGGTGCATTATTTCTGGTCTTACTGATGATTGGGCTGTAAATGTAGGCACTATGACCTTTTCTCCTCTACCTTTAGCTAGATGGGCTTGAGCATGGAAGATCACTATCTCAAGAATTGGATCAAGCTTGAAAGCCCTTTTGATCCAATAATTTGTCAATTTGATGATGTGCCTTTCCCTGTGGTTAATGCCCGAGTTTTCTTCTTTCTCAATCTTGACATTCATGATAGGCTAGTCACCAATCTTATCCTTGTTGAACACTAGATCAAGCAACTACTCCATGTCTTGTTGCACAATCTGCAATGGAATCTTTATCTTCACAACCTTCTCTTCCAAATACAAAGTCATCCTACAATAATCCCTTACGTGGACATTGTAGTCATTTATTGCATTCATCTAGTGATCTTCAAGGGCATCTTCGTGTTGAAATGTTTTACTAGCTAAATGTTGTACTCTCCCAATGTTATCAAAATATGCCCAAGGATAATTATACTCATCCAAGGGATACTAATCCCATTCATACTCAAAAGAAGGAATATCTTACCTTCGATCCATCAAGAAAGGTCCTATAGTCATAGGCCACATCCAACATGTTTTGTGTTGCTTTCTAACTTTTTCATATGCAAACAAGAGTTGTTGGGAGATCTCCAAGAGAATAAGTTTGTCACTAGGATACCTAGGGAGCTTCTTGGGGTTGATAAGTTGTACTTGCTACCCTTAAATATGTAAATGTTCAAAACTTGGTCTGTAAGCACACTGGTCTACAAACACCAAATGAATGACATGACATTAGTTAGTTCATGGGCATCTTCTGATATAGATGTACATAGCATTAACACACCTAACTACATAGATAATGTTGTGCCCTCAACCAATCTATATCAATAGGGACTTCCCAGAGAACTAATTATGAATGGTAGATGGTTGGGGCCTATCTATATCCATGGCCTTGGCCTCCCCATCTACACCAACAAGGGTTAGGGCCATAAATTCATTGCTCTCAATCTCTCGGGCATCCCTATGAATTGCCCTTTATACCTATCTATTGTTGATCAAGTAACAATTGTATGTATATAGAGGGGGTTAGCTAAAAGTCCCTATCTATATTTGGATCCTTGTTGAGTGAGTGCTGTGCCTATATATTATCTCATTATTATTTGGATATGGGCATCTCAACCTAAGGCCCCTATGGGACTCTGAACCTAAGGGGCCCCATAGAATTTTAGGGGGTGAACCATAAAATTTTAGGGGGCTCTTCCCTCTTATATCTTTGTCATCATCGCTTCATCAAAGCCCCATAAAATTATAGGGTGATCTCTTTTCCCCCATAGAATCGCCCTTTTTTATAGTTTCCTCCTCTAATATTCTCTTCACATAATCCCCTTCTATGAACCGAATTATTGCGAATATGAAAGCATCATTTACAATCCTATATTCTTTGCTTTTCTCTAGAAGCCTCTTCTTTACTAGCTAAGGATATACAATGTAAGGCCATGCATTTGCATCCTATATGACACCCCTCTTATAGAGCCCTAGATAATCCATCACCCTCATGGCTAAAAAGTACACCAAGTATGATGTCATGTAAAATTTCCTATTGTTCTTCACCACCACTAGTTGCTCACCCAAATTCTCATTGAGAGTAGAAGCCCAATCAACTGGCATCTCTACTTTCTTTATTGTCTCAATAAAATGCACCATAAAAATATTCAGGTGTTTGGCCGCTGGCAAACACATAACTCTACTCAAGAGTATGATTGAATATCCAATATCTTCCTTCATGTATCCTCTTGTCATGTCTACTTTACCTATTTTCTTTCATAGAGGAGTGTTCTCTATAAGGTATAAGATTGGATGATGTAAAAAGTCTCATCAATATGTTCCCTATACCATCTCTCTACTTGCTCATAGGTTAATCTAATGAATTGATCTGTGCTTGGGAGTTGAAACACTTTTTCAATGTTCTTGGGTTGGAGATCGAGGATGATCTCTCCCGTAATACTCTTGACTACCCTTTCTTCAGGAACATAATTCTTTGTGAGTGTCATTATTAATTTTGAGGACTATACTAACACTAGGTGTGATGCTGCACTGACAAGCCCTAATCGAATCAATGTAAAAACCATCTAAGATCTTTCTGTTAGTTTGTTATAGAGTGTAAGGAATGTCCCCAAATTTGTATGACCTAACTTTGTGTCCCAAAATTTTGAGTACTCATCCTGAAATCTTGATTTAGAAGGAGCACCTTAGAACTTAAATACCACCAACTTTGGAACTATTTTCTCAACAAGGGAGGATGATGAAGATGCCATTGAATCTACATAAAAAGACATTCATTAGTCAAGAGTTAAAGAAAAATCAATTAATCTATCCCTAATATTGACTCAAACCAAAACCTAAAAACTGGACTGCTTCGACAAGACCTAAAAAACTTGATTTACCCTTAGAATGCAAATAGAATTGGTGCACCTAGCACACCTAATAGGTGCACCTAGTGTACTCTTTTTATTTATAACTTACAGTAAATGGAGTGTCCACCAGCATACCTAATAAGGTGTGTTGATGCACACTTCATTTTAACTTGGGCGCTATTATTTCAAAGTGTACACAACAATGCACCTAATGATGTGCATTGTTGCACACCTTAGTTATGTTTTTAGTACTTTTGTTAAGTTTCTTAATTTTTTAATGAAGCCAAAAAGTGTGCATTAGTGCACCTCATGAGGTGTACTAATGTGCACCTTTTTTGATTTTTATTAGTGCTTGTGGTTTGTGTAGGTAGGATGGGTGATGCACACCTTATGAAGTGCAGAGCTGTGCCAAGGGAATTGTGGAGATGGAGAATGAAGGAGGATGGTAGAAAGAAGTTGGTGGGGGGGGGAGGGGTGTTATAGGCCTCACATTCTTTTGTGCTACATAGGTGTGCATTTTCACATCACAAATGTCTTTCTCTCTCTTTTGGGTTTTGGCACACTAGCACACCTGATGAGGTGCACTAGTGCGCTTTTCTTTTTTTGCAAAAAGGACCTTCTCCATCAAAAACTCTAATTTTTGACAACTAAGTTTTTCATTCAGGACTCTTACTTTGACCAAGAAACCCTAAAAAAGACTCAGACCCTTGACCAGGGATCTGAAAAGCCAAAAAATAAAGTAGGGGGTCCCCATTTCTAGTCAAAATGGGGCATGCATTGTGAAACCACAACACAAAGCATCTATGAACAAAAATAATCTGCATGCATCTATATCTTCAATATGTTAAAAGAAAGCTTAAAAAGAGAAACAATCACAATCCTAATTCATGGATAATAGTTTATGAAGTAAAATTCTCTTAAAAAGTACAAGGTGGGAACATCAACATTTCACATGCTCTTAGAAAGAACTAGTTGGTGCTCTAAGCAAGAACATCAACATTTGAACATTTCACAATAAAAAAATAGACTACATATTTTCTAGTTGGTGCTCTAAGAAAGAATAGGCTTTCCTTAGCATATGGGCTTAACAAATCCAAAAGAAAAAAATGCTAAGCTATTGAGTACCTCTCTATCTTTGAGATTTTGAGACATTAGAAATGAATTTTTTTTTGTAAATAGTTTATAGAGTAGTGGATTCAGAATGCCCTTCTATGATTTTCACAACAAAATCTTCCTTGTGAATTTTAATCTTGCAACTCAAGAAGTGTGCATCGAACCATAAGGATTTAGCAACAAAAATCCAAGTGCTCACTTCTAATTGGGAGTGCATGAGCACAAAAGTCCCAAACCACCAAACATTCTCGGAGTTCTAGCTATAAAATCTTCCTTCAAAAAAATCCCTTCATATGTAGGCTTTCTTAGAAACAACTATAAAAGATGAAAAGTGATTTAATTTTATTTTAAATAAATTTATTAATATTTTAGGAAACTATACTTAATTCAAGACTTAAAGATTGAGTTAGAAAAACTCCCAAACATCTCCTTCGAAGAGACTCTTGGAGATATTTACGATAGTAACCAAGGTCTTCTAAATGACTTAAACATATGCATAGCCTAAAAATACCAAGTTTCTCCCTTGTTAAATGGATGGACTTTGGACCTAGCTAAGGTCTCACTTATGTTCATTAACTTTAATTTTATCAGAAATCTTGCTAGGAACTATGATGAAAAAACCATAATCGTCCAAGTTGTTAGTGCCAATATAGACACCCGTTTCAAAAATTTCAAAATGTGAGTCTTCCCAATCTCAATACTTGCTTGAGCTTTATATTTTAGTTCATCTTAGGTCTTGAAACTCTTTGAATTAAGTTTGAAGTGGTTCAATTGGTTCAAGCAAGTTCAAATGGTTTATATTGATTCATCTTGGCTCAAAGGTTTATTAAGTTCAACATTGCAAGGGTTTTAGTGATTTCACTTCAAATTATAGGTTCAAGAGTTCAATATGTAGCTCTATAACTTAGAGATTTGAATTTCAATAAATTGGCCATCATCATCAAAGTCAAATATGCTTCATATGTAGGTTCAATGTGAAATTTTGTAGTGCAAAATGGTTCAAGACAACTTATATTACATTTGGTTTATTTCAAATGAGTTCAAAATATGGGAATGTGATAACTCATAGCACTTTTCCAAGTCAGTTAGTCCAAAGTAAATAGAAAGATGCTTTGATAAAGTGAATAAATATTATGGTATCTTTTGATTATTCATAATGGTAATATTATTATCATGTGTCATGAGGGAACAAAAAAGAGGAAGTGTTTTGGTATCATGTGATAGGCCAACACTAGGACAAATAATAATAAAGAATTGATGATTTATAATAAAGTTCAGCTGGTCTATACGTGTCAATCCGAGAGCATAAGCTTGTGAAAGGTGTCCGAGCAATATGCTATCAACGGGTGCAGCTTGTGAATGAGAAATTATGAATGCATCTACGACACACAAAATTGAATCTATGAAAAGCCAAGCAAATCCCAGCGACAGGAACTGTCACTTCCTGGCGATAGGAACATCATAAACATAAATAACTCAATAAAACTAATCTGTAATAAAAATGATTACAAATCTTAATAAATTATCAAATCATAATCTATTTCATATGAAATATTATTATATAATCAAATACTGATATTAAACACATAAACTAATTTACTACAATTATATCTATACTATGTACTGCTAAGCTAATTAACATATAAATGAAAACTAATTTAAATATACTCCAAACAGAAATAAAAATGAGATCACCAGATAACATTGGAGTGGGCCCTTCCTCCTTAGCCGCCTGGTGATGAAGCCAAGTAGTAGTCTTAAGTCTTTGTAATCATGAAAATATAAATTTTATATTTCCAAATGAGAATGATCTATTACAATACTATGCAATCTATAAAACTTGTACACTGTTGTGTGTTTTCAGAACTATATGTGTGTGTCCATCCTCACTATTGTTGCTGCTTATATAGATGCAACTTTACAAATTTAATAACTAATTTGTTATGCACTCTATAAAAAGAGTGGCTATTACATAACAAAGTTATAACAAAAATATATGGCTTGCAAAGAATAGCCAATTTGTTGTCATCATTCAAACAAAATACTATTTCCTTCATTCACATTTGCTGAACCATAGTTTTGTAATAGTTTGCAAAAGTCTGATTATTGGGCTTTCCATGTGAGGCATTGATATCCCTCTTAACAATAGCATCTCATCTCCTTAGCAGCAATAATAATGTAGTTATTTGTTGCATGGGTTTTTTTAACAACCACGTAATTCTTGGGTATAAATATTAGCTATAATATATGATATCTCAACCACATTCATTGTCTGCATATAAAACCATCTATCTTAAAAATAGAATGATCCATAATCCCTTCAATTTAGTCTTCAATAATCTCTCCATGTATGAATTCAGCTAAGCTGGAGGAGTTCTATTATGAGCTAGTGACAGCAGCAAAAACAAACTTTGAAATTTGAAATCAAAACCCGCAATAGAATAATCACATTTTGAAATAGGCCTCTAACTTTTCCATCATCCACTTTTTGAAGATTTTTCTAGGAGGGATTGTAATTGGGCACATTCTGGACAATACCCATATCTTGGATTTTTGAGATTCATCTGTATCTCTTCGCAAAAGGAGATGCAAAACTGGCTGTCCTTATTTTTAGTCGGTAATTATTCTTGTTAGGCTCTTTCTCAACATAATACTCTTGAAAGGAATAATGCTTTAAATTGTTGAAGAAATAATGAATGCCAATAAGATATAGCAAGAAATACATTTCAAAGTGGATGGAACTTTGTATTTCTGAAATAGCTATAGGAAGATCTATAGGCGACAGGAAGATTTGTGTTACAAATCAGCATGCTGCAATATTAAAGATTAGTAAAACATAATCAACAATGAATTTTCCATGTTTTAATCCCAAAACAATATTAAATGCTACTTAATTCTATTAAACTATATGCAACATAAAATGGTAAAATGGGTGGTAATGGAATGGAAATGGAATATGGAAATGAGTAGGTAAATGCATAAAATGGATTAAAATATGGTATTAAATGGGTCATAAATGGATCTCATCATTCCCCTCAACTTAGCTTATTGCATGTCCTCATGCAATGATTATGATCGTGAGGTCTTTAATTTTAACTGAAAGCACTTTAGGTTTATGGATTTTGGCTTTGTCTCCACCTCAAACCATGATAACTCATATATAAACACAAATCCCTTTATTTTCTTCACATGAAAAGCTTTGTTATTTTTTTTTTCAATAGGGATATCACTTTCAACTTTTCATAAGTTGTTTCTCTTTTCTCTTTTCACTTTTTCATTCTCATTCTTTTCAATTTTTTTTTCTTTTAGAGTAGCATGGTTCAAAAGGGTGCATGTAGGAGAAATTTATCATAATTTTCACAAGAGAGGTTTAAATGGGTGAAGTGGGAGAGATAAGAGACAAAAAAAAGGCTAATGGATAGTATCATGGGTTTAGTAAGGGTGACAGATGGAAGATGATAGGGTGACATTCTTCCCCCCAACTTAAAAGTTGACTGTCCACGGGAAACAAGGAGAGGATAAAGAGGAGTGTTGCATAATGATCAATATAATAAGCAATACAAATAACGTTAAGAGATACAATAAGGAAAAACAAAATTGATTAATTTACCAAGATGCATGTGTAGAGAGACCAATGTTGGAACACAGAGCAACTCAACAACTTGTGCCACCAAGAGCGATGAATCATCAATAAGGAATAAAGAGAGGCTTCCAAAAATGCATTGCAACACCACAAAAGACCACCATCTGAGTGAAAGCATTGAAGAGAAGACCACTGGAAGGAACCATAAAAACTAGGAGAGTGACTGCAATTGGAGGGGCCGCCAGTATCAACTGAACTAGTATAGATTATATAGGAAGTAGCACATTCCACTGAAAACACCTCAACTGAACAGGCAACTCAGATTATGGGTGATCAAAGATTTGATGACCACATTGGAGAGGAGTAGAGCTACAGGAATGAGTGACAAGAGGTTCCAAAAAGGAAAGATCCACTC
The DNA here is from genome assembly GCA_028749045.1 of Cupressus sempervirens. Lineage (NCBI taxonomy): Eukaryota > Viridiplantae > Streptophyta > Pinopsida > Cupressales > Cupressaceae > Cupressus > Cupressus sempervirens. The sequence goes on along the minus strand of CM053788.1, from coordinate 548,137,957 downwards.
AAACCAATAAGTGTTCCTGAAAAGAATGATTAGCAAAAAAAAACTAGGAACACCAATTATTGCATTTTTTCATTTCTTTTTTTCTCTCTCTCTTTTTTTTTTTTTTGAATAAATTTTGATAACGACAAGTGACCACTGGCAAGCTAGTTTTCAATCACTCACTGCTTAATGGCATTGTAAGAATAATTTTCACCACTAAGAATTTATTTTACAGTTAACATTCGCCAGAAACTGGTTTTCAGATATTAACTGGGCAACAACGCCTGAAGGTTTTCATTGTTGGATCTTTTATTTTTTTTTTTTTTCTTTTTATTTTTTGCTTTTTTTTTTTTTTTTCAATTTTTCAATGACTGCATAGAATGACCAAAGAAATGAAATCGTGACATGGATGATGAAAAATGATACCATCCAAAGCTTAATTTTTGTCCATGACCTCACAAAAGGCACTGTTGAAGCTTGATTGCATAATGAACTTGAAATGATCACCAAGAATAACCTCATCAGAATTGGAACCACAAACCACTGCACTTGAAACATTTTTGATCTATGTGTCTCTTCACCACTGAATCTGAAAATTGACTAGAGAGCTTCAAAATATACTAGGAGACTTGGGTAAGAGTATTACTCACAAGGATGATGATTCTCATATTTCTCTAAGCTGACAGAATAAGATGAAATCTCCTAAAGATATGACACCCTATTCTTGTGAAGCTTGGGAAATATCCATTGTAGGAAAACAAGTAGCACACCTTCATTACCAAATACATGAGTATGGAGTGAAAACCAATAGTAGTCACCAATGTGTCCATAGAACTCCAGAGAGACAAAACTCAAGGAAGGAGTGTAGTAGCTGGCACTGTATTCAAAGTATTTTCAGAAGCGTTCTTGAATATTCATGAATCTCATAGACCATGTTGCATATTTTCCTCTATGTGATAAATCACCAAAGACAAAAAATCTCATCTCAAGGTGTTGAACACCCTTTGCCAAAATCTGCATGTGATCTTGAATAGTGAAGCATCAGTGAAATGGATATGCACCATATAGTGAGCAAGCCCACACAATGCAATGCTTGTGTAGAGAAGCATCATCAACTGGTATTGGTTCTAAGATTATTTCACCACAACAAGAGGCCTGTAACCATATTCTCAAAACCAAGCATATTAAGCATAGTAAATAAATATCATCCATTCAATAACTCTATCATTAAGTAGGTTACTTTTTTACAAATGATAGATAGAGTTATTACTATGAATAGATAATTGATAGAATGGATAAATACAAATAAACTCTTGTGTTCATATAATAGCAATGCAAATTAACACTACAACACATACCTTGAATTGTGGAGACGTCACATGTGAAGATTTGCTGAAAAGACCAGTGAGATAATCAATGAATATTGATTGGAAATCATCCAAGAACCACAAGATTGGTGGAATTCCCCCCAACTTAACTTCATGCTACAAGGTCATGAAATCATTAGGATAACCAAAGAAATTAGGTAACCCAAAGAGAGTAACACATCTTACAATTTTGTGAGCCTTTTTGAATCATAGATAAATCACATATTCAATAATTCAATGGATATACTCCCAAATTAGCTATAGGATATAAAAGCATAGGGAATTTGAATTATCCAAGGAATCAAGAAATCAACACGTATAATCAATGAATGATCATCTGAAGATAAGAACAAGAAATGAAAAATATATGGATAGTAATACGTTGGTCCTTGCTAAATAAATGAATCATCCATAGCATATTTGGTCATCTTGGGACAATAGAAAGATTTAACAATGACAAATAATACTCATCCACTTATAATAGTTGTTGTTTGGTCATTAATGCATAGAATCCCATATCGTCGTGCTTAATCAATTATTGGTCCTAAATCAACAAGTGTGTGAGGGATGCATATTTTAACCATAGGCCTCCAAATATCAATATGCATAAGTACAAAAATAAAATATAGCACTTAGAGGATCTGGTACCGTGTTTGTGAAATATGGAATGTATATGGCTTAATACTACTTAGTGAATGATTAACATAAACATGCATACTCATGAGTCCATTAATTAAAACTAATGCAATTTGATGCATGGGCTCATTTGTGGTATGTTGAATTCACTAAGTAGAAAAGAAGAACAAAGTTGATTATATTTCAATAAATAATATTGTTCTTCTAGTTTAAGTAAACCAAAATCACATCCCGTATATGCATCAATATATTCCTATGTTGATTTATTGGTTTCAAGCACATCATTAGATTGTGGAGGGATCCTTGAAAGCTCAATATTATATGTATCATTAGCCACCTTATTATGAGGTGGTATATGAGACAATATAGTTGTCTTTGGTGGATATGGTGGAGTGGGTAGAATATGATGTGAATGAAATAACGAATGTGGTAAGAAATGTGAAGGAGATAAAGTTGATGGTAATAAGTATGACGAGTGGAATAAAGATGGTAAGGATGGATATGGTGGTTGTTTTGAGTATGCATGATTACATTCGTTGTGCATGCAAGGTGGAGAAGTAGGTTTTGAAGAAATATGTTGGCTTTGTAATGAATTAGAGTAATAAGATATGTCACCAACATAATGCATACCTTGATCTTCTTGGGTTGGTACTTGACATGGAGTACTAAGTATAAGGAAGAATTGTTCACTTTCATCCTTATCATGGTAAGGATAACAAAAAGCTTGTACCTCATTCACCATTTGCTTTTGATTGTTAAGGCATATGCACTGGTCTTCTTTCCTGTAGCAAAGAGAACAATAGGTGGTTAAATTTTCATCATCAAAATCACATTGCTCTAAGAATTCATCAATGATTTGTTCATGTTCAAACATAGGGATAGAATTCTCACATACCTCTGATAAGGGAAGATCAAGATAAGAAAAGATACATTCATTAGGTAGAGAGGGTATTAACATATTACCTTTGATTGGCACATTTTCCCCACCAAGTTCTTCTTTTGTTTTTAAATTTGAAGGCGAGGGTCTGGGGGCGGCAGCCACCAATGGGGTCAAGGGGCAACGCCCTTTGTGGGGTCCTGGGGCAGCACCCAAGGTGCGCTCCCTGTCACAGTACAGGGTGGGGTCGAGGGGCAGCACCCCCAATGCCAAGCACATTTTGCCTCTTGGGTTTCCTTCAAATTTTGCATTTTTGAAGCAATTTTCAACCAAAATTGATGGACTTGAAAAACCTTTAAAATGCATCATTTTAAACATTTTTCTTCAAAATAGCTTATAATAACTCACAACAACTAATGATGATGTAAAATGGAATCTAATTTCTAAGACAACTAGTGAATCAAATGTCTAATGTCTACTTGCAAACTCTAAAACAAACTTCTAAAGAAATGCATCTATATGATTTACGCAATGCAAATTAAGATTAATTATTCAAGCAAGGCTAGCAATTGCAAAAGTGTTCATCCTAACACATTGTTCCTAACTCAAATCAGTAAACTAACATGACTTTGACACCTTTCCCTCGCAACGACACCAAAATGATAGGCCAACACTGGGACAAATAATAAAAAAGAATTGATGATTTATAATAAAGTTCGGCTGGTCTATACGTGTCAATCCGAGAGCGTAAGCTTGTGAAAGGTGTTCGAGAAATATGCTATCAAGGGGTGCAGCTTGTGATATGAGCAATTATGAATGCATCTACAACATGCAAAATTAAATCTATGAAAAGCCAAGTAAATCCTAGTGACAGGAACTGTGACTTCCTAGTGACAGGAACATCAGAAACATAAATAACTCAATAAAACTAATCTGTAATAAAAATGATTACAAATCTTAATAAATTATCAAATCATAATCTATTTCATATGAAATATTATTATATAATCAAATACTGGTATTAAACACATAAACTAATTTACTACAATTATATCTATACTATGTACTGCTAAGCTAATTAACATATAAATGAGAACTAATTTAAATATACTCCAAACAAAAATAAAAATGAGATCACTAGATAACTTTGGAGTGGGCCCTTCCTCCTTAGCCGCTTGGTGATGAAGCCAAGTAGTAGTCTTAAGTCTTTGTAATCATGAAAATATAAATTTTATATTTCCAAATGAGAATGATCTATTACAATGCTGTGCAATCTATAAAACCTATACACTGTTGTGTGTTTTCAGAACTGTACGTGTGTGTCCATCCTCACTATTGTTGCTACTTATATAGATGCAGCTTTACAAATTTAATAACTAATTTGTTATGTACTCTATAAAAAGAGTGGCTATTACATAAAAAAGTTATAACAAAAATATATGGCTTGTAAAGAATAGCCAATCTGTTGTCATCATTCAAACAAAATACTATTTCCTTCATTCACATTTGCTGAACCATAGTTTTGTAATAGTTTGCAAAAGTCTGATTATTGGGCTTTCCACGTGAGGCATTGATATCCCTCTTAACAATAGCATCTCATCTCCTTAGTAGCAATAATAATGTAGTTATTTGTTGCATGGGTTTTTTTTAATAGCCACGTAATTCTCGAGAATAAATCTTAGATGTAATATATGATATCTCAACTACATTCATTGTCTTCATATACAACCATCTATCTTAAAAATAGAATGATCCATAATCCCTTCAATTTAGTCTTCAATAATCTCTCCACGTATGAATTCAGCTAAGCTGGAGGAGTTGTATTATGAGCTGGTGATAGCAGCAAAAAAAAACTTTGAAATTTGAAATTAAAACCTGTAATAGAATAATCACATTTTGAAATAGGCCTCTAACTTTTCCATCATCCACTTTTTGAAGATTTTTCCTTGTGGGATTGTAATTGGGCACGTTCTAGACAATACCCATAACTTGGATTTTTGAGATTCATTCGTATCTATTTGCAAAAGGAGATGCAAAATTGGCTGTCCTTATTTTTAGTCGGTAATTATTCTTGTTAGGCTCTTTCTCAACATAATAATCTTGAAAGGAATAATGCTTTAAATTTTTGAAGAAATAATGAATGCCAATAAGATATAGCAAGAAATACATTTCAAAGTGGATGGAACTTTGTATTTCTGAAATAGCTACAGGAAGATCTATATGCGACAGGAAGATCTGTGTTACAAATCAGCATGTTGCAATATTAAAGATTAGTAAAACATAATCAACAATGAATTTTCCATGTTTTAATCCCAAAACAATATTAAATACTACTTAATTATATTAAACTATATGCAACGTAAAATGGTAAAATGGGTGGTAATGGAATGGAAATGGAATATGGAAATGAGTAGGTAAATGCATAAAATAGATTAAAATATGGTATTAAATGGGTCGTAAATGGCTCTCATCATTCCCCCCAACTTAGCTTATTGCATGTCCCTGTGCAATGATTATGATTGTGAGGTCTTTAATTTTAACTGAAAGCACTTTAGGTTTATGGATTTTGGCTTTGTCTCCACCTCAAACCATGATAACTCATATATAAACACAAATCCCTTTATTTTTTTCACATAACAAGCTTTGTTATTATTTTTTTTCAATAGGGATATCACTTTCAACTTTTCATAAGTTGTTTCTCTTTTCTCTTTTCACTTTTTCATTCCCATTCTTTTCAATTTTTTTTTCTTTTATAGTAGCATGGTTTTTTTCTTCTATAGTAGCATGGTTCAAAAGGGTGCATGTAGGAGAAATTTATCATAATTTTCACAAGAGAGGTTTAAATGGGTGAAGTGGGAGAGATAAGAGACAAAACAAAGGCTAATGGATAGTCTGATGGGTTTAGTAAGGGTGACAGATGGAAGATAATAGGGTGACATTCTTCCCCCCAACTTAAAAGTTGACTGTCCACGGGAAACAAGGAGAGGATAAAGAGGAGTGTTGCATAATGATCAATATAATAAGTAATACAAATAAAGTTAAGAGATAAAATAAGGAAAAACAAAATTTATTAATTTACCAAGATGCATGTGTAGAGAGACCAATGATCAATGTAATGTGCCACTTGTCCAAGTCTCATTTAATATGTTAATTTATGCTTATAAAACATTTACATCAATGTTTTATAAGGTTATCAAAATATAAATGAGAGAACATAAGAAAAGAAAAGGGGTAGTCATATAAGAGTCATGTGATTCCAAGAATCAATTATGTAAACTGATAAGACACAACAACTTGCTAATTATGAAGATATTTTCAAACCACCAGGGGGTTTCCATTTTTCTGAGGATGGGTTGGGTGCTATAGGAAGATGATGGTTATTTCTTTAGCTAGTGAAGAAGGATTGGAAGCGTTTATCAAGCAATCTTTTATACAAAAAATATCAATCTTTGAATTGATTTTTAAGCATGAGTAAAATGACAAGGATATTCTCAAACTTTGTGTTGTTAATGATTTTTTTATCATGATTATGGATGGACATTGAGCTTCTATAATTATTTATTAATATATTTTTTTGTATAAAGGATTCTACATAATTTTATTAGAAGACTTTGTGCTTGGGACTAAACCATGTTGGAACAATGAATCTTTGTTTCTTTTTAGCCTCTATGCTATCCATAAGTGCAAGTGATTAAACTTTGATTAATGGTCTTCATTTATATCCACTCATTAAAGTTTTTGAATTCATTTGTCATAGCTATTGCTGAATGTTAATTTCCTTTATTGATTTTTAGTTAAAAGCATATCAACATTATATAATTCATTGCAAATCTTGCATAGGGAGTTGTACCCAAAGAATTTAGAGGAAAGCTATCAATCTAATGATAACTTCTCCAACTGTTAGTAGCATTTGTACTTCTAATTGAGTATCATGATTCATTTGTGTATTGATCTTTCTGAATCACAAATATGTTCACTAATGGTTTTTTGGTGACTCTACTAGAGAAGTGGAAGTGAAGGCCAGTGCTACATTTATCTCTTCAACTATTTTTGAAATATCTCCATGTGCAGAAGATTTGTGACTCTATAAAATGACCATGGTGAAGGTCACAAGAAAGACAAGACCAAACCCCTCATTCATGGAAATTTATCAATCGTCGAATGAAAAGGTGTTGCATGAGTTCATGGATCACTATAAAGAAAGAATATCTCATACTATGAGAAAAAATCTAAGCATTGAAGATGACTATAATTCTATCTTGTTATGAAGAAGCCTCTGTGAAAGATTCGATAAGTTGAAAGATCTGCAAGGGTTTGAGAAGAAAGTACTTCAATTGAAGAAAGATTTGGAGGAGTATGATGATGCAGCTCCAATTATATCTCCATGTTTCATTACATACAATTATCTAGTCTTCAGTGAGAAGGAAATCCAAACATTCACAACCCAACCACAAGAAAATCAGATGTGGGTAAACAAGAATACTCAGGCTGAAAGTAAATATCTTAGCAACAATGAAAACAAAGAGAAAGAAGGCAATCTTATAATTAACTTCCAGCCTATGGATAACTCATTGGAAATGTTAAATAATGATTTTCTTATTGAAGAAGAAGAAATGTTTCTTAGTTACGAGAATCCCTCTATGAATGGTTCAACTATTGATCTATATCTAGTTGAAAGTAAAAAAAAATTGGTCTTTTTCACCATGCAAAGAAGTTGGGAAAGGAGAAGAATCACCCACTTTCCTTGAGAATGTGGAGTTATTTTTTGAATATGAAAGCAATAAGTTTTAGCATGAAACCTTTATTCAAAATGGTAAGGATGTGATTTTTTTTGTTGAATTTTAATCTTGGTTTTTCGGATTTTGGTTTTTTTCTCTACTAGGGTTTCATGCATTCTTTGAGTTTCCTTGTGTATGGCTCTTTATCTAAGCTCTCCTTCTTTGTTTACCACTTGTCAAACTACATTTACTATGGGAGTTTTTAGCCTAGCTTATAATGGCCTCGACTAGCAGTGACCAAGTTGTTGATATTGGTGTTCACGCTACTACTTTGGAAAGCCATGGTGCCTCCATTAAAAAAAAATCCTCACAAATTTTTCCCAAAGGTATTTCATGAGGTAATCCTAATATTATCCTTCCTTTTGCAAGAATTTGATGCTACTTGTGATTTTTTAGAACAACATACCTTGATAGGGTATTTTTTGAGTAGGACTCCTCCTGAAGCTATGCTCTGAGAATGGGTTAACAAGAGTTGGACTCCTCATGGAGGCCACCTTGACACTATGTAAAACCTTATCAAAGATTTTCTTTTTCTTTTTGCCAACCTGTCTTAAGTAGATGTGATTTTTAGAGATGGTCCTTGGTCAGTGCTTTCCTCCCTGCTAGTTTTTCAAAGACGGTCAAGAGATTTCACTATCTTTGACAACAAAAAGCTTAGAGTTCCTATGTGGGTTGAGTTCCCAGGTTTACCATTTCTATGTTGGCCTTTTATTAAGTCCATTACCATTACTCTTGGAAAATTTATTACCAAGTAACATGAAAATTTTTCCAATGCTCATCCTCAAAAATGCGTATGTGTTGAGGTTGATCTCTCCAAGGATCTCAAGGATTCTGTGATACAGATTGGTTCTCAAACCTTCTCTCAAAAGGTGCTCTAATTGAACCTACCCAACACTTGTTATAGGTGCTAGTCAGTGGAACACAAGATTAGGGATTGCTCTTTGGCTATGCCCAGGGTTAAACCCCTGCCTAAAGAGGCCCTTGCCAAACTAGTAGAATGGAAACAAAAAGAAGAATGGACTACTTTTGGGCATAAGGGCAAGACTCCCTCAGCTCCTAAATAAGCATATGTGACTGTCATTTTGGTTCCTCCTATTTGAACAAGAGTGCAAACCCCAACCATTATAGGGTTGATGATTTTTTTTTGTAACCAAACCTTGGTGTTTCATAGGTTTCAAACCCTGGTAGTTCCTAGGGGATCAAGGTGGTCGTATGGGCTAACACTTGAGTTGTGATTCACACTCCTATTACTTCTTCCTCCATTCTAACTCAGAATGTGTGGTGCTATCACAATCCTCTTGGATGTGCTGAGAAACCAGAGAAGAAATGATAGGCTATTAGTCCAGAGGATTTTCCTTCTAGCTTTAGCCAAGTTTCAACTTTATTGTAGAATAGTTACTCCTCTCTCAAGGATGAGGAAGACATAGAATAATTTTCATGATTTTTTTATCATGGAACATGCGAGGTCTTATAGACCTCTCCAAAAAGTACTATGTTAGGGATACCTATCATAGACTTGATAATTTTGATTTTCTTTGCATGCAAGAGGTTAAAATGTCTAGTTTCATGCTTTCCACTACATGTCACATCATTTGGCCAGATGGCATTATGTTTTCCTCTTAGCATGAATCTGGTAGAGGTGGTATAGTTACTTTTCTATCACCTCTTCTTCATTCTACTATTATTTTGCATGGTTTTGGCCCTATGCATAAAATAATTTGGCTTTTTCTTTCTATAAAAAATCATTCTTTTGGATTTAATGTTTATGCTTCCAATGATGCTATGGAAAGATCTCAATTGTGGGGCTAGATGGCTAAAAAATTTCCTCCAGCTACTTGGATTATGTATGGTGACTTTAATATGGTTGAGCTGGCCTCTGACAAAGACGACATTTTTCCTTTTCACTAGATATCTAGGGAAAGGGAAGCATGTTACTACATGTGTAATAAATTGGGCCTTTTGATCCCAATACTAACCGCCACCAACATAGTGGGGTCTAGTACACTTGGTCCAACTTTCAAGATGACTTTGGCCACATTTTAAAATGTCTTGATCACACCATGATTACTGCACAATCCTTTTTCTTCTTTTTTGAGGATCGAGATTTACCTATCATTCCTTTGCTAGAAGTGATGTTATTAGAACACTATCCCATTTATTTTTCCATTTTGTAGCACATAGCTATCTAACGGGTTGTCAGGACTTAGTTTTTCCTCAATAAATTAGTGTTGATGCATGCTTCCACTATTTCTCATATCCTATGTGTCTGGAATTTGAAGCCACATCTGCATTCTTAGAGAGGGTGGATTCAGTGGTGAGAATGATGCTGTTACTAGAATTGCTAGATTTATGTGCATATATGGGAGGCAATTGATAGTTTTGAGATGATGGTCTTATGAATCCACTACCACAACTCTCAAGAAAGCTTCCGAGGCTCTCACCCTTAACCCTTTTAATGTTGATTTACAAATTTATCTTGCTAAGCTTCATCATGACAAATAAGTTGTAGATAATTTTGTTGCTTGAGGGGCCCAAATCAAAGCTTGCCTCCATTGGTTGGAAGTTGGTGATAAGGATTCAAAGGAATTATTCTAGGCTCTCAAAGCCTGTTATACCAATCTTGGGATCAAAAAGATCAAACAAGACAATTTTGTTCTCTTTAGTCTCTTTGACATCTTGCAAGCTTTTGTTCACCATTATGGAAATGTGTTTTCTTCATAGGGAAATTTGATTTCTTGGGAGGAAGCCCTTAGAAAGTGTATTTCTGTTACTCTAAACCACCTAGTGGTCGAGCAATGTGCTTTCTATGAGCAGCTTCTCACCATCCAAGACCTCAAGGAGGCAATTTTTTCCATGGTTGATGACAAGTCCCTTGGGTGTGATGGGTTTCCCTATGAATTTTGTAATCACCTCTAGGAGTCTATTGGAACTAGCCTGCACAAACTTTATCTTGAAGCCTACCATTCTAAGAGTCTAGGAGCTATTATCAACAAAGGAAGCATCAAACTCATACCTAAAGCTAGTGATCCTAAGGATATTTGTAACTAGTGGCCCATTGCCCTACTTAATGTATCTTATAAGATTATTGCTAAGGCAATTTTTCTTAAAGTTTTCCATCTCCTACCCTTGATTATATGGCCAAAGAAAACTAGATTTATTAAGTCCAGGTATATTCTTGACAACATCATTGCTCTCTGGGAAGGCATGGTGTGGGTTCACAAATCCAATCAGCCATCTATGTTTTTTAAAATTGATTTTGCCAAAGCCTTTGACTAGATTGATTGGCCTTTCATAATTTCTATGCTCCAAGCTCTTGGTTTCAGTCCCAATTTTCTTTAATCTATGGAGATGCTAATTCTTGTATTACTATCAATAGCTCTCAATCTGAAGCCTTTGGGCTCTTTCACTCCATCCGATAGGGTTGCCCTTTGGCTCCAACTTTATATGTTCTTGCTACTGAAGGTTTTGGTTACTTACTAGCCCACTCCATTTCTTATGGTTTGGTTCATGGAATTTCTGTAATAGATTCCTCTTTCCAGTTGGTTAATGGACACTTTGTTGATGATTCCTTTCTCACTCTTTTGGAGGATGAGGAAAACATCATTACTGCCTTGCAATGCCTAGATTCCTTTTGTCATGCCTTTGGCTTAGCTATTCAATGGCACAAAATTCTTTGTTATCGATAATATTTTTTGCTAGCTTTACCTTGGCTTGACAAGTTTGAATGGAAATGGGTCATGCACAAGGAGATTTTTTGCTTTCTAGGCATTCCTTTTGCCTTTCAAGCTTCACCAGTTGATTTGTGGAACACTGTGCTGTCAAGATTGCAAAGAAGCTTGACTATTGGCTTACTAAACCCCTTTCTCTTGTAGGAAAATTTTATATTTTCTCAAAGGTCTTAGTGGCTATTCATGTTTATTATTCTTCCTATTGGGCTCCTTCCAAAGCCTCTTATATGAAATTAGAGCGATTGCTTTGTGATTTTCTTTGGGCTTCTGGTTCTGACCATCATGGCTTTCATAGAGTTGCTTGGGATTTTTATTGTCTCCCCAAAGAGTCTGGAGGCCTTGGCCTTCTCTCCATGCAGAAGCAAGGTCTCACTCTTTGTGCCAAATTGATTATATGTGCTATTACTAGAGATGAAGCCTGGAAAGTTCTAGTTTAGTATTGCATTTCTTATGGGTTCCCTATTAATATGATTGCATAGAAGGGGATTGGCTTTCAAACCCTTCTCATCATGCGGGAACCTATGCACATATAGGGCTCTTTTGTTATTAAGAGCATATGGAAAGCTCTAGAAGCTATCAAGCCTTGGCTTTAATGGTCTGGTGATGGGCTCTCTTTGAACCAACAAAACATTTGGTGGTCTCCATTATTAACCATTCAAGGTATTCATCTACCCAAGACTCAAGGTGCTAGTGCTCTAGATTTTTTCAAACATGACATCAAGACTCCTTAGGACCTCTTTTCTAGGGTCTTTATGAGTATCAGATCCTAGGAAGATATGCAAGTCTAGTTGCATCTTGCTTATTCAGATCAATAGACTTTTGATCTATTGCTTTCTGTAATTCCAAATCACTTAATTCATAAGGTGGCTATTCAGTCTATTCAACCTTGGTGGATAGACTAGAAGTGGTATCCTACTACTCCCTTCACTAGCTACAAGCCAAATTTGGGGTATCAATGGCTTTCTCCCCATTTCCTGATGGTGGATACCCTCAACTAGCATAGGCATTTTTAGTCTTCCCTTTCTTAGTGGAGAAAGCATTTTGATGCTATTTGGAGTGCCATTATGGAGGCCAAGATTTCTCACTTTTCTTTATACCTAGTTTTCAAGGTCTTCCCTTGGGCCTTGTCTTAAGCATATTGGGGTTTTAGATCCTTAGTGTCCTTTTTGTGGGTAGCCAAATACTTTTTTGTATAATTATTGGTTTTTTAGACTTGCTCAAAACTATTGGCACTAGATTCATCATTTCTTTAAGCCATTTCAGCCTGAACCTTTTTCCTAGCATATGGTTATTTTAGGTGACTCTCCCAAATTCCCTAGACAATTTACCCAAATCTAGCATACTTTTAGGATGGAGATTTTGTTTACTCTATGGAAAGATAGAAATTTTATTCTTTTCACTCACAATTTTCTTGACATAAATGTTGCTATGTACACTAAAACATGCATTTGTAACAATGTAATCATGTAGATTCAAGTGCAAGACAATAAGGTGGCTCTGGAGGTGGCCCACATTTGGGATCTTCTCAATAATTGGGGTAATGCTCCTTGTATGATTACTAGAGTGCCTCTTGATGCTTCAACTACTAATACTCTACCCAGGGGTCGCTGCTGGTGGCATAGTTCTTCTAGCCATCACTCACACATGCCACACTCACAGGCTTCTCACCATTGCTCTCCCATTAGTGGTGATGGTGGTTGGTGTCATCACTTGGCTTCCCCATCCCATGGTGGGCTGGTCCCCAAGCCTGGTGGCTCCCCCTCCTAGTGCTCGATGTGTTGTTTCTAGTAAATGGCCCTTTCACCTAGAGTTGGCTATTTTACCTTCGTGGATTGATACCAAAGATGAAGACCAGGCCCCTAAAATTTTTGTTGATGGCTAGACTATTCCTAGCCTACCTACCAATCCTAGGGATGACTAGGGATTTCATGATCGAGATGAACTACTCCCCTCAGTTGGCACTAGATTAGCTGCTCGAGGGTTATTCCTTATAAGTTTTTTTTTGAATAATAGTTGTTGATTCTGGCTATGACTGTGTGAAATTTCATAGGGTGATATTGTACCCCTCAACCCCTTTTTTGTGAATTGTAACTAAGTATATTATTTATTAATAGAAAAACAATATTCATCAAAAAAATGGTAAGGATGTTGAAATAGAGGTAGATTTTCTCACCTCTAAACTAGGTGATTTTTAAGAAGGTAACTCTTTCGTAGGTAAAAATGAAATATTCACATTCAAACAAGAGATAACAACAACAAATGACATAGAAATTTTTTTTAGAAGGCTAGAAGATAAGGTTACTTGAGTGATCCCAACCCACCATACTTGGTAGTGGGGTTTTGTGAGGATATTACTATCAGAGAGAATCCTTTATTTCAGCCTTATGACTCACCATTAAGTGATGAAAATATGTTCTCTTCTTTTGTATTAGAAAATGCTGAACCAAACATACAACAAAGGGAAGATCAATCTTTTGAAGTGTCAAACCCTCATGAACCATTAAATATTTTAGCAAACAATTACCTCACAAGGAAGAGGGCATGCTTTAGCCTCTCTTAGTAGTAGAAGAGATGAATTCTCTTTTAAAGGATTCAAGTATTCATTTCTCCTATACTATATTTCTAGATAAAGAATTTTTAGATTCTATAGCAACAAAGGATAATTAAATTATGGAAGTCAAAGCTAACCCCATGTTGGAAGAAGTTTTTTTGTGCATTAAAGATGTTTCAAATGATGAAAATATCCTCAAGGATAGTGATCTCCAGAGCTTAAAAAATGACCTGATGATGTAATGTTTTCTTTAAAAAAATTTAAATGCCATTTACTTCATCCATGGGCTGGTTGTGGTCTTGAAAGTTTCACACAAAGAGGTGAAGAGAATTCAAAAAATCTATGATGAAACATGGCTCTTTGGGCATCAAATTTTTTTGGAAAAGTCTTTGCATATTCTAAATTGGATTTTCAATACTAAAGAGTTTACTAGAAGATATTGGTTTGAAGCTATTCCATTGAGACAAAACTTGTTACACAAGAAAGGTTCATACTTCTCTCAGCCAGCGGATGATTTTTTGAAAGTTTATTCTTACTTATGGTTCTCATGTGCCTATGTCCATATTGTAAATATGTTTTTCTTGTGCCTAGTGTAGTTTTCTTTGTTAGTTTCAGTTTTGGTTTGCTGTTAGTTTTAAAGCATTAGCTTGTAGTTTCCCTACTCCCCTCCACCCAGCTAAAAGATATCTCTCTATCCTTATATTGTTTGGGACTCTATTTCCCAATGGTGCTAGGCACTTTTCTTTTTACTAGAGCTTTTTGGGGTTCTTTGCATTTGAGCCAAAAAAATAGTTGCCCAGTCAAAGCCCATGTTAGTTACTATATAGACCCCCATCTTGAAAATTTCAAAATGTGAGTCTACCCCATCTCAATACTTGCTTGAGCTTTATATTTTAGATCATCTTAGGTCTTGAACCTTTTTAAACTAAGTTTGAAGTGGTTCAAAATGGTTCAATCAGTTCAAGCAAGTTTAAATGGTTTATTCTAATTCATCTTGGTTCAAAGGTTCAACAAGTTCAATATTGCAAGGGTTCTAGTTATTTCACTTCAAATTACAGGTTCAAGAGTTCAATATGCAACTCTATAACTTAGAGATATAAATCTGAATAAATTGGCCATTGTCTTCAAAGTAAAATATGCCTCACATGCAGGTTTAGTGGGAAAGTATGTAGTGAAAAATGGTTTAAGGCAGCTTATATTACATTTGGTTTATTTCAAATGAGTTCAAAAATATGGGAATGTGATTAATCATAGTTAATTTTTAGTCAGTTAGTCCAAAGCAACTAGAAAGATGCTATGATAAAGTGAATAAATATTATGGTATCTTCTAATTATTCATAATGGTAAGATTATTATCATGTGTCATGAGGCAATAGAAAAGATGAAGTGTTTTGGTATCATGAAAAGGGAGGAAAACTTTGTATTTGGGAAGGAAGATACAAGAATAAGATGGTCTGATTTCAGTTGAAAATGTTGGAGGTGAGCAAGATTATTTTGTTGATGTTCATATCACCATGGAATAATAAGCAAAATTAGATTTTGAATGGCAAAATGTGTTGGAATGTTCAATGGGAAGAGTACTTCTGAGAGGGCGGGGGGGGGGGGGGGGGGGGGGGGTGGGGGTTAATCAGAAGTACACAATTTTTATCCTTTCAAACCCTTAATAACATATAACTGAAAAAAAAATTTGCATGCATGTAAACATATAAAAAAACATGAAATCAAAACATGGATCAACACATAACACAAGGATTTGGTAACCCAAAAATTGTCCAGGAATAAAAGGGTAAAATTGGGGTGGGGATGACACCCACAAAAATCACTATAGCAATGAGTTCAACCTCTTATGATGGTTTTCCCTATTAAAGGCCTGCCCTGTTAAAGGCTACAACACACTATTAAATGTGACCTATTGAAAGGGTTTACAAACATTTTACATGAAGTGTCACCCTGTTAAAAGATTTACACAAGGCTATTAAACCAACCTAATACATAGGATTTTCTTGACCTTCTCCAAAGGCTTTCCTCCTAGTTGCTAAGCTAACCTATCATAGGATTTCAACCTCTAATACAATTGTGAGAGAGTATTAGAACTTTTAACCTAATTGAATGCAATCTTAAATTGCTTAATTTAGGCACTTGATCTACACTTCCTCGTTTGATCCTTGCTTGATCTGATCTCTGAATATGTCCCCTGTTCTGTTTTGATCAATTGGATGTATAAATGCTGTCCTTTCCACTAAGTCTTTTTCTCTTCACATTAAATTTTTTCTATAATCTTCCCTTATACTAATTTCTTGCACTACACACAATGGTGCATTCATTATCCTTATAAAGAGTGCGAAGATTTAGGGTTAGGTATGGATCTATGATCCATATTGAATCTCAAATTTCCACTCATACTTTTCATTTTTCTTATTGATTGCATGCCTTCACCATTTTTCTGATTGGCTGCATGCAGATCGCAAAGGGAATGTAAATGATTCATTCTTATCCTTTTTCCTTTTCAAAATCTCTCTATGTCAGCTCCAAAAATAGTTTACATTTGAGTTTGTGAGGGCACAAACTCATATGCTAATTTTGCATTTCTCAACACATGAAGTGTTACTGATGCTTGACACATACTATTTCTAGATTGCTCGACATCAACTACATTTTATGGTTTTCTTAGCACCTATTATATCCTATATTGCTTGGTATATGTTATTCTGAATTGCTTAACATATGAATGATTCTATTACTCGACACATGAACAATTCTAGATCACTTGGCACATACTATATTTGAATCTGCTTGGCACTAACTGTGACTCAACACCTATTGAAATTCTAGCTCGGCATCTACTATGTACTTAGCATACATAGTGAAAATGGTTAAGTGTGTTGACACTCATTTTCCAATACTATTTATTTGACCAACAATCTCCCCCTTTGACATGAGTGGAAAAAATACTTAACTAAGCATTGGTGATCCTATCCTTATTGAGTAAATTATTCACTTACTCAACTTACATGCAAAATTTCAAAAATTGTGAGTAGCAATATACCTTATGACTCCCCCTAAGTTGATTATGCCTTTGAAATTGAAATTCTATACTAATGCGCCTGATCCTCCCTGTTCTTTGACCTATTTTTGCATTCTGAGGTTGTATGTTGTATCTGATATGTGTGATGTCCCTATATTCCATGTGATTACTAAAATTTTACATCTCCGCTTTACTCCTTTTATTCCTTGTCTCCCCCTTTTTGGCTAATTACAATAATTCTACTTTATTCTCAAAATGAATGAAAGAATAGAGTGAAAGAATGTAATCAAAATGATCAAAATTTGTCAAAATGTGGTAATTACCCATAATATCTACATATCTCCTCCTTTTCTTGCTCCCACTATAATATAACTCCCCCTTTTTGACACTGATGTCAAAGGGTTCTATGGAGTAATACCATGTTTAGCAAAAAATGAGCTATTAAACTCTAGGAGTATCTTCAGAGTTGCATCCTAGTTGTTTACGGAAATATCCAATGACTTGTGTTGGAGTGCAAGCTCTACTGCTAGGTCTACAAGTCCTTCATGTTTTGAAAGATTGGGATCTTTCTTCAGGATTATCTCTGCATACATCTACTCCTTGTGAAGTACTTCCAAGTGAGGGGTGATGGAGGATTGAATTTGCATTAGCTTGGCTTTTATGTTAGCCTCCTTTGCTATTAATACAACTAGTTTCCTTTGAGTGTGAAGTGTTTGAGCAAAATGCTTCTCACTTTGAGTTGGATTGGTAGGAAGTTGCATGGCAGAAATCTTTAAATTTCTTTCCAAGCTCAATATCTTCTGGCTAATCTCTTGTGTGAAATTGGAAAAATCACACAATTTATTGTAAAGGGAGAATATATTTCCAAGTACAATTTTGAGTCTATCTAATTTCTTAGCTAGGTCAACTTGTCCTAAAATAATATCATTTGATATCTTCTTATTGAGCTTACCTTGGAATTTCTTCTCTGACTATTCCATTAGTTTAGTATTGGTTTCATGGTCCTTATTTGTTACCTAATCAACTATATCTAATAGTTGCTCTATAATTGGTCTTGATTCATCTAGAGACTGTAGGCTGAAGGCATTCATAAATATTTCCTTGATTTCATTTAATGCTTGCCTGTATTTATAATCCTTTCTAAGTGCCTCTTGTCTCCTTCTTCTATCCAATGCACTTTGTATCTCATTCATCTTTTCTTTTGTGAGAGTGTTGGATTCATAATAGGGTATCTTTATTTCTTCATCAAGCTCAGGAATTCCATAATGAATTTTCCTAGCTACCCTAGTTGAGCTCAAGCCTGGTGTTCTAATTTGCAATTCTTACATTCTAGTGCTTGACTATTGAAGAGTTTTGTAGGAGTACCTATTTTGGGTAGTTCAACCAAAGTTTGTATTGAAAATTCCTCCTTATCTTTTATCTCTTCTTTCTCTTCAATTTGTTTCTCTTCTGCTATTATTTTGGCTAGGGGTGTATCTATTAATTGTATTGATTTGTCTTTGTCATCCCCTGCTACTGCACTCAGCTCCTGAAGTGCTTGTGTAATTGCTTTTGGTGGAGATGGAGGTGGAAGGAGTAGAAGTCTAGTAGATTGTGTGGTCATAGGTGGTTCTTGTGTTTGCACCTTGACTTCCTTTAATTTCACTGTTTCCTTTTACAACTCATCAACACTGACCAATATTGGATTTGAGCATAGTCTAGCTGCTTGTGTTGATTGTTCAAGGATCTTTGCTAGATAATCTACAATTAATGGATTAATGTTTTGACCATAAGTGTCAATAACATCCTTTATCTTGATTGTCTTTGTAGGTGTGATGGTAGAAAGAGGAGGGCTAGGAGGTGGCAGTTGTGTGTCCTACACACTCTATTCTTGTTGCTCATTTGTCCCCTTTTCTTCTTCTTTACTCATTTCCTCCTTCTCTTCTTCATCCTTCTTTTCTTCCTCCACTTTCTTCTCTTCTAGCTTCTTCTCCTCAAATTTCTTTCTTCTTGCTTCTTTTATCTCCTTTGTTTTTGCATTTTCTTCTACCTCATATTCTTCATCAAATACATCATCAATTTTTTTATACATAATCTTCCATACTTTTTTGGTTTTTCTCACAACCTCTTCAATTTTATTTTGTAAAATGCTAAATGTCATGTATTTCAGAGCTGCCTTTTGACTACATTTTTTATTTGACTTTTAGTCAAATTAGGCAACATCCTTGCTACGGTAGACTCCCTTATTTACTTCTTAGTTTGCAGACAAAAATACCATTTATCCTCTACAATCTTATATAATTCCTTTGGCAATGAGCTTTCCAATTCAAGAGGTGTATGTTTATACTCTGCCATCATACTATAGATAGATTTCTCTATTTTATTCTGCTCATCCTTTGTGAGCTTATTAAAATCTACATTCTTCAAGTCATTCATGTCACCATTCCTAATCTTAGCACATAATTTGTTAATATAAGATTTAAGTGGATGAATTACCACTTTAATCTAACTGTGGTCTTTTGATTTTGTCCTTTCTTCATCTGAATTAGGTTCAGGCACAAATTTTCTTCTTTTCTTTGGTTCTTCTTCAGTCTTCTTAGTGGATTCCTTCCTCTTTGCTACCTCTTCCTTTGCCTTTTGTGTAGTAGCTCTATTAGTAGGCTTCTTAGGTGCAAGCTTTGCCAGTTTCTTTGGCTTGGGCTGAGGAGCAGGTGGTGCTTTTGCCTTTCTCTTGATGACCTTGGTTTCGATGGATGTTTCCTTGGCTTGTTCTTCCTTGTCACTCTCATCCTCATCTTCACCTAGGCCTTGAGTCAACTAAAGTGGCCCTGGCTCTGGCTCATACTCATCTTTCTCATTGTCATCCTCTTCTACATCATCACTTATTTCTTCTACTTCTTTTGTAGTACCCATCTCTTCAATATCTACCCCAAATTTCTTCTTAAGTTTCTTTACAATCTTGTACTTCTTCTTGACTACTATTGCTGTCTTGAGGTCTGTGACCACCCTTGATTTGACAACATCATATGTCCCAAAGTTCTTTGTAGTTTTATCAATTTCCTCTGCAAGCGATGCTATAATAGCTACTGAAGCCTGATCCACATCAAGTTCATAACCTAGAGGTCTAAGCCATCTAACTCTAGGGATGACTGATTGTATGTAAGTATGATCAATATCCACTAGAAAACAAATGTCTTTTTCATGTTGCTCCACCAATGAAATTGGAATTCTCGTTTTTTGTTTCATGGATTGTTTGAAGTCCTCAAAATAACTGGTCATTTGGGCATCAAAATTTTCACCCATTTGATCAATGAATCCATTTATTTGGTCAACAATAGTCTTATTTGGATCCCATTTCACCTTCCCTACTAAGGGGAATTTTTTCATAATGTAGAAAAACATGCAAATTAAAACTGAACCAAATTTGCATTGAGCCCCTTTTGATTTTCTTATGGCTCCCAAGCTTTCATTGATTTACTACATCATCAACTCTGCAAGATCATAAGTATGATCCTTTTTCACTAGCTTGTAAGAAACATCCATTGCTATGTAGGGTACATTGTTTAACCTGCTAGATTGGTAAAATTTGTGAGATATAATCCTTACAACAAAATCTAGTAGGGGGTCTTTGATGGTGTCAATTGTCATACCCTTGTCGTTCCACTTGGCACTAGTGTTTTTCTCAATTGCCTCCCTCTTATCACTCCTTAGGGTCTTGGGCCGATCTAAGATTGGAATACCAGTAACCCTATGTACAATATCCTTTGTGAAATTTACTAGCCCTATTTCTAACCAAAAAGCTCCATCATGGATTCTGCTGAACCCAATACATATCCATTTTGTTTTAAAGAAAATAGGGAAAACTAGGGTTTTGGTTAAACCATTCCTCTCAACTATGGAGAATTCATCTTTAAGTTTCCCATTTTCATAGAGTTTATCAAATGCATTGAAAATCTCCAAATCTCCTATGGCTCCAATTTTATAGTTGTAGCACTTTCATACATCCTAAACCATTACTACTTTATCAAGAATCACAGATAGGGCACTAGTGGGATCATTTCTGTAGGCAACCTTTGGGATTGGCTTGAACTCAAGTTGTTTAACTTCATTGCTAACTAATTGAATCCCCAAACCTTCCCTTCCCTTTTCAGACTTAGAACCATATGCCATTTCTAACCAAATGAGGGTTTACTGTTTAAACAAACTTTTCAAAACATGTAACTTGGTACTTGAATGAAATACTTGGTAAATCAATGAAACAAAGTTGGGTTGCTGTTGAATCATATTAAATTTCCTTTTGATCATTGGGAAATTGTTCAATCACTCTTCTTGTCTTTTCTCTTTGTTCGAATGATCAAAAAATGAATGATTCTCACTTTTATTAGGCTTGAAACCTAGCATTTATTGCATTCATGCTTACAACTGTCACTTAGCTTCCAAAGGATTTTCCATATCAGCATCGACTCTATTTCATTCACTTGGTAGTTACTAACATCTCTTTACTCAGCATCCACTACACTATCCACCTCAGCATATATTAGAGTTTTACTCAGCAACCAAAGGTAGCTTGACATCATCTTTCAACTTTTATTCTGACATCTCAACTTATGCTAATTTCTTCTTTGTAGTGCTCTTGTGTTCTTTTGGGTTGATGTATGATACAAATTTATATGTATCAGCCCCATGTGCCTTTCTAGTGCTTAATTTGATGACGTGTGATCACTGGACCTCTTGGGTGAAGTGATCTCTCCATTTGATGTGCTACATTTTCTTTTCTTCTGCCATGTCTTCTTCATATCTTCCCTAATGTGTTCCATGTTAACTTTTTCTTTTCCCTTGTTACCTTTAGTCTTGGTTTCTTTGGGCTTTGTTGGATAATTCTTGCTGACATGTCTAGTCTTCAAGCAACTGAAACAAGTACTTTGATTTAACCATCTACTATAGTTTCCCTTAAAATTTTTCCTAATGTAATTTTAAGGAATGTGTCCATACTCTTGACAATAGTGATAGCTATACCTGGTGTTTTAATCCCAATTGTAGTGATGTGCATGATTGATTCCTCTTGAAGGCTGATTAGGTGTCCACATAGGTTTTGATCTACATTCAAATGCTTTATGGCCAATTTTTTGTAGTTGTAGTAGTGACCCTCGAATCTTGGTGTCCTCATGGTCATGGTTTTGCATATTGTGTTAAATGTCCTTGCCTTTTGCATTTGTGATAGAAATTTGCATTTGTAGGCTTATCATGTTGATGACTATTCTTGTTTCTACACACATTAGAGGATGTCCTTTTTTACCACAAAAATGAAAAGTAGGTTTAGTGTTCTTACCTTTGTTGCTTCTTTCTTTTGTAGCCTTAGATGATTTTCCTTGTTCAGTGTTGATGTAGCCAAGTCCTATAGTGTCATTACTAGCTCTTGGTGATTTCAACAATTGCTCAAAGTACTAGATGGCCTCATTGGGTTTGTTCTAACTTTTTTCTATTTCCTTTTATCTCCTCAATTCATTCTACAATTTTTCATTCTGTATCTTTAAGGTGGAGATCTCAATATCCTTCACGTTTAGCTCATGATGAGCATTCATCATCTAGCTTAAGGTGTCTAACTACATGTTTGAAATCTTTTCAAATTCAATTGTCTTCTCTTCCAGCATATTGATGAGATTCCTCTTGTCATCTTCTACCATGGCCTTGTCTTCAATAGCTCTTTTATTTTGTCCAATCACTTCACAAAGCATTATGGCTTGTGATTCTTGTTCAAGCTTGAGTAATGTGATTTCTTTAGCTTGTGCTCTATTTTTCTCCATTAATTTTTCTATTGCTGCATCAAATTCCTCAGAGTCTCCATTGGAAAACACTTGTGAGGTGGAAATCTCCTTGTAGTGTATGCCATTTTCAACTATGGCTATCTCCTTTATTCTTTTCAAAGATTTTTTTAGTTCCTCCTTGGCTTCCTCTACTTTGTGTAGAGCTAGTTGCATGTCAATCACCTGATTATCAATGGTCTTTCGAAGTTTGAAAACTTCCATATTTTGATCTTTTTCTCCAAGCTATAAGGATTCTTCTTGAAAGAACTTGGCTCTTATACCAATTTTTGGAATGTTCAATGGGAAGAGTACTTCTGAGAGCGGGGGGGGGGGGGTGAATCAGAAGTACACAATTTTTATCCTTTCAAACCCTTAATAACATATAACTGAATTTTTTTTTTTTGCATGCATTTAAACATATAAACAAACATGAAATGAAAAAATATATCAACACATAACACAAGGATTTGGTAGCCCAGAAACCCTCTAGGAATAAGAAGGTAAAACTGGGATGGGGATGACACCCACAAAAATCACTGCAACAATGAGTTCAACCACTTCTGATGGTTTGCCCTATTAAAGGCTACAACACACTATTAAATGTGACCTATTGAAAGGATTTAAAAATGCTTTACATGAAGTGTCACCCTGTTAAAGGATTTACACAAGGCTGTTAAACCCACCTAATACATAGGATTTTCTTGACCTTCTCCAAAGGCCTTCCTCCTAGCTGTTAAGCTAACCTATCATAGGATTTCAACCTCTAATACAATTGTGAGAGAGTATTAGAACTTTTAACTTGATTGAATGCAATCTTAGATTACTTAATTTAGGCACTTGATTTGAACTTCCTCTTCCGATCCTTGCTTGATCTGATCTTTGAATATGTCCCCTATTCTATTTTGATCAACTAGATGTATAAATGTTGTCCTTTCCACTAAGTCTTTTTCTCTCTACACTAAATTTTTTCTATAATCTTCCACTACACACAATGGTGCATTTTTTCTCCTTATAAAGAGTGCAAAGACTTAGGGTTAGGTATGGATCTATGATCCATATTGAATCTCAAATTCTCGCTCATACTTTGCATTTTTCTTATTGGTTGCATGCCTTCACCATTTTTCTAATTGGCTAAATGCAAATTGCATAGGGCATGTAAATGATTCATTCTTATCCTTTTTCCTTTTCAAAATATCTCTGTGTTGGCTCTAAAAATGGTTTACATTTGAGTTTGTGAGGGCAAAAACTCATATGCTAATTCTACGTTGCTCAACACATAAAGTATTACTGATGCTCAACACATACTAGTTTTGGATTGGTCGGCATCAACTATGTTTTCTAGTTTTCTTGGCACCTGTTATATCCTGTATTGCTTGGCATATGCTATTCTGAATTGCTCAACATCTGAAAGATTTTGTTACTTAGCACATGAACAATTTTAGATCACTCAGCACATACTATATCTGGATCTGGTCAGCACTAACTATGACTCGACACCTATTGAAATTTTGGCTTGGCATCTATTGTGTACTTGACATACATAGTGAAAATGGTTAAGTGTGTTGTCACTCATTTGTCAATGCTATTTATTTGACCAAAAAAATGAACATAAGCATTACCTAGAACAACATGTTGGAAGCATGAATACTGATGATATTCCTATGGGGGAGTATTGTAGAAATATGATTAGATCATTATCATGATGATATGTGACATTCATGATTGTGTTTATCATTGATGTCAACATAGCAGTTTTCTATGGTATCTGATAGAAGAACAACAAAAATATCAAGTTGGTAAGATAGATAGTTGAGCATTTTCACTAAGTGAGGTTAAAGATATATCATATTATGTATCTAGTATACATAGCTAACCTTATAAGAATAAGATATTATGTCTAGAAGAAGTTACACAAGTTTTGGTGAAGATGATTCTGAGATAGAGTTTATAGAGACATGTTCTAGTAAACTTGCTATATCTCTTAGTAGATTTGTTATTCTAAGAAGATGAAGTTATAGATGTGAAGAAGACATGTTAGTGATGATGTGGTTAAGTTCACTCATCATAATGTTACATGTATGCAAAGTTATTCAAGTTTCAAGGTAGAAGATTAATATTATTGCTAAGTATAACATGTTCTTAAAGTGGTCTTATAATAATTAATTGAGAAAGTGTAACAACTGACTTAAAGAATTATTTTATGGATTTGGTATAAAGAAAGGAAAATTTTTTTTATTATAAATGAAGCATGTATGGATGAATGTGAATGATTGTAAGTAGTACAAAGAGTTGAATGTGAAGTTAAGAAGAGTAGAGCAAAGGTGAAAGAAACTTCATTGCCAAGGTTTTATTGTGTGATTTGAAGTTGGATACTTGGATATGAGGTTTGTGACTTTGTCTACAAGGTTTGACAGTGATTGGTCCAATTGATAGAGGAAAGAAGTCAAAATGTAGTACACATAATTATTCTATAAGGAATAGATGAGAGATTAGTTGGATAGTGAGTTCAGTGATCTTGCCCTAGAATCTATTTCTACAGTGGGTCCTTCTATCTTGTACAACTCCTAATAGGGTTAGAATCTCCTAATAGAGATTCAATGTCTCCTAATAGGGAATCATATCTACTAAATGTTGTAATATATTCCTAACATGGTCCATCTTCTAACAAGGAATAATTATATTAGTACATCACCTTATGGGCATCATCCACACCTAGGTTTTCCCTTTGATCAAGGGTTTTCCTAGTTAACATATCTGGTGTAATTGTCTATGTGTATCTTGTTATGGTTTCTATTTAACTTAGTTGAATGGATAATATTATTTAAGGTTGATAAATGTTTTAATCATTAGATAACTAATTCATGCCCCCTCCCCCCAGTTATTATAGTGGACTATTATTTCTAAGAATTAGTATCAAAGCATTAGGTCCTTGAAGATAAAGTTTAAAAACTTTGGGAGATCCATGGAAAATATGTTTAGGAAAGATAGTTTGAAGTTTGATGGAATAAATTATGATAGTTGGAAGGAAAAGATAAAGACACATATGTTGTGTATAGGTCTAGGATATTGGATCTTGAAAAAATTAAAAAATATGATCATTTCTAAGAAAGATTTGGAAACATGTACTGAGGAAGAAATAAATCTTTTCATGTGTGACATGAGAGCTAGAGAACTAGTATTATATGCACTTCCTAAAATTGAGTACAACTAGGTAAAGTCACTTGTTACTTCTCATATGATTTAGAAATCTTTGGAAAATAGTTTTGAAGGTGATGAACATTCTAAGAAATTGAGGTTACAAAGTTGTATTTGTGCATTTCAAGATGCTAAAATGATGGAAGATGAATCTATAAGAACATATGTAGGAAGGATATTAGAAATTACTGTAGGTATCAGATCTCAAGGAGGAACCAAAGAGGATGATGAAGTGATATGGAAGATATTGAAGACCTTAACACCACCATTTAAGCCAGCAATTCAAATTATACAGTTGTTTGTCTCTTGTACCAAAGATTTCAAAAAGGAAACATTTCTTGGAAGACTTGAAGCAGTTATGAATGAGCTTAGATAATCTAGAGAATTGACATGAATAGAAACAAATTCAATGCCTTGAATATTCAACCTAGTATATAGAGGAGAAAAAGTGCTAGAGGAGACTTTTCTAGTAGCAACAAAACTGATGAGGATAGAAAGATTGAAGAAGGAGTAGCCCTTCTAGTCAAAAGAGAAAAAGATGGAAAGAAAATCTTTAAATGTTGGACTTCTAATAAATACGGTCATTATGCATCTAAGTTTCCTAAAAGAGAGAAAAAATATAGAGGTAATTTCAAACCTAGAAGAGATAGATAATGTCTGTATGCAAATGAAGAAGATGATTCTGATGAGCAAGTAGTAAGTGCTAGTGATGATGAAATTGGATTTGTAGCTATTAAAGAAGAAAGTCCAGAGAAAATGGTTTTGGTATCACAGGTTGAAAATAAATTGGATTAGATAATTGACAATGGTTGTTCACATCATATGACTGGTGATATTAACAAATTTGTTAACTTCAAAAGTCATAATAGAGGCATTGTTAGAGTTAGAAACAATGCAACATGCCAAGTTAAAGGTATATGATCTATACCTCTTGATGGTAAGACTAACACTAAGGATGTATATTTTGTTGATGGTTTGAAGAACAATCTTTTGAGTGTTGGACAACTAGTGGACAAAGGTTATTAGTTGTAGTTTATAGAGAAGACATGCATGATCAGAGACAAAGATGGAAAGGTGATTGGAACATGAACCAGATCTAGAGGTAATATATTTTAGTTGAGTCCTACTGAAATGACATGTTTGGTTGCAAAGGTAGATGATAGTTGATTATGGGATAAGATATTTTTTCATATAAAGTTTGACAATATTGTGAAGACTAGTAGTATGTTTTCAATTAGAGATTTTCCTAAAATTGTAAAGCCTACTAACACAATTTGTAAGGAATGCATTTTGACAAAACATAACAAAACTTCTTTTCTCAGCAAGAAGTTTACTACTAATTTTTTTTTTGGAGATTGTACATATAGATCTATATGGTCCTACGAAGACTAAAGGATTATATGGTGAAAGGTATTTAATGATTTTAGTTGATAACTTTTCTAGAATGATGTGGGTTGTATTTCTTAAAGAAAAATTTGAGGCATTTGATAAGTTCAAGATATTCAAGAATAGAGTTGAGAATGAATCAGACATGAAGATAAAATTTTTAAGATCAGAAAGAGGAGGTGAATTTATTCAAATGAGTTTAACATATTTTGTGAAGCTAATGGAATCAAAAGATAGTTATCAGCTCCTAGAACCCTTAAATAGAATGGTATAACAAAAAGAAGAAACATATTAGTAACATAAGAAACAAGAGCTATGTTAGTTGAGAATGATGTATCCAAGATGTTTTGGAGAGAAGCTATGAATAAAATAGTCTACACTCTAAATAGAATGCCAGTCAGGAAAGACACAAACATGACCCCTTATGAATTATTGTTTGGTCACTCACCTAAAGTTAAGTATTTTAGAATTTTTGGTAGTAGGTGTTATATCAAAAGAGATGATGATATTGTTTAGTTTGATGCTAGAAGTGATGAAGGTATGTTTTTTGGTTATTCATTGAAAAGCAAGGCTTATAGATGTTATAATCTAAGAACTAGGACCATTATGGAAAGTGTTAATGTAAGAGTTGATGAGAAATTTAGGATACAAGAAAGACTAGTTGATTACAATTTAGATCATGAGAATGTTGTCACTAAACCAAGGACTGATGAAGTATTATTTGAGACTAACAATAATTTGTAGAATGAAGGAGAGCCAAGGCAAGAACAAAGCTTGGAACCTTCAATAGAGCCAAGAGTTGAGATAAAAATTCCTATTTCAGGTAAGAATATGACAAAGAATCATCCACCCAAGAAAATAATTAGAAGCAAAGATAAAGGTGTGATGACAAGAAGTAGAATCAATGAAGAACTATGTTTGATATCTCAGGTTGAACCTAAGCATGCAGATGCAGCATGTAAAGATGACCATTGGAAAAAACTATGAAAAGGGAATTGGATAAGATACTAAAAAATGAGACATGGGAAGTGATCCCCAGACCAGTAAACAAGAATGTGATAGGAACTAAATGGGTATATAGAAACAAGATGAATGAAAAAGGTTAAGTTGTAAGGAACAAAGAAATATTGGTATGTAAAGGTTATTCACAATAAGAAGGAATAGACTATGATGAGAGCTATGCTCCTATAGCAAGAATAGAAGCAATAAGTGTAATCACCTAAATATGGTCACCTAGACCATAAACCCCCTTCTAGAATTTCTTGCTAATGTTATTAAGTGTTTGATTACAAATTCTCAAAAAAAGGCAAAATCAATTTATTTGATTTTAATCTAAAGTTTGACCACCATATTCTAAACACAGATATTTGATTAAAATAATTTTCTCCCT
Source organism: Cupressus sempervirens (assembly GCA_028749045.1). NCBI lineage: Eukaryota > Viridiplantae > Streptophyta > Pinopsida > Cupressales > Cupressaceae > Cupressus > Cupressus sempervirens. The sequence goes on along the minus strand of CM053788.1, from coordinate 548,109,262 downwards.
TTTAATTCAAATAAAAGTATCAAAAATCCATGCATCCATTTCTAATTTTAAAAAGAAAAGCATTTTCCATGTGTAGCCTTCTATTTTGACTAAATCTTTTGTTTACAGATGAAAGGTGTAATTTTCCATATGTAGAGTCTCCTACTTTGATAAAATATTTTTTCTACACATGCAAAATGCATTATTTTCTGAGTGGAGCCTCTTATTTTGAATAAAAACATTTTAATACTAGAAATTAGGCAAGGCCCATTTTCCACCCTTGATGATGCATTTCTTATCTTTTGATCTCCACTGTTTGTATGACTATAAAAGAAAGAGCTCTTCCCCTCTAAAACACACAATTCACTCTTAGTATTGTTTTTGATTAGATAAATAGGTTTTATAGGGAACCTTAAACCCAACAGTTAAAACAAAAAAAGGCTGATAATAAGTGTGAAAGTCCAACCCAAAAAGTTTAAGTTGGTAGACTGATAATAAGCATTAAGCCCAGCCAAAGGAAAAAGTTCTGAGAAAAGACCAAGAAAAAAACAAGCAAAGCCATGGCCTAAAGCTAGAATAAAAAGCCAAAAGACAATGATAAACAAAAGAATAGGTGAGAGTTATTCCTCATTCTTTCGATCCAGATCATGCATAACCTGAGCAACTTCAAAGGCTAGTTGATTCTCCTCCATTTCCATCTGTTGCACCCTTTGATTCCCCTGGTTCTGATTAAGAATGGAGTTGTCCTTTGTAGAGTCATCCTCTGTTCTAGCCTCATCCCTGTCTTTTCCATCCTCATCTTCATGCATTTCTCTGTCTTTGATCCAGCCCATGAAAGAGATGATGTTGTTGTTAATGGATCTTAACAAGGAGAACATTTGATTCGCAAGGTTGTGATTGTAGTTTTCCAGGTTGTGTATCCTTTTTTCTACCACTAGTATTTTTAGTATTGTTATGCTGCATGTCTATCATTTGATTTCTTGAGAGTTTAGATTCATAAAGTTTATATTTCATTTTGCACTAATTTAGCTCATATAGTTTAATTAGTTTGGATTGTAATATTCGCATATTGTCTAATCTAGTGGCATCTTGCATATTCATGCTAGTTTAGTCTACATTTTGCATTCTTGCACCTCATCTTAATAACCTCCCATTGCATGATTTATTAGCAAGGAAATTATCTACAAGGCTTGACTAAGAGCCCATTTCATGTTATTTTATGCATCCTTGCACTCCATGGATAGGGAGCTCTATGTCGATATCCAAGCTTTGCAGGCACCACCAAATTACCGCTCATGATTCTCTACAGCCTTTACAACCTTCGCCAGTGGTGATTCCCACTCCATCAATAATACTCTACTACAACCCTCCCATTTCCTCCTATTCCCTCTACATCTCATAGCCTCATCTCCCTCTCTGCTTTTCTTCCTAAACAACAACCTCTCCTAGCTCTTCTACCACTGCTCTATCTAATAGCTTCCACTCCCTTCCCCACACCTCTTTGTGCTTCCCACCTCTATCACTATGACCTACTCCAAATTTTTCCATCATAAAACCCTCTATCACTACCAAAATAAATAAATACAGCCACAATGATTATTTCTCAACCACTGGCCAGATTTCTCGATGGCCGACACTTATTTTTCTAGGTAGTCAAACTTTTTTTTTCTGGCATGTAATTTCTTTTTTTAGGAAAAATCCAATGGCCACCAAATTTATGTTCATAGGTTATTGAAATCATAACTTCATAAGCCTTGTACATGCCCTCTTAAGCCATAAGGAGCAGTGTTCTATTTTTCACTCATAACTTGAGCATCCAGACTCCATTTTTAGAAAATGAAATATTGTCGAAAAGCTAGTTCTGAGCCCATCATGATGATGTTGGTCTTATCAGTTTTTGATGTTGTTTAGTTACTTATTTTCACTATCAAAGACTAAAATTTATTTCATATGCTCTAGATATTGTATCTTGTTGATATTTGCTAAGGTGTTAACATTTTTTTGCAAGGTTATTTCATGCTTGTTATATGCTTTCATTGCTCTAGCTTGTAGGGAATGCATGGAAAAGACAAAAAAAAGGAAAACCTAAAAGAATGCATGTCAAAGCTTCAAATGCACAAGGGCTACTAACACTTGTTGGTAGAGTTTCCCAATGCATAAAAACCAAACTTGTACTTCTTTTATTCTATGTGCAACACTAGACTAGTTGCTTTCATTTCCTAGACACATTAAACTTGTGATTGAGATTCTTTAGTGATAGGAGAGTATTGTCTTCACCCTCATGGTGAATCAAAAATATTGACTCACCTTTGGATTTTCAAAAGAAAGGGGATAATTAAATCTTTTAGGTATTTTTGGGAGAAATGATCAAGATAGGAGAGCATGCTCTTCACCCTTGAGGTGAATAAAAAATCTTGACCCTTGAAAGTGGATCCACTCTATTATAGTTAGAATCCTTTAATGGGCTTGCTCTTGGGTAACCAAGAGGAATGAACCAACTAGGGACAAGAAAATCTAGCTATTCTGACCCACTATAAACTCAAGGCTATCGAGGACCCAAAACCTCAGTAGATGTAGTGCTTGTCTAACCTAGTGTGATTTCTTGTGGGTTTGTGACCATGAGGGGATCACTAGGGAGGAATTCTTAAGTTACTTTTGTGGTCATGAGACTGGCTACTTACCACAAGGTAAGGTGCCTAGTATCAGGGACATGAGGAGTGCTATGAATGAAAATACTTTCTAAACACCCTAGGCTAGCAACTACTCTATTTTGTCACTTAACATCTTGGTGCAAGGATTGATCCAAGTGGATTACTCAGATCACCCCTAGACTTCTACACTCACCATTTGTGTCCCTTGAGGGAACTTAGCATGGGCCAAGTTGTTGAGTAATGAACTCTAACATTTAGGTAGATATGTTTGGCAAGTGTTTTTGAATGTGTTGACCTGTGTAAATGTTCTTTCACATCAAACATCACAATAGTATGGTAGAAATTTGTTCTGATATCACAAATGCATGCTGGCAAGATTTCTTTGTCCCTTGTTCAACTGATTAAGACATGCAAAATTATCCCTACTATTTCCAAACCCAATGCTTGTTGAATTATTGCTTGGTGTTACTTTGTGTTTGAATAAAAAAATTAAACAACCAATCTAACACATAGGTGTGTAGGACACATTTTTGTCAAGTCACTAGTTTCCTGTCATACTATATCACCCTATTTGCTCTAAGTTGTCACTTGACTTGTTGTGATGTCTCACCCGGTTGTTAAAATTGACTCTTTTTGCTCCAAATTTGTTCTTAGATCACCTAAAATTGTCTATGTTTGATTTACCATGGTCCCTTCATTTTGACATATGCATACTCAAGTTTATCTTTCTAAATTGGCTACCTTGATTTCTCAATTAGCTTACTTGATTGGGAGAGTCATTCACTTGCATACTTGGTTACTTGGATATTGGGCTTCTTGCCTAACTCTTGACTTGGGTCACTAGTGTCATAAATTCTTGGACACTTTTTTGACAAGTCACTCTTCTATTATTATCTTTCTTTGAGAAATGAATCTCCTCTCTCATTTCAGTGTCAAGATATCTTGGATTATTTCATGCTTAACTCCTTATCTACTAATATGAACTTTGAATTTCTTAATTCTCAATCTTAGCTAAGTTTAGATTGTTGACATTCTAGTCATGTTTGTTATTAGTGACATATACTTATTTAGCTTATGAGTTTATACTGAGAATATTGTACAATTAATAGTGTTAACTAAACATCTCAGTTTCTATCGAGTCCTACAATTTCTACCAAATCCTATGGATAGATTTCAGTTTGAACTGAGTAGTTACTATAGAGTTGAAGTTCAGTAGTGTAAATTGAGCATTTAAGTGTATACCAAGTTTACCAGTGTAAACAAAGTTGTGCAATGTTTACTGAGTTCATAGTTGATGTGATGCTAGTCTAGTGTTGATCAAGCTATTCAATGTTAACCAAGAGGCTTAGTTTATACCAAGCTCAAGGTGATAGTGTTTATCAAGCTATACAGTGTTAACCAAGTGATTCAATTTATATGCCAAGTTTCACAATATTCACCAAGTCACCAGTACAGATCGAGTTCAAGACTACTTAGAAGTGATCAATATGGATCAAACTTCTATGTCTATTGAGTACATGATGATGCCAAGCACTGATAGTGGATATCAAGTATTAGAACCTCACCGAGTCATTCTTTAGTGCCCAAGTTTCTATACTATGGCCAATTTTATAATATTTTTGTAAACTTGTATTGTGGCCGACTTTGTAATTATATAATTGGATTGATATATATGTAATGTATTGTATCACATCCAAAGAATGCATGGAATCAATAAAGAAGAAATGTAATCATCATAAAAGAGTAGAAGAGTGAATTATAATGGCTACAATAGTATAAAGAGCATCAAAGATTCATCTATCACAGCAAGGTGATTTGTACACTCAGAGGAATTTCATTTTAAAAACCAAGTTGCAGATTAGGGATTAGCTACTATTTCATCCTAACAAGTGGATCAATCAAATCCTTTAACAAGTTAGACCTAACCGTGTTATGTAACTCTCTTTACTAAGTGCATACTTCATTGTATATTTGTAAATCCTTTCACAAGGTGGACCTAGTAGTCCTTATTGCTCCTAATAGGGAAGATCATCAAAAGTGATCAATCTAAGCCTTAACATGCCAACTTTATACTATAGTACTAAAGCTTGTGGGTATCATCCCTAGGTCACCAAATCTTGTGTATGCTTTCATGTTTTTTAGTTTCTCATGCATGAAGTTAGATCAAAATTCATCCAAGGATTAACTACTAATTAAGATAAAAGTTCTAGAAGTTATTGATTCACCCCTCCCCTCTCAGTAACTTAGCTTGCATAATATTTCCAACAATTGGTATTAGAGCATTGTGGTTCTCAGTGAAAAGTTCAGCAGCTTGAGCAAAGATCAAGGCAATGGAGATATTCAGACTTGACAAAGCTATTGACAATGAGAAGCTAGATTTGGAATTGGCCATTGGACAACTCAAGAAAGAAAAAGAGAAACTCTCCCACTCCTTGAAAAGAAGAAAATATCTTACAAAATAGATGAATGATTCACTCTAAATTGAAGACATCATTCCAACCAATTCAAATAAAGCTATGGAAAAGAATAATACTCTCCAAGAATAAGTAATAAAATTAAGAAGAGAGCATGAAATTCAATCAATAAGATTGTGTGAAGTCATGGAAGAGAAAAACAAGATAAGAGAAGAGATAGAAGGAAGCAAAAATGAAATTTAGCACCTATCCCTTTAGCAAGTACATTTCATTGATCAGCTCACCAATGCAAATGAAGAAATCATGAACCTGAGATCAAAGAATGAAAGATTACAGAATGATCTAAACATTGAAAGGAAAACCAATGAAAGAATGTTGAAATCCCAAGCAAACATGAATCAATTGAATGAACAAAGTCACTTTAGACAAAAAAGAAAAGCAAGAATTGGATATACATAAGAAGGAGAATCACCCAAGCAAGGAGCTCAAAGGAATCAGAAACCTACTTGAAATCATTGTGGTAAGATAGGTCATAATTCAAATAAATGTTGGAGCAATGGGAAGGCAAAATTCAATGGAAAATGCTACAATTACAATCAATATAGTCATAGAGAAAATGAATGCAAAGAGAAACCAATATTTGAAGCAAAATGTCACAAATATAAGAAGCATAGGCACAAATCATTAGAATGCAAAACCAAGATATTGAATCTAGCAGAAAAAATTGTGAAAGCTATATTTGGTTGGGACTATAACACCTTGTGTAGATGCCATTACCATGGAGAATTTGGACATAATTGTATGAATTGTGTAAAAAATCACATCAGGAAAAGAGATACTACCAAAAGATGTTTCATCTATACAAAACTTGGTCACCTTGCCAAGAATTGTGTGAATACTAGAAGAATAGAAGATGAAAAGAAGGAAAAAGTTGACAACATTAGGAAAAAAATGAGACAAAAATGGGTTCCAAAATCTACTAAGAATGCACACCCTAGCAATGATGATCAAGTCACTCAAGAATTGGGTGATTCCACTACTTCCACTTGATTTCTTAGAAGGAAAAATGCAACTAGGATACCAAAGAAGACATCTAAATGAGTTCCAAATGTCAGGACAAAAGATCCATATCAACATTCAAGATGTGAAAGGGATCACCAAGCAAAAGGTACTAGTTACTATCGAGTCATCTTCCCTACCAAGTGAGGTTAGGTTACAAACTCTACCAAGCAAGGTTGGGAGTAACTAAGTCTTATGTGGTTACTAAATGATGAAGGACTTCACTGAGTAGTCAATGCAAGAAAAGTGTATAATAGTCTATCAAATTCATCTAACTTTTGTAGTAGGCATTTATGGAGAAATTTGATAAAAGGAATGGAATAGAAGTCATTTTCATCATGAATTTTTGAGAGAAAATTGCGTAGAGCGATCTTCAAGAGTATTCAAACAATTTGAGAAAATTGTTGTCAAAATTTTCAAATTATTTCAAACCTTACCAAGTGAAGATGGCAGCTACCAGAAGCAAGGAAAAATGAGGATGGTGCAGGAGCACCTAGGTAGGCTAAGTGTGAAACCTAGGTATTTTTTTATTTTTGGCTTGTAGTGATGCTAGCCACATCACTATTCTAATAATAGGTCCTATGTGGTCCTTAGGTGTGTTTAGGAGACTTGGCAAGACCCAAAGTGACCAAGTTGCTAGAAGTTGCCGACTATTGTCAACTAGGTGACTTAGGTCCGGAAAAGGCTAAAATGGTCTAGAAAGGTTCCAATGGCTTTGAATTGTTTATTTGAAGTCATTTTATGCATATTATATGTCTACTTTGTTTTTGTGCCAAATTTGGAGGTCTAACTCCATGTAGAACAAAAGTTGCTGAAATGTTGTCATGTTGTCATGACAACATTTTCTTGCAAAAAGCAACTTTTTGGCATTTGTGTGTTTAGAACATCTTAACTGTTTAGAATAGTTATGGAACTGATGGAGGAGCCTTTAAAAATGTGAGGACAGCCATTTTTAGGGGGTTGGACAAGTTGGTTTTGCATTTTTGTACGAATTGAGCAAGTATTTTGTTGCCGGTTTTATGCATTTGAAGGCATTTTTAATAGAGGAGGATTGAATGGCCTGATTTTTGTGTTGGAAAAGTTCTGAAATATTTTTTTTAATCTTTTTGTAGTGTTTTTTTGATCATTTTAATTCGTTTGCATTAGTGTAGAAAAATCTTTTTGTTCTTGGCAAGTTGCTGATCTGAACAGGGCTGCACTTAGAAAATGGGATCTTAGGGCCACTTCCCACCATTGGAAACCTCTGGTATTTTGGGATTTGGAACTAGGATCCATGTACATTATGTATCAAGAAGGAGGGCTCTTGAAAGCATCAGCAAGAATTTTTAAGGTGATGCCCTAGGCAAGCCAAATGCAACTTGGCTAGGAATCACAGTTGGAAAATGAGTTATGGAGAGGATTGAGTGTACAAATACCTTAATCTAGCTACACAACAAGTAATGAGAAGGTCTAACCTTGCTCCAGTCCAAAGGAGAGGTCTTGGAAAGGTTTCTAAGGTGGTTTTCCATCACAACAACGATAAAGCACTTGAAATCCTCATTTTTGGCCTAAAATTGTACTTTCATTGTACGAAAAGTTTGGAGGCTAGAAAATTACAGAATCTTGAAGTACTCTAAAAAGGGTATCCAAAAATATAATTTTTTTGTAGGGTTGTTAAGAAGTTTTTCAAGAAATCTTGTTTCCAGCTATTTAGGAGGGCTAATTCCTAATAGCCTTTTTGGAGCAATTTGGTGTATCTTCCCTAGTAGATTGAATGCGCCTATGAAATCAGCAATGTTTAGGGTCATGGATGTTAGAAGGAGTCTAGAAAAAAAACCTAGATGAAGAACTGGTACCCTTGGAGCTATAGATGGACTTGAGGGTTAATAGCGGACTGGAGCCGGCTAGTAAGAAATTTGATGTTACTTTGTTGGTGTACCCCCAACTGAAGGATTAGGATCTCTTGAGCAAGGTCCTAGTAATTATAGGGTGTGAAGAAGCCCTAGTGGGTCTAGTGAATGACCTAAGGTAGCCCTGAGAGAGAGCTTGGGGTTTGGAAGCAAGGTTGGGGTGTTACATCAAAGTGGTATCAGAGCCTAGTTAAAGATTTGGGAAAGGTAGTTAATGTTGGAAGCCGCTGAAGAATCAGTAGGAGAATCCATGATGGTGAAAAATGTGGAGTTAGCTAAAGAAGTTGATGAGCAAAGGAAAAGAAATCAGCTTCTTGAAGAAGCACTAGAAGAGGTGAAGCAAAAACTAGATGCAGTTGTAGAGGCAGCCAAGAAAAGAGATGAAGAAGAAGATGGGAATGGTAAAAAGGTAGCAGAGGAAGATATTGTACCTGAACCTGATCCTATCTTGCAAGAAGAGCCCTTCTTGAAGGCAATCAAAGCCTTAGGAGGTAAAGCTTTGGAAGGAGTGCCACTTTTCAGTGGTAAGATGGATATTGATGCAGTTATGGATTGGTTAGAGGGTATGGAGAACCACTTTGAGTGTGAGGGTATCTTAGAGGCATAGAAGGTTAAGGTTGCTAAGTCAAGGCTTAGAGGCTCAGCCTTAACATGGTGGAAGTATGTACAAGATGAAAGAGTCAGCATGGGCAAGAATCCAATTGCAAATTGGAGTGCTATGGAAAACAAAATCAAGGAGAACTTCCTACCTGAAGACTTTGAGATCCAACTCCATAAAAAGAGGCAAGGACTGAAGCAAAAAGATCTTGATGTGACCTCCTACACTGAAGAATTTCAGAGGTTGTGTTTGAGATCCAAGAAGCAAGAAGAGGAGTCACTCAAGGTGGCAAGGTATCTTGGTGGCTTGAAGTGGAACATTCAAGAGGAGCTTAGCTTATGGGCCCCTACCACTATCCAAAGATGTCATCAGCTAGCTTTGAAGGTAGAAGAAAAGAACAAGAGGAAAGGAGATTCTAACTTCAAAGATAGAGGCAAAGGCAGAAATCAGAAAAATCAAAGAGGAGGCTACCAAGGCAAAGGTAGTGATCAAAAGAGCCAAAATGAAAGCAAACCCATGGAGCAAACTATTGACCACTCTTCAAGAGGTGGTTATAATAGAGGGAGAGGCAATCAAGGAGGATCAAGTAGGGGTAGAGGAGGTAGGAGCAGCTCTTACTTTGCAACAATGAAGTGTTACAATTGTGGTCAACTAGGCCATCCTGCCTATAGGTGCCCGAAAAAATCCTCTTCCTCAAGCCAAGATAAAAGGCTAGCATATGCACAAGAAGATAATAGAAGTTGCAAGGATGTTGACATAGACCATATTGAGTCTGAAAAAGGTGAGAATCTTATGTTTAGGAGGGTGCTGATCAAGCAACCAGCTTCTAATGAGCCTAGACATAGAAGGGCATTGTTTAGGATCAAGTGCAAGATCCTAGGAAAAGTATGCAAGGTGGTGGTTGATTCTGGATCAACTGATAATGTAAATTCAGAGGAGACTGTTACAAAGCTCAAATTGAAGAAGATACCTCATGAAAACCCTTACAAGGTCACATGGCTTAACAAAGGGCAAAGAATCCTAGTGAATGAACAAGCATGGGTGGACTTCTCAATTGCAGGATATAAAGACCACTTATTATGTGATATTTTGCCAATGGATGCTTGTCATCTTTTGCTAGGGAGACCTTGGCAATTTGATAGGGAAGTGGTCTATGATGGTAAGGAAAATACCATAACATTTAAGAAAGGAAGCAAGACCTTCAAAATTCAGTCATTGTTAGAAGGGGATGAACCATAGTCCAAGGTGCCTAATGTGCTGCTATGTGGAGAGAAAGAGTTTATTAGAGACCTCAAGCATGAGGAGAGCCAAGGATTTGCAGTCATACTAAAGGCTTCAAGTGAAGAAAAGCTAGTCCAAGAACCTTTACCAGCAGAGGTACAAGAGTTGCTTGTAAAGTATAAGGAGATTGTTAGTGATGGTACACCAGCTACCCTACCACCAAGAAGAGTTATCAGCCATCAAATTGACTTTGTTCCAGGTGCCTCACTACCTAATAAGGCAGCCTACAAGTTAACCCTAGATCAAAACCTTGAAGTGGCAAGACAAGTCCAAGAGTTGATGGACCAAGGTTTGATCCAAAAGAGCATAAGCCCTTGTGCAGTCCCGGTGGTTTTGGCATCCAAGAAGGGAGGAAAATGGAGGTTGTGTACTGACTCAAGGGCCATTAACCGCATTACAATTAGGTATAGGTTTCCTATTCCAAGAATTGAAGACCTTATGGATTGTCTAGGAGGTGCTATGTATTTCACTAAGCTGGACTTGAAAAGTGGGTATCACCAAATTAGAATAAAGGAGGGAGATGAATGGAAGACAACATTTAAGACTACTGATGGTATTTATGAATGGCTTGTGATGCCATTTGGTCTTTCCAATGCCCCTAGCACCTTCATGAGGCTCATGAATGAAGTGCTCAAAGACTTCACAGGCAGATTTGTGGTGGTGTATTTGGATGATATCCTCATCTACAGCAAGACCAAAGAGGAACATGTCAAGCATGTAGAAGCGGTTTTGAAGAGGCTTCATGAGGAGAAGCTATCTATCAACCTTGAGAAGTGTGAATTCTTCAAGCAAGAGTTGGTGTATCTATGCTTTGTGGTGTCTAAAGGAACTTTGAAGATGGACAAGGAGAAAGTTGCTGCTATCCTAAGTTGGCCTACACCTACCACATCTAGTGAGGTAAGAAGTTTCCACGGTTTGTCTCAATTTTATAGGAAGTTCATTAGGAACTTTAGTGGTATTTGTGCACCATTTCTTGATATCATAAAGGGGGGAGTCAAGTCCAAGTTTAGGTGGACTTTAGAGGCTGAAAAGTCATTTGATATGTTAAAAAAACAAGTAGCTACTCAACCCATCCTAAAATTTCCTAGCTTTGAAAAGTTGTTCACCTTAGAATGTGATGCAAGTGGCCTAGCAGTGGGTGGGGTGTTGAGTCAAGAAGGTAGACCAGTAGCCTTCTATAGTGAAAAGCTAATTGAGGCCAAGAAGAAATACTCATCCTATGATCTAGAATTGTATGCCTTAGTCCAGTATCTTAGGAAGTGGAGACACTATTTGTTGCCAAAAGAATTTGTTGTGTTTACAGATAATCAAGCTCTTAGCTACATCAACACATAGGAGAAGTTGAGCAACAGGCACTTGAAGTGGATGGAATATTTGCAGGCCTTCACCTTTACAATCAAGCATAAGAAAGGACAAATGAACAAGGTTGCTGATGCATTAAGTAGAAGGGTTTTAACAGTCCAAGAGATTCAGCTCCATAGCATTGGAGTGGAGAGTTTTCAAAATCTTTACAAGAATGATGAGGACTTTGCTGAAGCCTATAAGGTATGCATGGATTTTGGAAACCACTTTCATAGCATATTTTCAGAATACACTTTGCAAAATGGGTTGCTATTTAAGGGTACCCAGTTGTGTGTACCAAGAGGTTCCATGAGAGAGAACCTAATACAAGAGAAGCATAATGGCAGCTTGAGTGGGCATTTTGGTATCAGCAAGACAATAGAACTAGTGCAAAGGTTCTATTATTGGCCTAAATTGGTCAAAGATGTAACCAAGTATGTGGAGCAATGTATGGTGTGTATGAAGGCAAAAGGAGGAATGAACAATGCAGGTCTTTACCAGCCCTTACCAATTCCTAGCAGACCATGGGATTGTGTAAGTATGGATTTCATTGTTGGTTTGCCTAAAACTAAGCAAGGGTATGATAGCATTTATGTTGTTGTTGATAGATTCAGTAGAATGGGACATTTCATTCCATGTAAGACAACTAATGATGCAAGTCATATAGCTCATTTGTTTTTCAAAGAGGTTGTAAGGATTCATGGACTTCCATTAAGCATTGTGTCGGATCGAGATGTGAAATTCATGAGTCACTTTTGGAAGACTTTATGGAAGAAGCTTGGCACTAACATGTCTTTTGGTTCAGCTTACCATCCTCAAACTGATGGTCAAACTGAGGTGGTTAATAGAACTTTAGGTAACCTTCTTAGGTGCCTAACTAAGGAGTATGGTCAGACTTGGGATGTTATCATCTCACAAGCAGAATATGCCTACAATGATAGCAAGAATAGGACTACCGGAAAGAGTCCTTTTGAAATTGTTTATGGCATGCACCCAAGAGGTGTGTGTGAACTAAGGTGTCTTGGAAACATGGATCAGATTAGTGGTCAAGCTGAAGACTTTGTACAAACCATGAAGGAGATTCAGGAGCAAGTCAAGAAGACTATTCAAGACAACACTCTAAAACTCAAAGCCAAGGTGGATGAAAAGAAGAAGGATGTTCAGTTTTCTGTTGGGGACTATGTGATGGTCCATTTGAACAAAGCAAGGCTTCAAAAAGGCATTCCTACTAAGTTACAGATGAAGAGGGTAGGGCCTTGCAAAATATTGGCTAAATATGGAGCAAATGCCTATAAGGTAGATTTACCTTCCGATTTGGGCATATCCCCTATTTTTAATGTGCAAGACTTGGTGGCATACAAAGGTGACCCATCTCAGCTCAGTCCCGATGTTCATGAAGATCTTGAACTTGCTTCAACACCTACAAACAACAAGTTGGAGGTAGAAAAGGTGTTAGATTCAAGGGTAAAGAAGACTACAAGGCACAAGGTTTACATGGAACACCTCATCAAATGGAAGGAGAAACCAATTTCAAAGGCTACATGGGTTACTGAGACAGAGTTCAAGAAGGTTGGCATACCTCTAGATTTGTTGCAAACTGATCCACCTTGAGTTCTTTGTTGGAGGGGGGAGTATGGTGCAGGAGCACCTAGGTAGGCTAAGTGTGAAACCTAGGTATTTATTTATTTTTGGCTTGTATTGATGCTAGCCACATCACTATTCTAATAATAGGTCCTATGTGGTCCTTAGGTGTGTTTAGGAGACTTGGCAAGACCCAAAGTGACCAAGTTGCTAGAAGTTGCCGACTATTGTCAACTAGGTGACTTAGGTCCGGAAAAGGCTAAAATGGTCTAGAAAGGTTACAATGGCTTTGAATTGTTTATTTGAAGTCATTTTATGCATATTATATGTCTACTTTGTTTTTGTGCCAAATTTGGAGGTCTAACTCCATGTAGAACAAAAGTTGCTGAAATGTTGTCATGTTGTCATGACAACATTTTCTTGCAAAAAGCAACTTTTTGGCATTTGTGTGTTTAGAACGTCCTAACTATTTAGAACAGTTATGGAACTGATGGAGGAGCCTTTAAAAATGCGAGGGCAGCCATTTTTAGGGGGTTGGACAAGTTGGTTTTGCATTTTTGTACGAATTGAGCAAGTATTTTGTTGCCGATTTTATGCATTTGAAGGCATTTTTAATAGAGGAGGATTGAATGGCCTGATTTTTGTGTTGGAAAAGTTCTGAAATATTGTTTTTAATCTTTTTGTAGTGTTGTTTTGATCATTTTAATTCGTTTGCATTAGTGTAGAAAAATCTTTTTGTTCTTGGCAAGTTGCTGATCTGAACAGGGCTGCACTTAGAAAATGGGATCTTAGGGTCACTTCCCACCATTGGAAACCTCTGGTATTTTGGGATTTGGAACTAGGATCCATGTACATTATGTATCAAGAAGGAGGGCCCTTGAAAGCATCAGCAAGCATTTTTAAGGTGATGCCCTAGGCAAGCCAAATGCAACTTGGCTAGGAATCACAGTTGGAAAATGAGTTATGGAGAGGATTGAGTGTACAAATACCTTAATCTGGCTACACAGCAAGTAATGAGAAGGTCTAACCTTGCTCCAGTCCAAAGAAGAGGTCTTGGAAAGGTGTCTAAGGTGGTTTTCCATCACAACAACGATAAAGCACTTGAAATCCTCATTTTTGGCCTAAAATTGTACTTTCATTGTACGAAAAGTTTGGAGGCTAGAAAATTACAGAATCTTGAAGTACTCTAAAAAGGGTATCCAAAAATATAATTTTTTTGTAGGGTTGTTAAGAAGTTTTTCAAGAAATCTTGTTTCCAGCTATTTAGGAGGGCTAATTCCTAGTAGCCTTTTTGGAGCAATTTGGTGTATCTTCCCTAGTAGATTGAATGCGCCTATGAAATCAGCAATGTTTAGGGTCATGGATGTTAGAAGGAGTCTAAAAAAAAAACCTAGATGAAGAACTGGTACCCTTGGAGCTATAGATGGACTTGAGGGTTAATAGCGGACTGGAGCCGGCTAGTAAGAAATTTGATGTTACTTTGTTGGTGTACCCCCAACTGAAGGATTAGGATCTCTTGAGCAAGGTCCTAGTAATTATAGGGTGTGAAGAAGCCCTAGTGGGTCTAGTGAATGACCTAAGGTAGCCCTGAGAGAGAGCTTGGGGTTTGGAAGCAAGGTTGGGGTGTTACATCAGAGGATCAAACATGCTAGTTTGTAGTGTAGAATGGAAGACATCAAACTTCAAGCTCACTCCTAGAATTGCTGAAACTCTAGATCTGAGTGGAGAAAAATCATAAATCCCTCCTAAGGTACTATTGATCAATGATATCCATTCTCATTTTAAATGTGGGATCCAAGATATTGGTACACTTGAAATGGATAAATGTCTCAAAGAGTTATGCATTGATGGAATTTTGAAACCTAAGCACCAATTTCTTGAAGCCAAAGGTTTAACGAATATTCCTCACATGCCCCATAATTTCCAAGTCAAATGGATTAGGTATATCCTCAACTATGTGCAAAATGGACAATTGTGGTTGGAGCAACCTATTTTGATTACCAAGAAGATGATCCATAGGATCACTATTCTCCCCATTTTGGCTAAAGAAAAAATAACTAAAGCCCTAGGTTAGGTCAAACTGGACAAGAAAACCCTAGCTGAGTGGGATTGTAGGGGAATGAAATTTGGTAGTGTCACTAACATGGAGTAAAAATTTGGTATTCATGTCATTGCACACAAGATCTATAGTTTGAGCAAGTTGAATAGTGTGTCTTGCGAAGCAATTGACCTGGCATACAATGTAGTCAAGAATAACCTTTCTCTTGACCTTATTGAGCTACTGTTGAATCAATTCAACAAGAACATGGAGATAATTAGAACATCAAAGAAATATCCATGTAAGTTTGGCTCTCTATTAAGTTTTTTATTTTTTTATGTTCAGAAATTCTTACCATCAAAAGGTAATGTTGTATGGAGGAAAGATGTGCCAGTACTCTATCAGATAAATGAATATAGTGCTAAGATGGGAGAAAATTACACTAGTATTATGATTAATTATTTTGATGAACTCAAAGAGAAAATGAATAATAGATACCAAATCCCTAAGAAACTAGTTGAAGATTATAAGGATGATGTATGTTTCATGGTGGATAGTGATAAGGTATACATTTAGGTAGTTAGGATATGAGGTAAACATTTATGAAATAAAAGATATTATTGAGGCACTAATTAATGAACCAATTGACCCCAAGGCTACATATTTTGGAACATGTGATGAGGCTAAGGCCTAGATAGAACTAGAGATCAAGCTCCCTTAGGTAGTTAGCAAATGTAAGAAAAGGATTGCCAAGTTGAAAAAAAGCTCTACTTTCTTATTAACTAAAGGAAAAGGTGAAGATGAAGGAGTAGAGGATAAAGAATTAGAGGAAGAGGAACTACTAAAGAAAAAGAGAAACATAATCATTACTAAGCCTAGCAAAACATCCACTACAGTGTTCACAAGGAGATCCTCCAAGAAGAAAATAGATAAAGAAGGGGGAGACATAATTTTCAAGAGGTCTCCACCCACGTTTGAAGAAAGGATGAAGGAATTGGAATTGAGTTTTGGGACAAAAAATTTCAAAGCATTCAAATATGAGACCAGAACAACTAATGAGAAAAAGTAGATTGAAGATATTTTGATATCTAAAATGGGCAAATGGAAATACTCTCCTGACCAGCTTACTCATAAAATTATAGATGCTTTAATGAATAAAATCAAGCCAAGATGGGAACATGCAATGCAAAGTACAAAGAACATTCATGAGAAAATATTGAGGCAACTGATGCCAAATCTAACTGACAAGGAAATCGAGGAATCCTTAAAGAAAAATGAAGAAAAATTGAATTTAAGATTCAATACTTGTCTAATTTTGTTAAAAGAAATAGAGCATGTTGTGAAGAATGCAACAAATACATGGAAGAATGTATATCTTCTTCATAAACTAAGTGATTTTCCAATCAACATAAGTGACAAGGATGAATATAATGATCAAGAAAAGGATAAAGAAAAAGATGATGAAGAAGTAACACATTTTGATAACATTGACAATTATGAGGAACAAGAGAAAGAGGCTATTGAGGAAGGAGCACAAGATGTTGAGGAAACTGACCCAATCAAGATTGCTATAGTAGTTATTGCCTCACTTCCTCACTCTCCAAGAAAAATAGTGACAATATCAAGCATGGAGACAATCTCTGTAGGATTGGTTGTGTCTAGTATTGCAAGCATAAGCATCTAATCAATATTTGCACCAATATAGCTCAACACATCATTGAATTAAGTTTCAACTACTTCATCTACTAAGCTATAGACTATTCCCTCTTCAATAGTTTTGAATACAATAGTTTTGGATACATCAATTTTGGCTTTAACAGGTACTTCTACTAGCATTTCTACAATAAGTGTAGTATCATTTTTTGTAGCAAGCCTCACTATTTCTACTATTGTTTCCATCCCAAGTACACATGCAATAAGTGTAAGGAAAGTTGAGACCAAGCCTTAACCAAGCACAATTTTTTTGGGTAAATGTAAAGAAAAGGAGGAGGATGTTGATCTTGATAAGGAAATTGTGATTCCTAATTAGGATATTTCAAAACTCAATCCTAATCAAATGCAAACCTTTGGAGAGTTACTTCAAAATAAAGCCAAGTAGCAGAGACTAAGAGAGGAAAGAGATAAAGAATTCAAAATCATTGAGGATGCCAAGAATATTTTGGCAGAGGCTATAGGTATAGAGATTGATTCTTCTCAACCAATTTTGTATCAGTTGGTAGAAGTAGTCTAGAAGTATAATGAAGATCTAGATGGACAAGAAAAATTATTATAGAAAGCAGAGAAGAAGTCTAAGAATAAGGTCCTAGAACTTATTGCTCAAAATATTTCCATTTACCAAGTAGAGTTATCTACTATTTTGGGTTCTCTTGAAACTTCTTGTACAAATGTAACTTTATTTTTTGGTAAATTATGTGATATTCCAAGTTTTACAGAGGAAATAAAAGACAAATTGTGTAAGATTGATGAAGATTTTAACGCTAGTTCTCAACAATTGTAGCTTGACCTGAGTTCAAGCTATTCCCATTTCAAAAGGATCATATTTTTAATAGACATGTAGGCAAAATTACTTAAACAAGAAGCCAGAATTAGATCTACTTTGATAGATATTCAAATATGATACTCCCTAACATGGATGCACAACAAAAGCATATTGCTTATTCAAAAACTCTCTTCCATGATAATAATTTCTCTATTGCAAACCATATGATTAAACTTTCAGCAAAAGTGTAGGTGGCATTGCACACATGCAGGGTCTTGCAAGAGAATTGGGACACAACTTTGTCAATCATACTAAAGGTACATTCAAATTTCTTGTTTCATTTTGGCATTACTATGTAAATATATATAGTATAAATCTTTGGCATTAATGTCAAAAAGGGGGAAAAGATATTGAAAAGATATAAGATGATATAAAGAGGAGAAAGATGTAAAAAGATAGGGGGAGAAAATTGTAAGAAAAGCATGAAGAAATATATATTGTATGTATCGTATACTATATATGTACAAAAATATATCTTTTACAAAAATAATCTTGAAAAATCTCAAAAATAGCATACTCTAGCGAGTTGGAGATATAAGTTGATGGATAATTTAGTTTTGACTAATAAATGGTTTTGTCACTAATACCAAAGGGGGAGATCATTGACATTCCAATCATTTTTGTTATCAGTGACATACACTTATTCAAATTGTTAGTTCACACTGATCATATTGTATAGTTAACAATGTTAACCAATCATCTCAGTTGCTATGAGTCCTACAATTATTGTTAAGTCCTATGGATAGATTTCAGTTTGAACCAAGCAATTACTACAGAGTTGAAGTTCAATAGTGTAAACCAAGCATTTCAGTGTATACCAAGTTTACCAATGTAAATAAAGTTGTGCAATGTTTACTGAGTTTGCAGTTGATGTGATGCCAGTCTAGTGTTGACTGAGCTACTTAGTGTTAACCAAGAGACTCAGTTTATACTGAGCTTGAGGTGATAGTGTTTACCAAGCTATACAATGTTAATTAAGTGATTTAGTTTATATGTTGAGTTTCACAATATTCACTAGTGTAGACTGAGTTGAAGATTACTTGGAAGTGATCAGTATGGACCAAGATTTTATGTCTACTGAGTGCATGAGGATGTCAAAAAATGATAGTGGATGTTGAGTATTAGAACCTCACCAAGTCAATCTTCAGAGCTTGAGTTTCTGCACTTTGGCTGACTTTGTAATATTTTGTAAAGTTGTATTGTGGCCAACTTTGTAATTATGTAATTGGATTGATATATATGTAATGTATTGTATCACATCCAAATAATGCATGGAATTGATAAGGAAGAAATGTAATCATCATAAAAGAGTAGAAGAGGGAATTATAAATGCTACAACAATATAATGAGTAGCAAAGATTCATTTATCACAACAAGTGATTTTTACACTCATAGGAATTTCATTCAACAAAGTAAGTTGCAGATTAGAGATTAGCTACTATTTCATCCTAATAGGTGGATTAGTCAAATCCTTTAACAAGGTAGACCTAACAATCTTATGTAAATTTCTTTACCAAATGCATACTTCATTATATGTTTGTAAATCCTTTCACAAGGTGGACCTAGCAATCCTTATTGCTCCTAACAAGATAGATAATTAGGAGTGATCAATGTAAGCCTTAATAGGCCAAATTTATAATAAAATAGTAAATTTTGTGGGTATCATGCCCACCTTAATTTTAATTTCTATTTGGAAGGCTTCTGGGTCACCAAATCTTGTGTTAAAGTGTTGTGTATGCTTTCATGTTTTTTAGTTTCTCATGCATGAAGTTAGATCAAAATTCATACAAGGACTAATTGCTAATTGGAATAAAAGTTTTATAAGTTATTGATTCACCCCTCCCATCTCAATAACTTAGCTTGTCATAATATTTCCAACATAGATGATTATGAGCTACTAAAAACTATTGAAGAATTTCAAGATCTATGGTCTCAATTTTAGACTATAGAAAGGATGAATGATCCATCTTAGCTTAGTCTTTCTAGGAATGCCATTGCTATGTTCTCTAAACTTGATAAATGGTTAGAAGAAAGGAAATAATCCACACTTGCATCTTCCTTAGGGCCTTCCTATGTCTATAAATCATCTCCTCCTAGGACATCTTCTTCTTCTAAGCCTTCATTGTCTTCATCTATTGGATTCAAGAAACTCTCTTCATGTTATGACAAGCGAATGTATGCTATCCATGTAGAGATCCTAGGCATACTTTTGAGAGGATTTTTTTTCCCTTGGAAGATTCTTATGATGAGATTTTGCAAACGCTCCTTTGCACTAAGCTCATCACATTGCCTAAGTCTAACTCATATGGACTCTCCTTCTTGGATATCTATTGTTCTTATCATTGACATAATAAGCATAGAACTTTAGATTGCATTGAGCTGAAACATAAAGTCCAAGATCTTATTGATGATGGGATTGTTGATACTTCTAATAACTTATGCAATAAATTTTTTTCTCTTGAGTAAGATCATGTTGACAAACCTATGTCTAGTAGTGGCTCCATTACATCTTCCACTTCTTCCAACATTCATACCTCTCATAAAGCTTCTAATTCCTCAAACACGCTAACTAATAATTTCCATACTAGCTATTCATATCCTCAAGGATTATCTCTAAAATAAAATCAAGCTGACTTTCACTTGGTTATAAACCTTTTTTGTGCTGCTAAAGCCAAAGATGCTCAACCTTCATGTGACGCTACACTTTCTTCTCCCACTTCACTAATTCCATATGCTCTCTTCTTTCCCCTTTTTCCTTAAAAGTGGCTCCCTATCGAGAGGACTCTCAAAAGGCTAATGATCAAGATCAAGCACCCTTTCATCTCATTCAAAATATCATCCTTCCACCTCCTAAGTATGATGATGATGCTATGTTTGAGTGTATTGAAAATTATGAGAAAAGTATTATGCCTATGCTATCCAAAGAAACTTGTAAAGATCAAAGTATCCCTTTGTATTCCACTTCTCTAGGTTCACCTCAAACATGCACTCAAGCTTCAAGTACTCCTATTAAAATGTTGCTCTGATCAAAGCTACTCATAAGTCTATTGATGGTTTTGACCATATTGCTCACTCTAATGATGTAGATATCCCTTTCCACTATCCATTTGCATCTCCTAAATCTATCCTTGGTCCTTATCCATCTAAGCTAATGCCTTTAGAACTACCTTCCATATTAGGACCTTATGTTTCTTCATATCCATTTTCCACTTCTAGCTCATTGCCCTATTTTCCTATTTTACCTCAAGATCAATGAAGACACACATACTTGAATTCTTCACATAAAGCTTTCCATCTAAACTAGTCATATCAACCTTCTCCATCCACAAGTCACAAGTCTTTTGGAAGCAATTTGGATGATCAAATCAAACACAAATGCATGAATCCATCTTTAAAAGATCACTATGTCTCCTCTAGTTGACATGTGAATGATAATAAAGAAAATGTGCAAAAGAGACTGCAAAGGTCCATTATTCAAAAGGCTAAAACCAAAGAAAGTATGGGTTCCTAAATCCATTATTGAAGAAATGCATTTTAAAACATCCAATGAAAACTCTAAAGCTATATGGATTCCCAAGTCTCTTTTGAAAGGCTTGAATATTGAAAATACTTCAAAGTTGATATTCAAGCTTCCAAGGCTTCCACTCTACCTTAAAGGTTTCAAAATCTTCCAATCCATATTCCTCTAAAACTATTGCATCTTAAATCAAGCTATTTCCTCCATCATCCCTTCGTCATTTCACTACCCTTGAGGTGTGTCTCTTTGCTAAGCTTTTCCACTTTCAAACCTATCCTTATACAATCTTTTGAAGCCTACACTTTCTTTCTATCCATCCAAAATCTACAACCTCTCTTCTTCCTATATTCTCCCTTCCATTACCCTATCAGAATCTTTGAGCATATCTTTCTATGGTCTTTGCCTATCATGACTTATCTTTTCTAAAAGAGCATTGAAACAACTTGAGCTCTTTCTCAAAAATTCAAAAAATGGACAAAAAAGGAAAATTCAAAATGTGCCTTAGTGAAAACCACTTCTTGTGGTACCTTGGTAGCAAAATTAAAGAGAAATAAAATTCATCCTATGGTGAAAACCACTCCTTGTGGCACCTTGGATAAGTACCATGATGAAAACCTAGGAAACAAGCATCATGCATGATTCTTTCATAGTCCATCCATTCCCTCTCCCTCTTTGATCTTGACATTGTTAAACTATCCAAGCACATTGGCTATCTTATCTTTCACTTACCCTATCTTTCTCATTTGTTAATTTCTTTCATATTTAGCTTTATTCCTATTGCTATCTTATCACTATCCTATTCAGTTGACCCCTTGATCTTGATCACTAGCCTCTCTTGGCATGTTCATTCTTTGAAGTTATTGATTTCATGATATCTCATCATTATTCTCTTGCTATTGGTTTCTATGCCTCTATGCTATCTCACTAATCAACTTATGCTCCTACTATTGCTTGCTTCTTGCTTCCACTATTTATCCAAAATCTACTTCATATGGTTATCTTTCCCTAGCTTGGGTATTCTTAAGGAGTTAGTCCTTGAGGATTGCTTTCACTTGCTTCATATTTAGCTTCATATTCATTGCCTATCCATCTCTTCTTATCCACCATTTTTCTAATCCATCATGTGCTACACCTTGCTAGACACTAGGACAAATGATGTGATCTTACTTGAGAATATTTTTGCAAAAATCCTAAAAACCATATATGATCCTAAAAAATTCCTACAAATTATAAATGTCCTAAAAAAATGAGCATCTTAGTCAAAGCCTATTCATGAATACTTTGATGTCTCACCAAAAAAAAACATAAAGGTTCTTTGCATCTATGTCTATTAGGCTTGTTGCATGCTCATTGCTCATTCACTTCACTATTTCATCTTGCCTTACCTAGCATGGAATAAACTTGTGTCATAGTCTAGGGAGCATAGTTTGTTTAGATTATCAAGGATCTTCTTGTGCAAGAAGATTTGTTTGTGACAATGTCTTCCAAATAGTGTTTCTCAACACTTTTTTGAGTAGTCTAGAGTGGTGATAGATTTCCCTCTTCTAGAACAAAATGGGAATAACCATGTGACTTTCACACACTTTGCACTATACATCACTAAGATTTGATTGAATTTATTTCTTTGTGTGCTATCCATGATGATTTCTTGCATGAGTGTTCCCTCCCTAATGATTTCTTGATGATGTTGTGGACTAGAAGATTGGGGGCATGGGGCATTTCTTCTTTGTTTTCAACTTGCGGGTGTGCTTTGACAATCTTAGTTGTCTTGAGCATTCTATTGGGTCTATTTGACACTTAGGATTTGCTAGGTTAAATCCTTGTCTATTATGTGAGTGCATTCTTCTAGTTATCTTGATGTTCTGTATCTTGATGTAAGAATAATCTTGCTATATTAAATCTAGGAAATCCAACTGCTTTACTCATCTTGACCTCTATGTCTTTGGTGTTTAAGTTGGATTCTCACATATTCGATAAAGGTTATATTCATATCCTCATAGTTCATGCTAGTGATGATTTTGTGACCTAAATGCTCAGTGATAAAATTAGAGTCTTAATATTTTGTGTTCCTTGCTAGTAAACCAATTTGCATGTTAGTTTTCCATTATAAGATCATTTTCTAGCATAGTCTTGCATTCTTGCATATGAGGAGAGCTCTCTCTTCATCTTTTATTTTTTGGACATATCAAATAGCTACTTTCACATCATCTTTTCTTCTTCTTCTTGATCATGTCTATCATCCCTCAAGTCTTTTATTCACCTTCACTTGTCATCACAAAGTGTTAGAATTAATCTATCATCAATTTCCATCTTCTTACATAGTCTTTAATCCTAATTTTGACCTAATTTTCAAGCTTCTCAGTATTTACTACAAATTGCACCTTTACTTAAAATTGACATATTGGATACATTTTCAAGATTGAAATCAAAATTTGAGTTTATCTTTCAGGTCAAAATCATATTTTAAAATTTGATCTTCTTCTATGCAGTTGGCTAACCTTTGGAGGTCCAGTCTTCGAATCTTCACTGGGGCGTCTTCATTTCTCCATGTCTTCACCATTTATATGCTTCATGTCTACTTTAATTCACATATTTGACCTCTACATCATTCTTTTTTCTTAATTTGACCTCATTTCCATCCTTTATAATTCATGGTCAACTTTGGTCAAACTAGGGCACTTTATCAATGTCATATGGTCAATCTTTGATTCTAATAATCTATCTGTCATTATGGACTTTGCTATATCTCAATTTGATCATAGTTTTTGTAGTTCCTCTCTATCATTTCAATTTTGACCCCGAGAGGGTAGACATAGTCTATTATTGCTATTCTTGGCAACATTTTCTCTTTTAGGGGCATATGCTTGACAATTTCCATTTGCTCTTAATCTATTTTCTAGTATTTAGAACTATCACTATCAGTCTGATTGTTCAATGCTTGCTACACCTATTGCTATTATATTCTCTTTATTCTTTGAATGCATGTGTTCCCATATTGATCACACATTAGTTAGGGGATGGCTTCATTCTTTGAAGTTAGAGCTAGCTATCTATTTTCTATCACGACTTCTTCATTTGACGTGTTCCTTTATCGATCACATATTAGATGATGAATTCTTAGCTTTTTCTATTCTTTGACCACATGTGTTCCCATTTCAATCACACATTTGTCAAAGAGGGGAAAATGTAATCACCTAAAAATGGTCACCTAGACCATAAAATCATTTCTAGCATTTCTTGCTAATGTTATCAAGTGTTTGATCACACATTCTTAAAAATAAGGCAAAATCAATTTATTTGACTTTAACCTAAAGTTTGACCACCATATTGTAAACTCACACATTTTATTAAAATAATTTTCTCCCTTTTAATTCAAATAAAATTATCAAAAATCCGTGCACCCATTTTTTATTTTAAAAAGAAAATCATTTTCCATGTGTAGCCTTCTATTTTGACTAAATCTTTTGTCTACACATGAAAGGTGTAATTTTCCATGTGTAGAGCTTCCTATTTTGACAAAATCTTTTGTCTACACATGCAAAATGCATTATTTTCTATGAATAGTGCCTCTTATTTTGAACAAGGACATTTTAATCCTAGATATTAGGCAAGACCCATTCTTCACCCTTGATGATGCATTTCTTGTCTTTTGATCTCCACCATCCATACAACTTTAAAAGAAAGAGCTCTTCCCCTCACAAACACACAATTCACTCTTAGTATTGTTATGCTGCATGTCTATCATTTGATTTCTTGGGAGATTAGATTCATAAAGTTTCTCTTTCATTTTGCACTAATTTAGCTCATATTGTTTAATTAGTTTGGATTATAATATTTTCATATTATCTAATCTAGTAGCATCTTGCACATTCATGGTCATTTAGTCTACATTTTTAATTCTTGTACCTTGTCTTAAGAACCTCCCATTTCATGGCTTATTAGAAAGGAAAGCATCTATAGGCTCAGCCAAGATCCCATTTCATGTTATTGTATGCATCTTCGCACTCCATGGATAGGGAGCTCTAAGCTAACATCCAAGCTTTCTGATCTCATGTAATCAGTTGGATAGAAGGGTTTAGAGCATGAAATAAATTGAGTTCATAGTAAGGTTATTATTAGCATATGTAGCATATAAGAAATTCAAAGTATATTAGATAGATGTCAAGTCAACATTTCTAAATGGAGATTGAAGAAGAGGTGTGCATAGAACAACTTGAAGGTTGTCCTTTGAGAGATAACAAGGACATAGTATGCAAACTAAAGAAAGCATTGTATGTCTTGTAGCAAGCACCCAAAACCTGGTACACAAGGTTGGACAAGCATTTGACAAAGCTTGGATATAGAAAAGTTATGACAGATAGTAATCTCTATTAGAAATAAATTGATGATGGATTGATAATTTTGGTAATATTTGTTAATGATATCATATTTGGAGGAAATGATGATGAAAGTGACAAGTTTGTAGAAGAAATGAAGAAGGAATTTGAAATGAGCATGATAGGAGAGATGAAATATTTTATAGGATTACAAATTGTGTAGGACAAAGAAGGAATATTTATTTCTCAAACTAAGTATTTGAAAGAATTACTAAAAAGGTTTGGTTTGGAAACATGTAAGCCCATTGGAACACCTATGGTAATTGGATATAAGTTATTTATAAAGTATGAGACACCTACTATTGAGCAAAAGAAATATAGACCTATGATTAGAGGACTGAAATATCTAACTCACACAAGGCTGGATATAGAAAATGCAACTGAAATTGTTCCTAGATTCCAAGTTGATCCTAGAGAAGCACATTATGTAATAGTTAAAAGGATATATAGATACCTAAAAGGAAAATCTGAGTTTAGATTATGGTATGATAGATCTAATGATTTCACTCTATATGCTTATATTGATGTTGATTGGGTAGGTAGTATGGATGACAGAAAGAACACTAGTGGTGGAGCCTTCCTTCTTGGAGGAAGATTGGTTTCTTGGATAAGCAAGAAGTAGGAATATACCTCACAAAGTATAGTGGAAGAAGAATATGTTGTAGAAACAAACAATTGCAATCAAGTTGTCTAGATGAAGCAAATACTAAAGGATATAAGGATAGAATTTAGTGAACCTATTGTCATACATTATGACAAAACAAGCACAATAAATATGTCTAAGAATCTAGTGTTACATTCTAAGACTAAGCACATTTTTATCAAGTATCATATGTTGAGAGAGAAATTTGCAAAAAAAGAGATTAGATTGAAGTATGTAAATACTAAAGAGAAGATTGCATATATCTTCACTAAGCCTCTTCCCAAAGAGAGTTTTGAGTACTTGCAAGGTATGCTAGGGATTATGCCCCTTCCCATATCAGAGTAGTTGATGCAAGAGTACATCAGTCTAGTATAAAAGAGCACTATTGTTTGTCTGGATTGAATGTTGATGCTTCCTATATGGGGGAGTATCTGTGATGGATAGAGTTATCTAGAACTCATGTTGGATGTTTTTTTTTAATAGTGTCTTTAGACACTTGAGCTAGTTAGAAAGAATTATTGCAGAGATTGTTGGTTACTAAAACCTTTGACATTGATGTCAATGGCAAAGAAGTTTTGCATGAAAAAAATGTTGGTGAAGTACAAAAAAATAGGTTGGTAAAGTACATCATAGAAAGAATGATTGATGAAGATGATTTGAAAAGAAAAGATTAACAATCATTTGCAGTTGGTATTCTTGGAACTAGATTTTTTTCATCTATCTTGTCATCAATGCCAAAGGGGGAGATTGTTGGAAGCATGAATGCTAGTGATATTCCTATGGGGGAGTATTTTAGAAACATGATTAGATCATTATCATGATGATATGTTATATTCATGACTATGTTTGTCATTGATGTCAACATAGCAATTTTTTGTGGTATCTGACAAAAGGACAATAGAAAGATCAAGTTGGTATGGATAGATAGTTGAGTATTTTCACTAAGAGGGGTTAAAGGGAAACCATACTATGTGTCTAGTATATGTATCTGGAAGAAGTTACACAATTTTTGGTGAAGATTGTTCTGAGATAGAGTTTACAGAAGCATTATCTGGTAAACTTGTTATATCTCTTAGCAGGGTTGTTATTCTGAGAAGCCAAAGTTACACATGTGAAGAAGACATGTTGGTGATAATATAATTAAGTTTTCTCATCATTAATTTACATGTACAAAAAAATTATTCAAGTTGTAAGGTGGAAGATTAATGTTATTGCTAAGTATAATGTGTTCTTAAAGTGGTCCTAGAATAATTAATTGAGAAAGTGTAATAGCCAACTAAAATAATTGTTTTATGGATTTGGCATAAAGGAAGGACATTTTCCTTTATCATAAAGGAAGGATGTTTGGATGAATGTGAATGATTGTAATCAATACAAGGAGTAGATTGTAAAGTTAATAAGAGCATAGTGAAGGTGAAGGAAGCTTCGTTGCTGAGGTTTTATTATGTGATCTGAAGTTGGACACTTGGATATGAGGTTCATGACCTAATCTACAAGGTCTGACAGTGATTTGTCTAGTTGAAAGGATAGAGGAAAGAAGTCAAAATACCATACACACAATTATTCTACAAGGAATAGTTGAGAGATCAGTTGGACAGTGAGTTCGATGATCTTGCCCTAGAAGCTATTTGGACAGTGGGTCCTTCTATCTTCTACAACTCCTAACAGGGTTGGAATCTCCTAACAAGGATTCAAAGTTTCCTAATAGAGACTCATATGTACTAAATGTTGTAATAGATTCCTACTAGGGTCCATCCTCTAAAAAGGAATATTTATATTAGTACATCATCTTATGGGCATCATTCCCACTAGGGTTTTCCCTTTGATCAAGAGTTTCCCTAGTTAACATATTTGGTGTAATTGTCTATTTGCATCTTGTTATGGTTACTTTTTACTTTGGTTCAATGGATAAGATTGTTTAAGGTTGATAAATTTTTTAATCATTGGATAACTGATTCACCCCCCCTCTCAATTATCTTGGTGGACTATTGTTTCTAACACAACAGTCCAATTTCATGTGCAAATTTTATAGTGAAGCATTAGAACACTTACCTCTGATTGATTGAAAATAAAATGTTCAAAAAGGTTCTAAACCTCTAATGGCCAATGGCTGGGAATTTTAATTTAGCAAATTGGGATTTCCTGCCAGTCATATTAACCCTCAGAGAGTAGCCTGTAACTTTTGGCATAGGCATAATTTTGCAAATCTCTTTGGTGGAAAGGAAGACTATTAGGATTAAACCAACATATCTAAAAATTATCAAGATCCAATAGTAGGATAAAAAGTTATTCCCCCCCCCCCCCCCATACCAGAACCTATTTTTGCTACTAGAAATACTTTTGATTTGCCCAAGATCAAGAATATTTTATATTGGAATAATGCAATAATGTGCCACTTGTACAAGTCTCATTTAATATGTTAATTTATGTTTATAAATTTTTTACATAAATGTTCTATAAGGTTATAAAAATATAAATGGGATAACATAAGAAGAGAAAAGGGGTAGTTAAATAAGAGTCACATAATTCCAAGAATTTGTTATGCAAACTAAAAAGGCACAACTTTCTATTTATGAAGATATTTTCAAACCATCGGGGGTTTCCATTTTTATCAGCATGGGCTGGGTACTATAGGAAGAAGATGGTTATTTTTTTTGCAAGGGAAGAAGGATTGGAAGCCTTTTTCAAAAAATCTTTTATACAACAAATATCAATCTTTGAATTGATTTTAAAGCATGAGTAAAATGGCAAGGATATTCTCAAACTTTGTGTTAATGATTTTTTTGTCATGCTTATGGATGAACTTTGAGATTCTATAGTTATTTAATATTTTTTTTTTGTTATAAAGGATTCTACATAAGTTAATTACAAGACTTTGTGCTTGGGATTAAACCATGTTGGAACAATGAATCTTCTATTTCTTTAAGGCCTATATAGTATCCATAAGTGTATACGATTAAACTTTGAGTTAATGGTCTTCATTTATATCCACTCATCAAATTTCTAGTATTCATTTTCATAGCTATGGATGAATGTTTATCACCTTTATTTCTTTCTGGTTAAAAGCATATCAACATTATAATTCATTGCAAATCTTGCACGAGGAGTTGTACCCAAATAATTTAGAGGAAATATATCAATCTAATGATAACCTCTCCAATTGTTAGTAGAATTTGTACTTCTATTTGGGAATCATTAATCATTTGTGTATTGATCTTTTTGAAGTGAAAATTTGTTCACTAACACAAGCATATAAGGGTGACGAAATGTTAATAATCATTAAAAAGTATATTAATGAGGTCTTTGGTTTGAACATGGCTACATACAAGATATATTTTGAGAACTTCACAAAGAAAAATATCAATTAAAAAAGAGAATTTATACAACCCTTATGCTACCAAGGTGGATATTAAGTGGGTCTAATAAGAAACCAATTGAAATCCCTCATAATGACCTTGAGCAAGTATATATTGATCCATTTGAAATTTATTTCATTGAGACAAATATTAAACATTGTGTGAAGTAATGAGAGAAGATGCAATGACTAAGATGCCTATCCATATTATGTATATGAAAACAAATATTTAATACCCAATGGTTAATAGTGAGTATGACTTTACCACATTCATTATAGAGAAAATACATAAGCAATTAGTTTTGATTAAGGAAAATGATAGAATGGTAAAATTCAAATGGTATTATGCCCTATCACATGTGTTTTATATGGAAAAAAAAATCTTTTATGGAGTTCCTTGCATGCAAGAGATTTTGATGGGTCAAGTTTTTCCCTTCTTATCTATTGTTGGACATAAAATTGGTATAAGAATTGCAAAAATTCAAATCATGTGATCTTTGAATAATGGTTTTTTGTGAGAATAGCCCTAAATTAGTTAAGAGATGAAGAATTCAAATGACACAAAGAGTTTGTTGTAATCTTAAGGCCCGAGGACATGGAACATGATAAGGGCATTAAGCATAATTAGTGTCAATCCCAGTGTTAATTAACCCATGTCCTCACCTCCTAGAGTAATGTTTGCTATCATGCATCTCAAATACAACAATGTTGATACTAGTGGAAACTACAATTGAAATAATTGACATGTTTTCATTGATGTCAAAACTTATTGGTGAGACATTTACTAACAATGTAGAGTGTCATATTAGTTAATTGATGAAGAGGATTTGAAAAGAGGAGATAGCAAGATAAACTAGTGAAGTTTTTGAGTAAAGAGGAGCAAGTATGTTGGAATTTCAATGAGAACTTGATCAGTTAGTCTTTGACAAGGTAATGTGTTGTTTGATTATCATATGAAGTGAAGAAGAAAATTGAGTTGATATATATAAGAGAAGACAAGAAGGTAAGTAAAGCACTAAGCTTGACCAAGTGAGAGTTTTGCTAGGTCAATAAAGAAAATGATTATGGAACTTAAGATATAGCTGAGCAGGTAATATCAACCGAGTGATAGTTATGGCCGAGTAAGATGATAGAGGAAATGTTGTAGTGACCAAGTGTAGTGAAGATTGAGTCAGCCAATGTAAGCTAAGCAAGAAAGAATAGTAGAGACTAAGCTACCTAGTGATGACTAAGAAGAACATAGTGATGACCGAGTGTTTTCATTTTTATAGTTTGTAAAGGAATTGAGATTTGAGGCCGACATAGTCAAATTTTTGGATTGGTCAAAACATGTAAATAATAAGGTTTGATGAGATGACATATTTAATGAAAAAATTAAGTTTTTTAAGTGATCTAAGGTGAGGGTTCAAGGAGAAGTTTCTAGTAGTTTCATGAAAAGAGAAGAAGGACAAAATGATAGATAGATTCAATGAATATGATCAAACCCTAAGAACTAGGGTGATGTTTAAGTGACAAAAGATCAAATTTACCTATTTAAGGAAAGACAAGAGATGTTTTAAGTTTGTTTTTTCATTATTGACTGATGAATTTGTGAAGAACCTGTGAAGAATAGAGTAATAGAGGAAAAGTGAGAAGATTGGTGAAGTGTGATTGCTTGAAGGGTTTCCAAGTAGATCAGAGATGGAGAGTATAATGAAGTCCAATCAATGAACTAGAAATTGAGCTAAATGAAAATCTAAATTTTCAAAGTGAGTTTTATCTTGATAGGTCAAACCTAGCTATTACTTTCTAGCCATTGTGGTAGTAACATCATTTAATGAAGGTTGACCTAATAGTCATTTATAAATCCTTTAATCAAGGTTGACCTAACTATCATTTGTAAATCCTTTAATCAAGGTGAAAATCTAGTGGAATGATCCAAAGTCCTCTAACCAATCCACTCCTAATAGGGTGATTAAATGCTTTATTAGATTCACACCTAACAATGTGTTTTGTAACCTTTAATAGGGTTGGCCCTTATTTGATTTCCATGTCAAATCCTGGTGTCATATATGAGTGAATGTTGTTTTTTGATGCATGACATTTACTATTGTTTATTGATGTTAGTTGGCATATATTGAATCAAGAACTAGTGATGAATGAATAAGTTAAGTTGTTGATAAGTTTCTATATTGGCTTAGTGATTTTATGAGTTTGATTAAGTCATTTGAAGTTGTTGTTGAGATGGTACATCTAGACCCAAGGGTAACTGATTCATGCCCCCTCTTAGTTATTTTGAATATTCTAATGATTAGTATTAGAGTTTTGGTGCTTGTAAGGGAATTTTAAAGGGACTTAAGTTGAAGATCAAGATGTACAAGAGAGAGGTACCTAAGTTGAACAAAGAGAACTTCCCAACACAAAAACACTTGATGAGATTACATCTATCTAGAGTTGGACATTCTACATTATACTACTTGGAAAATGAATATATTGAAGCACCTAGACCCATGACTATTGAGAGAATCAAGGAGAAGCAAGAGCAAAATAAAATGATGATAGATCTAACATCTTCCTTGAGTTATGTTAAATTTGATGATGTAAATAATTGTACTACTGCAAAGAAAATATGGGATAAGTTGGCACAAATTCATGAAGGAGACAAAAATGTGTTAAGGGCTAAAACAAAAATTTTGAGAGACAAGTTTAATGATATGAGAATGAAAGAAGGAGACACTGTTGGTCAAATCAAGTAGGCTATGAATGCTATTAGAGGATTTGGAGCAAACATATCTAATGAGACTTTGATAAGAAAGGTATTGAGGATTTTACTTCCCATCTATGCAATTAAATTATTTTTTATCCAAGAACTGAGATGTACACTTGGTAATGATATGACCTTGGATAGTCTAATTGGTAGACTCGCTCTGTTTGAATTGTCAAATTTTGATTACTATACACCTTCTACTATTGAATGTTCTTTCAAGTCTCAACTAACCCATGATGAATCTAAAAGAAAGAAAACGAATAAGCCTTTGGATAGTGATAATGAATTAGATGATGAACTTGATGAGTTAGAAGCATTATTGGCAAGAAGGCCACCAAGAGGAAAATGCAAATACAAAGGTAAAATTTCCTATTATCTATTTTACATGTAACAAAGTTGGTCATATTGTTGCAAGCTATCCTGATAGAGATGAGAAGGAGGAAATGAAAGATAAAAAATACCAAGAAAGGAGAGACAACATAGATAGCCAAGGTAAAGAAGGCTATAAGGGAAAAGGTAAGAAATCTTGCTACATTGCTAAAGAAGATGATTCTGATAGTGATTATGATAAAAATGATGAAGAAGTTATTTATATTGCAATGAAAGATGAATCTGATGAGGATGATAAAACTTCTTTAATTTCACATGTGAATAAGAATGACAGATGGATAATTGATATTGGTTTCTTACATCATATGGTTGGTGATACAAGTAAGTTTGAAAAGCTATAACATTATAATGAAAGTAGTGTTAAGTTTGGAAATAATGCACCATGTTATGTGAAAGGTAAAGGATCGATAATGTTGAATGATAAGATCATATAGGAAAACTAGGAAAACTAATATTGGGTTGATGGTTTGAAATATAATCCATTGAGTGTGACAGAGTTAAATAGTTCACACTATCAAGTTGAATTTTAAAACAAGGTGTAGACACCTAAAAATCCTTTAGAAAATAAAATATTTTTATTTTCTGAAAAAAGTCCTTGATGACATCATCATTAATTAATTAATTAATTAATTAATTAATTAATTTTTATGCCATTAAATCCCTTTATCTTAATTAAAAATATTTAATTAAGGAATCCCTCCCAAAAATGTTTAAATCTTATTTAAACATTATTTCCTTATTTATTAATTATTTAATTAATAAATTGACCAAAAATTCCAAAATAAATAATTTATTTATTTTTTGCCCAAAAGTTGGCCAATTTCCTTAAGACCACTAACCTCTTCAAAAATCTTTTAATCCTTCTTCAATTTCGATTAAAGGCTAATCCCATCATTTCCTGCCCCTAATCCCAACTCAAAATATTTAATTAAGATTAAATATTAATCCTCATTTTTATTAAAAATATTTTAATAAATATCTCCTCAACCCAAACTCTTGAAATAAATAAAACTTTATTTATTTCCTAAAACCTTATTTATCCTCATCCTATGAAGTTCTAGACTCTTCTAGAAAGTCTTCATCCTCATCCAAAGCCTAGGCTCTTCTAGAAGATGTCAATCCTTATCTTTGACCTTAATCCTAATCCCCCCCCCCCCAACCTTGTCACATTCTCTAAACATGGGTTAAGACTTGCTAACCCAATCCAAAGCCAACAAATATCTCCTCCTTCACCCACCCTCATTAAATGCCATCCACTTGCCTATCCCTAAGCTAATCCTAAACCATCCTAATCCATCCTCTAATCATTTGCACAATCCTAAGCAAGCTTAAAACCTTCCTAATCAAGCCCAAGTCAAAATTCCTCTCATCTCCCTCAAAATATCCCAACGATAAAACTTTATGAAGTCCACTAGGCCATAAATGACTCTTCCAAGCCCTTTCATTGCTCTTACAAGCCATTATGAGGGTCTTTATGAAGATTTCATCCTTTGAGCCTCCTTTGTTGACTCATCCTTCCCCTTTCCTCCATCCTCTCATCCTGTGACATGTGTCACTCCTTGATTATTTGTAAGGAAGCACAATCCATGTGCTCTCCTCTCATGCAATCTGAGCCCTCCATGAGCTTTTCCCCATCCTTGCATCTTAGCCCTTAATCCCTCAAGCCTCTTGCCTATAAAATGGATCCTTCCCCTTTGCAAAACAACACAATCCATGAAGTAAAGTCATAATGCCATTTTAAGAAGCCATTTTACATCAAAACAATACACTCACACCCAAATTCCAACTCCATTTGAAGCCCTTTTTGAAGCATAAGCTTGAGCATACATCCTATCTATTTAGACAAAGCCACTCAACAAGAGAGCTTCTTATTGAGAGAGCCCATTAATGACTCATATTCTCAATTGAGAGCTCATCTTAGTCTATCTTGAATTTTATGAATTTTTTTTAGTTTGTAGAAGCTTTATTTAAATTTGGTTTCTATTAGTATACTAACATTTCTCATATACAGAAGGAAAATATCTATGATGCTACTTGTGAACTAATTAGAAGTGGAGATCAAACAAGAGGTAACTTGTTCTATCTAGACCTATTTGAAGATACATTCCTATTTGCACAATTTGAGGTTTTTTGGTTATGGAATAAGAGATTATGTCATGTGAATTTTGATAATTTGGTAAGTATTAGTAATATATAAAGAACAAGAGGGTTACCAAGATTGAGAAAACTTGATAAACTAATGTGGAAACAATATCAAATTGTAAAAAATGACAAAGTCTAGTTCCAAGAGAAAGACCTATTCTTGTGATAATATTTTGGAGTTGGTTCATACTAATTTATGTGGTCCTATTTGAGTGCAATCTATTATGGTGCCAAGTACTTTATTCTATTTATTGATGATTTCTCTAGGATGATGATTGTGATATTTCTTAAAGAAAAAATTAATGCATTTCAAATGTTTAAGTGACATTTGGCTAGAGTTGAATAGGAAACATGTAAGAGTTTGAAATGCTTGAGATCACCTAGAGGAGGTGTATTTATATTAGATGAATTCAATATATTCTGTAATGAGAAGTAATCAAGAGACAAATGAGTGCACTAAGGACTCAACCATAGAATGGGATAGATGAAAGAAGGAAAAAATCAATCATGGAATGTGCAAGAAAAATGATGATGGAAGTGAATATTTTACAAAAGTATTAGAGAGAAGATATAAGTACTACTATTTACACAATGAACTAAGTTCAAGTTAAGAAAGGTACAAATAAACCCCTTTTGAAGTTTGGTATGGCTATGTGTAAGAATTTTCCTTAGGAAAAAATCACCCAAGACCAAGAAGCACAATAACTAGCACAAAATAGACCAACATAGTACGATTAGAATAACAATATGATATTCAATTGAATGAATTGATTGATGTACAAGTACACTAGAAGTGATTTTATATAAAGGCTTCTAAGATGCATCTAGAATGTCTAGGAGTTAGCAATATGATAAGCCTCACAACTAAGCACATGACCACCTAGAATGAATTATCCTCCATTAAGAATAGGAGTTAGTGTGATGATGAGAGGATAAGCCTATAAATGTGTATCATGTATAATTATGTTGTAGACACCATGTTCTTAATTAAGAGTGTGAAAATTGTGTTGTTAACATGACAACTTAGTTGATTATGCAAACTCCAATGTTGTAGACACTGTGTGCTAAATTAGAGTTTCTTACTCGTATGTTGTCAATGTGAAAACTTATATGAGTACAAAAAATCTTAAGTTTCTAACCTAAAAAATAATAAAATAATGCATTTATCCTAAGTAAACTTAAGTAAATGTAAACAGTAATTATTTACACTAACACTATGCACCTAATTTCAATTATTTCAAAGTCCTTGGAAGAAAGTGTTATATATTGAAAGATGCAAGGAAAGGAAAACTTGATGCACAAGTGATGAAGGTATATTGTTTGGATATTCCACTAAAAAACAAGGCATACAAGTGTTTGAATACTAGCACTACCAAAATTGTGGAAAGTGTAAATGTTAGAGTTGATGGATTTGTAGAAAAGAATGAAGAGAAATATGAGAAAGAACCTAAATATTAGAAATTTTTTCTACTCCTATGAAGGATAACATAGTACATTACCCGAACCAAAGAAAGAAGCTATCAAGCATCAACAACGAGGCATTGTCAAGGTTTAGTATAAAAACTTTGTCGAGCATCAACATGCTATCAAGCATTAGGTTGTAGGAGTTAAGTCACGTAGAGAAGAAACAAAATATCAAAGAGAGGAAACTAAACACCAAACAAACAATGCTGAGTTACAACCAAAGATACTTGAAGAAGATGAGAAATCAAGATGAAGCAATATAATACAAGAAGAAATAAGATTTGAGTAGGTCTTAGGAAAATATGTTGGAAGACACCATACACCAGATCAAATCATTGGGGACAAAGATTCAGGAGTCATGAAAAGAAACAAGTTGAAGAAGGATACAAGCTTACTATGTGAGTTTGAGCCTAGATCAGTTAATAATGCTATGGAGATATTGAAGAATTTTGGAATGGAAGATTCAAGGCTAATTGGAATACCTATGGATACTAGGAAATTTTTTAAAGAATGATGATTCTTCTAAATTAATTCAGACATTGTACATGCTAATGATTGGAAAATTGCAATATATTGTTCATAGTAGACCTAAAATTGCATTATCTATTGGTATTGTTGCAAGATTTTATGCTAATCATAAGGAGAATCACATGATGGATATGAAAGTGATACCAGGATATGTAAAAGGAACAAAAGACTATGGATTATGGTACAAGAAGAAAGAAAAGTTTGAGGTAAAAGTGTATACAGATGATGATACATTGATGACATAAAGAGTATAACTGGATAATCTTTCTTTCTATAGAAGAAGCTAATTTCATGGACAAGCAAGAAACATGGCTATATTTCTCAATCCACAACAAAAACTAAGTATGTTATTGCAATAATTTATTATTCAAACATTATGTGGATGAAGAAACTATTGAAAGGTATAAAGGAGGAGGTTACTAAACCTATAGTGATATATTGTGATAACACAAGTGCTATAAAAATATCTAAGAATCCTCTGATGCACACAATGACCAAACATATTTCAATCAAGTATGATTACTTAAGAGAGTTAGTCAAAGATAAAGAAGTTAGATTAGAATATGTGAACACAGAGGAGTAGATAGCTCATATATTCACCAAGGCATGACATATGGATGCATTTGAGTATCTAAGAGGTAATTTAGGGGTCATTCCCCTATCTAAAGAAAGCTAAGAAGATATGCAACATTGAAATAATTTTTATGATCAGAATATCTTACATATTGATGAAGGAGGTCAGACTTTAGGAGTTTCCTAAAGCTATAAAAAGGTGGACATAGGTATGAGTAGATGAAGCTACAAGTCAAAGATGACAAAGGGAATGCTATTGCAAAACTAGTCAGATAGGAACAAAAGGATGATGTTTATAGAATGGATG
The DNA here is from genome assembly GCA_028749045.1 of Cupressus sempervirens. Lineage (NCBI taxonomy): Eukaryota > Viridiplantae > Streptophyta > Pinopsida > Cupressales > Cupressaceae > Cupressus > Cupressus sempervirens. The sequence goes on along the minus strand of CM053788.1, from coordinate 548,071,851 downwards.
ATGTCTTTGACATTGTTTTCAAAGAGGGATAATATGTATGTAGTTATCATTGAGTATTAAGAGGGAGAATATAACATGATATTTCATGTTACCATCTTATATCCAAAGAGGAAGATGTTGTGTAACAAGTGCCGATATAATTGGTGTTAGATTGATGAATCTATAATTGGTATCATAGAGGGATAAGTGTAATAGAAGCAAAGAGGAAGCATATTGGAGAGTGCATAGATACAAATCAAAATTAAACTAAGGATATTAATGAAGTTTTGATACATATTATAGAGGGAGTTGGTAATGAAAAATCATTAGAAATTCTTTTGCATTTGCATGTTAACTAAAAGTATTTTCATTAATGCCAAAGAGGGAGATTGTTGGTGTTAGAGTAATTAAATATTTTCTAATTAAATCTATTTTACTTAAGCTAAAATTTAGACATATAATAATTAATTCTTTTATTCATTATTATCATGCAACCTAGGTTAGTTACCTTTTAGGGTTTTGATCTCCTTTGATAAGGATTTATCTCTCTTTGTAGTATTCATTCAATACAATTTGGAATTCTTTTTTGCACATCAAGAATGTTTCATCTTCTGTGGACTTTTGAATTCCAGCCTCCATAGTTTTTTCTTCTCTTTTTGTGACATGTGTTTACAAGTAGGTGATTCTTGGGAGCTGTGAGGTTGATCTTTCATCAACTTAAATAGTTAGAAAATAAAATTGGAACAATTATTATGTTATCATTGATGTCAAACCTTACTAGTGAGACTTTTTCTAATAGTGTAGACTATCATATCAACTGATTGATGAAGATGATTTGAAAAGAAGAGATAGAAAGATAAACTATTGAAGTTGTTGAGTAAAGAGGAGCAAGTATGTTGGAATTACAATGGACACTTGATCAGTTAGTCTTTTACAAGATAATGTGTTGTTTTATTATCGTATGAAGTGAAGAAGAAAATTAAATTGTTGTATAGAAGAGAAGATAAGAAGTTGAGTAAAACACTGAGCTTGATTAAATGATAGTTTGACTTAGTCAGTGAAACAAAAGATTAAGGAACTTAAGAGATAGTAGAGAAAGTGGTATCACTCGAGTGATGGTTATGGCCAAGAAAGATGGAGGAAATGTTGTAGTGATCAAGCATAATGAAGACTAAGCAAGCTAGTGTAAGTCAAGAGAGACAAAACAATAGAGATTGAGCTATACAATGATGATTGAGCATAAAAATATAATGATGAATGAGTGTCAACATTTTTATAGTTTGTGATAGAATCAAAATTCGAGGCCGACGTAGTTGAATTTTTGAATTGGTCAAAATGTGTAATGATAAAGTTTGATGAGATGGCATATTTTAAGCATGAATTGAGTTTGTTAAGTGATCTAAGGTGAGGTTTCAAGGAGAAGTTTCTAGTAGTTTCAATAAAATAGTAAAAGGAAAAAATAATGGACAAATTCAATGAACTTGATCAAACTCTAAGATCTACAGTGATTTTTAAGTGGCTAAAGATCAAAGCTACCTATTTAAGGAGGGACAAGAGATGTTTTATGTTGCTTGGTTTAGTGTTAATTGGAAAATTTATGAACTTATGAAGAACATAGTAACAGAGGAAAAGTGAGAAGATTGGTGAAGTGTGATTTATTGAAGGGTTTCCAAGTAGATTAGAGATGGAGATTATTATGAAGTCTAGTCAATGAATCAATAATTGAGCCAAATGGAGATCTAAATTTTCATAGTGAGTTGTATCTTGACAGATCAAACCTAGTTGTTACTTTCTAACCGTTATGGTAGTAAAATCCTTTAATAAATTTTGACCTAATAGTCATTTGTAAATCCTTTAATCAAGGTGATATTCTAATGGAATGATCCAAATTCCTCTCACCAGACCACTCCTAATGGGGTGATTAAATCCTTTAACAAGGTCACACCAAACAATGGGCTTTGTAACCTTTAAAAGGGTTGGCTCTTGACAGAGCTCACTTCAAATGTGTGAAAAGTGTTAGCATGTTACTTAGTGGTTTTTCCCAAATTGGGTTTCCACATTAAATCCTAGTGTTATATATGTGTGAATGTTGTTTTGTGATGCATGCTATTTACTATTGTTTATTTCTATTAGTTGGCATATATTGAACAAAGAGCTAGTGATGAATGAATAAGCTAATTTTTTGATAAGTTGGTATATTGGCCAAGTAATTTTAAGAGTTTGATTTAGTTGTTTGAAGTGGCTAAATATTTAATTGGTACATCTAGACCTAAGGGTAACTGATTCAACCCCTCTCTCAATTATTTTGAATATTCTAACAAATACCACCAAATGTTTCACATGCTCACATATGATGTCTAATGATAATTTAATGTAATCTTAGGCATTTTTAAGGATGAATTCTAATATCTCAAAAAAATAAAGGTATAATGAAATCACAAGCTTCACAAAATAAGGAAATTAGTCAAAAGGGTGGTAAATGAGGCTAGTTGTGATATTTGAAAGGTTACCTTTGAAAATGATAAAATTAGTACATGATAGAGGTTTATTATTGCTTCAAATTTGGGACATTCCTTCTACGATTTCCTTGAACAATTAAAAAGCAATATGATGAGGTTTCAATTAAAAAATCGGTAGGTTAAGAAAGATTTCTTTTAGTTAGGATTGAGTAAGAAATTGCAATGTTAACTTTTTAATGCAAAAAAACCTAATGTGGCAAATAAATATCAAGAATTGACAAGGTATCTTACTATAAAACATTATCATGCATCCTATCCCTACACTACATATCTATTAGTTATTACAACTTCATCTAGCAAGGTAACATAAAAGAAGCTTCAAGTATATTATGATAGATTATAGGACTAGTACATCAAAGTAAAATTTGTTTTAAATCAAGTAAAATATGTTCTACCATTACCTTCGAGTGTCATTGTCTTGCTAATAATTTATACTCCTTTCAAATTTTGGAAAAAGGGGTAAAAATGTATTCAATCAACTTTAAATTACAAAGCAAAGGGTAGAGGCCCATACAAGCACTACATATGTCTATCCTCCAATAAAATTTGGTCAATAATCCCACAATATTCAAGAGATAATTCATCCCTACCACTAATATCCCAACTATCCACATTCTCTGAAGCCCAATTTGCCAAACAATCTGCCACTTTGTTCCATTCACGAGGGATATGGTGAAAGGAGATAGAATCTAGGGCACCACACAGATATAAAATTTGTCTTACCAAAGAGGCTAGCTCCCAATTAATGTTCTCCAACCTTCGATTATTTAGCATATCAACAACAATCTGAGAGTCGGATTCATATATGATCTTTTTCCAACCTAAAGAGCATCCTCTCTCAAAAAAAGACTTAATGGATAGGGCCTCCATCAAATTATTAGAGTGCTGACCCTTATAGATAGAGAAAATAAAAACCACCCCACTCTCATTATTTCTACCAATAGCACCAATGTCAGCCTGACCAAGATTCTTCCTAGAAGAATGATCTATATTAATCTTCAAGATTCCAATCGGGAGAGGGGTCCATCTCCCAACCCTACATACTTGTTGCTTACCATAACTCTACCTTTTTCCAAAAGTATGCCCTAGGTTAATACCATCTAGGTTTAGATTCCTCACAATAGCTTGATCACCCATCTCTATGCTTTCAGACATATTGTATTTTGTGAAAATACTCTGTTGAAGCCTACCAAGAATCTTCCTCCATAGCTGAAGGCTATCCAATTTGGAATCACAAAAATTTTTGCGATTCCTTTCAAACCATAAGTTCCAAAGAATAAGAACTGGTCCAACCATCCAGATGACTTGTAGAAAGGAGGTCTTCGTTGGAGGTCTACCCAAGCTTTCACAAAAGTCAATGAGAGAAGTGGCATGGATACAACCATGGTGCAAGGACTCCCACCATCTATGCCATATTTCCCTCAAAAAAGGGAAGAGGAAAAACATGTGAGAGATACTTTCTTCATTGTGCATGCATAAAAAGCAAACATAAGGACCCTAGAAGCCTCTTATGTGAATATTCTCCCATGTGAGACACTTCTTTTGAGCTAACAAGCATAAGAAAAAATTACACTTGGGCCAAGAAAAATTATTCCAAACCTTCTTCCACCAGTGTACTTCTACTAAACCATGCAAGTTCCTATCCAATGTAGCATAGCCCTAAGCCATAGAGAATTTTCCTTTTGGACTAGGACTCCAAGCCAAAACATCCCTCTCCTTGAGCGAGCTACAAAACCTATCCTCCAACACATGAGAAAGAAGAGTGCGATCCTCTTCAAATCTACCAACAAGCCATTCTTGAGAATCTTTCCAGCAAGTCACCTCCACTTGGCCTAATCACTTAACAGTTTTAAAGTGCTCCACCTTAAACCAACCAGCATTAGTAAAAGCATGGCAAAGAGGCTGGCGTTGGGGAAAGCTAGAACTCAAAGGTGGGTGGCCATCCCAAGAGTCCTACCAAAATAGAGCATCTAATCCACTGTTGCAATTCCAAAATAGACCCTCCTTAATTAGCTAGACTCCCCTCTTAAGGGTATTCCAAACACAAGAACCTTTTCCCACCAAAGTGATTCGCAACACATATAAACTATCAACCCTAGGGAGATACTTGTGAGTAAGAATCTTTGCTCAATCCAACTAGTGATTGTTGCACCATCTCCAATATAGCTTAGTAGCTAGTACCATGACAACAAGTGCCATAGACCTAAGACCAAGGCCCTCAGCATGCTTTGGCCTACAAACACACTCCCACTTAACTAAGCTCCACTTTGAAGAGAGGAGGGTACCCGACCAAAGAAACTATCAAGATAGAGCATCAAAATCCTTCACAAAGGAGGAAGGGGGAACTTGCACACAACATCTATAAATAGGGAGAGTTCACACCACAATTTTTAGAAGAACCATTCTCCTAGCATAAGAAAGCCACTTGTTAGTCCAATGATTATCTTTACTTTGGAACTTATCCAAGATTCTGTACCAATACACCTGATACTATGATCCCAGAGCCAAAGGGACCCCAAGGTATATTAGAGGAAGAGAGCTAATATGAAATCTAAGGATCCTAGCAATCCTATTTTGAATAGGCTAAGGTGTATTGAAGAAGTAAATGGAAGATTTTTCATCATTGATGCACTGACCTGAAGCCCTCAAGTAGATATCTAGAGCCCGCTTGAAGTTCATAGCTTCACTAATTCCAGAAATGCCCATCAATTCAATATCATCCACAAACTAGAGGTGTGCATAGGAAGGAAGATAGTCATCCAACTCCAACCTTGAATAAGACCCCGCTCCACTTGAGACTTAGTGAATCTTCCAAGACCTTCTTCCATGATAATGAATAAATAAGGAGATAAAGGGTCCCCCTGTCAAAGTCCTTGAGAAGCACTAAACAAATTAGATGGTTCCCCATTAACAAGAATTGAGAAGGAAGAAGAAGTCACATAGCTAAGAATCTAGTTCACCCACTCCTCAGCAAAACCAAACGCCAATAGAATGTTCTATAAAAATTCCTAGCTCATTCGATCATAAGCTTTAGCCATGTTAAGCTTCATAAACATAGCCCTTTCCTAAGAATTAGCCTTAGAATGAATAGCTTTAATTGCAATCACAACTCCATCCAGAATTTGTCTTCCTTCAACAAAACCCCCCTGCTCTGGAGAGATCATAGAGCTGAGAAGAGGCTTCAGTCTCTCAACAATTAGTTTAGTGATAATCTTATAAACAATATTACAAAGTGCAATAGGTCTAAATTGAGTCAGTCAATTAGCCTCTTCCTATTTAGGTATAAGAACCAAGAAGGTAGAATTCATGGACCTGAGTATTTGCTTGTTCCTATGTGATTCTTGAACCACCTCAAGGAGATCAAATTTTACTATTTCCTACAACTCTTGGAAGAGCTCAATCAAAAATCCATCAGGGCTGAGAGCCTTACCTTTCTTCATACTAAACACCACTTTCTCCAATTCAAGCAACAAAATAGGACATAAGAGAGCCTCATTCCTCTCCTCAAAAACAAGGTGAGGAATGCAATCCAAGATCACCCTCTCCTCCTGCCTAGCATCAATGTCCTCCTTAGAAAAGAGATCTAAAAAATAAGTGATTGCAGCCCTGGAAATATCAATATTGGAAGAAAGGTAATCCCCTTCAGGCGAAATCAAAGAGGATAAAGAATTCCCCTATCTTCAAGCCTTGATCGAATTATGGAAGAATGCAATGTTTCTATCCCCCTCCTAGAGCTAGTCAACATGAGATTTTTGCTTCCAAAAAATCTCCTCCTTAAGCTCCCACTCTTCTAATCCTTTAAGGGCCAAGGATTCAGCTTCACTTAGGTCAACAGTCCTTCCTTGATCCTGAATCAACCAAGTAATGTTGTCTAACTTAGACTGAGAAGCAATGCTCTGCACCTGTAGGTTCCCAAAACATTATTTATTCCACTTCTTAAGCCTGTACTTAACATGTTGGAGCCTCTTGCAGAAAGTGTACATTGTTGTCCCATGTGCAGGCATCCCCTCATACCACCAATCCACCATTAAGTCTTGCAAAGACTAGTCACTTAACCAAATTAATTGAAACTTAAAAGAAGTGTTTTTGCTGATTCCATAAGTAGTAACTAAGAGCTTGATGGGCCAATGATTAGAGCCTCTCCAATCAAGAATTTTTGAGCTAGACATCAACCTGTTGTTCATCCAGTAATAGCAAACCAAAAATCTATCCATTCTTTCTAAGATAGCCTCAGCACCACATCTCCTATTATTCCATGTGAAAACACCATTGTTCAGCTTCACATCAATGAGCTGCAAGGAATCTATCATATATCTAAGAAAATTTGTAGAAGGGTCCAGCCTGGTAATCCCACCACATTTTTCATCTAGACTAGTAATAGAGTTAAAGTCCCTAGCCAAAATCCATAGGAGAAATGGATCTAAGGCTCTGATGTAACTAATATGAGCCCAAATATTTGACTTGCCTGAAGTATTAGTAGGAGCATAAATATTGGAGAGAAGGCATCTTTCACTAGTGTCCAAATAGGAAGCAACCAAAGAAATAGAGGATTGACTAGAAATCCACCATAAGGGATGAATTTTTCTTGGGTTCCAGAAACAAGCAACCCCCCTGAACTATTTCAAGCTCCCACCCCTTTCCAGTTGCCCTGGGGCCAGATGTGAGGAGCACAATTAGCTAAGCCATCCATTGCAAGCTTAGTTTCCTGGATAAAAACCACATGAGGTAACTGAGAATCAATTAATCTTCAAATAGCCTTTTGTATAGGGATGTTTTTCAACCCCCTAACATTCCATGATAGAAAAATCTTTATGGGGGTGAGAGAAATGAGAATCAATGTGTTTCATAGACCCAGATTCAACCAAAGTATCCCCCATAATCTTCACCCTCTCTTGATCCATCTTCCTATCGCTACTTGACGGTTTATCAAGAAGCCCCTTTTAAAAATATTTTTGTTGTAAGCCTAACGTAGGATGGGCTTTATTTTCCTTGGCAAGATCTAAGGCCCCTTTAGGAGCAGGGGGGTCTAGAAACACCTCTATTGGACTCATCATAACCTGTGACCCCTGGTGATCGTTGATATCTTGAACCTAAGGATGTAAATCCATATCAATCTATACATTCTGAGGGTCCTCTAAAGGAAGCAACTCATCCTCTTTCTTTTCCTCTTCTTCTTGAACTACATGCAAACCCTTATCCCTAGAAGAAAGATCAACCATAATACCTTCCTCCTAAACCAAGTCTTCAAGAACATCAAATCTGTTAAAAATACCATCATTGTGTTTGTCCAGCCAGGTTCTCTTCTTACCTTTTCCTTTGTTACAAGATTTAACTTGAGTAAAACCCTCCTTATCCACAAGATTAGTAGATATTGGAGCCTTCCCCTTGTCACCCATAAGAGGTCCAAAAGTATCCAAAGGAGCAAGCCTGAATCTGGGACACTTGCAGAGTAAATGACCATATTCATGGCAAATATGACATCTGAAAGGGAGTGTGTCATAATCCAACTGTTGGATCCAAGAAGAGGATCCCATATGAATTTCCATAGAATCTGGTAATGGGTTGGTTAAATCAACTTCTACACAAATACGGGCATAAGAGATTACCTTACAATCTTGAGTTTGTGTAGGCACTCCCATAGGCTTTCCAAGTAGTAATGAGATTGAATGAAGAATATCTTCCCTCCAAAACTCTAGTGGTAGTCTTGGCAACCAAACCCACACAAGTACCCTCGAGGGGATCTCTTTAGCTAAATTAAAGCACATGTGCCAAGGCTTGATAAAAAGCCCCACCTAATTAAAGAAATAAGGGCCACCTTCAAATGCCCTATTCCTATCTAACATGCATGAGAAGATAACCAGAAAACAATTATTCATAGCTAGAATAATCTCCATATCACCTTCAGGATTCTAGACCTGATGAGCCCAAGAATCCAACACTGGTAAGGAAAGACAAAGGCCCAAAAATTTGCAAATGAGGGCATGATTTTGCCAATATTCAACATCTTCTAAAATCTATTTAGGTTGGATGACTAAGATCAGTCGATCTTTAGATCTTTCGAAACATCCATTAACTTTTTAAATTTAGGGTACTTCTTTTGAGGATGAACCTCCATCTCCCAATGAAGATTTACTTATTAGATCTACACCATTGGCTTGTGCTGAAGAAGATGGCTCAATCATCTCCATATCCTCAAAAGTAATCTATGATAATATTGAGCCCTAATTCACCATAGGGCCAAACCAACAATCCACCAGTAAAGGAGGAAGGGATAGGAAACCTATAGTCTCCAATCCCCCCACAACCACTAGCCCAAGAACCTATTATTATGCACAAGAACACATATTTTCTCTCACCCACAATCAGAAAAATAAAATATATAATATAAAACCTGCAGAAACGCCCAATCATAGATATGTGTTCTCCCTCACAGTCAGCAAACCCCACCCCTGCAACCCTCATGGATTAGAAAAAATAGGAACTCCCCTGTGCACGAAGATGCTTGCCCCTCTGGCACATGTAGAGCATGGAACAATAGCTAGGGCACATGAGCCCTAGCACTCATCGTTAACTTGTAGACTTCCATCGTCTCCTCCAAAGTGTGCAAGTTTTACTCCTTTCAACTTAACTAAGTCATCAAAATCTCAAAAAAAAAGAGTTACAAGAACAAGTGTAGAGGAAAAAGAAGAAAAGGATGAGCAATGTCAATAACATGGTAAATCACCAGATAAACTATAGATTTTCCAAAATTTATTCATCCACTAAGTCATATTGTGTTTTAAGGTAATCCATACAATATATTCAAGATAAGGAGAATTTTAAGTAGATGATTGACAATTGGAGTCTAAAGACCACACTTATGGAATTGATATAAAATTGTACAAATTGCAATCCTTGTGTCCTAATCAAACCTAAATTAATTAATAATATTATGGTCATATTTGGAGAGATCATTACATAGACAAAAAAGATAGGCATAAATGTAATGGATAAATCACACATGCTAGGAAATATTGAGAAATAAATCATGTGAAATATTTTAGATAATAATGGGATCACTAAGCTACTAGATCAATGAAAATGGGAATTACTTATAATAGCATCCATTATGTCCTCATTTTATGTTCTAATGATGAAATAGATAGAAAATTATTAAATTGGACACTAGATAGACTATTTGTCCTTGATATAAATCCTTATAGTTTCATAAAAGTGTATCATCCTAAAAAGTAAGCACTTAATTTATGCTCATTTGAGGCCTATTTTAGTGTGCTTCATATGTTAGGACCTCATATTTCACTTAAATATACATTTAATTCAATAATAGGTTCCCCCTCCTTCAATCATGTTAAAACTTAAGGATAGCTCTAGCTCGTATGCATGATTTCCCCCTTTTCACCCTATCACATAATTCATTTTGCACCTAGGACCTTTACATGAAATTTTTTATTTTTCCTAATCTCCTTTCATATTATGGATTTTGCTATTTTTTATCATTCCCACATACATCTTAGCGATTCCCAAGAAAAATCACATAGACTAGGTGACCAGGTTAGCCTTGTCCTTGGTTTTTAATCTAAAATTTAGCTTAGGGCTCGATGACAAGATTTTCTTCCAAGGTTTGAAATACAATTGATGTTGACAAACTTTAAGCCCTAAAATGTATATAAAATAGATCCACTCTTCTCATTTTCACACACAACAATTTTGATACATATCTACAAGTGAGCTACCATACATTAATTGTACATTCAAGAGATTTAAGTACAAGAAAGCATCCATTAAAGGCATTTATTATCAAGAATTCAATCCCATCAAGAATTTAAGTACAAGAAGCCATCAAATGTCATTAAAATTTCAAGTCTTTATTTCCATCATGAGTTCACAATATTTCCTCCCATATATCTAGCTTCTTTCCCCCATTATAGGTCAAGAAAATGAGTTTGGAATCAAGGAAGAAGATTTACATTCATTCATCAAGTGTTTTTCTCTCTTAATCCAATATTACATATCTACTTATAACATTTACTACATGAGGTTTTATTTGACATGATTTATGTTGGTTTTGTGTTGAGTCACAATACTTGATCTAATTTTAAGAAATAACTTGCATCTAAATGGTGTGATATAATACATTTTTTAGATTTAACCTTTTCTACATGAAAAACTCTATCTATTCTATGTATTTCATTACAAGTTTGATTCCTACATAGGGTTTTACTAAGAAAAATCCCTCCTTTCAACCTTCTTCCCCTTATTTTCTATGTGTAGGAATAAGTTATGGAGCTACAGATCTAGATTCAAGAGTATTGGAAATAGTTGTAGGCCCTAAAAGCAATCAAATTTGGACATATAGGGATGATTAAATTTTGATGCTATTGTCTTGGGACTAGGTTGACCTTTTCCTACACTTTTTGGCTATAAATCATACATAAGAAAAATATATACATCAAAATCTCCATATCAAAATTTATACATAATTCTAACATTTTTATGAGGGTCTAGTCTAGGTTTCAATGCCACTTTCCTCTTCTAACTCGAAGGTGAGTCAATTCTATCCATTTTTCCTTTATAGTTACTTTTTTCAATCACATCTACATTACTTAATCATTTACATTAAAAATGCATCAATAAAACTTTTGATTCAAGAATACCCCAAATTCCCCTCTTACCTAGATCTTGCATTAACATTCCTTCATCCTTCCTAGGGTTATGTGAATATGATATTCTTAAGGGTGGGTTTAGTATTCTAATGTACAATCAACAAACCTTATAATTTGGCAAGTGATCTGCATCCTAGAATTGCTCACCATTTTATATTTTACAAAGGAAAAAATACAATATTAGATGCAAAATACATTATGCACAATGACATAGTTACCGATTTAATCTCTTTTCACTAGTCTTTTAGAGAAGATCTACAAGAATGATTGATAGATAAGTATTAAAAAAAATGTTTCCGCATTTTATTTTTATATCTATTTCAACAATCAACATCTTACTCAATTTATGATAGTGTTAATGGAATATTAACTTAGGATTTAGCAAAGTCCTCGCTAACATATCAAAACTAGATGGAGACTAACTTAACTCACCACTTGAGATAGGCACATTCTCAAGTGAAATGCAATCTAATGGTATGATGAATGGATCAAAGGATCTAGACTTGACTTAAAAAGTTTTGATATTTGGTTTGGTAAATAGGTATTATTTTTCATTTTAAGAGATTTGAATTGAAGACATGCTTGATAATGATGGATGAATGGAATATTTAGAATTTATTATGATTATAATATGAAGTCTAAGTCCCAAATGTAGGATAATATTGTGTATGACTAATGTGAGAAAATGGAAAGTCAATTTTTGGTATTATAATGGAAATTTTGATTTTTTGTTGGATGTTGTGATAAAAGGTTATGTGGTGTGATCTAAGTGAAGATGGTGATTGAGTAAACAAAATACTAAGCCCAAGTGAAATGAAAAATTTGAATCATATGATTATGTTAATATCTTAATTAGACTATGGATAATGAGATGCATATAGCCTATTATTGGAAATAGCCTATTATCAATAAAAAATAAATAAATATAAAATATGAATACTAAAAAATGCCATAATTTTTATAAGGTTAGATAAATCATCATAAAAGTTATCACAATGTAAAACATGGATCAACATCAATAGGGTTGCAATATGTACCATTTGACATAATCATCCACACACACACACACACACACACACACACACACACACACACACACACACACACACACACACACACACACACACACATATCATGAAAGAGTAGTTTAACAAAAAATCTATTTAAAAAATAAAAAATATATACATTTATATCTCTAGGATGTTGAAAGCTCATGAATAACTTCACACATAATGAAAGTAATTAGATTTTGATTTAATTATTGATTAAAATGAGAGATTGTTCTAGATTTCTTGGATCCCATTGGCTGCCTAACTAGTTTGAATTTTTGGAGAATAGTAGGGGCTTGGGCGAAAATGGGGTCCACAAGGAAGCATTTTCTATAAACAAGTGATTGCACAACCAAAAGAGCCTACGAGAAGTAAGAGTGTCACAAGGAGGGTTTAAATGTAAAAATATTTTCTTGGGATAAACATTTGTTCAACCTATGTAGCCACAAAAATCTAGAATAAATAGGGGATTCTTAGGTCCTCATTTGAAGAAAACTTGAGAGAAGGAAAAGAAACTAGTCTTTGATATTTTCTACAATGATAGGGGTTTGCAAATTGGGGATCTTGACAATGATTCAACTAACAATTGAGCTCCTCAAAACCCTCTTTTAAGATTTGAATCAAGTAAAGAACAAAATGTAAAAGATTAAATGAAGGGAAATGGTAAAAGACATCTAGTATCAGAGAAAACAAGGGTTGTGAAGGGTAATGGTGGTCAAGATTTAAATAGAACTCTCTTCAATCCAAAGATAGGTAATGGAATACCTAGATTCATCTAGAGGCCCAAGGCGGTTTCTATTCAAACCCAATAAGCAATGGAAAAGTCTCAAGGAAATCTAATGGATGGGAGTGTCAATACCCAAAATTTCATTATTAGAAACAAACTTACAAACCAGGTACACATTATGAGATCACAAAAATTAATTTACAAATCATGGAAACTCAAATTACTTATTGATAAATTAATAATGGTCTTGAGAAATAAATGGGTGGGCATTAAATTTTTTTTTTTACATGGACAAGAAGCAGGGTATATTTTTTTCTTTTATTTGAGTCTCATGCTATGACATATTTAGTTTTTTGATGTAAACACCATTTTATTAATGGATCTAGGCTTAACATGCTATCATGGATTCCAAATTCTAAATTGTCTATGTTTAATGAGAGTTTGTTCCTTTTTGGTCCCATCTTCCTCATTTGTCTTTAGAATTTAGGACTCATGATCATTAAGATTATTGCAAATTAGCTAGGGATTTTCTTACATTTGGATCGATTTATTTTTGAAGATTTTGGGTTATTGGTCAAGGTTTCTGTTATGCTAGATATCCAATAAAAACTTCCATAGTCTATTATACTCTAATAAAAATTGGGGAAATAGGATAAAAAATTATTATTGAAACATTTTAGAATGCATGCATCCTAAATTACCATTACTTAGGCTACAATGTCAACAATTGTATTTTTGAGTAGAACACGAGTGATAATCAACCTATGTAGTTAGTACTTCCTTAGAAGTTTGTTGATTCAGTTAACCAATCTATGTGGATGGTTTAGATAATGGGAGATGGAAATAAGAGTATCAATCAAATAATGAACATTGATAGCAAAATTTTGGTTGGATCTAATAATCAAAATGAAGATGACTTATTGAGGATCAAGACAAAGAAATCTTCACACAATAGAAAAATTTGGTGATTAAACCTCTTTATTTTAAACACCTTCTAAAGGATGTATTTGGAGACACTATCTTTGATAAGAACCCACTTATAGCAAGAGGTTTCAATCTTAGCAAAGAAATTTTTTATAAGGAAACATGGGTCACCATTTCACCCCATATATATCAAATTCCCAATTGAATTGATTTTTGTCCTTTGAATTGGATAGTTAAGGAAAATAAGTTTGACAAGGAGATATTACTTCCTTTCTTGGAAGACTTGGAGTCTAAAGAAACTGATAATCATTTGGAGTTCCCAGGCACCAATATAGATCTACCTATTTTGAATCATAGCAATCTAACTAATGTTTCAGTATAGCTAGTGGAACTAAAAATCAAATGAACTATCAGGAAGATGATGGGGACACAACCCAAGAACAGAATGGACATAATAGAAAAGGGAAATTGTGTTAACTAAAAAATAAGCTAGTACATTCAATATAGAGAAAATAAACTTCAAAACATGCCCTAAGGGCTTACAATAGCATAAATGTGGAGATAATTTCTCCTTTCAGTACCTCCTCTCAAACTCCACTCCGAACTACCTTTTACAATGCCAAAAATCTCCTTAAATAGACCCCGGAGGGTTAAGGACTAGGAGTACATTCTAGAAAGTGCTAGTAGGCATCCATCAACCAAATAGAAGGTTCTAGAAGCTGTGTTAGAAGTTGACGCAAATCTAGAAGAATCCAAAAATGGTAACTGAACTTTCGGGAGGCATAACTTTTGAAACGTAGCTCCGATTGACGAATCCTTTACATTTTCGGAAAGCTCTCAAAGTGCTCTATAGCCTATGGACAAGCTTCTCTTGTCCCCCATTTTTTGGCCCTTTTCAAGGTCATTTAATACCCCTAACTTGACTTTGAAGCATTCTTAAGAGGTCTCCAAAACTTGAAAAACTGATTTAACTTTCAAATCGTGGGGCCTTTTGACCTAATTCTTTTTCTGGAATGCTCTAAATCAAATTACATTCATTTGGCCAATTCACACCTTCTAGTTTATCGAAATGATGGCCCAATTACATGCTCCTACTTTTTAAGGATTTTCTAGCACACTGATAGTGGAACTGTGAGAGTTGGAACCTTTATTTGACCCAAATGGGTGTCCAAAAATGAAAACACATGAAACAAAAACTAAGTCTAAGTACATTTTTTTGGGTGACACAGGATTGCCCTTATACCTCTGGATGCTCTTGCATCAGAAGAGAATTTTAGTTGTGGGGGGGGGGGGGGGGGGCGAGTAGTTGTCAATATGAGGAATGTAGAATTATCAAATATAGATTGTTGAAGACAAATTGATACAAGTATGAGAATGTGTTTCAATCATTGTTTTGTCACTGATGAAAAACTTGCTACTTTCTAGTAAGACAATTTCTAAATGATTTGAGTACTATCATTTGTTTGATTGATGAAGAGGATTTGATCAAATGAGGTAACAATAGCACCTAGAAGAAAGGTATAGTTATGATATGGAAAAGGAGTACAAAGATAAGTTAAAGAAGTGATGTTATAGTGTATTTATTATGTATGTAAGTTTGAAAAGGATGGATACACTAATTAAGTTTAGAAGAACAAGTAAAAAAAATTGAGTTTGCCAAGCTTAACAATATGCATAGTAGTTGCTAAGAAAAGTTAGTGTAAGTTGAGTAGAAAATTAGTTGGAGTCGAGAAAAGTCAAATTCTAGTGTATGCCAAGTGATACAATGTTAGCCAAGTAAATTTTAGTTGATGATGAACACCGGTAAACTTTAGTTCATGCCAAGTGATTTGATAGTGGATGTCAAGCAATGTAGTATGTGTCAAGCATTAGAAGCAAGTTAATATTGAGTGATAACATTATGAGAAAGATCATGAATTCAATGAATCTAAGCCAACAAGTTTGATTTCTTAGGTTGTGTGAACTGTGTGGAAGATAAGCTTGATGAGATGGTGGCACAAAATTCAAGATGAACCATTTTGTGACAAATTTAAAGAATTTTGAAGGAAAATTTTCTAGAAGGGAATAAAATAAAAATATGGGTAGATTCATTGAATCCTACCTAATCCCACCTAACTCTAAAATGGATGATAGAGGATGAATGCCAATATATTTTAATTTTCTATTTATAGAGATGGTTGGTCAGGAGCAAAGGTTGTTATGTTTGAGAACCTAAGGAAGACAAAGAATCTAGGGTATTGCTTCATTTAGTGACCAAAGAGAAGAAATTGCTATTGGAAAGAAAAGAAAGAAGGCTTAAGGGTTTGGATGAATGAAGGGTGATCAAGTTTTTAGAGCTGAAGTGTGTGAAAGCCAAGTAGAATGGAGGACTAAAAAAAAGATATTTAATCTACAAGTGTGTTGTAAGTTGTTATCAGATCAAGCCTTACTGTTAATTTCTAATCATTGTACTAGTCTAGGGTAAATCCTTTGGATTAAGGTTGACCTGATAGTCATTTGTAAATCCTTCAACTTGGTGACATTCCAAGTGAATGATCTAAAGTCCTCTAACAAGGTTCACTCCTAACAAAGTGATTTAAATCCTCTAACAAGGTCACATTTAAGAGTGTGTATTATGACATTTAACAGGGTTGGCCTTTCACAAGACATCACTTCATAAGAGTGAGAATGAGTAGCATGTTACTGGTTGTTTTTCTCAAATTGGGTTTCCACCCAAGTTATTCTAAATAATTCCAATAGATTAGGTGGATAGTGATCAAGCATAAGGAAATATTAAGTTTGATTATTCCAAAAATTATGGAATTCATCAAATGCCTTTCGAGAAAAAAGTTCTTTCTACTCTATCTAGAAGAGGGAGTAAAATAACAACAGAAAAACTAATGAAAAAATAGATCTAGGGATTCAAACAACCTTAGATTTGGATTTTTACATATGCAAGAAAATGAAGGGTGCCACTTGCACTCCTTCAAAGTAATGATGATTGATGAGACCAGAATATGGTCTATTTTATCATTTTATTTTCAGTTGAATTTGCAAACTTTCTAAAGACTTTGATGTTTAAGAACATGATGCTTATGATAATTTTAGACAAGATGTGTGCATAATTACTTTCTAGGACTAAAATGAATATTGATGCAAGAGCATCTAGAGGTATAAGGGCAATCTTGTGTCACCCAAAAAAATGTACTTAGACTTAGTTTTTGTATCATGTCTTTACATTTTTGGATACCCGTTTGGGTCAAATAAAGGTTCCAACTCTCACAGTTCCACTGTCAGTGCGTTTGAAAATCTCAAAAAAATAGGAGCATGCAATTTGGCCATCATTTTGGTGACCTAGAAGGTGTGAATTGACCAGATGAATGTAATTGTGATTTAGAGCATTTCAGAAAAAGAATCAGGTCAAAAGGCTCCACGGTTTGAAAGTTATTTCAGTTTTTCGAGTTTTGGAGACCTCCTAAGAATGCTTTGAAGTCAAGTTAGGGGCATTAAATGACCTCAAAAAGGGCCAAAAAATGGGGGATGAGAAATTATGGTCCATAGGGCTATAGAGCACTTCCAGAGCTTTTCAAAAATGTAAACGGTTCGTCAATCGGAGCTACGGTTCAAAAGTTATGCCTCCCAAAAGTTCGGTTACCGTTTTTGGATTCTTCTAGAATTGCACCGACTTCTAACGCAGCTTCTGGAACCTTCTATTTGGTTGATGGATGCCTACTAGAACTTTCTAGAATCTACTCCTAGTCCTTAACCCTTTGGGGTCTATTTAAGGAAATTTTTGGCATTGTAAAAGGCAGTTCGGAGTGGAGTTTGAGAGGAGGTGCTAAAAGGAGAAATATTCTCCAGATTTATGCTATTGTAAGCCCTTAGGGCATGTTATAAAGTTTATTTTCTCTGTACTATTTGTACTAGCTTATTTTCTCAGTTAATATAATTTTCCTTTTCTATTGTGTCCATTCTGTTCTTGGGTTGTGTCCCCATCAAGTGGTATCAGAGTGAGTTTTCCTGAGTGTGTAGACAGAGCGCCGACTGTGAGGTAGTTTGCACCAGGACTGTGTGGTTGTGGGTTTGAGTTAGAAGATGCCTCCATGAAAAGAGCATGGTGGAAGGGCCAGAGCTATTGATCCTGAGGAGGTTAGAGCCCTCTAGAGGCAAGTACAAGCATTGCAAGAGGAGCTTCGTAGAGGAGCAAATGTTGCCGCAGGTGACAATAGTGAGGATGACAATGAAGAGGAAGTAATGGGACCAAAAGAGGAAGTTGACAAGGAAGTTCTGAATCCTATAGAAGAAAGGCTTTTTAGGGCCATTACTAAGTTTGGGAAAAGACCCACAATTGAAGTGGGTGTATTTTCAGGAAATCTGAAACTAGATGAGTTGATCGATTGGATCAATGAACTGGAAGAATACTTTGAGTATGAGGATATCAGGGACCCAGATAGGGTTAAGTTTACAAAGGCCAAACTGAAAGGCCATGCCAAAATCTGGTGGCAAGAGGTTCAACTGGAAAGACTTAGAAGAGGAAAGGAGAAGATCACAAGATGGGATCGCATGGTGGACAAATTGAAGAAGCAATTCATTCCTGTGGACTACGAGCTTGATCTATTTAAGAAGATGCATGGGTTAAAGCAAGCACGAAGATCAGTCCAAGAATATATAGAGGAGTTTTACCGACTCTTGATTAGAGCGAGGCATGCAGAACCAAATAAGGAGAAGGTTTCTCGTTATATCAGTGGGTTGTGACCTAGCATCCAGGAGGAATTAAGTCTGGTAAGAATGACCAGCGTTGAAGAGGCATACCAGTTTGCCCTACGAGTTGAAGAGAAGCTGAATAAAAGGTTTGAAGGAAGACAAAGAGGGTGTGGTCAAGGAGGAAGGGGAAGCGGTAGATCATCTCGAGGCCATAGTGAAACCAAAAAGAAAAATGAAGATGTGGGTACTAGCAGAAACCAGAGGAATGAGGGTTTCAACCGCTCCCATGATCAAGACTTTGGAAATCAAAGAGGAAGAGGTAGAGGATGTGGACAAGGAAGAGGAGGCTTCCATGGTACCTATTTCCATTGCAATGAAGAAGGTCATCGTGCCTTTGAATGCCCTCAATGACAAGGAAGGACAGATAGGAGAGCTGAGGGCCAAGCTAGGGTTGCTCATGTGGATGAGGATGCACAATCATCACATTTAGAGGATGCAGAAAGAGGAGAGACCTTGGTAAATGAAAGAGTCCTACTAAGTGGTGAGAATGAACCAGGACAACGAAGGAGTTTGTTTCATACCAGATGCAAGTGTGAGGATAAATTTTGTGATGTGATCATTGATGGTGGTAGCACTGATAACCTGGTATCAGAAGAGATGGTCTCTAAGCTAAAGCTCAAGAGGGAGAAAAATCCGCAACCCTATCGGATTTCCTGGGTAAAAGATGATCATAAGGTCCTGGTAAGTGAACAATGTTTAGTAAAATTCAAAATTGGGAGTTACCATGATGAAGTTCTCTGTGATGTTATTTCGATGGATGTTTTCCATCTATTATTGGGTAGACCATGGCAATTTGATAGACATGCAATACATGATGGACATGCAAACACATACTCTTTGACAAAGGATGGAGTTTGCCACAAATTGAAGCCCATGAAAAAGGAAGGTGAAAAGGTATGTAGTAGTGCTAGGATTTGTCTTGTTGATGGAAGGAAGTTTTTAGATGGCATGAAACATCAACATATGTGCTATGCTTTGATTCCTAGGAAAGATAAAGAAGGTAGTAGTGAAATACCATTTGAAGTTTTAGATTTACTAGGGGAATTTGGAGATATTATCTCTGATAATTTTCCAGATGGATTGCCACCAGTAAGGAAAATCAGTCATCAGATAGATCTAATTCTAGGAGCTAGTTTGCCTAACAAGGCTGCTCACAGGATGACTCCTACTGAAACGGAGGAGCTAAATAGATAGGTTCAAGAGCTATTGAGGAAGGGCTTGATTCGAGAGAGCCTAAGTCTATGTGTAGTACCTGCAGTACTCACACCAAAGAAGGATGGAGAATGGAGGATGTGTACAGATTCTCGAGCTATAAATAGGATCACCATCAAGTACTGGTTTCCTTTGCCAAGGATGGATGATATTATGGACTGCTTGAGTGGAGCTCAGTACTTCACAAAGATAGATCTAAAGAGTGGTTATCATCAGATACAGATTTGAGAAGGAGATGAGTGGAAAATAGCCTTCAAGACCAAGGAGGGTCTTTATGAGTGGTTAGTCATGCCCTTTGGATTGACGAATGCCCCAAGCAGCTTCATGCGGCTCATGAATGAGGTACTTAAGAAGTTCTTGGGAAAATTTTTTATTGTCTATTTGGATGATATTTTAATTTTCAGCAAGACTTTGGAAGAACATTTACTGCATATTCGTAGTGTCCTTGAAAGGCTAAGGGAAGAGAAACTGTTAATTAATCTAAATAAGTGTGTCTTTGCAAAAAGGGAATTAGTCTATTTGGGGTTTGTTATATCACCTGAAGGTCTCAAAATGGTTCCAGAGAAGGTAAAAGCCATCTTGGAATGGCCTACTCCAAGGTCTGCTACTGAGGTAAGATCATTTCATGGTCTAGTTAGTTTTTACAGGAAGTTTATTAAGAATTTCAGTGGCATATGTGCACCCCTAACTGATACAATAAGAGGGGATAGAAAAGAGTTCAAATGGACTGCAACAACTATGAGAAGTTTTGAATTGCTGAAGAAGAAGGTGACAGAATAGCCTGTGTTGACACTTCCAGATTTTAGAAAAGTATTCTAGGTGGATTGTGATGCTAGTGGTAGCACTATTGGGGCTGTATTAAGCCAAGAAGGTAAGGCTATTGCATATTTTAGTGAAAAATTGAATGATGCAAAGAAGAAGTATTCTGTTTATGATCAAGAATTCTATGCAATAGTTCAGGCCTTAAAGAAATGGAGGCATTATTTATTTCCAAAGGAATTTGTTTTGTATACTAATCATCAGGCATTACAGTACCTAAATAGCCAAGGTAAATTGAATCAGAGGCATATTAAGTGGGTAGAATTCTTGTAGAGTTATACATTTGTGTTGAAGCATAGAAGTGGAAAATCTAACAGGGTTGCAAATGCACTAAGTAGGAGACAGTTGTTGCTTACAACAATGCAGGTTGAAGTAGTTGGGTTTGATGAACTCAAGAATTTGTACCCCGAGGATCCTGATTTTGTTGAAGCATGGAAAGCTTGTAAAGAACCTGTTGCTATAGATAGAACCAAGTGGCTAGACTATTTGATTCAGGATGGCATGTTGTTCAAAGGTAGTCAATTGTGCATTCCAAGGAGTTCCATGAGGGAAAATCTGATTAAGGAGAAACACAGTGGAGGGATGGCAGGACATTTTGGTCGAGATAAGACCATTGCCATTCTTAGAGAACATTATTTTTGGCCTCAAATTTCACAAGATGTGAAGAAGTTCGTACAAAGTTGCCAGGTTTGTCAAGTTGCCAAGGGGTTTAGTCACAATACTAGTCTATATCAGCCATTGCCTGTTCCATCAAGGCCATGGGAGGACATAAGTATGGATTTTTTTCTTGGATTGCCAAGGACACAAAGGGGTAATGACTCAGTATTCGTGGTGGTTGATAGGTTCTCCAAAATGGCACATTTCATTCCATGCCACAAAACTCATGATGTTGTCCATATTTCAGACTTGTTTTTCAAAGAGGTGGTAAGACTACATGGTCTTCCAAGGAGTATAGTTTCTGACAGAGATACTAAATTTGTGGGGTATTTCTAGAGGACATTGTGGAAGAAGTTGAGAACAGACCTTAAATTTAGTTCCATGCATCACCCGCAGACTGATGGTCAAACAGAAGTGGTAAATAGAAGTTTGGGCAATTTGCTGAGATGTTTAGTTGGTGATAAGCCCAAGGGATGGGATTTAATTCTACCACAGGTAGAGTTTTCTTATAATAACTCTATAAATAGGAGTACTGGAAAATCACCATTCCAAATTGTATATGGGAATAGCCCAAGGACTACACCAGAGCTGAGGAAGATAGAACAAGGGGAGAGGACAAGTGCCAAAGCTAAGGAATTTGCTGAATATATCAAGCGTCTACATGAGGAGGTTCAGGCACACATAACCAAGATGAATCAAGAGTATAAAGCTAGGGCTGATCAAAGGAGAATACATAAGGAATTCCAAGTAGGAAATTTAGTCATGGTACACTTACGAAAAGAAAGATTTCCAGTCGGTACTTACAACAAGCTGAAAATGAAGAAATTTGGCCCCTGCAAAATTTTGAAGAAACATGACTCAAGAAATGCATATGAAGTGGAGCTGCCAGATGGTATTCAAATTTCTCCCATTTTCAACATTGCAGATTTAACAGAGTATCATGATGATGGTGCAGATGAGGAGCTGGTGTTAGAGCCATGTCCAATTCTTGCTTCTAAGAAGGAGGAGATAGAAGACATTCTAGATCATCGTGTGGGTAGGAGTACTAGAAACAAGCAGTATGAAGAGTATTTGGTCAAATGGAAAGGATAGCCAATTGAGGACTCAACTTGGATTTCAGCAGCTGAGGTTTCCCATTTGGAATTTCCTCTACCATCCATAAAGTGACAGGGTCACTTTTCAATCTACCCTGGGTGTCTGATGCAGGAGCATCCAGAGGTATAAGGGAAATCCTATGTCACCCAAAAAAATGTACTTAGACTTAGTTTTTGTTTCATGTCTTTACATTTTTGGATACCCATTTGGGTCAAATAAAGGTTCCAACTGTCACAGTTCCACTATCAGTGCGTTTGAAAATCTTAAAAAAATAGGAGCATGCAATTTGGCCATCATTTTGGTGACCTAGAAGGTGTGAATTGACCAGATGAATGTAATTGTGATTTAGAGCATTCCAAAAAAAGAATTAGGTCAAAAGGCTCCACGATTTGAAAGTTATTGCAATTTTTTGAGTTTTGGAGACCTCCTAAGAATGCTTTGAAGTCAAGTTAGGGGCATTAAATGACCTCAAAAAGGGCCGAAAAATGGGGGATGAGAAAATTTGGTCCATATGGCTATAGAGCACTTTGAGAGCTTTCCAAAAATGTAAACGATTCGTTAATCGGAGCTATGGTTCAAAAGTTATGCCTCCCAAAAGTTTGGTTACCGTTTCTGGATTCTTCTAGAATTGCACCGACTTCTAACGCAGCTTTCAGAACCTTCTATTTGGTCGGTGGATTCCTACTAGCACTTTCTAGAATGTAATCCTAGTCCTTAACCCTCTGGGGTCTATTTAAGGAGATTTATGGCATTGTAAAAGGCAGTTCGGAGTGGAGTTTGAGAGGAGGTGCTAAAAGGAGAAATATTCTCCAGATTTATGCTATTGTAAGCCCTTAGGGCATGTTCTGAAGTTTATTTTCTCTGTACTATTTGTACTAGCTTATTTTCTCAGTTAATATAATTTCCCTTTTCTGTTGTGTCCATTCTATTCTTGGGTTGTGTCCCCATCAAATATGCTATGAAATGATATGTCATTTGATTGCAAAATATTGAGAATGATATTTTTCTTCCTTAGCTAGGTTGGGTAGTTCTCCTGTAGCAATGTGACATAGGGTAAACTAATTTACATGACATATTTTTAATTTGTCTTGATGTATGTTATTACTTTAGAGGTACTAATATTTTGTAGACTTAAAGGTGAAGTCAACTTAGCTAAGAAAAGTAAATAGGCTAAGCAAATGGTGGTAGATTTCATTAATGACCTTCCACATCACCAACCGTTTCACCCATAATAGCTAGTACCTATTTTTAGGAAAGTAGGAGCCAAAGTGAGAAATCCAGGGGTTGTGAGCTCCTAAATTCTTGTTCCATTTGGCACCAAAGTGAATTCATCTATTTTAATATTCAATGCCATTCATTTTTTGGGTAGTTGATGGAGTCTAAAATATAGGAATTTTGTTCCTAGTTTGTGCTTAAATAACTGGAAGTTTGTGTTCTAGAGATAATAGTTAGTTAGCAGTTTTTAGTAAAAAGAAGAAGTTTTCTAAGTTTTTGAGTACTGAATGTAATCTTGCTATTTATTAGAATGTACATTTACTATTGTTATGAATAAACAGATCATTTCAAGTTTCCATCTTTGAGTAGTTCTACTTCACTTCTCTATGGGGGCCCGCATAGGGAATGAACTAATTAATTAGCATGGGATTTACCTTTAGTTCATAGGACTAGAGTAGACTTTGTTGTTCCTACAACCACTGATAGTAAAATTAGTGGACTATTCCTATAGCATAGGTAGTTGAAGTAGTTCTTAGCTATATTT
This sequence comes from Cupressus sempervirens, assembly GCA_028749045.1. Lineage (NCBI taxonomy): Eukaryota > Viridiplantae > Streptophyta > Pinopsida > Cupressales > Cupressaceae > Cupressus > Cupressus sempervirens. The sequence continues at coordinate 548,047,705 of CM053788.1, read as the reverse complement.
TCATGCTTTATTAAAATAGATTTGATTCTTAGCTTTAGCATAGATTTCTTGTAGCATAATCATTTGAATTTTCATAGAATAATTCTTAAGTTGAGAGAAGTTTGAAGCATATACTTTGCATACACCATTTCAAGTTTATGTCCCTAGTTGATAAATTAAATGAGTCCTAATGATTTGGGTTAGAAACACTTGGGATGTCCAATCCTGGATTAAGCAGTCCATTGCTTTAGTATTTTGATCCCTTTCTTTGGCCAAGCATTTTTGGCACCATTGCTAGCGATGGTGTTAATTCAAACCAATATTTGTAGTTGCACTTTTATTCCTTGTAGAATAAAGTTTAGTGTTAAAGAAGCATGTTAAGCATAGAAGAAGAGATAATCTTTAGAGATTCCATCCTTGTGATAATTAGGAAGAACCATCTAATAATGTTCATCTTGAACTAGATGAACCCAAAGAGAGAACAATGAAGACAATTCTTTTGAAAATTTATTTGCTGATATCCAAAGTTGAAATAACTTCTTCATCTTTAGGAGAACCACTCCACTTGAATGAACTTTTTGCTGAGCCTACATATCAAGATAATACATTAGCCATTTTTATATATCAAGCACCACCTCCTTCTCCAAGAATGGCTATGCCTACCTTTCCTTTTACTATTCCACCTCAACAAGGGAATCCAAATTTGAAGAACATACCTACTACTGCCCTTCCAAAATTCTATGACCTTATTACAGAAGATCTTGAAACCTTTCTTTTTGAGTTTTAAATTCTCTGTAGTAGTTATGACTACACAACTGATGCCCATAAGTTGAAGTTGTTTCCCTCTACTTTGAAGGAGGCTTCTCTAAGATGGTTCATGGGGTTGGGTGCAAATGCTATAGCAAACTGGATTGAAATGAGTAATTTGTTTCTTAAAAAATATAAAGAATATTGCATAGGTCAAGATATGAAGAGGGATGAAATTTTTAAAATTTCACAGAAGGAGGGTGAAACCTTGGAAGACTACATTTTGAGATTCTTGTTCAATGTATAGCAGAATACATAGTATAACTTAAAAGAAGAATCTAAGAAGCATCTTTTTCTAAGAGGTGTGCAAGAAGAAATCATGGAAGCCTTGGACCCAAGGGTTGGAGGAGATGTTACACAAATGAATTGGAATGAAATAAAGGAGATATGTCAAAACTATTCAAGAGCTACCATGAAGAAAGTTAGAGGACTAATGAGCCTACCACATAAGACCAATGGTGGGTCAAGAGTATCTAAGATGGAGTTATCTAACCTATTGACTAACTTCAAGAAAGATATCATTAATGATGTCACTACTTAGTTGGATACCATGCAATACCAAAGGAAAAAGGATGAAGCTAATGCTATGCTGACTAAATTTTTCTCTTGTTGCAGAGAAAGGAAGAAGAATTGCACATGCAAGACCATTGCAATTGCGAATGCACATCCAATGCCCACTAAGTTTAAAGTAATTAATGAGGATACAGGAGAAGTGATATATGTTTCTTAAAGATGACCATGGGCTCAGATACAAGGTATTCCTCAAGACCCTCTAAATAATTTTGGTTATAATAATAATCAGTGGCAAGGCACTATTCCTCCAAATTCTGCCCCTCAAGGATAGAATTGGAATAATAATTGGCCCAACTAGTAGCCACGGTATAATCAAGCCTACCAATAACCACCTTAGTATCCCTATCAAAATAATCAATGGCCTCAAAAAAATAACTAGTATCCTCAGTGGGGCCCTAACCAACAACCTCTCTACTAGGGGAATTGGCAATAACCACCTCAATAGGGACCTAACAAACCACCTCAGTAGCAAGCCCTGATGCCTCCACCTCAGCAGTAAGCTTAGATGCCTCTACCTCCTACAACCAATGCTAGCCCATAAAAACTACCCCAACTTCCTTCTCAGCCAACACCAATCCCAACAATAAGAAACGAGCTTATTCTTTGCAGATGAATAATATTCATCTAAGTTCTAGAACCAAGTTGCCTACACCTAAAGGAACTATAATAATTGAGGTCCCTGATACTCAAAATGTTTCAATAAGTCAACTAGCTGATGCTCCAATTCCCCCATCTATACAAGCATCTACTCCTCCATATCTACAAAGGTTAGTTCCTGTAGTACCATCCAAACCAAATCCTGTAGCAACTGATCTCCTAGACCAACTTAAGAAAATGACTATCTAGATTCCCTTATTGGATGCACTTAAGGAGATTCCTCTTTACAATATAGCTTTAAAAGAAGCATGTGTCAAGTAGTCTGGTAGAAAGAAATATGATCCTCCTACTATCCATGTGTTGGGACAAATTTTTAATTTAATGTTGAGTAAAGCCTTGATGCCTAAGTAATTTGATCTAGGAACAACTATGGTTACCACACACATAAATGACATCCAAATTCAAAATGTTTTGATTGATTTGGGAGCATCAATTAATGCCATAACTAGAGAATTCTTGTTAAGAATTCATATTATTAGATTAAAGGACACTCCTACAATACTTTAGTTAGCAGACAACTCAACTATCAAGCCTGATGGTATGATAGAAGATATCATTGTAACCTTGGATTCCCTAGATTTTCCTTTAGACATTGTTGTGCTATCACCTAGAGGTACCCTTGGAGGATATCCATTAATCTTAGGAAGACCTTGGTTGGACATTGTAGATGCATGCATTGCATGTCAATTAGGAAAAATGACAATATTAGATGGTGCCAAGACTAAAAAGTTAACTCTATACTCTCCTACACAACCACACCTAGATCTTGACCAAGTTTCTTGGCCAGACCTTAGTGATGATCCTTTAGAAGTTAATTCTTTTTAACATCTCATGATGCTTGAGAGAAACCCATTTGTTTTATTCCAGGAAGAAGATGATATACTAGCTGCAATCCTTACTAATTAGTATGATTCTGAGGAGTCCACTTCTAAAAATCCTACTAGATCCTTACAAATTGTATTTCCTTAATGTGATGCACCTCAATCTCCTATAGCACCTAATTACCTTCATACATTATTACCCCATGAAATCAAATCTCCATCAATAGAAGAGGTTTTAATGATGGATAAGCTAAAGAGAGTTGAGATTATTGTAGGAAAAGAGCTAAATATCAATAATGACCTTACTACATCTCAAATGAAAAGTCTCATTAAACTATTGCAAGATAGTCAACAAGCCTTTGCATGGGACTATACTGACATGAAGGGTTTAGATCCTAGTCTTTTTACACATAGAATATTTATTAACTCAAATGTAAGCCAGTGAGACAACCCCAGAGGAGAGTAAACCTAACATTAAAAGATATAGTCAAAGCAGAGTTAGAGAAAATTCTTAGTGCTAGATTTATCTATCCTATTTATGATAGCCAATGGGTGTCACCTCTAGTTATTGTTCCAAAGAAGGGAGGAAAATGGAGAGTATGTGTAGAATATAGGGATCTTAATAAAGCCACTAAAAAGGATCACTTTCCTCTACCATTTATTGATTAAGTACTGGATAACTTAGCAAGAAGGAGATATTTTTCATTTCTAGATGGTTTTAGTGGATATAATCAAATCCAAATCTCTCTAGAAGATCACAATAAGATAATATTCACCTATCCATGGGGAAAATTTTCTTACTTTGTCTTACCATTTGGATTATGTAATGCACCTAGAACTTTTCAATGAGTGGTACTTAGCATATTTTTTAACATAGCTGCTGATTGTGTTTAAATCTATGTGGATGATTTCACCACTTATGGTGACACATTTGAACAAGCTCATGCTAACTTGGAGAAGGTGCTAAAAAGGTGTCAAGAATAAAACCTTTCACTTAGTAGTGAGAAGTGTTATTTCATGATGGAAGAAGGAGTTGTTCTTGGCCACCACCTTTCCTCTTTTGGAATTCAAGTCGGCCTTGCAAAGATAGTTGTAGTTATTACTCTACCAATGGAAAACAAGAAACCATATGCAAGGAGCTTTCTTGGACGTGCTAGTTACTATAGGAGGTTCATCAAAAACTTCAGTAAGCTTGCTACCCCCTTGTACAACTTATTCAAGAAGACACCAGAATTTGAGTGGATAGAAGATTGTGAAGCAACATTCTAGCAATTGAAGGATGTTTTGACTACAACACCTATTCTTAGAGGACCTGATTGGAAGCTATCTTTTCACATTCATACTAATGCATCTGATACTACTTTAGGAGTAGTTTATGGGAACAAAAGAAGGTATCATTGAGCTATTAGTAAGAATTTTTAGGGTGCTAAGCTAAATTATATTGTCACTCAAAAAGAATTTCTTGATATTGTGTATGCACTTAACAAATTTTGGCATTATATCATAAGCTATGAGGTTTTTTTCTACATCGATCACCCTACTATAAAATATTTGATGAACAAACCTACTACTTCTGGTAGATTAGCATGTTGGCTACTCCTCATGTAGGAGTTTAATGCAAAGATGATAGATAAACTAGGCTGAGCTAATGCAGTAGCAAATTTTCTATCATGACTTCAAGTACTTGATGATCCTATAGCTAGAGATGATAGCTTCCCTACCGAGCATCTATTTTTAATGGAAATTTATAACCTATGGTTCATAGATATAGAAAATTACCTCACTATAGGAAGAATACCACCATAGTTTTCACCCAAGTAGCACTGTCTCTTGGTGGAAAAGAGTTTCAATTTCTCATGGATAGCTGGGTTGATGTTCTACACTAGACTAGTTCAAGTAACTCACCAGTATGTGAGGGAAGATGAAACCTATGACATCCTATGAGCATGTCATGATGAACCATGTGGGGGTCATTTTGTAGCAAAGAGAACAACCTACAAGATTTTGACAATTGGATACTATTGGTCTACTCTCCACAAAGATGCAACAAACTATACAAGGTGATGTGATTCATGGGAAGGCCCACTAAACTTGATGAAATGCCCCTACAAACACAGGTGGTGGTCACACCTTTTAACAAGTGGGGTATTAAATTTTTAGTCCAATGGAACTCTATTCTCATGGCAAATCATACATCTTAGTATGTACTAATTATGCAAATAAATGGGTTGAAGTACAAGCTATGACACATGCCAGAGATCACAAAGTAGCAGATTTTCTATATAAATGCATATTTACCAGATTTGGAGTACCTAGAGAAATTGTGATAGATCAAGGAGCTCATTTCACATCTAACTTGATTGCAAAACTCATGAAGAAGTACATGATCCATCATGGAACATCTTCTCCATACCATCCTCAAGCTAATGGTCAGGAAAAAATTACAAATAGAGAGATAGAAGCAATCCTCACCAAAACAATTGCTATTCATAAATGAGACTGGGTTACCCAGCTTCCTAAAAAAATTTGGGCTTATAGGACTACATGGAAGAGCACCACTAGATTTACCCCATTTGAACTACTTTATGGTAAATTTGCTTCCATGCTTATAGAATTTGAGTGCAAGACTTTAAAAACTACTTTGGAATTAGATGTTGATCTTTCAAAGGCTCAAGGAGATAGGTTACTATAGCTGAATGCCCTTGATGAATACTGTAAATCTACCCTACATAATACTAGGATAATCCAACAATAGTGAAAGAAATGACATGATAAGTTCATTTGTGACAAGAAGTTTTCTATTGGAGACTAGGCCTTGCTATATGATTCTTGTCAACAAAAAACTCTAGGAAAATATCAAATGTGTTTGCTTGGATTGTATGAAATCATTCCTATGTTTGAGAATGGTGTAGTGGAGCTCTCTACCATTGATCATGTTTTCTTTAAACTGCTTGCTAATGAGTACCACTTAAAACTCTACCATAAGTTGTCTAGTTGTGAAGAGTTCCTACAACAATTCCAACCATCTATTGATCCTACAATTCTTGTGGCAACTACAAATGAGTTTCTCGCTCATTGTCTGTCCTCTCTCTAAGCACATTTCACTCATCATAATAAACTACTTTCTTAGTGAAAGTATTTTCTCTACAATAATTCCACCTCACTCCACTCTTTCTTGTCTTCCACCTCACCTCATCCTTCATCAACTTGCATGATGGTATCATCTTACAACATGAATTACAAGGTCCGTACACATACTCAATTTTTTTATCTTAATGTGTTGTTCTATTTTTAGTTACCTTTGTCACTAGTAATTGTAGGAGCTATTGCCTAATTTAGTTGGGGGGAGGGGTATTATATGTCATTAGTTTTTTTTGTGCTCATTAAATGTTCATGCTATTCTTTATATGCCACCACACAATAAAAAATAATGATGTGATGTGATAGTTACCTTTATGTTGCACATTTTTGCAAATTAGTAAATATGAGTTCTAGCTAAGGTACTTAATGTAGAACTAAGTGATCTTGAATGCTAAAATGTCAGTTACTTAAAACAAGTACTATCACTTGTCTTCTCATCTTGTTCCAAGCTTTTCCATTTTTTAAATTACTCCTATAATAACTCCAAAGGAATAATGGGGGCTCATTTGAAAAGAAGAGAACCAATTAACCATACAACATTGTTGGGAGACCCAGTTTGCCTACCTATAATTAAGGCTAGGGGGTGGATGAATTACATGTTCAAACTTTCTGTATGGGATGAGGAGCTTTCCTTAGAATTTTTGTAGATATTGAGGGATGGTTTTTTCATAGTCATAAGAATAAGGGTTTTGTTTTCACCCAAAATTGTAGTTGAGATAATGAAATTGCCTCTGGCAAGAGAGAAGTTTTTGAATGCATTGGACCCAGTGTCAACCAGAGCCTAATTTACAGTGCACACAGACCCACAACTTCTGATAGGCTAGAAATAAGGTACAATCCAAATATCTTTACCAGAACCATTTAACCAATGTGTTGTCTATATTGTGAGATATTTTACTTGTGAGGGGAGAAATTCATATTTGTATGCCACACATTTCAAATTTTTGAGCTGCTTAAGACATGATGACTATCCTTTGAATGTTCCTCATTTTATGTATCACATTTTGTTAAAAAGAGTTGCTATAGTGCAAAATAAAACCATGATACATGTTTCACACCTCTATTTTATTAAGTTCATCATAGAAAAAGCCCTCAGGGAAAAACTTGGGATGATTTTATTTCAAACAATGTGCAAAACCATATCAGGTAGCCTACAAAGAAAATTGAGGAGGAAAAAGAACCTCAGGAAAAACTTGTAAACCCAACACTAGGTTCTTTCTTGTCTAGACCTAGGAGGTCATAAAGAACCCAAATTTCCACTCCTATAGCTTCTACCTCCAGGTTAGGTCCAACATTTGATAAGGGTGAAAGGAAAATTAAATTTTCCCCAAATACTGGCTCTCCTGTAGTTCCTAGGGTTTATAAGAAGAAGAAAGGGAATGTATAGGAAACATCTTTATAACTTCTTGTAGCTTGTTGAAGTACCCCTCAGGTATAGAACTTGAAGGAGCCAACCATCTATAAAACTTGATGAGGGTGTGTGTTTTCAATCCCTTGTGCCCAAAAATGTAACTATTAAAAAAGAGCAATCCTCTTGTGATGAGGATAGGATCATCATTGAAGATAGTTCAAATGAAGAAAGTGTATAATGTATGCCTAAAACAATAGAAACATCCTCTATCTAGCTACCCATCATTTAAAATGATGAAAATGTATGTATCAAAGTTGCAGACTCTCCTCCTATTCTTTAGAGGGGAGAATTTCATGAAAAAGATATTGGAATAAATTTGGAAGCAGTTAACATTGTTGCTAAACATATTCTTTCACAAGGACTTGATGCTTTAGCCTCTGCAACCCAACAAACTATTCCTCTTGGTCCTTCACCTACATCACATGTTACTTACCATCTTGGTTCCACTATATCATTATTAAGCATTAATTCATAGTTATCTAATTGATTAATTTAGGAGAGGGAAGAATGGAAAATAGAGAGAGAGCCTCAATAAAACCATCTTCAATCAAACTTAAGATTTGATTGAAAAGGATGTGGAGATTGAACAATTAAGTGGAAAACCTACAAAAGTCACTACCATGATTCTTGAATTGATGTCTTGTCACTCTCCTTCTCCTATTTATGCTCTCTTTTTGAAAGAAAAATTTGTCAACTATCAGATGACTTGTGTAATGCAAGGTAAAAGTTTTACATTGAATACTTCTCAGGAATTCTTCCAAGCTTTTCATATTTCCCTTGCATCCATAAAAAATTTACTTTGTGAACTCATTTTACATAATTTAGTAGTCCCCAATAATAGAGATTGGAACCCTCTACTTTATGTGGGTGATATTCAACTCAGGGCATTGATGTCTTGGATCCAAAATAAAGTTAGCAAAGAAAAGCATTCCCACTAGTACAGAGAATTAGAGTATGAGATTCCACTTTTTCTTAGGCCTGAAGCCAAGGATTCCATAAAAATGTACTATGATTAGTTGAAAGTTGCTCAATCAAAATCTAGAAACCAAATTATTTATCATTTAAGGGAGGCAACCTATCAAGAATATAAAACTATGGAAAAAATAAATCTTCTTGTAGCAAAGTAGGGAAATCAATGGCACTAGATAGGATTAAGTGAAGACCTGCAGAAGAAGGAACCTCATTCTTTTTAAAATCTTATCATGCCTACTTAGTGAGCACCCTAGTACATAAAGCTAGGAGAAGAAAGAAAAAGTGATTAGATCTCTTTAACTTTTCAGCCTCCACTACTATTGTCCCCATTTCTTGCTAATAAACAAGATTTAGAGAAATTTGATATGATAGAAGAGCTCCGTAGATGGGAAGGGTATAGGAAGAGTAAAGTTTTTTATGGGAATTATGCTATAGGAGGTAAAGGATAGAGTGTTCCCTTAGATTTCAAAATGGCTATGAGGGTGAAGAATTTCATGTTTACTTGAGGACAAGTCAAAGTTTAAGTTGGGGGAAATGATGAGACCAGAATATGGTCTATTTTATCATTTGATTTTCAGTTGAATTTGCAAACTTTCTAAAGACTTTGATGTTTAAGAACATGATATTTATGATAATTTTAGACAAGATGTGTGTGTAATTACTTTCCAAGACTAAAATGAATATGCTATGAAATGATATGTCATTTGATTACAAAATAGTGAGAATGATGTTTTTCTTCCTTAGCTATGTTGGGTAGTTCTCTTGTAGCAATGTGACATAGGGTAAACTAATTTAGATGTCATATTTTGAATTAGTCTTGATGTATGTTATTACTTTAGAGGAACTAATAATCTGTAGACTTAAAGGTGAATTCAACTCAACTAAACAAAGTTAGTAGCTCGAGCTAATAGTGGTAGATTTCATTAATGACCTTCCACATGACCAACCATTTCACCCATAACAAGTAGTACCTATTTTTAGGAAAATGTGAGTCAAAGAAAGAAATCCAAGGGTTGCGAGCTCGTAAATTCCTATTCCATTTGGTGCCAAAGTTAATTCATCGATTGTAATATTCAATGTCATCCATTGTTTTGGTAGTTGATGGAGTCTAAAATCTAGGAATTGTGTTCTTGTTGTGCTTAAATAACTAGAAGTATGTGTTCCAAAGATAATAGTTAGTTAGTGGTTTTTAGTAGAAAGAAGAAGTTTTCTGAGTTTTTGAGTACTAAATGTAATCTTACTATTTATCAGTATGTATGTTTACTATTGTTATGAATAAAAGATCATTTCAGGTTTCCATTTTTGAGTAGTTCTACTTCACTTCTCTGTGGGAGCCCATATAGGGAGTGAACTAATTAATTAGCATAGGATTTACCTTTACTTCATAGAACTAGATTAGACTCTATTATTCCTACAGCCATTGATAGCATAATTAGTGGATTGTTCCTGCAACATAGGCAGTTGAAGTAGTTCTCAGTTGTATTTTTATGCTTTGTTAAAATAGATTTGATTCTTAGCTTTAGCGTAGATTTCTTGTAGCATAATCATTTGAATTTTTGTAGAATAATTCTTAAGTTGAGAGAAGTTTGAAGCATATACTTTGCAGACACCATTTCAAGTTTACATCCTTGGTCGATAAATTAAATGAGTCCAAATGAGTTGGGTTAGAAACACTTGGGATGTCCAGTCTTGGATTAAGCAGTCCATTGCTATAGTATTTTGATCCCTTTTTTTGGCCAAGCAATGATCTTATCTTGGAAAATTAGGGATATTAATGTCTCTGACAAGAGAGCTCACATCAAGATCACAACAATTCATGCAAAGACAAATTGTCAACAAGTCCTAGTTCCAAGCTTTGATTGGGAATTCTACCTTTTCAACATCTATGACCCTTCATTAAGAAATGAAAAAGCCTATTTGTGGGAGTCACTTTATAAGATATTTATGGGTCTCTCTAATGATAGTTATCTTTTTGATAGTGATTTTAATGCTATCTTATATTAGGATGAGAAGCAAGGGGTAATTCTTTCCCCACCAAAAGTAATGAGCTATTTTGCCAATTTTATTGAAAATAATGCCTTGGTGGACATAAAAATTTGAAATGGACCCTATACTTGGACAAACCACTAGATTTTGTTTTTTAGTATCACTAAGAAGTTAGATAGAGTCCTCCTATCCAATTCTTGGTTTATTTTGAGGTTTTCAACAACCTCTAAGATTCTACCTTTGATTGCTTTAGAGCACTTTGCAATTAGTATTGAGCTAGGTGACAATGGGAAAGCTTCAATGCATAAACCATCATTAAAGTTCAAAAAAATATGGTTTAGACACCAAATTTTTTTCCAACTTCTATTAAATGGTAGGTCTCAACCCCAATTATTAAGGGTACTAGTATGTATACATTTCATATGAAACTTTAGTATCTAAAGAAGAAAATTTCACATTGAAATAATCCATTTTTCATAAACATCTTTGAATAGAAAGCAATAGTTCATGCTGACCTTCAATAAGTTCAAGAAACTATATTCAAATTTGGTATAGATCAAGACATGTTTGCTCAACAAAAATAACTACAAGAATCTTGGGAATAATAATGTACTTGAGAAGAGATATACTAGTAGTAGACATCAAGAAAACTTTGGCTTCAATATGGGGATAAGAACACAAAGTTCTTCCAAACTGCAGCAAGTTAAGAAAAATATCTTTCAAATCAATCATGGCTAAAATGGACATCAATTGATTTCTAGATTAGAGATTACACAGGAAGGTGTTAAATTCTATCATGATTAACTTGCTCCACAAAATTGTCAAAGCATAAATTGGGAGATGGAAGTGGAAGAGATGTTAGTGAATATTCCATCCTTAATAACACAATTATATAACTCATTATTGATGCAACCTTTCACTATGGATGATGTTGAAGGAGTTCTATTTTCACTTTGACTAGACAAGGACCATGGCTGTGATGGATTCACTACTTTATTCTTTAAAAAAACTTGGGAATTCATTGGGTTTGATCTCCTTCTTATCCTAAAAAAGTCTAGGAAGAGTGAGGCATTATTATCTCACTTCAATGAAACAAAAATCTCATTGATACCTATGGTGAAGAAACCTAAAATTTTGCAATTTTTCATCCTATTTTATTATGTAATACTATCTACAAGATATTTACTAAAGCCATCCATCTTCAAATTTAAGGCTAGATTTCCAAGCTTATTCCTCCAGATCATAGGGTTTTCATTCTGGGGAGAGAAATTGTAGATGGAGCAATTGTAGCTCATGAAACCTTGCACTCAATTAAAGAACATGTATTCCTTCTTGTGTTATTAAGTTAGATATGCTTAAAGCCTATAATAGACTTAATTGGAACTTTCTTCAAAAGGTCCTTCTTAAGTTTGGATTTTCACATAAGTGGTGTAATTGGATCTCAAACATATTGAAAGGTGCTCATTTTTTAGTAATTTTTAATGGAGTATCAAATGGTTCAGATAGGGTGACCCATTATCACCATTCTAGTTCATAATCATGGCCAAAGCCTTAAGTAGGAGGATTGGGAAGGCACATCAACTTGGCTTTTGGAAAGGTGTTTTCATCTTGCAATTTTTTTTTTTGTGACACATTAATTATTTTTAGATGATTCTCTTCTATTTTTGAAGCCTCATTACAAGATGTTAATAAGTTTAGGGATATTGTTTTGTAAGAATATGCCTAAGGGAAAAATTCACCGAGGAACTAAGAAATCAAACACAAGCACACAGTAGACCAAAAATGGATATGATCAATTAATAAGAGTATGTCCGAATACATTTCTTTTTTTAGAATGTGATGTTCAACACACTAGGAGTGCCTGTATATAAAGGCCTCTCAAGAAGCACCTAGAATGTCTCTAGAAACAACCAGAAGATAAGACAACTAAGCACCTTATCCAACATTCTAAATGAATGGATAAGAATGACAAAGTGTCATATGTGTGTAGAAGATTCCTGTGTTGTAGACAACATGTGCTTAAAAGAGGTGCGGACCCCTATGATGTCATCATAACAACTCACAAGAGTGCACAAACTCCTAAGTGTCTCACAAATAAAATAATGAAAAATAAATAAATAATGCATTAACCTAAGTAAACTTAAGTAAGTGTAATAAGTAAAAACTTATTTACACCAACATGTTTTCTCATATGAATAGGCATCTAACCAATATACTAACTCCACTAAGTCTTTAGTCTTTATTTTTAACAATCCACTTGATATCAAATAATAGATACTTGATGTTTTTAAGTTTCCTGAGGCTCAATTACCTAGTTCATATCTAAGGATTCCATTATTCCAAGGTATTATTAGGAAACATTATTGGAAGGATATCATAGAAATATTAAAAGCAAGAGTATCATGTTAGAAAAATGTGGTTATTCCTTGTAGGTAGACTAACAAGTTGGTCAAATATGTTCTTGTTAGAATTCTAAATTACTTTTAAGCTGTTCTCCAAGCCCCAAAATCAGTTATTAAGAAAATAAAGAAGATTATCAGGGGATTTTTATGGAATAAAAATATAGATGGTAAGACAAGAATTCCCCTTGTATCTAATAGAGATATTTCTATGAAATAATTCATGGGAAGGACTAGTCTACATGATCATCACCATTGGAATACTGCATTTAGGGCTAAGCTTATTTGGAAGATTTATAACAAACTTAATCTTCCTTGGTGTAAATTGATGCATTCCAAATACCTTTATTAAGATAATCCTTCTAGAATCTTATTTTTAACTAATTTTCCTAAGGGATCTCCATTGTTGAACTTCTTAGTGGATTCAAGAGGTCTAATTACAAAACATATTTCTTGGGAAGTCTATAATGGGGATTAGATGGTTTCTTCTAGTTAGATTCATAGAATAGTTTTACACCTCTATATTATAAGGATGAATTTGTTGATGTAAATGAATTTATATCTTAATGTTGGGGCCCAAAAATTATTCACTACATAGATGTTATTCATATTTCTTCAGGAAAGGTAATTTGGAGAGATCCTAATCCATTACCCATTACTAATCTCAAAAAGGCTTTATTTAGGTGTATGTTGCAAAATCATACAATCTTCTTGTCTAATCATAAGCATTTTATGGCTTTCCTCTCCTATAGATACTTATACAATTGTGGAAGGATATAAATATGCTCAAAGTAGTTACTTAGTTGGGGAGACTCAAAGGATATTTTTGTTGTTGTTGGAATGATTATGTTCCCAAGAGAAAGATGTTTTTTATGGTTAATTTTGAAATAGAGGATTTTGACAAGTAATCATCTTGTTAGACTTAAAATCTATGATTTCCCATTTAAATGTGTGTTATGTTCTCAAGAAGATGAAATAATGGATCATTTATTTGTTCAATTCTCCTTTTCACTTAGTTGTTGGCAGTGTGTAATGTCAAAACTCCATTTTTGTCTCCCATTGCCCACCACATTATGGGATCTTGTTCATTCATGGCCAACTTTGTTTTCAGGATCAATGCTTGTAGTTTTTTGGAAGATCATTCTAGCTACTATAATTTGGGTCATATTTCCATAATCAAGCTATACCAATAGATGTGGTCTTAAAGAGTGTAAATTATTAAACATGTAAAAGAATTAATTTGTACTCAAAGTTGCATAGGATAAATAAGTTAGAGTTATCTTCTTAGGAAAATGATATGTTGAAATAATGGGAAGGCATTAAGATTCCAGGTGATCAATTGCAAAATAGGAAAAACCACTCATGCATTTACTCAAACTAAATTTTGATGGGGCTTCTCATGGTAATCTTGGTACTTCAGGGGTTAGGGTGTTCTTAAGGGACACTTTTGGAAAGATGATAGGTGACAAGTATACATCTCTTCCAATAGGAACTAATAATTAGATGAAAGTATTGGCAATTTACATGGATTATCATTTGTGTTGTCCTTAAATTTGGATCAAATTTTCATTGAGAGAGTTTCTCAGCTAATCATTATTTCTCTTCAAGTTAGTGTTGTGATGTGGAGCCTAGTTAGACTTAGAGGTCTATTTGGCATGGTTTCTCTCTATATTATTTCTACAAGGGTTTGGGGGTAGCACCTTTGTAGGGTCTTAATTTTGTAAGAGGTAAAAAAAATGTATAAAAAGGCTTTGGGTTAGGGATTTCATAATGTATGGTGATATTGTATCTTCTTGCAGTAGTATTTATCTATAAGGGATTGTAGATTCTAATCACTAGATAGTAATAATATTGAACTTGCTATTGGTGGACATAGTCCAAGGATTGGGTGAACTGTTGGAATTCTTTAGAATAACTGAGAGGGGGGGGTGAATCAGTTATCAAAATTCTAGATATACAAATAATTTTTTTCATAGCTTAGTATAAGGAGATCTAAAATAAATATGCAATTAAAATTCACATGTAAGAGAATAAACAATATACACACAAAATTGTGACACAAGATATACCCTAGGAAACCCTTGTTGAGTGAAAAAACCCAGTCTCCAAAAGCATCCATCACCATGTATTATTCAAAAAAAATATCATTATAGTACAACCATGGAATCCTTCAAAGCCATAGCCACCACCAAGCATCTATGTGAACAAGCATGAATCCACACATCCCATGCCATGTCTCCAACCTTCACAAATTCTCCCTTGGCTAACCTATCAAGCCTTGTTTTGCTTGACTCTTTCCTTTTGTCCTTCTATCTTCTTACTTCTCACACAATAAATACCCTTGTGGCTACTTATATAGTAGCAAGTCCCACAAAACCACCAAGTGGTATTACATATAAATCATGTGCTACCTAACCCACTGACCCCACATATAATATTGAAAATTTAATTCTTTTCCCCAATATTAAATAATTACATGAAATATTATCACAATGTTAAAATACAACTCATCAAGTATATCCCATGGGAATCTTTACATGTTGCACGTCCATCTAGGTACAACATTAAATAATAAAATAAAATATAATAACATAACAATATTATTCAATGTGTGCAACAACCATTATCTCAATGATCTCCCACTTATTATATACATTGCATAGGGTGAATCTATAGCCACATAAGTGAACAAAAAAAAATCCCTCCTAACACATTCACCATCATGGATCAAAGTACACCATGTGCTCCATCTTGGTACCCATAATAAAATCAAAGCATCTAGTATCTCAAACATGAATGATCTCAACTCCTATTATGACACTACCACCAAACATACATAGAAGCCACCCAACCTGTTGCATTAGAAGATCATAAAGTTCTATACCAACCAAAATGCCAAGAAAAAAAAATCTGATCCAAAGGTAATCACATTTATCTATAGTTATCAAAATATGCATAGCTGAAATAACACCCACAAGAAGTTCCAAACCCATCCAAATATCCATATCTCCAAAGGTATACCAAGTGAATCTCACATCATCAACATATCCAATCTGTAAACTACAATCACAAGTCTCAAGAGCAATACCTACCACATATATACCAAGAAGCTCCCACTGCAAAAGATAATGTCAAATCTATAACCAATCCACTCAGAACATCTCAAAGAAGTGAATCCATGTAGTCTCAAGGACATACATAATGCATATACTAATATCCTACAAGAAAAACTCTCATAATAAGTCTCCAACACTCTCCCAAGTTCTCCACAACCAATAAAGGAAAGAGATAAAGGAATAACCCAGTCATCTCTCACATGACATACATGAGCACAAACTAGTGATCATAATCTCTAACCAATATCAAATCCAATGTAAGTGACATTGAACATCTAGGAAGATAACCAAGACCAAGAGAAAAAACCATGCAAATCATAACCTATATCATGTCTTTCTACACACACCTCTAGATGTAAAATATGCAAGTATGGTCTCCTCCATAAAACCCCAACAAGAAGCCTCAACAACATCCAAGCCATACCATATAACTAATCATGGATGTAAGCCTCTCACAAGAAGACCAACTCACAAACCATTACTAAACCAAGGAATATGCCCAATATAAAACCATCTCTCAAATGAACCCTCTAGAATTAACTCATGTACCATAACTCAAGATCGATATCCATGAAAGACAAGAATAAATATAATGCAATTGAGAGAAACAATGGGCTATACCTTTCAAGTAGCAAACTACTGAGTAAACCAAGAGTGGGGAATGAGAATGCTCATCAAGATATCCAAGTCTCCAACCAAGACTCATCTAAGAATAATCTCCTCTCAAGCCCATATTAGGTGACTACCCCTTGAACTTCCTGTTGAAACCATTAATCATCCCAACAAATACTTCTCTAATTAAGAGAAATTAGCATCACCACCATCTCTAAGTATCCATGAGTACCTAAAACCAATCAATCCATTCCAAATCCAAATGCAACATATAAATATCATGAAGAATCCAACTTATGATCAATGTACTCAATACCAAGAAATTAAACCAAGATCATTGTCAAAGTTCCAAAAATGGCCTTAGGAACATAAACATGACAACACGATCTAACCATCTCAAAAGAGACAACATGTTCCATATGAAAATACTATAACATGTCAATACTCTAAACACATATCAAGAGTATACCATGACATAATAATGAAACCATCCTCACACCAAGGATAACATGCCAAATGAAAGCATAAACCATACCTCTACCAAGAACTTCATTTGTCTTTAAGATGCAACCATCTCTACACACCATAAAGATAACCAAGAACCCCATGATTTTTAAAGATCTAACCATCTTCACACACCATGAAGAAAACAAGTGCACCATACAAATGTCAAAGATTCTTTTACAACAATAGGATCTAAGACAAACCTCCAACATCTGCAAACACTCAATAAGTATATCAATGCCAAAAACTCCCACTCAACCATGGTATGAAGTCATTTTTGGCATCTTAAAATCCATCTCCTACATGAAGATCATCTAGGTCTACACTCACACAACCAAAGTGTTAGTACCAAGTGAAACCAAAATCTTCAAACTAAGAAGATACAAACCAAACTAGGAACTAATCCTGCACTGTCACCCCATCACTGCCACAAGCTCCCACTAAATTGTGTATCCAAGTTATCCATGACATCATGATGAAAAACCATCATCTAGCCATTAGAATCAACCAAGGCATCAAACCATCAAAGAACTCAAAGTGCACATCATGAGCTCCTCAAAAAGAAACCAAATAACCATGATCCTCAACCAAGAAGATATACCAGCATTACCAAATCAGGAATCCAAACCAATGAACATCAAGAATGTACCTATATATCTAATCAAGTCATGCCAAAATTCATGGCACCATGATCACACCATGAACCAAGCATTTGGCTCTCAATCTATCCAACCTGTTAGTATAAAATAGTCAATCACAATCCTCTACCATGAGTATACCTGGTAACAACATTTCATCCCTTCTACATGAAGAAAAAATCACTAAATCATGTGACTTAGGGCATAGACAACCCAAATCCAAGCCACCAATTTGAATATGTAGCAATAATGAAAGATCAATGGGCAAGGACAACCCATATCTAAGCCATAAATGCAACTTGTAAGAATAGATCACTTACAACACTACACAACTTGTAGATCCAATGAGTCATCATACATATCCAAACCAAACATTGATAAATATATTATCATGAGACCAATCTAAAATATGAACTGAGTATACAATGACATCAAATCTTAAATCTCCAAACATACAATGTCATAAACTCATAATGCTACCATAGTCAATATATACCATAAACTATTTAGATTAATATATCATCAAATAAACCATGCCAAACTTGCACCAAATCTGAACCAATGTGTAGAGCTCTCTAAGATCTTTCTCTTGACACTCAAAGTCCAAAATATGACTCTGTATGCCCAAGTTATGCCCTAATATGTGCTCAAAATAAATAACATCTAACTTTTGGGCTCTTAAAACTTGAAAAAATGTCAAAATCACATAACCAAACCTACACAAAGTTTTAGTGCTCTAAATTAGCTTTCCAATGCCTATAAGAACTTTGAAATCTGATATCATGAGAGAAAGTTATGGCAATTTTACTAAGACAATTTTTTTTATCATTTTCACTATGATTTTTTTTTGTGACGAAAATTTTGATGGGATTAAATTTGAAGGTCATCATGGGCTAAAACTAAAAATCTCCTTCATTTTCTCTGAACATGGCCAAAATAGGGCATATTATATATCAAAATTCATGGAAACATCGACCTAGATCCAATGTTGAGGTCTTTTTTTTACCTAGGAGGTCATTTTTGGGAGCTATCCCCTAAAAACACCATTTAAATGAAACATCCAAAAGATCCATTTGTCCAACAATTTCACATGCCCAAAATTTACCAACATCCCATCATAACAAAAAATGCAAAACCCTCAGATCTGTAATAAAATAACTCATATATCTTGCCATTTCTTTTATCTTCTCATGCATTCCCATGGATTCAATCTAAGGTTACAATTATAGAACCATAGCTCTAATACCACTTGTAAGGAAACTTGTAATAAAGAATATAACCATTTCCACATAACCCATAATAGATCTAAATTAAATATGCAATTAAAATCCACATGCAAGAGAATAAACAACATACCCACAAAATTGTAACACAAGATATACTCTAGGAAACCCTCATTGAGGGAAAAAAATGTAGCCTCCAAAAACATCCATCACCATGTATTATTCAACAAAAATATCATTACAGTACAACCATGAAAGCCTTCAAAGCCATAGCCATCACTAAGAAATCTATGTGAATAAACATGAATCTACACATCCCATGCCATGCTTCCAACTTTCACAAATTCTCCCTTGGCTAACCTATCAAGCCTTGTACTGCTTGACTCTTATCTTTTGCCCTTCTGTCTTCTCACTTCTTACACAACAACTACCCTTCTGGCTGCTTATATGGTAGAAAGTCTCACAAAACTACCAAGTGGTATTACATAAACCATGTGCTACCTAACCCATTGACCCCACATTTAATATTGGAAATTTAATTCTTTTCTCCAATATTAAATAATTACATGAAATATTATCATAATGTTACAATACAACTCATCAAGTATATCCCATAAGAATCTTTACATGTTGCACATCCATCTAGGTACAACATTACATAATAAAATAAAATAATACAATATAACAACATTATGAAATTTGTGCAATACACATTATCTCAACACTTAGTGAACTCATATCCATAAAATATAATCATCATGCTTGCATCTATTAGATCATACAATCACTTAAACTTGTAGGTTACTATCAAATAAACTTCATAAAAATGTAAGCATGAAACATAATACATTCAATAACACATTCGATAGAATGATTTTATGTGGAAATTCAATTTGAGAAAAACCACTAGTAATAGGCTACTCATTCTCACTCTTCTTAAGTGATGCCTTGTAAAAGGCCAACCCTATTAAAGGTTACAATGCACACTATTAAATTTGACTTGGTTAGAGGATTTCAATCACCATGTTAGGAGTGAGACTTGTTATAGGACTTTAAATCATTCACTTGGAATGTCACCTAGTTGAAGGATTTACAAATGACTATTAGTTTAACCTTAATCCAAAGGATTTACCCTAGACTAATATAATGATTAGAAAGTAATAGTAAGGCTTGATCTGATAATAACTTACAACTCACTTTTTAGATTATAGATCTCTATTTTAGTCCTCCATTTTGCTTAGCTTTCACACATTTTAGCTTTGATAGCTTATTCACCCTTCAAGCATCCATACCCGTAAGCCTTTTTTTTTTTCTTTCCAATAACAATCTCTTTTCTTTGGTCACTGAATGAAGCAATATCTTAAACCCCTTGTCTTCCTTAGGTTCTCACACATGAAAACCTTTTCTTTTGACCAACCATCTCTATAAATAGAAAATTTAGATCTTTTATCATTCATCCTTATCATCCATTTTAGGGTTAGGTAGGATTAGGTAGGATTCAATGAATCTACCCATCTTTTCATTTTATTCTCTTCTAGAAATGTCTCCTTAAATCCTCTTTGAATTCACCTCAAAATGGTTCATCTTGAATTCTATGCCACCAACTCATTAAGTTTATCTTCCACATGATTTCTACAATCCAGGAAATCAAACTTGTTGGCTCAGATCCATCAAATTCATGATCTTTCTCACAATCTTGTCCCTTAGCACTAACTTGCTTCTAATGCTCAACCCAACTTGTGTTGGTTGACATCCAATATCAAATCACTCAACACAAACTAAAGTTTACTAGTGTTCGACATCAACTAAACTTTATTCAAATAATACTGCATCACTTGACATACACTAAAATTTGACTTTGCTAGGCTCCAACTAATTTTCTACTTGACTTACGCTTACTTTGCTTGACACCTACTATGTAGATTGTTAAGCTTGGTAGACACAATTCATTTTACTTGTTCTTTTGAATTTAATCACTCTATCCATCCTTTGCAACCTTAAGTAGATAATTAATGCACTATAATTTAACTACCTTAACTAAGCTTTGTACTCCTTTTCCATATCATAACTCAACCTTTCCTCTAGGAGCTATTGTTACCTCATTTGATCAAATCCTCTTCATCAATCAAAGAAATGATAGTACTCAAATCGTTTAAGCAATTGTCTTACCAGTAAGTAGCAGGTTTGACATCAATGACAAAATAATGATTGAACCACATTCTCATACTTATATCAATCTGTTTTCAACAATCTCCCTCTTTGGCATTTATGGAAAACCAAACTTAATCAGTACAACCAGCAATAATACCAAAAATAAAATAATTCCATGTATTGAAGTCTCTCCCTCTATCAACAACTTTCATCTTTTGAATAGGTTACAAAATTTTGTTATGATCAATAAACAATCAACTCATCCTTTTGACTCCCTCTGGATCACTTCTTATATCTCCCTCAACACTATCTCCCTTTGAGTAGATATTCCATGTTTCTTTTATTTGTATCTTCTATAATCTCTTTATTTCTCTCTTTCTTTTTCTGTCTCTTTCTTTAACAAAAATGCCAAAGACTTGTCATCTTAATATGAAGATATGAACATTTTCAGTTTCTCCCTTTGTCACCTAGCTTGTGACTAGTTTTTAGCTCCAACTCTTTAATTACTTTAGGCAACTCCTAAAGTAACATCCACTACATCAATGTGTAATGTATGTCAATCATCTTGTTTGATGTAGGGTACTTCTCATGCTTCTTAAATAGCCTTGGATAGGGGTATCACCCCTAGTTTACCTCTTAGATACTCATAATCATCCTTAGGTAATGCTTTTGTGAAGATATCAACTATTTACTCTTTTGTATTCACATATTCCATCTTCACTTCTTTATCTTGAACTAATTCTCTCAAGTAATGATACTTGATTACAATGTGCTTAGTCTTTATATGCATAACATGATTCTTTGATATATTTATAACACTTGTATTGTCACAATAAAGTATCATAGGTTTAGAGATTTCCTCCTTCATACCTTTGAGTAGCTATTTGATCTATACAATGTTTGTACAATTTATTGTAGCAACAACATATTCAACTTCAGTGTAGATTGAGATATGTGGTTTTGTTTCTTGCTAGTCCATGTAATCAGGCTTTTTCCTAAGAAAAAATGTTCCTCCACTAGTGTTCTTTCTGTCATCAATATTTCTAGCCCAACCAACATTAGTGTAGGCTCCCAATTCAAATTTCTCATTTTTCTTATAGTATAAACCATAATCTTCTATTCCTTTTA
Organism: Cupressus sempervirens; assembly: GCA_028749045.1. Taxonomy (NCBI): domain Eukaryota; kingdom Viridiplantae; phylum Streptophyta; class Pinopsida; order Cupressales; family Cupressaceae; genus Cupressus; species Cupressus sempervirens. The sequence goes on along the minus strand of CM053788.1, from coordinate 548,025,587 downwards.
GATATCTCATTATTCTCTTAAAAACCATCAAATGATTGTCCCTAGGATTAATAGAGAATCTTGCAACTATCCCAATAGATAATGCAATATCAGGTCAATTATGTACTACATATTGTAATTTTCCAATCATAGACCTGTACAATGTTTGATTCACCTCAGTTGAATCTTCATTCTTTGACAATTTACATCCTATCACCATAGGTGTGCTTACTAGCTTAGAATATTAAAATATAAATTTTTTAGCATCTCCTTTACATACTTTGACTGAGTGATGTATATACCATATTTCACCTGCTGTACTTACAAACCCACAAAGAACTTGATCTCTCCAAACATAGACATTTCAAATTCTTTCTTCATTTAATTTGCAAAAGCTTTTCATAAAGTATCTTGACCTCCAAATATGATATCATCTCAAATAGTAAAATACCTTTGCCTTCTCTATTTTCAAATTGATGTTGTCATCAGTCCTCTTGAATCCAATCTTCACAAGATAATTATGAAGCCTTTCATACCATACTCTTGGTGCTTGCTCCAAACCATACAAAGCTTTGTTTAGTCTACATACCATATTTTTTTTGTTAGCATCAAAAAATCCTTTTAGTTATTCTATATAAACATCCTCTTCCAAAATATCATTCAGAAATGTAGATTTAACTTCCATTTGATAAACTTTGAAACTTTTATATGCAGAATAACCAAGCAGAGTTCTTAATCTTTCTAATCTTGCAATAGGAGAAAATGTTTCTTCATAGTCCATCCCTTCTTCTTGTGCATATTCATTACAAACTAATCTTGTCTTGTTCTTTATGACTTCACCATTTTCATCTAACTTGTTTTTGTACACCCACTTGGTGCCAATCAAATTTTTATCTCTTGGTCTAAGAACTAGAGTCCATGTCTTAATTTTCTCAATTTCTTCAATTTCTTCTTTCATGGCTTTATTCCAGTCCACATTTTCTAAGGAATCTTTCACTATTTTAGGTTCATGCATGCTAAGAAAATATGTATCATCTGTGAACTTATTCCTTGTCATTGGTCTTGTACTTTTATCTCTAATAATTTGTTTAGCATGGGTGATGTCTCTTGACATACTTTGACAATCTTGGTTCTACTCTATTTTTCTTATTTGGTCTCTCAACTTCTGAATCACTATATACATCTATGTCAGGTAGTTCAACATCTCTTTCATGTACATTAATCTTAGAATCAAAATGTGCCTCAACTTCATTCTATAACTCAGCACCTAAATGTAGCTCAATTCTTGAATACAACTCGGCATTCATAGTATATGGCTTGAAAATCATTGAGACTTACTGTTGATTTGCAACATCTTCATCAACAAGCATACCTTCATAAAAATATACAAATTATTTGTATTCCTCTAGTTCCTTCATAGGTTCAACCTTATGTACTTTTGTATATTCATCAAATTTCACATTGGCACTTTCCACAACTTTGTTAGTGTTAATATTTAAACACTGATATGTTTTACTTCTTGTGGAATAGCTAAGGAATATACATTCTTCACTTTTTTCATCTAGTTTACCATTCCTAAAATCTTTTAGAATATAAAATTTGCTTCCAAATACCTTAAAATATTTTACATTGGGTGAGTATCCATACCATATTTCAAAAGGTGTTGAATGAGTACCTTTCTTGACTTGCACATGGTTCAAGGTATAGATAGCTATACTTACAACTTCTTTCTAGTATTTCAAAGCAACATTTTTCTCCATCATGAGTGTCCTAGCATAGTCCATTATAGATCTATTTCTCTTTTCAACAATTCTATTTTGTGGAGGGGTCCTAGGGGTAGATGTCTGACTTTTGATTCCTTTGTAATTACAAAACATCTCAAACTCATTTGATGTAAACTCTCCTCCTCTATTAGATCTCAATTTTTTTAGAATTTTACCTATTTCCTTCTCAACTCTTGCTAAGTACCACTTAAACATTTGGAAAACATATGATTTCTATTTCAAAAACATAACTGTCATCATTCTAGAACAATCATCAACAAATAAAATAATGTACTTATCTCCTTTGTAGCTTTGCACATCAATTGGTCCTCACAAGTCAATATGAACAATCTCTAATATTCCTTTAGAGATATGAGTCTTACTCTTAAAACATGAATTTGTCATTTTTCCCAACTAACATTGTTTGCAAATTATATTGTCAGGTTTCTTCAACTTAGGAAAACCTCTGACTCTTCTCATGTTACTGATACTAATCAAGTTATCAAAATTAACATGACATAACCTCTTGTGCCATAGCCACACATCACCAAATTATATAGCTAAACTTGAGTAGCATCCTCCATATCAAGGAAGAATAGATTACCTCTAGTTTGATCACCTTTTCCAATTAGTTTTCCATTAGTATCATATATCTTAAAAATCTTGTTCTCAAAATGAACCTTACAACTTGAACTATTCAGTTGTGACACACTCAAAAAATTATAGTTAAGTCCTTCAACATAATAAGCATTGGCACATAAAATATTTTTAGTGAGTTTGATAGAACCTTTTCCTTTTATCAGATAGGGTGCATCATCACCAAACCTTACACTATTTCCATCATAATAATTCAAGGTAATGAACTTACTTTTATCTCCAATCATGTGATGTGAACACCCACTGTCAATGATTCATTTGTCATTCTTGTCCATGCAAGACACTAGTGCAGTTGTTTCATCCTCATCAGAATTATCCTTCATTGCAACATACACCACTTCATCATCATGATCATTAGATCCATCTTTAGTTTCCTCTTTAGCAATGTAGAAAGACTTCTTGCCTTTGTCTTTGTAACCTTTTTTGTCTTCATCTCTTCTACTTTTGTACTTGTCTCCACCTCTATAATTTTTCTTTTTGGACATCTAGCAAAAAAATGACCAACCTTATTACAATTAAAGCATATGATAGGAAACTTACCTTTGAATTTTCCTTTTCCTTTGTGAAATCTCATTGCTAATAGTGCTTCAAGTTTTTCTACATCCTCCTCAACTGTATCACTATCACTGGAAACATATTTACCTTTTTCTTCTTCTTTTCATTAGGTTCCTTTAATGACAACTTGGTTTTGAAGTAGATTCAACATTTTTAGAATTGAAGTTATCAAAATTAGATAGCTCAAAAGTAGCGATCCTACCTACCAGACCTTCAAAATTCATATTAGAACTAGGTACACATCTTAGTTCTTATACTGTAGAAACTCTAATAGCATATATGGGAAGCAATGTTCTCAAAAAATTTCTTAGTATAGTCTCATCATCTATCTTTCCAATAGATTCTCTTATAGTATTAACAACATCCTTTATCCTAGAACAATATTGAGCAATATTCTCACCTTCTTGCCTTCTCATATCATTGAACTTACCTCTACGACTTTCATATTTGGCTCTCAAAACATTTGGATCACCTCCATAGATGGTGTGAAGACTGTCCCACATTTTCTTTGCACTATCACAACCTTTAATATCATCGAACTTGACATAGCTTAGGGAAGAGGCAATCTCCAACATTACATGGTTGTGTTCTTCCTTCTTTTTCAAATCTTTACTAGTTACATCTATAGGAGGACCAACATGCTCAATAGATATGGTAGATTATGCATGATCTCCAAGACCTCCTAGGTGTAGCTTCATCAGAGTTTGTCATGCAGGAAAGTTATCTTTATTAAGCTTTGGTACCTCTCTTTTTCACATCTTGATCTTTTGCTTCTAGTACCTTCAAACTAGCCTTCTTAAGTAGATGGATCTGATACCAATTGTTGGAATTATTTAGAATAATGGGGGGGGGGGGGGGAGGTTATCCAAGGTTTAGATGTAAAAATATAAAATTTTCACAACTTGTTGAACCCATATCCATAAAACATATTCATCATGCATGCATCCATTAGATCATACAATCACTTAAACTTGTAGGATACTATCAAATAAACTTTGCAGAAATGTAAGCATGAAACATAACAAATTGAATAACACACTTGACACAATGATTTTACATAGAAACCCAATTTGGGAAAACCCATCAGTAAAATACTACCCATTCTCACTCTTTTAAAGTGATGCCTTGTGAAAGGACAACCCTATTAAAGGTTACAATGCACACTGTTAAATGTGACTTGGTTAGAGGATTTCAATCACCTTGTTAGAAGTGAGTTTTATTAGAGGACTTTAAAATTAAGGCTTGATCTGATAACAACTTACAACTCACTTTGTAGATTATAGATCTCAATTTTAGTCCTCCATTTTTCTTGTCTTTCACACATTTAAGCTCTAATAGCTTTCTCACCCTTCAAGCATCCATACCCTTAAGCCTTCTTGCCTTTTCTTGCCAATAGCAGTCTCTTCTCTTTGGTCACTGAATGAAGTAATACCTTGGACTCCTTATCTTCATTAGGTTCTTTCATATGAAAACCTTTTCTTTCTACCAATCATCTCTATAAATAGAAAATTTATATCTTTTATCATTCATCCTCTATCATCCATTTTAGGGTTAGGTAGGATTAGGTAGGATTCAATGAATCTACCCATCTTTTCATTTAATTCCCTTCTAGAAACTTCTCCTTCAATCCTCTATGAATTCACCTCAAAATAGTTCATCTTGAATTATGTGCCACTAGATCATCAAACTTATCTTCCACATGGTTCATAAAATCCAAGAAATCAAACTTGTCAACTCAAATTCATTGAATTCATAAGCTTTCTCATAATGCTATCACTTGATGTTAACTTGCTTCTGATGCTCAACACAAGCTGTGTTGCTCAACATGCACTATCAAATCACTCAACATGAACTAAAGTTTATTGGTGCTCGTCATCAAATAAACTTTACATGGCTAACATTTTAAAACTTGACATACACTAAAATTTGACTTTTCTTAGCTCCAACTAATTTTTTACTTAGCTTACACTAACTTTTCTTGACACCTACTGTGCATATTGTTAAGCTTGGCAAAGACAATTTGTTTAACTTGTTCTTTTGAACTTAATTAGTGTATCCATCCTCTACAACCTTAAGTAGATAATCCATCCACTATAATCTCACTACCTCAACTAATCTTTGTACTCCTTTTCCATATCATAAATCAACATTTCCTCTAGGTGCTATTTTTATCTCATTTTATCAAATCCTTTTCATCAATCAAATAAATGATAGTACTTAAATCATCTAGGCAATTGTCTTACTAGCAAGTAGGAGGTTTGACATCAGTGACAAAACAATGATTGAACCATATTCTCATACTTGTATCAATCTATTTTGAAGGTGAACTATGTTAGATCTTGGTGTCTTGTGTTCTCTTTTATGTGATCTATTATTATTTTTTATTTTTTATATTTACATGTAACTATTATTTTTGTTTTTTGTTAATCCTAGCAAGTGGTATGAAAGCTAAGTTATTGTCATTATTATTTTTAGCAAGACCATCGTCATATTTTTTTTAGTGATCCTCTACAGGAGGGTTTCATAGTTAAGTGGGAGCGATGATAGATAAGGGTAATATAAAGGTTGAGAATTTTAATGGGTAGAACTTTTAGTTATGGAAAATGAAAATGGAGGACTATCCTTATCAAAAGAATTTATGGAAGCCATTGGAAGGAAAAACAAAGAAACATGGAACTATGATAGATAAGGACTAGGATATTTTAGAGAGAAATGTACTTGGAAGCATTCTATTATGCCTAGCACCATCAATGACATTTAACATTAAAAAAGAAAATATGCTGGAAGAGTTGATGCAAATCCTCACAAAATTGTATGAAAAGCCATCCACTTCGAATAAGGTATTTCTCATAAAGCATTTATTTAATATGAAGATGGCAGAAGGTGGATCTATTATAGATCATTTAAATGAGTTTAATACTATTATTTGTCAATTATCTTTTGTGAATGTCAATTTTGATGAAGAAATTAGGGCTCTCTTGATTTTGTGTTCTTTTTTGGAAAGATGGAATGGCTTGGTATCAGTTGTGAGTAATTATGTTTTTGGATCTAATACCCTAAAATTTGATGATGTAATTGGTTTTATTCTAAGTGAGGGAACTCGTAGGCAAACCTCAAGTGGATCTATATCAAGAAGTGTTTTGAATGCACAAAGTAGAGGCATAATGACTAAGAGAGGAAATAATTCTAGAAATTGTGGAAAATCAAGAGGGAAGTAAAAGGGAAAGAGGTCTCAATCTAGAGGACCAAGAGATTTTTGGTACTATGGTAAACTAGAGCATAAGAAGAAATATTGTTTGATTCAAAATAGAATTGAAGGAGATAAACCAGAAGGGAACAAGGAGGTAAACATAGTAAGTAACAAATTCAAAGAGGATGCACTACTTCTTTCTTTTGAAAGTATCGATGATTCATGGGTTATAGATTCTAGTGCTTCATTTCATGCTATACCTCATAGAGGTTATTTTATTGATTATATCTAAGGGAATTTTGGGCTTGTTTATTTTGGGGATAATGAACCCTCTTAGATTGTTGGAAAGGGAAAAATTAAGATTAAATTTTAGAATGAGAATCATTGGCTACTACATGAGGTTAGACATTTTTCAACACTTAGTAGGTATTTAATTTTAGCAATGCAATTCAGTGATGAGGGTTGTGTAGTTACTTTTAATGATAAAAACTGGAAGGTTTCAAAAGGTTCCTTTGTAGTAGAAAAAGGTGTGAAATTAGGCACCTTGTATCTTTGTATGGGTCATATTGTTTCTTCTACTTTGATTGTTTCAGAGAAAAATGAAAGTTTAGGAATAGTTGCTACAATTGAGTAGGGAGAACAAATGATTGTTGTAGATTCTAATACAGTGCTATGGCACAATAGACTTGGGCATATGAGTGAGAAAGGTATGAAATTACTTCACTCAAAGAATTTTTTACCAAGTTTGAAATGTGTCAATATGGATTTCTATGAAAGTTGTGTGTATGAAAAACAAAAGAGAGTGAGTTTTGTGAAGAGTGGGGAGGAAAAGAAAAATAAGAAATTAGAGCTTGTTCATAAAAATCTATGGGGACAAGCTTAGGTATCTTCCATTGATGTCTCTCATTATTATGCTACATTTATTGATGATGCAACTAGAAAAGTATGGGTTTATTTCCTTAGATAAAAATATGATGTATTTCAAACTTTTAAGAAATGGAAATGCTTGGTTGAGAATGAGATTGGTAAAAAGCTAAAATGTCTCAGATTTGATAATGGTGGTGAGTATTGTAATCATGAATTTGAATATTATTGCTCCACTAATGGTATTTATAGACATAAAATTGTTCCAAGGACTCCACAAGAAAATGGAGTGGCTAAACATATGAACAAGACAATTATGGAGTGTGCAAGGAGCATGAGGTTGCATGTTGGGTTTCCATTAAACATGTGGGATGAGGCTTCCAATACTACTCCTTTGGGATATGGTATTCCACAAGAAGCATGGAATAGTAAGAAGGTGAGTTATTCTATTCTCAAAACCTTTGGTTGTGAAGCATTTACACATATAGATTTTGAAAATAGAACCAAGCTGGAAGCTAAGTCAAAAAAATGCATGTTTTTTGGATATGACATTGATAAATTTGGTTATAGGCTTTGATATTTTAAAAATTATAAACTTATAAAAATTAGTAGGGATTTCATATTCAATGAGAAAGTGTTGTACAAAGATTTGTTGCAGCAGCATGAGAAGAAAGAAAATGATTATGTAGTGTTGGATGATACTCCAAAAGATGATGTTCCAATAGTTCCTCGTGATTTGCAACAACCATAGCAACAAATACCACACACCCCAATGAATTTTATATGGTCAACAAGGCTAGGTAGACCTCTAGAAAAGTTTCTCCTTCTTTGTATACTATTTTACTTACTGATATTGGTGAACCTAAATATTATGATGAATTTGTTTAGGTGGATACAAAAATTTAGTAGGAGTCTGCAATGAAAGAAGAAATGGACTCTTTGCTAAAAAATAAAACATGAGATTTATGCAAGATACCTTTTGGTTTAAAGGGTAGTATAAAATAAATGGGTTTACAGGTTGAAAGAAGAAGATGGAGGTAAGAATATATTTAAAGCCAAGTTAGTGGTAAAAGGATTTGCATAGGAAAAGGGCATTGATTTTGATGAGACATTTTCTCTTGTTGTTAAAATGACTTCTATTCATATTATTTTAAGTATTGTGGCTACTGATGATTTTAATTTGGAGTAGCTTGATGTTAAAATAACATTTCTTCATGGTGATTTGGATGAAGAGATATATATGGCACAACCACGTGGATTTAAGGTCAAAGATAAGGATAACTTAGTGTGCAGTTTGCAAATAAGTTTATATGACTTGAAGCAAGCACCTTGATAATGGTATCTAAAATTTAACAGTTCTATGCATGCACATGGATATAGTAGGTGTTTTTTAGATCATTGTGTTTATTTTAAGAGGTTATATGATGACAACTACATTATTTTATGTTTATATATTGATGATATTCTTGTAGCTGGGTCTAACATGGATCACATTAAGTGGTTAAAACACTAGTAGAGTATTGGTAAATAAATGACTACGTGACTAAAACTTTTAGTCACAAGATTAAAAAATTTAGTCACATGACTAAAAGTGATCAAAATCTACCATTGTTTTGTAGTTACTAAGTATAAGTGACTAAATAAATGACTAATTTGGTCATCAGGTAAAATCAAAAGGTTGGGCAAAGATTGATGGCTAATAAAATGATCAAATAAATGACTAAATAATTGGTCACTAATAGTTAGTCACCCAAACACATGACTAAATGAATGATCATTATTTTTTTAATCATATTAATACATTATTTTTAAAGTTTTTTATAACTTTTATTACTCATTGATAAACCTATTAATATATCATTATTTTTTAACTTCCTTGAATGTCCTCTTAACTAATATTGAACAAGAAATAAACTCAAAATCACTCCAATCTATACTCAAACTCCCTAAACTTTGTCTACAAACCCCTAAAGAAAATAAAAACACTCCATGAACTCAAAAGAAAACACTAAGTCTATCTCTACATATCAAAAAGATTCATTATCAATTAAGTATTTTACAATATTAACATATAATTTCTTTTAATCAATTTTTAAAAAAATTACAATGACAATAATGAACCATCATGGGCTAAGATAAGGTTATGACTTATAAACTTCAAGATTGTATCAACCATCACAAAATAATGCAAACTTAACATTAGAGCAATAAGTATATCGTAAAACTACAATAAATGATATTTATTTATTTTTTTAGGATATGCTTGGCCTTATTTTTCACTATGTTTAACATCTTCCATGTGTTAATCTACATTTAATTATGTTGAGTAAAATCTTAAATGAGTTTTTGAATGCTTTTTTTCTATTTTTTTTAAAACTATAGTAAAGTTTTTCTTTTGCTAGAATAAGAACATTTTTTTCTACATTATTATATTTTATAAAATAAACATTTTAACAATTATTATATAATAATAATTAATTTAATTTAATTATAAAATAATATATAATATACAACTAATGCATTATACATTTAAATATTAGTTGAATATATTATTCCATATATTATAATTATTATTATTATGCAAAAAAATAATATTATGTGGCATTGAGAGGCATCCCTTGGATCAAATGTGAATCTATCCTTAACCTTGTCAAGATCTTTGTTTACTTTATTGGGGAATGGTACTTCCCCCTTTGGAATGAGACATATATTTGTAATAAATGTATATATCATCTAACATATGTGTCCTAATGTCTATTATAATACCCTTAAATTGATTTCATAAACCAATTACCCCTAATTTCAAATAATCAACAATCATTAAAAGTCCTAACTCATTAGGCCTTTCTAGTTCTGTTTCTTCTATCTAATTTGAGTATCAAATTGTTAAAAAACCTTAATTTACAATAATAATTGGACATTGATGAATTCCTAAATATTGAATTGAAGTTTTACCCCTTTAATCAATTAATTTAATTAAAAGTCCTAGCACTTCAATTAAATTAATCCCCATCTTTTCCAATTACACATGAGAAATGAATTGATTGATTTAATTGAATTGAATATCTTAAAATATTAGTTTATTGAGTTAAGAGTTCATAAGATGAGAAACTTAATTAACATGAGATAAATAGTTTAATCATCTTTAAATTATCTTCCAAAATTTGAGAAAATCATCTCTTCAATTAAAAAGAGAAATGAATTAGTTAACTTAAATACAAAAAGGAAACATTATGGTTAACTAAAAATCATCTATTCAGTTAACTCCTTCATTCACTAAAAAATTAGGAAAGCTAACTCCCTCTTAATAGAAATTGCTTTTTTTTAAACTTAACTCTAGATTGATCTTAACCATTTGTCAAGATCAATCTTTGATTTATCTAGAATTTCTATAAAAAAATGGCCTCTTGCCTTATTTGATAAGTCCAAATTTGAGTATTGAAACTAATTTGTGCTATGGTTGTCTATATATTTTCTTATTGCTTTTTATTTGTTATTATCATTTGCTTATCATTTTGTTTAATTGATTTTTTCTTATTTGATAGAATAGATTGCTGCATCTAGATTAATTTATCTTACTTGTAATAGAGAAACTACAAAAGTATGGTCTATGCATACATTTTAAATCTTTCATTTGTTCTTGGTTTGAGAGAAATCAAACTTCCATTGAATAGGAGGCAATAAGTCATTTTGCTAAGATTATTCACAATGGATTCCTCCATATTCATTTGTGATCAATCTTGTATTTAATGACTTATTGATGTGTGTTGTTGATTGCATTGGCCACATTTCACACACACAACTACATATTGGAATTTAGTTCATAGTTAGACATATCATATCATAGGAAGAAGAGTAGACCTAGATTTTGAATTGTAAGTGGAATTTGAGTATTATTCTACAAGATTTTTTGATACATTTTGTTGAGATTATGAATCTTTTCACATAGATTTGTCTATAAACCTTCGACCATGTTCATTGGTAAATCATTCTTGATTGAAATCTTTGACCTACAGGGTAAGTCATTCTTGTTAAGTCTATTTTTGTGTACTTTATTCCTTTTTATTATAGGTTATATTTGATTGTATTTTATTATATCTATATTAAATAATCATAATAGTACCCCTATTTGTTGATTTGAATCTTCACAATAACACTTCTACTATCAAATGCATGTAAAAAATTTTAAACCACAAAAACCTTGTTTTCATTTACAAGAACTACAAAGTTATTGTAATACATCACTATTAACTAATAAAAGAACCCATAGAAATTAAGAAATATTTATTTTGTATACCATGCATAATTTTTTAATTATTTATAATTATGTTTCTTTAATTTATAACAAAATTATAGAATGTTATTTTTAAAATATTTTACATTACATTTCATGTACAAGAATTTTCTGACTTTTTTAAAGTACAAAGAATATATATTAAATTTTTTGATTTAATATAATTTAACAAATATATTTTTTCTATATAAAAGAAAATATTTATGGTAAAAATCCAAATGCTAAGGAATGACCACTTGCATATTTAATTTTCTATAATCCATTTTGTGATCTGTAGCTATGAATGAAGGTTACGACTTGGCCCCAAAAAAGGTTAGGGCTTGGAAAATGAAAAAATGCTTAGTGCTCAGCAAGATTTCCTTAGATCTTCATGAGTTTACTCTAGAAACATTTGCAAATTTGATGGGAGCTTCTTCAATAGGTGAGTTTTTTGTATTGTTCCATTGAAATTTTTTCGAAGCAAGAAGAATGCAGTAAATTCATCTGTGCTTCCTTTTGATCATTCCTTCTTGATTTCCCACTTGTTCTTTTCTTTTAATCTTTCTTTTGGCTTTGCTTCTAAAATGTTTCCTAGGGTTTCAATAGTAATAATGTAGGAATGTCATAAATAACCATTTGCAGTAGCAACCACAAATCAAATAAATCCCCATACATAATAGATCTTATGGTAAGATTTTGTACAATACCTAGATGAAAAACCAAAATACACCAAAATTTTCACACACAAATGAAAATATCCTTTATCATAATATATAAAAATGGTATCACTAAAATTTCTTGATGTGAACATTATCAAATATTCATATATACAAACCTTTGTTGAAATCAAATTTGTACCTAATAATATAAGAAATTTATTATTGTGAAGGAGATGTTAATAGTCATTATCATGTGACATTCACTAAATAGATTTATGAGAAATGTTTCAAATGACTATCAGCCAACTTAAGCTCAATCACTTCTAAAGCTTGGGCAACATGAGAAAGGAATGTATACCATTCTATATGAGGTTTCAATCCGAATGTGCCTCAATTGAATTTGAAATAGTGACCTAATTATAGCTAATATGTGGATGAGTGATTCATATTCTAGAAAATCCCAAATAGAGGTGATATAGGAGATATGCAAATAAATTGACCCCTTTGGCAGATGAATTGATGATATTTATTCAGCCATCATGGTTTATAAATAGAGATTGGTCCAATTTAACAGGGTGTCTTGGTCTAGCATGAAGGAACATGGAGGAAAATAGAACAAGGGAACTAAGCAAAAAGAAAAGGTTCAATTAAGAAGAGAAATTGACCAGTGTGTATAGATAAATATTGTGGGGCTTCTGTGAGTATTTGGCTATGCAAAGGTGAGAGGCCACTAATAGGATATATTTTAATTAAAGTTGTAACTTGATTAAATAAAGTAATCATTTCTATGTTGAAATTTCTTCAAAAAATATTACCATTAAAGTTAATTTCACAATATTTTACTTAATCAATATTTTAATTAAAAATAAGGACATTTTTTGCAAATGACTACATTACCACTTTTAGCAATAGTTACAAAAATGACATGTCCTAGGAGTCCTTGTTCAGAGCCATTATCAATGTTTTGTTATTGATTAACAGTTATACTCAATCTTTGTAGAAAATTAGAGTAGTCATGTCTTTGTATTTTAGCATACTTTGTTGTAACTATATTGACACACCCTCAAAGGTTATGCCATAACATGATTTAAGCTGAATCTAGTTCAGTAAATTCATTCAGTTCTTTTTGGTTGAGCATATGGGGATTACAAGGGAATTTGGGTATAACAGAGTGTATATTTGAGCAAGTTGATTGTAAGTGTTGGGACTATAGTTACCCTAGTCAGACTTAGCTTTCACTTAGATCTTGGAATAGGTCATTGTTTTCCTTCTTTTGAAAGTAAATTGATCATTCATTTTGAGTTATAGTCACTCATAAGTACCTTTATGATGTGTCCTAGCCTACTATAGATAGTAGCAATATATTTGGAAGCTCAAGAGTGGAGATGCAAATCATTATGTTGTCTCACCTCTTAGAAGTATCCCTACATTCTAAGAAAGAACCACATGAGGCTTCATCTCATTTGCAAACAAAGAAGATAAAAAAATATGATAGAATGAAAGGTGAAGACAAGAATTTTATAGTTAGTTTTTGGGTTAACAAAAATTTGAAACTAACTAATCTCTCCTGCTAATATGTCATGTGATTTTTGTACAAAATATATTGTGATAGGGTTGAATAATGAAGAAAGTGAACCTCAGAATAATAATTGGGGACTAGATTCTACTGGCTCTAAGGGTTTGTATAGAGATAATACTACAAATAATGTTGATGCTAATTACAATATTGACCATGGAGCTGCATAATATACAAATCTTTAGAGTTAGGGTTGAGAAAAATTTGAATGCTCAATAGTTATATCTAGTAAACCTATTGAATTCCTCAATAGTTTGTAGCTTTATAGTTGTATCTAATAAACCTATTAAATTCCTCAGGAGTTCATAGCTTTAAGGCTTGAAGTGTGATTCAAAAATCTCTTGAGTGTAGAGGTAAGGAGCTATGTGGGAAAATAAGTGTTTTTAAATCTGACAATGAAATTTGCATAACAGTTTTTGCCTCTTCATATTAGAATATATTACATAATGTAAAGATGATAACAACCAATAATTGAAGTTCTACTACCATGGCATTTGCAAGTCTTGTTCATCATAATGACCCAATTTTATAGGCAAAAAAGTTTTTAGACTTTGAATGTATTTGGAAATTATTATCATTTTTCTTACCCCTTTGGCATTTGTACTTGGTTTTCTTTCAAAATAGAATACTCTTTGCTTGCTAAATGTTTTGAATGATAGTCTTCTTTTAGAATATAATATGATTTTCCCTTGCTAAATGTTTTAAATGATAGCTTCTTAAAGCATTGGGCCTCATAACATAATAATTTTATGTTGCCTAACACTTTTAGTAAGGATATAAAACTAAAATATTAATGGTTTAAGCTACATTTATAATAATTGGTTTTACAACTAGGTTTTGAAACTCCACAATACTTTAAAAAGTAGTGATTTAATAATAATAATAATAACTACTAGCATCTAAAAGAATAGCAAGCAACAATATTACCTTAACTCATAACAATAATATCTCACATTCATTTTTTGCATCAAATAATGATCCTTGAAAATTTTTCAACACTAAAGACTTCTCAAATTTGGTACACGTGTAGAATTCATCACAAATCCACCCCCTTAGATGAACCAAGTTTTCATCCAACCCTTCTATAAACTCTTTAAGGTTTCTATATATAGAAGTCATAAGTATTTTTCAAATCCTAGCATAACTCCAAGCAATGGTGCTATTATTAATTTGTTGGCTGATAGCTATTAGAAAACAAGGTTGATATAATTCAATATCATTGAAATAGTAGGCTTTGGTTATTTGGATCAGAAAACTATAAACATAACAACTATTTGGAAGTTTCAAATAGGGTGTGGATGCAAAATATGATTGATTCAGTATTTGGACAAACTAAAAGAATTGCAATTGTCTAATATTCATTTGCTGCACTCTACTTTTGGTTATGAGGAGTTGTTACTGGTGCTTAGCTACTATAGAATCACAATGTTTTTGACTTCTAGTTTTATTTTTTGCTGCATGATAGTGCCAATTACTTGAGCTAGAAGAGATCTATTAAATGGATAATTGCCAATTCTTCTAAATATGATATGAAAAATAGAGGTTGTTGAGTCACTGGGATGTGTTATTTTGGGGTGGCATCCTGTGAAAAAAACAACTCTGAATCAAGAAAATCATCTCTTCAAATTATTTTGGTGTTGAGCAAGTTTTTCTCAGAGCAAGAGCCACATCAAGTGTGAACTTAAGCAACAGGTACATTTTTATTATAGCTTTTAAGTTCATTATGGTAGTCTTTTTATGCTTTCTTATTGAATGTCTAGTTAATGATTTATAGTTATGGTTGTTTTTTTTACAAGCAAGCACCTGTAAAATCTCTTATACCTCTTCTAATACATATATTGAGGAAGTCCTTAATGATGGCCATAAGAGCTGCATTAAACTTGGAGCATGGAAGAGTTAGGAATTTCTACATATGCTCCCTCTCATAAACATTATTTCTCTTCTAATACCTATAATTTTGATTAGAAAAATGGTCTATAGATGAGTCTACCTAGTAGTTGTCTTACATAGCATGTCAAAAATGTGCACTCCATAAGTAGGGATGGAGATTTCCAGGTAGTATATGAAGTTTGTAAACTCACTAGGGACTAATCTTGTGCACAACATGTTTTTTTGGGTAAATCATCTTTTGTGGTAATGCATTTAAATATGGTTCGAGAGGAACATTGTCATATCTTTTGGTACTAAGGCTACTGTTGCCAATGGTCAATGGGGAGCTAAATATTTATTTAGTTTCATCAAAAATCTATACCATTTTATTATCTTTGGAGTAAAAGGAAATAAAATGTGAGTTTGGATGGCATTTTAGTTTCCAGTTCAAAAGCTCTTATAATATACCAATGCTAAATAGTCATTTTGGATTTTCTCATGCGTGCTACTATAAATTTGATATGTGGTGTGTTGATTATTTTTTTTGCCAACTATTTTATGTTGCAACAAGATTTATGTGTATGCCTTACATATGTTTTTCTTTTTCTCTTTTTTGTTTTAAAGAATGACAAAATCACAATCTATAAATTCTTTAGTGTATTGTTTACTGCAAGACAATAGTATAGAAAGGGCAACTCAAACCAGATTAGTTGAAGAACTGCTACCTAGCAGATTTGGCTCATGTAAAAGTTTACTAGCTACATTATGTTGTTATCTTAAATTTTGAATGTACTTTAGGGGCTTTTGATTATGTATTGGAGCTTCTTGTGTGTATTGGGAGAAGTCTTCCTAAAGTGATAATGATGATGATGATGATTCCCAGTGTTAGATTGTGGTGACTGATTAGGAAAGTATTGCCAATCATTTTGGTACTATTTGCCATTCATAGATTCACCACTAAAGTTATGGCTAATTATGGCCATCTTGTTATAACCTTAAAGTGGTTTAATACTTCTATAAAAGGGTTTAGGGTTGGGTATTTTTTATTATTTTGTGATGTGAAATTGGTTCTTGTGGCAGTATTGAGCTGTAAGGGATTACAGATTGTAATCAAGTTGTAATTACTAGATTGTAATAAGATTGGACTTGTTGTTTGGTGGACGTAGCCTAGGGATTGGGTGAACCATGTTTAATCTTGGTGCCTTGTGTTCATTTTTGTGTGATCTATTATTTTCTGTTATTGGTTATATTTGCATGTAGTTTTTATTTTTGTCTGTGGTTTATCCTAACACCCAAGGTATTGCACATTGATCAAATTATGAATCATGATTGATGAGAATTATATGAACCATGGGATGGGTCAGCCCTTGTAGCATTTAAATTTCTACTTGTCAATTTTTGTGTATAGGCTTTTTCTTATAGTTAATAGGATACCTTGACACGGTGCCCATATACAAGCATTTAAACTTCACCTAAACATACCTCCATTCAATTTTAACTTACATTTTGTACCCTTTCAAAAATTTAAATTACTATGATTTAAAATCTCATGTTCAGTATTAGTAATCACATCACATATAGTTTCCCTTCTAGTACTTGCATTGTTCAACTGCAATGGACTTGATCCTGGCCTTTCTATGTAATCGACAATAGTTGAGTTATTATGGCAAGTGAAGTGGGAGTTCTCAAAAAACCATAACTCTTAATAGAATTCTAGATCCCCTGATTTACTTATTAACCACTTCAATTAAGTTAGAAATCACTATAAATTTCTTCAGTGTACCTTATCACACACCAAGGTGTAGTTTTTAGTTAATAATATTAGTCAAAATGGTGTTTATACACCACTTAAATTAAGTTAGAAATCACTATAAATTGCTTAGACATACCCTATGACACACCAAGGTGTGATTACTAGTTAATAATATCAATCAAAATGGTGCTTTTCTTTCATGTGCCTTATTAACGTTGGTTTAAAAAGTGATAGATTTTGAAGAACAATACAATGCTCAAATACAGTTTGAAACAATCCCAAACGTGTGATTGCTAGTTAATAATATTAGTCAAAACAAGTTTTTTCTTTTGGAAAATTCATCTACCTTTTTAACATTGATTTAAAAAATTACAAATTTTGAAGAACAATACAATGTTCAAATATAGTGTGAAATAGTCCATGGCTTAACAAACCACGATAAAATAAAAATCCTATATCCATGAATTTGCATGAAAGACATCTCATATTTGACATGGTACTAATTTCCAGGAAACTTTGCACACATGCCCAACTCCCTAAATATACACAAGAGGACATTATTAAGACATTTCAACAATTTAGTGAGCTGTTGTAATGTATTGAATAGCCTGCTTGCATATTCCATTCCAGTCATACTAGTTTCTAGTCCAAAGACCTCAATTGGTATAACCTTTTCACTGATAAATATACATTCTTACTATAGATATATATGCAATCTAATTTTTTTCTTTTAAAAACATGCCTATTAGTTAAATAAATCCAAATGAATTATACAATCTCTTATAAGAACAGGTTGTAGCCTTTTATTCTAATTCAATGACATCGTGCTATATAGTAAATCTTGAATTACTTAAGCCAACAGGGAGACAAAATATAATATAATTTAAAATATAGAATATTAATATTAAAATATTTATATTTAACAAATTTATTCTATTTTAAAATGAATTATATATTTATTTTAAATAAATAGTTAATAATAGTCTATGTGATGTCTGACTAGTTTTTTTCATCTTCCATGTTACATTGCTTTTTAAAACCATTATTTTTGCATAGTTATCTTATTTATTATTTAAAAAAATTAATTTTAGAATAAATTTAAAATGGATTAATAGACATTAAACTAAAATCTAAAACTTATAAATCAAATCTTTCTATTCTATTTTTCTATTATATACAAACTATCACAAATTTTACAACTAAACTAAATTTATTCATTTTATAAAATTATCAATTAATATTTAAAATTTACAAACAAACTATTCAACTCTTTAAAAAAATTTACTATGAATAAAAATTATATTTTCACTAAACAATTTACTCACAAATTGTGAGTTGCAACCTTCTTAAATCAATTTCCCTATTTTGAATATGAATAATTCTTCTAAGAACTCATTTTTATGTCATTTGCAATAATACATATTATTGAAAACTTCATTATATAGGAAATCTTTGTTAAAAAAATTGTCCTTTTTCCAAGAGGTAGGGACTCTAGCTCTTTATGAGCTCTTGTTATATTTTAGGGCTTTTATTTAATTATGTTGTTTCATCATCTATGAAATGTACAAAGACAAGCTACTGTAACACCTACAAGTTTTCATCAAGTTTGATTGCCTATATTTGAAAATCATGCCTTTTGGGAGCACTTGGACACATACTTTTTTTTTTCCTTTTCACTATTAGCAAGTAGGGTACAATTCTACAAGATTAATACTCAATGCTTCTAAATCAACACAAGCTCTTTATATTGAATGTTATTTATCCAGTAAAGATAGAATACATATCAATAGCATTGCAAGAGAATTGAAGAAACAATCATGGAGGTACCATAGGAAATATAATACATAACCAGAGACATGAGGAACAGAAAGTCACAATAGATGAATATGAATAGGGCACATATGTGTACTTAGATTTCATCATACTGCACGAGGACTACCAACATGGCAAGTACATATGATATTTTTCAAGTTTTGTGCTTTTTCATAATTTCTCATTGAATTATTTTGAATAAATATGTAGGTTCTTATTGCTACCATGAACAAAGTATATCATGTTACAATGACCCATGATCATGGTAGATCTAATGTTGGGAATGTAGAAGTTGAGAAATCCAACTTCACAGACCCTCAAGAACACCTACATGCAAATATCTTGCAATGAAGAGAAGCCAGAAAATGGAAAAAGAAGAGCTTAGAAGTTCTCAGAAAAGTGAGAGCAAAAAATGTATTCTAAGTTATGAAAACAAAATACAAGAGTTCAACCTTTTAAGGTGAACGAAACCCTAAAGGAAAGAAAGCTAGGTTTGCACATTATAATTAATATAAAATATTAATTATATGCACCTAAGAGAGCTAAAGAACCTAGAGTAATAAATAATTTACTCTAACACCCCCCCTTAAGTGAAGGTTAGGAGGAAGCTAACATAGAAAAGCTATGAAAGTAGAAAAAATGGGTCTCGGCAACAAGGCCTGATCAGGTACCCAATACAAGGAAATCTCTGTGAATCGGAGACAAAGGAGAAAACCCAGTGGGAGAAACCCCTCTCCAAAAAGAGCTAGAACATATGCTAAAAAAAAACAAAAATTTTATGGCTCAAGAGACTCTCTCAAAACCATAAACAACCCCCCCTTGAGAGAGAGATGAGACAACAAAGCCCCCATAGAATGATGAATTCCCTGTAGAAATGAATGAACCAAGTGAACTCCAATGCAAAAGAAACAAGGGCATAGAACAAGGAAACCACTGAATGATAGGAAGGCCTAACTGATGCTTAAAAGAGTAGACATGAGGATCCTGAAAAGGAATCCCCAATGCAAGTGTGCTGAGACTGTCATGACAGAGGAGATGACCATCCTTTATAGAATCTACAACAAGTGTTCCTGAAGGCTCGATGAGTGGAGATGGAGGGTTTGGTAGAGCTAAAGAAGAAAATACTTCAACAAAATGAGTTGTGGTGAACTCAGGAACAATACAAAGGTTCACGTGTCCTGATTGCACCACATGATGCTCTCACAAAAGAGAAGAATAATGCTCTGATAATGGAGATGGTGGACCAAAGTGTGAGAAGGTGTAGAGATGGGTGGTATGATCAACTGTCTCTATAGAAATAAGGCCTCCTGTTGCACTATCTTGAATGTAGACTGAATCTGCAGTGAACTCAACTGACTTCCCTGATCCACTGTGTGTAATCTAATACATCGAGAGAAGGTTGGTAGAGAGAGATGGAACATACAATACATCATTGAATGTGCCATCTTGAATGTGAACAGAACCTTTCCTGTAGACAGTTAGAGCAGTGTTATTCCTCATGAGAATATGAGGAATCAGAGAAGCCTCAATAGAGGAGAAGACCCCTCGAGAAGATGCCATATGGTGAGATTCGCCTAAATCCAGTATCCAAGGGACTTGGGAAGGGAAGGCAATGGAAGCTCGTAATGCATGACCCTGTCCAAAATTTGGCAAAGATGTTGAAGAGGTGGAAGAAGATTGAAAAGCATACCCCTGTGAGGTAGAAGAGGATGGGGGTGAAATAGAGCTCTTTTGAAGAAGGGCTTGCAAATTTTCAATCTATTTCTCATAGCCATCAAATTTCTTTTGAAAATAATGTGCCTCATCATGAGCTCCTTTTTGACAATAGGAACAAGAAGGAGTCTCAGTCTTCTTTTTCTCCTTCTTCTTAGAAGAAGAGGATGGACTAGTAGAGTGCTGAGAAGAGGAATCAAATATCTGCTTCGGCTTCTGCTCCTATGTATCCTTGGCAAGTAATGCCTGTGATGGTGAACCTATAAGTGAATCCATCTGAGTGAGCTTGGATTGCTCATGAGTTAACCTGTCATAGAAAATCTCAAAAGAGGGCATCTAATGTCTGTTACCCAAGGCATCCATAGTGGAGTAGAAAGTAGAAGAAAAGATCTAATACTGTCCTTGCAACTTTGAGAGTATCAAAAAAATACACTCATCATCTATTTTGTTTCTACCACATCCCTGCACAATTGTGTGGAGAGATTTGAACTTCATCAAGAAGTCCTCAATGGTGGGAAAGCTGTTAGGTGTCAAAGATGTCAACTCTACATCAAGTTAAAGTGCCCAGATCTCATTCACTTGACCAAACAAAGTCTAAAATTTAAGCCAATAAGCCTGTGGAGTGGTCAAACCATCCAGGTGAAATAATAGACTGTCTAAAATGTTGAGTGCAATCAGTCCAATGGCTTCATCCATTTTGTTTATGTGCTAAAGAACCTCATAAGGGGGGGTTTTTTATGGTTTTGAGAGAGTCTCTTGAGCCATAAAATTTCTATTTTTTTTAATGTATTTTGACTGCAAACAACCTTTCAGATCCAATGGTGGCATCCGTTTGAGCCCAAAGTTCCCTAAAAATTTTCCCTTCACCCTTTTGAAGAAAAAAAACTTCAAAAAAATTGGGGTTTCTAACTGCAAATCGTGGCTTCAAGAATCTTCCGATGAGGAAGCAACAAGGAGGCTCTGATACCATGTAGAGGTTGAGAAATCCAACTTCACAGACCCTCAAGAACACTTGCATGCAAATATCCTACAATGAAGAGAAGCCAGAAAATGAAAAAAGCAGAACTTAGAAGTTCTTAGAAAAGTGAGAGCAAAAAATGTATTCTAAGTTATGAAAACAAAATACAAGAGTTCAACCTTTTAAGGTGAACGAAACCCTAAAGGAAAGAAAGCTAGGTTTACACATTATAATTAATATAAAATATTAATTATATGCACCTAAGAGAGCTAAAGCACCTAGAGTAATAAATAATTTACTCTAACAGGGAAGACAACTTTGTTAATTTTTTGCATTATTCTTTAAAGGGTACTAGCTCAATGGAAGAGCACCTGCTTTATAAGTAGGAGGATGGTGGTTCAATTCCATCATGCCCTAATATGACTAAATTAATGATTAATAAACTACCAAATAAACTACTAAATATATTACCAAATATACTACCATATATACTACCAAATAAACTATCATATATAGTACCCAAAAAATTACCAAATATACTACCATATATACTACCCAAAAAACTACCAAATATACTACCAAATAAACTATCAAATAAACTACCATATAAACTACCAAGTAACAACAATAAATGACTAAATCAATGACCTAATCAATAATTAAAATAGTTTAGTCATAAATTTGGTTGGGAGATAAATGTGTGGCAATAAACTACCATTGGTCACGTGATCAAAATTAGTCACATATCTACAATTTTTAGTAGTTTATTTAGTAATATATTATTGTTTTTGTACTAGTGAAAGAATAATTGACACATTCATTTTCTATGTAGGATTTGGTGGCAACAAAAAAAATCCTTGGTATGAAAATTTATAGTGATAGGAAGAACAAAAAATTGACTTTATCTCAGGTTAATTATATTATGAAGGTGTTGCAACATTTCTCTATGGAGAATGATAAAGATATCAACACACCTTTACTTGGTCATTTGAAGTTGCCTAATAAAATGCATCCAAAGACACAAGAAGAGGAGGATAAGGTGTCTAAGTTACCTTATGCTTCAATAGTAGGAAACTTTATGTATATTATGGTATTTACAAGGCCAAATATTTCAAATGTAGTGGGAGTTGTTAACAGGTATATGAGTCATTAAGGAATTGAGCATTGGAATGCACCCAAATGGATTCTCAAATATTTGAGAGGAACATCCAGTAAGTGTTTACATGTTGTGAGCTCTACTATTGATTTATAGGGCTACATTGACTCAGATTTGGTAGGGGATATTGATACCAGGTGAAGTACTACAAGTTATGTATTTACTGTTGGTGGAGAAACAATGAGTTGGGTTTCACAATTATAGAAGGTTAATTCCTTAGCCACTACATAGGTAGATTATGTTGCTGCAATAGAGGCATCAAAGGAGATGATATGGCTTTAGTTCTTCATGGAAGAATTGGGACACCTATAGAGGGATAATTATTTGTTCATAGATAGCCAGAGTGTCATTAATCTTACGAAGAATTCTACTCTATATTTGAAGACAAAATACATACAATTATGGTACCATTTCATTCGATCAGTTTTAGATGATGGATAGTTAAAGCTAGAGAAGATATATATAGATGATAATCTAGAAGATATGTTTACCAAAGTATTAACAAGGGAGAAGTTGATCTCCTCTTCATCTTTGATTGGTCTTCTACATTGAATAGAATAAAAGAACAATAGAGTCTAGGGTGGTTTGATATTCCAATGGGAGCTACACGTTTAGCACTACTATGATTAGTCTCCAAGTGGTAGGTTATTGGTGTGGAGTCTGATTAGTGTCCAAGTGGGAGATTATTGTGATGTGGATCCTAATCACAATTAGAGGTTTATTTGATATGGTTTCTCCCTAGATTATTTCTATAGGGGTTTGGGGGTAGTGCCCCTAAAGCCAAAAAAATGTCCTTTTATTGTAAAAGGTGTCATCTTCTATTTTTCTATTGGATGACTTATTATAGCCCTAATTTTGTAAGCAGTAAAAACTTGTATGAAAAGGATTAGGGTTAGGGATTTCATAATGTATGGTGATATTGTAGCTTCTTGTAGTGGTATTGAGCTATAAGGGATTGTAAATTGTAATAATTGGATAGTAATAATATTGGACTTGTTGTTGGTGGACGTAGCCTAGGGATTGGGTGAACCATGTTAAATCTTGGTGTCTTGTGTTCTCTTTTGTGTGATCTATTATTTTTTGATATTGCTTATATTTGCATGTAACTATTATTTCTATTTGTGGTTAATCCTAACATTTAATAAGTGTAGTAATTGGAAACTAGATTATACTCTTTAAAGATGTTAGAGGCTATTAGATAAGTTATCTCATTTCATTATTTCTCATGTGTATAATAAGGATAATATGGTGGCTAATTGGTTAGCTAATTATGTCATTGGTAATGAGGATGTGTATATTGATTTTCAAGTAGCAAACAAAGGGAAATTAACTAATTTTTATTTATATAATTGATAGTGAAAGCTAGAATTAGGAGACATTAGTATGTAGTGTATGATAAAATATCTCACCCATATTTGAATGATGGTAAGATATGCGTCAAAGATACAAGAGCTTGTTTAAGATAATATAGGTATATAGATTTACTTAGTAAGGGACCTAATTTAGTGACATTGATATTCTTGTAACTGTTAGGAGTAAATGACATATATTAAATTAACCTCATACATGGGTGCTTTGTTTTGTTTTTATTGGCTTATATAAGATGTGTCATGTTATAATTATGTTGCACATCTTCATCTCAGTTGGCATCCAAAAAGTAGTTATTTGAAATTGGGTATGAAGTACATAATTTGTGAATTTGGAATTATATGGATCTTTAATCCCGAATTTGGAGTATTGGAAAATTTATTTGTGATTCAATTTTTTTTTCTTAATTGGGAAAGAATGTGAAAGAATATCTTGGATGTAGGCTCATGTGGGTAAAATCTTACATTATAGGAAAGTTTTAGTGATGTTTAAACTGAATATGATGGTAATAAATTGTAGTGCACTGTCATACCATTTCCCATCCCTATTTTATTGATTTTTGTATGACTATAATCATTCTTTTAAGTGGTGTTTAATTTTATTTCATATAAGAAAGATGAGTACCTTGACTTCTTCTAACCTTGTGGCTCAAAGATCTTCCCTTAACCATGAAGGTTGTCTGGTATGCTTAAGAAAGAGAATGGAATATTTTCCCCTAAATATTTGGATTTCCTTACCAATTCTTGAGGGATTGGATCCAATAATTCAACATGTCACTAATGAGGATTTGGGTAAGTACTTTAATTGTGAATGACATGTTTATAAATGTCATCTTAGAACTGTGATTGGTGAGGAAGTGCTATGCCCAAGTAGTCATTGAGTTTTGTACCTACATAGAAACTGGTTCCTATCTTTGTGTCCAATGTTTATGACCTTACACATACCCATTAATTTATGTCATCTTTGTGTGAAAAATGTGTGTGACCTAGTATTATTCTAGAAGAAGTTCTTAGGGAACCACTTTTAAGTTATAACTTATGGAATGAGGAAGGTTTTGTGGGGGAATTATTTTCTAGCCACCTTTTGATAAAATAGTCTATATTTTTGTTGGCATTTAATAAAATTAAGCTCACCTTTGAATCCATAGACTTTGTCTTCACTTCAGGTTTAATGTTTCATGATTGAGGTCAATTAAGTATTCTACTAGCTAATCATCTCAAAAATAAGGTGGCTTCTTTATATGAGATGATATTTTAACATGATAGAGACCATGTACCTCTTGATGTGTTTTTTTTTCTTGCTAGATGGTATTGGGGGTGCATTAGGAGAAATTATGTGTATGGAAACATCAAATTTATCTCTATCTTACCATGATTTGGCTCAACTACCTACTCCACAAGATATGATGTGTTTGGATGTCCCAAACTTGAACATGGTAGAAACTACTTTGGCAAATAAGAGTGGGGATTGTGAAGTAAATGATGTGGAATTATTGATACCAATTTCTAGGTCAATTGATTATTGGGGTTGCTCATCTGGTGCTAAATATGTAGGTGATGACTTGAATATTATGAATGTGGAGTGATCTTATCTATTGGTTTTCTTTTTTGAAGGACGAAGCTAGATGGATTTTGACTTTTGTAGTATTAGGCCTTTACTAGTTCATGGTTTGTATATTAGTTCTGGTTGTTGGTTGCCTCATTTTGTATCCCATAGTTTATAGTAATAGGTTTTGTAAATTTTAGGGGTATGCTAGTTTACAAGTTTATGGTTTATAGGTGATTAGTTGGGTATTCTACAATGGCGGACTCCCTATAGTTTGGTATAGTTTCTATTTGATTAGGGATAAAAAGTTTGTAAAACTATAACAACTTTAAACTTCTTATGTTAATATAGATATATAGGCTTTCTAGCCTTTTGTTAAAAAATATATTTTATAACCACATACCTTGATTGAAAAGAAGTAGGAAGTCAAAATCATGAGTATAAGTTTGTGCCTCTAAGAAACAAGTGAAGCAAATTACATAAGTTTGAAAATAGTTATTTTGCATTAAAAATAATATAATTAGGATTATGTCCATTTCATATGGGACAATATTTCTCAGTATATAGGCTTAAAAATAGAAAAAACATTATATTATAAGAAATGAAAACCCTCATTATCTTTGAGATTTTGAGATGTTAGGAATGATGTTTTTGTAAAAAACCCATATAGCAAAAAATTAGCCTTGGTTTCCATCAACCTTTGTATAGTAGAGTCAAGTTAACTTGGCCCTCATCATTCATTATTGTATACCTTGTGGGAGCCTCCTTATATTTTCCAAACTCACTATAAATATTTTTGGAAGTTTTGTGTGATTTTATAATTAAATTTTTGTTAGTTTGTGGTGATTGATCAAGGAAGTATTCTACATACTCTATAATCCCTTGGTGGGGTTTGGGGTTGGGCTAATAGATATTTTTTTGGGGCTACTTTATCATCATTTTTGGACCAACATGTTGTAACTAATTTTAACCCTAAAGAGACAAATATACTTGCATAAAATGGCTTAGGGTTAGGGATTTCATAAGGTGTTATGTGATAATAGCTTCTTATGGTGGTATTGAGCTGTAAGGGATTACATATTGGAATTAGGTTTTAATAATTGGATAATAAAATATTGGACAAGTTGTTGTTGGTGGACATAGCCTAGGGATTGGGTGAACCACATTAAATCTTTGTGTCTTGTGTTCTCTTCTATACAATTTATTATTTTTGATATTGGTTATATTTGCATGTAACTATTATTTCAATCTCTTTAAATTCTAACAAGTGGTAGTAGAGCAAGATTTTTTTTAAAAGTTATCCTCTATAGGAAAGTTTCACATTTGAGTGGGAGACAGATGACAAATGAGGGTAAAATGAAGGTTGAGAAGTTTAATGGGAAAATATTTTAGTTATAGAAAATGCAAATGGAGGACTATCTTTATTAGAAGGATTTATGACGTCCATTGAAAGGAAATGCCAAGAAACATGGAATTTTGATACATGGGTGGGGAATTTTGGATACTAATGAGCTTGGAAGTATTCGATTATGCTTGGCATAATTGGCAATGTTTAACAATACAAAAGAAAAGATGATGCAAGATTTGATGAGAACCCTAGAAAAGCTATATAAAAAGCCATCCACTTCAAATAAGGTATTTCTAATGAAACATTTATTTAATATAAAGATGGTAGAAGGTGGATCAGTTGTAGACCATTTAAATGAGTTTAATATGGTTACTAGTCAATATTCTTCTTTGAATGTTAACTTTGATGAAGAAATCAGGGCTCTCTTGATTTTGTGTTCTTTTCCTAAAAGTTGGAATGACTTGGTAATGAATATGAGTAATTCTATTTTTGGATCTAATACACTAAAATTTGATTATGTGATTGGTGTTATTCTAAGTGAGGAAACTTGTAGGAAAACCTCATGTGGATCTACATCAAAAAGTGCTTTGAATGCACAAAGCAAAGGAAAAATTACTAAGAGAGGAAGTAATTCTTGAAATCATGGGAAATGAAGAGGAAAATCAAATAGGAAGAGGTCTCAATCTAGAGAACCAAGAGATTGTTGGTACTATGGGAAACTAGGGCATAAGAAGAAATATTACTAGACTCAAAAGAAAAATGAAGGAGATAAACCAAAAGAGAACAAGGAGGAAAATGTGGTAAGTAATAAATTTGAAGAGGATGCTTTGGTTCTTTCTTTAGAAAGTGTTGATGATTCTTGGGTTCTAGATTCAGGGGCTTCATTTCATGTTACTTTCCATAGAGGTTATTTCTTAGATTATGTCCAAGGGGATTTTGGGTTTGTTTATTTTGGGAGATAATGAACCCTCTTAGATTGTTGGAAATGGAAAAGTTAAAATTAGGTTTAGAAAGGGAATAATTGGCTACTACATGAGGTAAGACATGTTCCAAGACTAAGTAGGAATTTAATTTTAGAAGGGCAACTAGGTGATGAATATTGCATAGTTACTTTTAATGATAAAAAATGGAAGGTTTTAAAAGGTTCCCATGTAGTGGAAAAAGGTATGAAAGTAGGAACCTTATATCTTTGTACAAGTTATACTGTTCTTTTTACTTTAATTTTTTAAGAGAAAAAGGAATGTTCAGAAACAATTACTGCAGTTGGGCAGGGAGAATAAATAATTGTTATAGATTTAGCATAATAGACTTGGGAACATGAGTAAGAAAGGTATGAAATTACTTCATTTAAAGAAAATTTTACCAATTTTGAAATGTGTCAATATGAATTTACATGAAAGTTGTGTGTATGGAAAATAAAAGAGAGTGAATTCTATGAAGAGTGAAAAGGAAAAAAAATGAGAAATTAGAGCTTGTGCATATAGATGTATGGGGACCACCTCAAGTATCTTCCCTTGGTGGATCTCATTATTATGTTACATTTATTGATGATGCAACTCAAAAAAGTATGGGCTTATTTCCTTAGACAAAAATCTAATGTATTTCAAACTTTTATGAAATAGAAATGCTTAGTTGAAAATGAGACTGGTAAAAGATTAAAATGTATTAGATCTAATAATTGTGGTGAGTATTGGAGTTATGAATTTGAAGATTATTGCTCCACTAATGGTATTTGTAGATATAAAACTATTCCAAGGGCTCCATAGGAATATGGAGTGGCTAAACATATGAATAAGACAATAATGGAGCATGTGATTACATGCTAGGCAGCCCTTTAAAATGTAGGTGGAGGATGTCAATACTATTGTATATTTTATAAATATAAGTCTCTCCACTACTTTGGGTTGTGGTATTCTAGAGGAAGCATGGAATGGTAAGAAGGTGAGTTATTCTTTTTTCAAAACCTTTGGTTGTGAAGATTTTGCATATATAGATTTTGAAAATAGAACCAAGATGAAAGATAAGTCAAAGAAATGTATATTTGTTGGATATGTCATTGATGAATTTGGTTATAGGCTTTTGGATTTTGAAAATCATACAATTGTAAGAAGCAAGGATGCCATATTTAATGAGAAAGCATTGTACAAATATCTGTTGCAACAACATGAGAGGAAAGAAACCGATTATGTAGTGTTGGATGATACTCCAAAGGAAGATGTTCCAATAGTTCCTCGTGCTCTACAATAACCACAACAACAATTACCACACACCCCAGGGAATGTTAGATAGTCAATAAGGTTAAGTATACCTCTGGATAGATTTTATCCTTCTTTGTATTCTATTTTATTAATTGATGCTGGCGAACCTAAATGTTGTGATGAAGCTGGGTAGGTGGATACAAAGATTCAGTGGAAGTTAGCAATGATAGAAGAAATAGACCCCTTGCTGAAAATTAAGACTCAAGATTTATGAAAGTTTCTTGTAGGTAAAAGGGGTTTACAAAATAAATGGGTTTATAGGTTGAAAGAACAAGATGGAGGTAAGAATTTTTTTAAAGATAGGTTAGTTGTAAAAGGATTTGCATAAAAAAAGGGCATTTATTTTGATGAGATATTTTCTCTTGTTGTTAAAATGACTTCTATATGCAATGTTCTAATTATTGTGGCTACTAAAGATTTGTATTTGGAGTATCTTGATGTTAAAACAACCTTTATTCATGGTGATGTCAATGAAGATATATATATATATATATATATATATATATATATATATATATATATATATATATATATATATATATATATATATATATATATATATATATATATATATGGAACAAAAACATGGATTTGAGGTCAAAGGTAAGGAGAACTTAGAGTGTAGATTAAAGAAAACTTTATATGGCCTGAAGCAAATACCTGTGCAATGGTATATGAAATTTGATAGTTTTATGCATGTGCATGGATACAATAGGTATCATTAAGATCATTGTGTTTATTTTAAGGGGTTGGATGATTATAGATACATTATTTTATATTTATATGTTGATGATGTGCTTGTAGTTGGGTCTAACATGGATCACATTAAGGGCTTAAAACAATAGTTAGTGCACTCATTTTATATGAAGGATTTGGGGGTAGCAAAGCAAGCCTTGGCATGAAAATTTATGGAGATAGGAAGAAAAAAATTGACATTATCTTAGGCTAATTATATTGAGAAGGTGTTTCCTTGTAAATTGCATACAAAATAAAACTAAGTAAACTAAACAATAAATATAACCATGCAATAAGAGAACTCATAACACCATATTTTGTTAACTAGGGAAACCCTAGCAAAGGGAAAACCCTAGTGGGGAGGGTACCCACAAAATGATCCACTAATAAAATGTATCTAATTAAATATATTGACCCTGTTAAGAGTTTATTACATGCATATAGTGTCTTGGTCCTTGTTACAGGAATTAGAAGCCTCAACTTTGTTAGGAGTTGTTATATACAAATATATAATGTATGCACGAAGAGTCCATTACCCTAACATACAATATACGATAAAGTTCTTCAATATAAGAGATAATTTCAAAACCTCTTTACAATGTGGATGTCTTCAATATTTAATATTTTCCTTTGTTGGTCATCACAAACTCACAATCCTCTTATCATACATCAAAATTTGCATCACATAAATTTTGCATAGTCTTCCTTGGAAACACACTTAACTTCGCATTAAAAACTTTTCTTTTATACCTTTGTAATTAACAAAACATTGTCCACTCAACCTTCAAGCTTTCACATGCTTGGAAAAGCACAAAATTATTTTTTTCCCTCTTAGGGTTAACATCTAGGATATAATCCCTAATTGTTTAAGAAATTATTTCGTAAAAATAATAATTCCTTAACTCATAATTACCCATTTTTGGTTATGCTTTGTTCCTATCTTGTATACTACCACAACTAGTAAAACTGTCATATCTTCTTCCATACTGACTGTACTAACTTGATCTCTTCAACACATTATCTTGACATCTTGTATTATCTATACCAAATTTCACACATGCCATAGCCCTCTATTCATATCAAAACTATATCTACCTTGCTAAACAACTTAGCTAATACTTAGACAATTTTCTAAGTCTAATCACATAATCTTCATATTCAAGATCTATCTTCTTTACACAAGATATATGTTTCCATAAATGACAACTCAAAATTATCTACCTAGAAAAAATTTCAACAATCTCCCAATTTGGCATTGATAGCAACATATGGGAAAATTGGCTAAGTCCCAAAATGTTGAATAAATTTTTTTTTCAAAAATTTGGCCTTCACAAAATTTACAAAACTTCAAAAGTTTGTTGATCATCATATTTTATAACCACATTTCCTTATATCTCCTATTACATTTTAAATCTTCCTTTGACTATAAAACTTTGCATAATTATTGCTCCCCCCTTCTACATTCATTATACAATTTTCCTGTATTACTCCTCCTTTGACACCACTGACAAAGGTGTCAAAATTTATATATAGGTAAAAATTTTGGATCTATACCTCTTTACTCAAGTGGATAAGCATAAATTGAAGTCATCAAAAGATTTCTTTAGGCTCTCAAAGTTCTTTTTCCACAAGTATTTGACTCCCTCTGATATATTGAGAAGAGTGCATAGCCCATATGATGCAATTTATACTACATTCAAATTTGAATAGACAAATTTATCAAGAGATGTCTTTGCCTATAGAAACTCCTCTACTTTATGCTCAAGGGTTGTTATTTTCAAAGATATGTTCTCTAGAAGAAGTGAGAGTCATTTTGCAATTATCTTTCTATTCATCTTAAAAAGACTTATTTCATCATAAGCCTTCCCAATATTTGCCTCAATATCTTCTACCCTTTTATCAGGATGCTAAAGCTGATTTACTAGTTCTTGGATTTCTTCATGCTTCTTCCTTAGTCCATCATCACTATCCTTAGTAAAATTGAATGATAATGCACACTTTGCATATAGTGTATTTCCTTCCTGTTCACATTTCCTTAGCTCTTTCATACATGCATAAAGAGCTCCTAAGTCATTTTTAAACTATTGCAATGTTATAAAGGTTAGTGAAATCAATATCAAAGGATTTTACTAAATCCGTAGGTCTTAGCAGAAAATTTTGTCCTATCACTTGTGATGGAATTGTATTTTACATTTGATGCAAATTTTTTTTCAAAGTCTTTTCCAAATTGTGCACTTTCTTTTTCTTCTCTAGTAGCTTTCTCAAAGATGATAGGAGTCCTTTCTAATCATCATCAACATCTGATTCTATTGCTACTTCATTTGCCTTCTTTTCTTGACTTTTCTTTTCCTCTTCTTCTCTTCTTCATCCTTTTTCTTCTTTCCTTATTCCTCCTTTTTCTTCTTCTCCTCTTCCTCTTTCCTCTTTTTCTCTTCTTCCTCTTTCCTCTTCTTCTTTATTTCTTTTCTCCTCTTCTTCCTCCTTTTTCTTTTTCTCTTCTTCTTTCTTTCTTTTCTCCTCCTCTTCTTTCTTTTTCTTTTCCTCCTTTAATTTCTTCCTTTCCTCTTCAAGTTTCTTCTTTTCTCTCTCCATTTTCTTTTGTTCTATCTCCTTTCTCTTTTGTCTTCTTCAACCTTTCTTCTTCTTCTTTTTCTTCATTCTTAGTGCTAGTGTAACTAGACAAATTGCCCACATTTATACCACAATCCTTAAAAGGATCTTCTGATGTATCGACTATTAACTTGGTGTTGTTAATATGCATAGAATCTATGGAAATCATTATCTATGGAGTAAGAAATAACTCTTCCATGTCTATATCCTTTTTTGTAGGTGTCTGTATATCCTTCTCATTTTCCTGATCATTGTCTTTCTCTTGACTTGTCATCATTTTTACAATTTTTGCCTCTATTTCCTTGTTCACTTCATCATAATTTCCTCTCATGATGAGTATGGACCTTGTCTTATTTCTCAAATAAGGTACAAGGTTTCTCAACAAAACTTGCAAGTGATTTTCATCTTTATCTTCACAAAGTCTTCTAAGGTGGTTCTCATTATCTTTTTTTCTTCCTCTACAATTCTTTGTTTTCTATTTACAAGTCTTTTATTGAAGTCTATTGGAATAAGATCTTGTATATTTGAAAATTTCTTATCATTGAGAATCAGATGTCTTATTACAACATTTTCTAATTCAAATATTTCAAAACAACTATACAAATGATAAAACTTGTTAAGTTATACAAAAATTCCTTTGTTAATGATGGCATGATTTAGGGTCTCAATTCTTAGCTTCCATGCCTTTCTACATGTAGGTGTCTTAGTCAGTAGCTTTTTCTCTTCAACTTTCTTCTCCTTTGATTCCTCATTTGACAAGTCTGATTCAAACTCAATTGTCTATGTTTTTCTTCTGGGAGTAAGAATTTTTCTTCTCTTTCTAGGTCCTATAGCCATTTGTTTGAATCTCTTCTACTATTTTGGAAGTTCTATTTTCTCCTTCTTAACCTCTCTTAGTCTTGTGGACTTTCAAGTGCTGGGAGGAGTGGTCCTTTGTACCTTTATAATGCTCACATCCTCTTCACCATTCTTCTTTTGTATTGTCTATACAATAGTAGGTTGTACCTATGAGACTGTGACATATGACATGCTAGGAATCTATGATGAGGGTCCTTTTGTGCAATCAAACCAATTTCTACTCCTGCTACTACCAATGGTGTGAAAACCAGAATGTCTAATTGACCACTTGCCTTTAGTCATTTGGAAATTTCCATAACTCCTTTGATTTCCTCTTTTTTCATACTTTTTTTCTTTTAGTATGGTTTCAATTTTCTTATCAAACCTCTTCTTGATATCTTTACTACATAGCATAATTTGTACTTCTTTCATCTTTTCTTCATATGTCCCCCATTTAGGATAGTCTTCATCTTTTTTAGATTCAAGGATTATATTTCCATATCCTTCCTTTACATCTTCTAGTCATCTCATAGCCCATAGGGTCAATGAATTTGAATCTAGGCTCTACATCCTCCATGCATGTTAGATTTGTTTCTACCATACAACAAATATCATCTTTGTACTTTTCTACTAAAAAGGGTGGAATTCTATATCTTTGTTTCATCTCAGATTAG
This sequence comes from Cupressus sempervirens, assembly GCA_028749045.1. Taxonomy (NCBI): domain Eukaryota; kingdom Viridiplantae; phylum Streptophyta; class Pinopsida; order Cupressales; family Cupressaceae; genus Cupressus; species Cupressus sempervirens. The sequence continues at coordinate 547,991,435 of CM053788.1, read as the reverse complement.
AAACTTTTCATTAATCTTATAATATCCTCAGTTATTCTTTCTTGATAATATATTTTGTAATAATGTTTGATTAGGTTAATTGTGCACTTGTTTCCATTCCATTCATAATCAGACATTCATAGAAATTTTCTCATAACTTGGAAAAATAAATTTGTGATAAGGGATTCAAATATGAATATTGCATTTTTGTTCATCTTAATCCTATCAAGGTTATTCAAAATTTGTTTCTTTAAAATCTCACACATGTTTATTTTCTCTTTCTTTATAGACATAAGATATGTTACATATGTAAATCCAATAGGCACACAACTTATCCAATAATTCATTTTGTATCCAATAATTTTACTCAAAAATCTGACATCTATTTCCTTAATTAGATCTAATCTTATGTTCCTATTATATAATTTGGTTTTTAGAGTGGTCTATGGTTGGTCAATTTAATACCTTAGTAATGAAGGATTGGACATCCTTTCAAAATGATTCTATGGTTAGACAACATCATGTGTTTTACTTAAAATAGTATACTGACTTCATTTAATTTATCAATCTGGGAGCATAAACCTGAAATGGTGAGTGCAAAGTATATTCTCTAATTCTTCTTTAAGTCATTACAACTAAATAAAAGGAAATGTTTAAGGAAACCTATGATAGAAACTGAAACAAAAACTTAAAAAAGATTAAGGTAATGCTACAAATGGCAAACCTATCTATGCACCTATGCTACATGAACAATTCACTGATTTTGTTATCAATGTTTATAGGAGCAACAAAGTTCTAACTTACTTAGAAACACCAAGGAAATGAAATCTATTCTAATGAAATAGTTCACTCACCAAGTGGGCCCCCTAGGATGAGTGAATAGAAAATATAATCAAGATGAAAGATATAAACTTGAACTATGCATTCTATTCATTCATGGTGAAGGACTACACTTGATTAAAAATTGTATCACACTTTGCTACTATGAAAATAAACTTATTCTATTCTTCTTTTGACTATGCTCAAAGCTACAAACATCATTATTTAAAGGAAACTACAACTACTTCCTAAATGTAAGATCACTCCATTAATTGGGATCAATTATAGACTCATAAAGTTTGAAACAGAAACAACATTAACCATGAATAAATACTCTACGAATATAGAAAGTTGTGGAAGCTTCATTCGTGCACTACAACAATATAAATCAATAAATGATTAGCTCTACTTGTGAAGGTCTAGTAATTTGGTTGGCTTTGACTTATTTAGCATTGAAATGCTGATCTTTGAATATCCATGATAGATTCCTACAAAAAAACCAATGCACACACAACCTCCATATACATATATTTATTTTCATCATTAATATTAGAGAAAAGGTGTAAAGTTCAAATTACCACTCTTTCAAATCCTATGGCTATAGGAGGAAAACTACAAAAAATATAGTATAGATGGGGAAACATTTATAATCTTGTAATACTACTTCATTATACCATTGTTGTTCATGGATTCAAGAAAATATAGCATATTTAAACTATCCATAATTCTACTTCATGTCTTAACATACACACACAAGCGTGGGCGTGCACACACACACACACACACTTACTACTTGAAACCATAAAGTCATGAATGTTTTACAAGAAAACTATTTGAAAACAAGATAAAAAGAACTTAGAATGATGTCCTTTTTGAGACCCATCATTCCCCCAATTGAGCTATTGCTAGTCTCCAACAACCATGAAATTTCTGATTCTAGCCCAAACTATCCAATCACTAGTTTTTCTCTCAGCTGGCTCATTCTTAACATAATCAAAGTATCAATATTTTTTCCTAAGCCTCCTCCATTGCCAAACTTGTGCTGACATATCATGATCCTCTGTGTTGTCACTCACTACTAGTAGTGGCTACAAGAGAATGGGATGATGAAACCTTAATGGGAGCTAGTATTAGTGTAGAAATCCTTCCTAAATTGATATACCATGGAATTATAATAGTAACTAGAGTTAAATTTTGAGGAGAGTGGGGTTCCCTTATCTTTAGGTCATGTGGCATCCATGTCCACCTTTTTCTTGAAGAAATAATTATTATTTCAACATCATGAGATAAATGTTGCTCCCAATCTGTAAAGGCTTATTCTCTAACTGGGTATACTTTATTAGCTCCAATAGGGTTCCCCAAAATAGAAATACAAGATAGAAATGTCTTCTAAGAGTTTTGAACTTTTGGTCTCATAAGAAGAGGAGTTTTCATTTTATTGTCCCTGTATGGCACGACTTGGTGTTCCCTGCTTATCTCATTCTACATCCAAGACATTACTACTCTCAACTATACAATTCACACAATAAATTATTCAAAGGCATTGGAACAAAGTGGAATTCATCATAAAACTCATCAGGAGTTGAAATGGAGGGATTAAGTCCTTCCACAATTCTTGTTAATTTGAAATTTACAAGCTTTTCTTTGATAAATAATGCATACACCGGTGATTTTGATCTACATTCCATAAGTTTAGGTATTAACCCTATGATTTGTTCAATCCTCCTCTTTAAAATTTCATTTTGGTCTAAATTATGCTTCAACTAATGACTTTTTTGATTAATGACATGTTTCAATTTTTCTCTTTCTAGCTTCCATTATGCTCTTTCCCATAACAATTGTTGGAACAAATTGATCCCTATAGACAAGGGTGTAGATAGATTGGGTGGTGGCAATAGTTCTTGGTTGAGAATGTCTATCCAATTAGATGTTGGATGAGGAATTTTTTTGGCACTTTATGGTGTGGAGCATTCTCTCTTCCTTATAAAAAGTGTTGTCACCACATTCACTTCCCTACAAGACTTAGCTACTGATTCAGCCAGTATTTTGAGTGCATCTTGATTAAGCTTTTCTATCACTTCTGCAACAATTTCTTGTCTAAATTTTGGGTAGTCCTCAAAAGGAAGGTTTTTTGAATTCTCACAAATGTCCTACATAATAGGATTTTCTTCAAACTCCTTACATGCTTTAGGTTCTTTAGAATCCTTATCACTATCAATAAGTACATAATTAATGTTAAGGTCAACTTCAGGTTGTAGATAGTGTTACTATCATATTTTGTTGAAATTTTCCTCCAAAGAGGACTCAAGTTCACAAACTCTCAAGACTCTAGGTTAACTATTAGAATAGAGGCTTTAGTAACCCTATTTCCTTTACAAATCCTTACGCTTTGCCTTGTAGGTGGTGTAGAAAGGCATGGAGGATTCTTTCTTTTCCTCTTTCTTTTAATCATTTCTATTGTAGCTGCTTCAGGAGGTTTTTTTGAAGCTTCCTCCCCTTGCAAATGTAGGGTTTCATTAATATTACTTTCACTATTAGGTTGTTTTTCTAATTTTTCCTCTTCTAATTCTACAACTTTACCTTTTCCTTCCCTAATGGTAGACCTAGTCTTTACAGACAATGGGAGTCTTGGGGGCACTAGCAACTTCTCTATTTTTACTTTTCCTTTTGCTAGAAATGGAGGTGTCAACTTTATAAACCCTCTTCCTAGTTGGTCTAGAACTAGAGGAAGAGGCTTCAGGAACATTTTCTTTCCTAGGAATAACCTTGTGAAAACTAGTGGATGTTCTTTCCCTTCATCCAACACCCTGGCCTCTAGGGTTGACCAATCTGGGTTCTACCTTATTTAATTGCATAAACTTTTCCCATGTCCCAATTAATTATTTGTTTAATTATCTTTCCACAATTAATTTTATCAAACAATGATAGGAGACAAATTTATCCTTTCCTAAATGTACTAAATAAGCTTGCTTCTTCACAATATGAAATAGAAAATTGGGAAGATTTACCTATCTGTAGGTACTTGTAATGACCTTCAAAAGTGAAATATTGAATGATAAATGCTACTAGCTGGATAAAATCCAAGGGAAAAGATAATCTGGAGTTTCCCTGCTTCTTGTCTATGTCTAGTGGAGGGTCAAGATGCAAATTGAACTATTCCCTAGCCATACATAAATCAAAATCCTTTACCCAATTATCTCCTTCATGGGGTAACCAAGTGACTTTAGCCAACACATCTTCTATAAATTCAAATTTTAGCCCCTTGACCATTGCAAATTCATCCTTCAAGGTGCTTAGAAATTAAAGAGAAACCTCTTGATTGAACCCCTTAAGACTAAGACAATATTCTAACCATCCTCTTCTCTTGACCATCTCACAATTGGCTGCATCACCCAATAAAACCCTTTGATCAAATGACTCATATCTCTAAAGACCTCCACCCATTGTTATGAACAATGGAATCATGGTGTTCTTAGAACTCAACAACGTTGAATTAACAAAATTTGTAGTGCTACAAAACCAAATTTTATAGACAGAAAAATGATGTACAATTACTACGTACTTCTTAAAGATCTTTAATGCACAAAATCTCATGATATCTTTTCTTGCATCAAGTCTCATAATTTTTTTCTCATGTATAGACTTGCCACTTGGAACACATTTCTAATATATCATTAAAAGTTAAGCTTCAACTTTTAATGTCCTTAGTTCCCTTAATGATGCAATCGTGTAAGGACAAGTCATCAATCATGTGATGACAATCATCTCATAAGACAAAAACTTTAAATTTTACATGTGATTTAAAATTTTGAAAAATTAATACCCCCCAACTAAGTAAGGACATGGGTCCCACCAGGAAAGGATATGTAAGAGTAAAAAATTTAAACTACATGAATTCCAAATAAAGAATGAATTAAATAAAGATGTACAAGGTTATGTGGCATGAACCTAGTGAGTGTTGTAGGAAAAAGTGTTCTGAAAAAAGATCATTTGAATTGATGGAGTGATGGTATGGGATGGAAAAATGGTGAAGAGAGAAGGTGAGGTGGAGTGTATGGAAGAGAAATAAATTTCAAGAAGAAAGCACTTATTATGGAAGTCTTGAAAGAAATCAAGAATTAGCAGAAGTTAGGGTAGAAGACCCAAATTGTTCGGTTGTAGGAACAAGTATATCTTTGTTGTACTAAAATTGCTATAAGAACTCCTTATGACTGACTAGTTTTTTGTAGAGTTTGAGGCGATGGCCATTGAAAAGTAACTTGAATCAAACATAATCAATAGTAGACAATTGTACTACTTCATTTGTAAATACAACAACAATTTCATACAGTTGTAACCAATAAGTTCAAAACTTTCCTAGATTGTGTTGATACTTGGAATCATAAAGAAGTGCTTGATCTCCCACAATAAACATTTTATCTTTAATGAACTTATCATGTCACTAGTTCCAATGATACTCGATGAGTTTTGTGTTATTTAATGTAGATTTGTACCATTCATCAAGGCCATTTAAACTTATAATTTGGTCTTTCTATGCAATAGTAAGTTCCATACCAAGCTCTAGAGTAGTCCTCAATGTTTTAGACTCAAACTCCAAAGGAATTACAACTGACCTACCATAGATGAGCTCAAAAGGAATGAAATGTGTTTTAGATTTCTAGGTGGTTCTATAAGTCCAAAGAGCTCCCAAAAGTTGTGTGGCCCAATCCTTCCTATGGAGTGCTCCTATTTTAGTGAGAATGGCTTCTAGCCCCTATTGGTAACTTCTACTTGGCCATTAGCTTGCAGATGGTAAGTTGATGATTTACCTTGCTATATAGTAAATTCCCCCATGAGAACAACTATCAAATTAGATGTAAATTGAGTTCCTTGATCAGATATCAACTCCCTGGGGACTCCAAATTGTGTAAAGATGGATTCATATAAGAACTTGGCAAAATTGTTATCCCTTGGATGCTTCATGGGTTTGGCCTCTGCCCACTTAGTTACATAATAAATGCAAACTAAAGTATAGGATTTTCCTTGTGAAGAGGGTTCAATAGGACCTAAAAACTCAATCCCCCATTTATCAAAGGGTCCAACAACTACTTCAAGTTACAGGGGCATTTTATCTGATTTAGTGGGTCTCCCCATGTGTTAACACTTATCGCATTTCTGTGTGTATCTAGTTGCATCCTTGTGTAAACTTGGCCAATAGTACTTAGTTGTCAATATTTCAAAGGTTGTTCGCTTGGCTACAAAATGACTTCTATAGAGCTCATCATGGCATGCCCTCAAGATATCATATGTTTGATCTTTCCTTATGCATCGATGCATTACTTGATCAAGACTAGTATAAAATATAAATCCAAAAATCCAAAAATAGTTAAAGCTCTTTTCAACTAGTAACTTTCTTTCTTTAGCAGAGAAGTGACTTGACATCTTTCCTATGGTTAGGTAATTTGTAATATTTGCATACTATTGGTGTAAATATTTATTTACTATTTACACTTTACTTAAGTTTACTTAGGTTAATGCATTATTTTATTATTTATTTTGTGAGACACTTAGGAGTTTGCGCACCTTTTTGAGTTGTCATGTTGACAATAGAGAAGCAAGCAACTCTAATTCAGCACATGGTGTCTAAAACACTAGAGTTTTCATCATTGACTAAGTTGTCATGTAGACAACATAGTTACTCGCACTTCTAATTTAGCACATGGTGTCAACAACATAGATTTGCATGTTACACCTTTGTAGGCTTATCCTCTCATCATTACACTTACTCCTGTGCTTACTAGAGGATAACCCATATCTAGTGGACATGTGCCTGGTTGTATGACTTATCATGATGTTCATTCATAGGCATTCTAGATGCATCTTAGAGGCTTTTACATACAAGAACTCCTAGTGTATAGTCACATCGAATCGAATATATATCAATATTTTGATCATACTCATTCTGGTCTATAGTTTTGCTTGTGTTTGGGGTAAGCGCACCAAGTTGTGGTGCCAAAAAGGTGCTACCCTAGGCTAAAGTCAATCATGAGGCAATTTTTTTTTGCAAACTGGCACTCAAAGGCACTGATTTGCAAGTTGAGTATGGTCATTTTGTAGATCTAATTAATTATTTTTCAATTATGATATTTCTCTGTATTTTTCAGATAGATTTTTCAAAAAAAAATTTAGGCTAGGTGGCCTTGCAGAGATTTTTTTTTGTAGAGCCACGTAGTAAAACCCTGGCCCTGTAAGGAATATTCTACTTTGAGTTTAGAATATTCTATTTTAATTAGGATTCTATATCAACTACCTTAATACTAGTGAGTGGCATATTCCCCAGGATTCTAATGGATGTAGTTCACCTTCACCCACTGGACAATCCGACAGCTCATGTTTTGTTTAAAATTGGTGCACTTTGTTTTTAAACACCTTAGAAGGTGTTATCCTTGTCAATGCAGGATTTTATTTAATTAACTTGCCCACAAATTCTATTTCTGATGGTGTAGTAGTCACTCCAACCCTTGGCATAATACCCTAGTGCCATGCAGCATGACATGACCCCTCCACATGACATTTTGCAATGTAGTCCTTTTCTAGCTCGCCACCATTGATGGCTAGTGAAATTTCAGTAGCCAATCACATGCCACCACCTGGCATCATTTGCAATAGTTGCCTCCACATTAGACTGTACAACATTGAGCTATAAGAGACATCAACTACTAGCCTAGATATCTAGCTGCCACCTAAGGGTATTGTTGAGCTTTCATTTTGTATGATGCTTAACAATAGGAATCCTTTTGAACTCCTCTCTTGAAAATTTAATCTGGGATCAACTCTAAGGGTCCAGGTGATCTCACAACCTACTAGAATCCATTTAGTTGAAGATAAATGTGATTGTTCACAAGGAGGCCTTTGCTGGTTTGTTTTAATTTTGGATGAGATGAAGAATCTACACATTGCTTCAAAATAAAACACGCAAAAAGAACTATTTTTTTGTATTTTTTATGTTTTTTATGAATGCAATCTAACAATACAACTAGTATGAAGTCCCATTCTAACCAGGGGGTTAATAAAGAAAATAACAAAACTTTAAAACAAATAACATGAAATTGAAATCCTAATAGACATAAGCTACAGAAAACAACATGTCTATGAGTGAAGCTTTCAAAGAAATCGGTAGATAACCAATGAAAGGAGCAACAATTCCTCAATTCCACTGATGCAACATTGGTGAGAAACTTAGTAATCGTATGATATTTCACTCTTCATCAAATTGCAAGGCCATGAAAAGTGTGCTCATGCAAGATGAAAAGTTATGTAGGTACAATCTGATGATATCTTCTCAAGCTAGATACACCAGCAGAATTCATTAAACCTTAGAAAACACTAGAACTAAAGAGATCACACAATCATAAACAAATCAATAAACTTTTGGCTCAATCACATTCCATGAACAAAATTCACAAAACAATGACACATTTAGGCAAGAATTACTACACTCCAAATGCGAGCACCAAAAGCATAATTTTATTGCAAAAGAACGGTGACCCCAATTACATATTACAATGGAGTATTTATAAGAAATCATCTCCTCAATTTGTGTTGAGAGTGAGAGATATCTTCATGCAATAAAATTCTTTTAATTTAATTTAAAAAAACTAATTATATACAAAATAATAATCTAACTGGTGCTTAGTAGGACTCCATCTATTTTATATTCATTAATTGGATGCATGAGCCTTTACATGTCATAGAAAAAAGAATAAGAAAGCCTTCAGTCAAAGTAAAAGTGTCTAGAAGTGTCAAAAATAGAAGCTAATCCTTCACTGGGCATCTATCGGAGTTAAACTATTGTCAGAATGCATTTCTGATGCATGGAAAGCTCTATTTTATGAACTAGTAGTTAAATATTAGTGCACCTCTAGAAAAGTGCACCAACTCACCTGTGCACTTGTGTACCTACACACCTCTTCAAAAATTTCTAGAACACTTATTAAAATGAGCACTTGCAGACCTATGCACCTTGATGAAATTTGTGCAAGGTGCTCAAATTGCCAAAAAATCAAAGTTCTCAGTTTTGAAGATAGTTTTTGGGTTTTGCTCAAATGGGGTTTCAAATCACTTTTGTGTACTTACTTTGATTATTTCAATGATTTATGCCCTCTTTATAGAAAAAAAATTTCATAGACTTGAACTCCTTTTGCTTCTAAAATCCCAAGGCACCTGAGTTGAATCTTGTCATTAATGGTTGCAAAAGATGAAGAACCTATTCAAGTTCATGTATCCAACCTCTGTATCTTTGATTTTTAGTGTAAATTGCTTGATTCTTTCTTCTCTCCAACTACCTAATCCTTTCTAGTCAAAGACCAAGTGATCTAGATTATCCCAAAATGATCAAATGTTTGAAACTTTTTCATACTTTTTTATAAGTTTTTCTATGTCCTTTTAGTTGGCTTTTTTGAAGGTCTTCTTCTCAAAATATTAGGTTGAAACTTTCATCAATCCATAAAATATGGTAGTTGAAGGCTCACTATTTTAGGGACTTAAATTAGATCTTCAATTCTTCTTTCCAATGGTGTAAACAGTTTTGAATTTTGAGCTCAAGGTCAAAAGTTATGACCCTGACAAGTTGAGGATGCCTTTTCATCTACACAAAGAAGTAAACATTAGTTTAGAGAGTTGAAAATCAAACCTTAAACAAACCCTAATTATGACAAAAAGAGTAAGAATGCAAAACCTTGTTAAAACATCTAAAAAACCACTTAACACCTTTAAAAGACAAATTTTGGCACACCTTACGCACCTCAAAGATGCACTAGGTGCACCTTTTTTCTTTATCGAACCTTCAACATATGAGAGTGTGCACTAGCACATCTTATGGGGTGTGCTTGGTGCACACCTCATATATCAACTTCAATACATTAGGAGTATAAAGGTGTGTAGCTGTGCACCTAAATAGGTGCATAACTACAAACCTTTATAGGTGTCTTAGTTAGTTTCTTAGGGTTTCAAATAGAAGAAGGTGAGTAGCATGCCTAGATAGGTGCACTGTTGGCATCCTCTTTTTCTATGCTTTCCTTTGAATTTTAGTGCACTAGTGCACCTGGGGAGGTGCATAGGTGCACCATTCTTTCTTTGCAAAAATGACTTATCATCTCTGATGATGATTTCTAGACTCTGGGTTTTCAAATTAGGACCTTTTTCTGACCAAAAAAAATAGATAAAACCCCAAAAAGACTCAGACCCTGGACTAGGGATCTATAAAAATAAAAAATAAAGTAGGGGGTCCCCATTTCTAAGAGAAATATGGTGTGCATTGTGAAACCACAATAGGTATGACTACCACCTCATTTTCCAATGTAGGTGCCACTTGGACATACATGTCAACTACCACATATTTTTCATATGGACATGTATGCATCTATACATTGCCACATGTTCTGTAAGTATGCCTAGTCATCTAACACGTCACTCGACAACTATTTTTTCACTGATGTCAGCTAGACATGAAGTTAAATATGATAGTTAGTTGACTGTCATTTCCAGGCAATTTCTAACTACTATGATGGTCATTTGATTGTCAAACTTAAACATGCTATTTTTTGCCCAGACCCCTCTTTAGATGTGTTTCTGATTTGGTAGGCCAACTTTGAGAGGCCATAACTCAGTCATCCAGACTCCAATTCAAGTGCATTTTTTAAATTTTGGGTAGAATTTCTTGAACTTTTTAGTGGTGGTGTTATTTTCTAGTTTTGGTGCAAGGATTTTTTAGAAATTACATTTTTTGGCGACTATACCTATTTAATCCTACATATTGCAACTTCAAATGCTCCGTACGGGCTCATCTGGACACTTTTTTAGGTTCTATTTTTTTGAAAGTGTATTATTTTTCATCTACTTTCTAGATCTGTAGTTAGATTCTAGGTTATGTGGACAAAAATCTCACTTTTAGAACTAGGGCTTTTTCTGCACTATTTTGCTTTGATTACTTTTCAGAATTGATGTGCATTTGAGCAATAGTACTTAGTGATAGATTTGATCCTCAAAAGGTAGTTGTAAAAAGAAAAATTAGAAGTCCACTTTATATATTTTGACAAGTGGCTTATTGTACATGCACTATATATAAAGTGCCAAAAGCATCTTTTTTGGGGGGCTCTTTTGATTGAGTGAAAGGGGGGGGTGTACTGTGTTCTTGTGCCTCTCTTTTGTGCTCTTTCTATTTTCTACATCATGGGTTCACCTAAATCTCAACTTTTGACTTCACTCAATTATTCTACATGGAAAGACATTGTATGGAGTAGATTAACAAAAAAAGGTCTAAATCTTTATGTTGATGGTACAATTCCAAAACCCATTGATGCTAAAGAACTCATTTATTGGAAAATTATAGACAATCAAGCTTTAGGAATTATCAAGAGCTTTACACATAGAGATCTCTTCTTTCACATTTCCAGTTTCAAGGAAGCTAAACCTACATGGGACAAACTTGAATCATTGTATGGTAAGGTGGATGAGGAAAATGGTTTCTAGATTGAGGATGATCTACTTCTATTAGATCCAAATAACTTTGACACAATTCAAGATCACATCAACAAAGCAAATGAGTATAGGGAACTACTTAAAGATTGTGGAAATCTCATGAAGGATGAAAAATTGATTCATCATATCTTGAAGAGGCTACCTTTAGAGTATGCTTCCTTTGTTTTGAATTATAATTCTCAAAAGTTGACCATGGGAAGTGCTTTCCAAAAGCCTACATTTGATGCATTTGTAGAGATGTTGATTGTTGAACAATCTCACTTGATAGATTTGGGACTTCTCATGACATCAAAGACCAAAGCATTGGTGGCTAGTGATGAGCACAAATCAAGTCAAGGAGGAAAATTTTCTAACAAGAAGAAGAAGAAGCAGTGGAAGTAGAAATCACAATCTAAGACACAAAAATCCTCCTCACCATAAGGCAATTCTTCTTCCAACAAGAAGAAAAGTAATGAAAAGAAGGACAAACATTTTTGTGCATATTGCAAGAAACCAAATCATGATGAGCATCATTGCAAAACTAAGATAATCAATGAGTTAGAAAACCTACTTAGGAAGAACAAAATTCAAGTGCTAGGTACTTCCAAGGATTCAACTCTAATCTCTTCAAAGGGAAAAGGGCAAGCACTTATGGAAAATACAAGTTCTTCATCAAAATAGATTCTTGACTTAGGTGCCCCCTATTATATGGATTCTTCAAAGGGAGACTTTTGTTCACTAAAGCAATCACATGTACTACACATATTTGTGGGAGATGATACAAAAATGGAAGTTGAAGGGAAAGGACATGTGGAAATGAAAAATGGGGAATTCAAAGATGTTCTCTATGTTCCAAACCTAAGCTCTAATCTCCTCTCAATTTACCAAATCACTCACCTTGGAGATGGTAACAAAGTTGAGTTCCTTCCAGATTCAATGATGGTGCAAAGTCTAAAAGATGATTCATTGGTTGCAATGGGGAAAGTCAATCATGACAAGAGGCTGTATTCCTTCTCCCACTTTGTGCCTAATTCTCCTTCACATGCCTTGATAACTCAATCTAATTCACAAATCAAACTATGGCATGAGTGGTTTGGTCATCATTCCTTCCACCATCTTCAACAACTTTGCTCGAAACACATGGTTAGAGGTCTACCTAACATCAACTTTTCTAAGGGTGAGTGTTCATCATGTTTAGTGGATATGCATCTCAAGGTGAAGTATGATAAAGGGAATTCTTCTATAGCACCATTTTTTCTATAGTTGGTTCACATGGTTTTAGTACGTCCTTTTGTAGTGACTTTAGTTAGCCAGGGCTGCTACATACTTACTTTTGTTGATGAATTTTCACACTTCACATGGGTCTACTTTCTTCATCACAAGAATAAAGTGGTTGATAATCTTCAAGCCTTTAAGAGTCATATTGAACATAAATCAATGAAAGCCATCAAGGTTCTATAGATGGACAATGAAAGAAAATATGTGGATAGAAGACTTAAGGACTTTTACAAACTTGAGGGAATTGATCTTCAAAATCCACCAACATTCAATCCACACAAGACAAATGTTTTAGCACTAAGGATTAGAACTCTTAAGTCCATGACAAGTTGCATGATACAAGCCAATTGTTTTGATCCAACACTTGAAGTCAAAGTTATAAGTAGTACCACTCACATACTTAACAGATCTCCTCATAATGCCCTAGATGGGAAGACTCCTTTTGAGGTATGATGTCGCAAAAAACTAGTTGTGAGTCACTTTAGAATCTTTAGTTGTCTAGCATGGGCAAACATATCATCCAAGGGATGCAAGGAACTACTACCTAGGCCTTGTACTTTCATCAGATATGAAGACAGTGTAAAGACATATAAACTTTTGGATCTAGAGACTCATGAGATTTTTGTGGAGAAGGATGTTCACTTTGAGGAAAGTTCACCTAGCTTATCCTCTAATCCTCTCTACACTTCATACACCATGGAAATTGATAGTGAAACCAGTGATAGTGCTTCAACAAATTTAGATAGGTGGGGTTCTATCAATAGTTTTAGTGAGAGGTCATGGCATTAGTATAGTCCACATGCATATATTGCCACAATGATAGGTCTAGCACAATAGGGTACACTTTGTCTTCCAGCTCTAGTGACAGAAGATGAATACATGGTAGACATTATAGGTTTGTTTGTGGAGTCACACATCACAGATTTGGGAGACATCTTTGATGATTTACATCTTCTCTTTAATGAAGATGATCCTTCTATAGTTGTTGTAAGGGCTCACTCTAACCCTCATGTCCATTCTCTACATAATAAATCTTCACAAGTTGATGTGATTGTGGATCCTTATGAAAAATAGTTCTTAGAGGTCTCTTTATTAGTTGAGGAGATAGATGGTTCCTTGGGATAGGTTCTACAGACATCCTTGCTAGATCTCCATTCATTCTTTTTAGGACTATTGGATGGGGTGACCATCAACATCAACACAGGGACTCTTGAGTAGGTTTCAGGGCTACTATATATCTTCAAGATTGTAGCTTTGCCATTGTTTCTTCCAAAGGGGAGAAACATCATTCATCATTCATGGACCAGCTCCCTCCTTAAAGCAGCAATCACTAGTCAACATTCTTCCTTTGGGGGGGGGGGGGGGGGGGAACTACCTTTTTTCTCTTCCTCTTCTTTCTTATGGGGGGACTTTTTTCTCTCATGGGGGTTTTTTCTTCTCATTCTTCACTACTGTATATACTCGATGTATGTCATAATGGGGGGGGTGGTCTTGATTACTCCATCCATCCATGCATGTAGTTTTTTCATCTCTCTTTTTGGGGGAGGGATTTTCCCATGAGATTTTCCCTCTCTCCATTTTATGAGAGATTGCATTTCATTATGTACATGGATACCTAACATGGCCTAGTGGTCGGGACTCATTAGGCACTTCATCCTAGTTTTTGTAAGCATAAGGGCATTCCCCTAAGTTTCACTTAAGGGGGAGGTGTTAGTCTAAATACATATTTACTATTTACACTTTACTTAAGTTTACTTAGGTTATTGAATTATTTTATTATTTATTTTGGGAGACACTTAGGAGTTTGTGTACTTTCTTGAGTTTTCATGTTGACAACACAAAAGTACACAACTCTAATTTAGCACATGGTGTCTATAAAACTAGAGTTTGTATCATTAACTGAGTTGTCATGTAGACAACATAGTTATTTGCACTCCTAATTTAGCATATGGTATCTACAACATAGATTTGTGTGCTACACCTTTGTAGGCTTATCCTCTCTATTTATCAAATAAATAGTATTGACAAATGAGTGTCAACACACTTAACCATTTTCACTATGTATGATAAGTACACAATAGATGCCGAGCCAAAATCTCAATAGGTTTCGAGTCATAGTTAGTGCCGAGCAGATCACAGTGCAGTATGTGCCGAGTGATATAGAATTGTTCATGTGCTGAGTAAAAAAATCATTCAGATGTTGAGTAATTCATAACAACATATGCTAAGCAATACAGGATATAACAAGTGCCAAGGAAACCAGAAAACATAGTTGATGCCAAGCAATCCAAAAATAGTATGTGCTTGTAGATGCTCAAAAATGGTTTGCATCTATGGTTTCATCACTTCTTCATACTAATTCATCCCATTTTCTCATTCTACTAACTTCAATCTTTTTGGCCAAAGTGGTCATACTTTATCATTTGTATCCTCTTTCACATCAACTTCATATCATTTCAAAATCATTTCAAATCAACTCAAAATCACCCCAAATCAACTCAAAATCACTCAAAATCAGTCATAATCATCACAAAACATATCAAATATCAAAAATCAATCATCATCTATCCAATCCTAGGCATTTTTGTGGCTTTTAGCACCTTAGAAACCTATCGACCTATCAATCTTATAAATCTGACCTTAGTACTATTGTGGCTCTCAGTGCTAGGTCAAACTATCATTCATGTCATCGAATCTTTGACATTTTTGAGGCTTTCAATGTCAGATCATGGCATTATCAATCATTTTAATAATATTGATAGTGTCCATCGATGTTATTATGATCAAACCTTTTCAATCAATTTCGATCATGTAGCATTTACAATGTCAGTTAAATGTTACATATCAATCAATTCATGTCATGTATCCTTGGTATGTTATCAATTTCAATCAATCAATCTAACCATGGCTTTGGTCTACTTGTCATCATCTTATTTGATCTATATTATCATCACATTTTCATCAAAGGGTAATTTCACATTTATTTAATCAATTTTGGCCAATCATCTACTAATTTTCTCTATAGGATTAAATAACCCATAATTTAATCCTATTCTTCTTACTAATTATTTTTCCTAATTATCCTTCTCAATTAATTAATTTTATTAATTAATTGATTCATAATCCACAAACCATGGAAATTCTTAATTTCCTAAGTCACATTTTTCCATCATTAATCCTATTTTCACATTACTTATATTTTGTAGAATAAAGGATTTTTAATTCAAATATTCCATAAGATATTGACATCATGATGACACTTAGGTATGACACCTCATGGATTCTCCTTTGAAATTTGGCTAAGATATGTTTTTTGGATACAATTGTTCAATTGAGTGTTGTCTTTGATGTTACACAAATGTCATATCAGTTATCAGAAAGAGTCTACTGAGCTCAGTTGGTCAGCAAGACAAAAGACAGGGTCTACCAAGCTTAGAAGGTTAGCAAAGAAGGTTTACAATGTCTACCGAGCATTCTTAGGCTTTACCTTGTGTAACAGTTGTTATCGAGCTTTCAAGGTTAGTAAAGGAAATTTAGTTGTTACCAAGCTCACTTGGTCATCAAGAGAAAATAGTACAGGAAATAGTTCTAATTGAGCTTTCATGGATAGTGAAATAAATTTAGCTCTTATTGAGTTAACTCAGTAGCCAAAGGATTTCACAGATTTTGTAGTGTTAATTGAGTTAAGGTGGTTAACTCAAGAAATTATTTTTGGAAGTAATATCTACAGAGCAGGGTCAGCCAATGAAGGATTTCATTATTTTGTGAAATAAAGTTTATTTGTTTAAAGTAATATTTGTAGCCAACTAATATATGGTTTATTGGTATATGTAACATGTGAATGAGCTGACTTGATAATCATAATGATATATATATATATATATATATGAGAGGTCAAGTTGTGAATTCCAAGTGTGGAAATGAATTTGATGTGATATGAATGTGAAGGAGGACTGATTATTGTGGAAGAAAATTTTGAAGAATGATCAAAGATCATTGAGGAGATCAAGGAGGATCTAATGGTGCAAAAGAGAGATCTATATTCAAAAAATTCAGTTGCATCTTATTCAGGTCAATTCATTGTTACTTTCTAATCATTGTGGTAGTGATTTCAAATCTCTTAATAGAGTTGTTTTAATAGCCATTTTTGTAAATCCTCTAGCAAGGTGGCAGTTTAGTTGAATTGTTCTAAAGACCTCTAGCAAGGCCACTCCTAATAGGGTGACTAAATTTTCTAACAAGGTCACACCTAACAACGTATATTGTAACCTTTAATAGGGTTGGCTCCTAACAAGGCTCACTTTAGAAGAGTGAAAATTGGTAGCTATTTACTTGGTGGTTTTTCCCATATTGGGTTTCCACGTTAAATTTGGCATCTCTTGTGCTCATGTTATTTACTTTTGCATGCATGCTAAATTTAGTAACAAATTAGTCAACCGAGTTACAATATTTTTGTGATGTGTTTACCGAGTGATAGTAGTAACTAGTTATTTAAGACATGTAAGGGATTAAGAATTTTTTTTGTGGTAACTGATTCACACACCCCACCCCCCCTTCTCAATTACTTCACTCATAATTCCAAACATTGGTATCAAAGCTTTTGGTGCTTTTAGGAAAAGATTTCAAGGATCTAAGCTAAAGATTAGGATGTCTTACAAAAGGAAAATTCCAAGACTTAATAGGGACAACTTCTCAGAATGGTAAGGATTGATGAGACTTCATTTGACTTCTATTGGTGATTCATGGATTAAGCACCTTGATGAAAAATATGCAAAACCTACTGGTACATTAGCTGTCAATGATACTATTGAAAAGAAGACTCACAACAACATGATGATAGATATTGCATCTACTTTAAGTTATGAAGAATTTGATGACATCAAAGATTGCAAAACTTCTTTTGAAATGTGGAACAAACTAAAATAAATATATGGAGGTGATGATAATGTAAGAAGAGCCAAGGAAAAAAGTTTGAGAGGACAATTTGATTAGATGAGGATGAGAGAGGATGAAAAAATAGCAAAATATGTTGAAAGAGTTAAAGCAAGCGTTAGTGCAATCAAAGCATCTAGAGGAGATATCAAGGAAGAGACAATCATAAGTAAAGTTCTTAGAACTCTACTTCCTATTTATGCAATTAGAGTCTCTACAATTCAAGAAAGAAGATGTGAAGCAAATCATAAGATAAATCTAGAGGCCATATTTGGAAGATTGATTGCATTCGAGCTAGATAACTATGATAATTATGTTCTAGCTGCCAAGAACATTGAATCAAGATTTGAAGCCAAGCTTTCACTCAAAGAAAAAGGCAAGAAGATGAAGGATCCTCAATTAGATAGTGATGAAGAATTAGAAAAAAATTTAGATAGTGATCTTGAGGTAGTTGAAGCTCTGCTAGCAAGGAAATATTCTAGAGGCAAAGGGAAATACAAAGGTAAGGTTCCTCTAATCTATTTTTTTTGTAAAGAAATTGGAAATATTGCTGCTAGGTGCCCAAATAAGTAGAACACGGATGAGAAGAAAGGTCACAAGTGCAATAGCAAGAAAGACTTCAAATAATTCAAGAATAAAAGTAAGAAAACATGTTTCATGGTTAAAGATTCTAATGATTCTGATGTTGAAGAAGAAGATGAAATTGTTTACATTGCTATAAAAGATGAGTTTGATAATGATGAAGAAATGGAACTCATTTCTCAAGTGAGCAAAAAAGATACATGGATTATAGATAGTGGTTGTTCTCATCACATGACTAATGATAAAACTAAGTTTGAACATTTTGAAGACTATGATGGTGGCACTGTAAGATTTGGTAACAATGAACCTTGTTGTATAAAAAGAAAAGGAAGAATCTCACTAACCAAGGAACTTGTATGTGATAATGCATATTGGGTAGAAGGACTAAAGCACAATTTGTTGAGTGTGGCACAACTACTCAATAATAGATTCAAAGTAGAATTCATACATGGAAAAACAAGATTGTTGGATGGCAAAGGTAAGCTAATTGGATCAGGCATTCAAACAAAAGGTAACTTGTTTTATCTTGAACTTGGTGAATGTTCATGTTTTATTGTTCAAGTTGAAGAAAGTTGGTTATGGCATAGGAGGTTATGTCATGTGAACTTTGATAAATTTCTAAAAATAAGATAATTCAAGAAAGTAAGAGGCATTCCTAACATGAAGAAATCTAAGGTTGGTATATGCAAGAATTGTCAAATTGGCAAGATGGGAAAGACTAGTTTTAAAAGAAAGAAGTATTAGTTTGAAGAAATTTTAGAAATTATGCATACTAATTTATGTGGACCTATTGGCATTGAAAGTTATACTGGTGAAAAATACTTCATTCTTTTTATTGATATTACTCAAGAATGATGACTGTCATGTACCTAAGAGAGAAATCAGAAGCATTTGAAAAGTTTGAATGGTATTTGGCTAGAGTAGAAAAAGAAACAGGAAAAAGACTAAAATGTTTAAGGTCAAATAGAGGAGGTGAATTCATTTCACATGAGTTCAATAAATTTTGCATTGAAAGGGGAATCAAAAGATAGGTTTTAGCACTTAGAACTCTTGAAAAAAATGGGATAGCTAAAAGAAGGAACATATCAATCATGGACTATGCAAGAACCTTAATGATTGAAAAAAAAACATTGCTATCAAATACTGGAAGGAAGCTATCAACACTGTAGTTCATACCTTGAATTGAGTACAGCTGAAAAAGGACTCATTCAAAACTCCCTATGAGTTATGGCATGGATACAAACCCAATGTAAGTTACCTAAAAGTATTTGGAAGAAAATGTTACATTTTGAAAGAATCTAGAAAAGGTAAATTTTGTGTGAAGGGTGATGAAGGAATAGATGTTTGAATTTGTCTACTCACAAAGTCATAGAAAGTGCACATGTAGAAGTTGATGAGTTTGCAGAAAGAATTGAAGAAAAAAGAAAGAGGGAACCTGAAGACTACAGGAGATTTATTTTCATTGAACCTGATACAATGCCAGGCACACCAATAAATCAAAAATCTTCTACTCTAGAATCTTTTGTAACTGAGTTGTAGGAAGTTCAAACTGAGCTAATGCCTACTAATTTGCAAGGACCTGAGTTGCAAACAGAAGCTATCAAATCAATAGCTACCAAGCCTAAGAAACTAGAACTAGAACCAGAACTAGAAGTTGAAGCACAAAAGGATAACAATACAAGTCATTCAAATGGAAAGGAGCTTGTGGTAGCCAAGTATGTCAGGAAACATCATACACCAAATCAAATCATTGGAGATAAATCTAAAGGAACAATGACAAGATGTAAGTTGAAAGGCACTTGTTTACTTGCTGATTTTGAACCTAGAAATGTCAAAAATGCATTAGAAAATGAAATTTAGATTGAAGCTGTGAATGAAGAGATAGAACAAATAGGGAAAAACAAAACATGGACTATTTTACCTAGGCCTAAAGAAAAAAATGTGATTGAAATTAGTTGGGTATTCAAAAAAAAGTTAGACGAAGATGGTAAGGTGTCAAGGAACAAAGCTAGACTAGTATGCAAAGGATACTCTCAAGAAGAAGGTGTAGACTATGGAGAGACATTTTCTCCTATTGCAAGATTGGAAGGTGTTAAAACCTTACTTGCATATACTGCATACAAAGGATTCAAAGTTTATCAGATGTATGTCAAGTCAACATTTCTCAATGGCATATTGGATGAAGAGGTTTACATTGAACAACCTAAAGCTTTTGTTGATCTAGACAAGAAGGACATGGTCTACAAATTGCATAAAGCATTGTATGGTCTAAAACAAGCCCCTAGAGCATGATATGAAAGATTTCATAACTATCTTATTTAGATTGGTTTTCAAGGAACTAATGATAATATTAGCTTGTACATAAAGGAAGGACTAGATAATAAGATTTTTTTGGTAGAGATATTTGTAGACGATACTTTGTTCATAGGAAATGATGATCTTTGCAAAGAATTTTTAGAACAAATGAACAAGGAATTTGAAATGTCAATGTTTGGAGAAATCAAATTTTTTTTTGGTCTTCAAATTCAACAGAGTAAGAATGGCATTTACATCACTCAATCTAAATACATGAAGGAGATACTAAAAAATTTTGGTATGGAAAACTACAAACCAGTTGGGGCTCCTATGTGTACTAGATTGAAACTTACCAAGAATGATGAATCAAAAGAAGTGGATCAGACATTGTATGGATCTATGATTAGAAAGTTGCATTATGTAGTACATACAAGACTAGACATTGCCCTTGTAGTAGGAATTATAGCAATATTCTTAGCAAAATCAAAAGAAAATCACATGATAGCAATCAAAAGAATCATGAGATACTTGAAAGGAACTAAAGATTACAGATTGTGGTATAAACTTGGAGGAAATCTAAATTTAAAATTATCCACTGATGCAGATTGGGTAGGGAACATTGATTAAAAAAAGAGTACAAGTGGAGGAGCTTTCTTTCTTGGAAAGAGGTTGGTTTCTTGGACAAGTAAAAAGCAAAACTGTACATTCTAGTCCACAACAGAGGTTGACTATGTTGCTACAGTAGCAAACTGTTCAAACATTGTTTTGTTCAAATAATTATTAGAAGGTATGAAGCAATAAATCAAAGAACCTCTTGTTATGTTTTGTGACAATACTAGTGCAATTAACATATCCAAGAATCCAATGATGCATTCAAAAACCAAGCATATTGCTATAAAGTATCACTTTGTTAGAGAATTGGTGTAGGATAAGGAAATTAGATTGGAATATGTCCATAGAAAGAAAAAAATAGTTGACATATTCACAAAACCTTTACCTAAGGATATATTTTTTTATCTAAGAGGTAAGCTGGGGGTCATTCCCCTATTTGAAGCTCACTAAAATAAAGTTTTAGTGATGCATCAATAGAATCAAAATTGAAGATCTATCAATTGATGCAACAAAGTAATGAAGATATTGCATATGAATCAGTACATAAAATACATTGCTATACATTTGGTTTATGTTGTCTTTGGTATGTGTTGTCAAAGAGGGAGATTTTACTATCATATTTTTTGAAATTTGCAAGAAAATGAGAGTTTGTGTAAGAGGGAGAGATTATTATGAAAGAGGGAGATTACTATATTTGAGGAGTTTTGTATAAGAGGGTGAAGTATTCTATTAGAAAAGACTTGTTTTCAAATTTTATTCTACTATGACATTTTGTGTTGCCATCAATGCCAAAGAGGGAAATTGTTGGATACAATTGTTCAATTGAGTGTTGTCTTTGATGTTACACAAATGTCATAGCAGTCATCAGATAGAGTCTACCGAGCTCAGTTGGTCACCAAGACAAAATACAAAGTCTACCTAGCTTAGAAGGTTAGCAAAGAGGGTTTACAGTGTCTATCAAGTGTTCTTATGCTTTACCTTGTGCAACAATTATTACTGAGATTTTAAGGTTAGCAAAGGAAATTTAGTTGTTACCAAGTTCACTCGGTCATTAAGAGAAAATAGTGCAAGAAACAGTTCTAACCAAGCTTTCATTGACAGTGAAAGAAATTTAGTTCTTACCAAGTTAACTTGGCATCCAAAATTTTTTGCAGATTTTGCATTGTTAACTGAGTTAAGGTGGTTAACTCAAGAAATTATTTTTGGAAGTAGTATTTACCGAACAAGGTTGGCCAGTGAAGGATTTCATTATTTTGTGAAATAAAGTTTATTTGTTTAAAATAATATTTGTATCCGACTAATGTATGGTTTATTAGTATATGTAACATGTGAATGAGTTGACTTGATAATCTGAATGATATATATAAGAGGTCAAGTTGTGAATTCCAAGTGTGGAAATAAATTTGATGTGATATGAATGTGAAGGAGGACTGATTATTGTGGAAGCAAATTTTGAAGAATGATCAGAGATCATTGAGGAGATCGAGGAGGATCTAATGGTGCAGAATAGAGATCTATATTCAAAAAATTTAGTTGCATCTTATTTAGGTCAATTCATTGTTACTTTTTAATCATTGTGGTAGTAATTTCAAATCTCTTAAGAGAGTTGGTTTAATAGCCATTTTTTTAAATCCTCTAACAAGGTCACAGTTTAGTTGAATTGTTCTAAAGACCTCTAGCAAGGACACTCCTAATAGGGTGATTAAATCCTCTAATAGGGTCACACCTAACAATGTGTATTGTAACCTTTGATAGGGTTGGCTCCTAACAAGGCTCACTTTAGATGAGTGAAAATTGGTAGCTAGTTACTTGGTGGTTTTTCCCATATTGGGTTTCCACATTAAATATGGTGTCTCTTGTGCTTATGTTATTTACTTTTGCATGCAAGCTAATAATTATGAATGCTAAAATTTTGTAACAAGTTAATCAACTGAGTTACAACATTTTTGTGATGTGTTTACCAAGTGGCAGCAGTAACTAGTTATTTAAGACATCTAAGGGATTAAGAATTACTTTTGTGATAACTAATTCACCCCCCTCTTAGTTACTTCACTCATAATTCCAAAAAATTCATAATCCAATATTCTTATTCTCTTATGCACATCCATATTTGGCTTCTTTGTCATAGATTCTTGGCTTTAAGTGGGTTGAAGTGTCTTGTGACGTGTCATAGATTCTCTTCCACATTTATCCAAGTTTGACTTCCATGCATTATAGAATCTTACATTTGGCATCTTTTTTCATATGCATCATGGATTCTCAAAGGAATCTATTGCCACATCGCATATCTAAGGGTGACAAATCCAATGCTCTCATCCTCCATGGCCATTATAAAATGAACATTCTTCCTCTCATTTATGGTCCTAATTCTTGAGAATTTTTCAAGTCCTTAGCTTCTTTGCATCATGATACCATTTCTCTCAAGCTAAAATCACAACTTCAAGTATTCTCATAGCATTATCATCACTATAGGTTTTTTCTTCAATATTGTGTGCATTATAGGCAAGTTGGAGCTACATCATTTGGAGAATAAAGAAGGACATGGGAGCTACAAATGAAAGAGGGGGTTTCTATTGCTTTCTTTATTAGTTTGGCTTTTATGATAGACTAGTGGGTGCTAGCATATGTTGATTGAGTTTTTGATTTCTCATAGTATGTTATGCATTAGCCCATTTTTTGGTCCTACATTTGGTGAACCTAACGTGAACATGCACATCTAACATGGATTTTCTTCTTTTGTGCTTGTAGGTGCAAGGAAGGAGCTCACTTGGAAGGGTATAAATGCTATCTACACTTCCATATCACACCTAGATTAATTAGGGGGGTCTAGTAACACACTTGTATGCTCTTGTTTCATGCATTTTGTTAGCTTGTTGTCCTAGGGTGCACTCTGCTCTGTCAAGGCACACTTGGGACCCCTAGGAGTAGTTTTAGGAGTCTAGGAGCCACCAAAACCTCTTTCTATTGTTTCTAACTTACCAAATACATCCAAAATTTACCAACTACATCATTGATGTAGTCTGCACTATTTGGGTGCACTTGGGACTATAGGTTTCAAAATTTGCAGTTTCTAGGTCTTATTCAGACACCATTTCCCCATAGTTTGCACCTGACTTCCCAACTACATCCTAAAACTACTAGCTATGCCCAACTAGGCCCCAACTACATCATGGAAATAGTTGGAACTATTTGGGAACACTTGGGGGTGTTCTAAGCCATTTTGGCTTTCTAGGGTGCAATTTGCTCTGT
Organism: Cupressus sempervirens; assembly: GCA_028749045.1. NCBI lineage: Eukaryota > Viridiplantae > Streptophyta > Pinopsida > Cupressales > Cupressaceae > Cupressus > Cupressus sempervirens. The sequence continues at coordinate 547,967,192 of CM053788.1, read as the reverse complement.
CAGAGCACACTTGGTTCATAGAAAACACACACATCAATCAGAATCTCCATGTAAGGTTTCCATTTTCTTCTAGAACATATATTAGATGATTTTTTGTTACTAATGGTCTACTTGTAGAATATGAAAATCATGGGATGGAGACATGATCATAAAAAACTACTAATGCTTTCTTTGTAGGACATTGTTGAAGACCATTATGTGTTTGTCAAAACTATGTGTGTGGATTTCTTAGATTAGATAACACTTCATTTAGTGCTTAAAATGAACTTTTTATTTTATATCTAGCATTTTTATAGTGTTTAAATCCCTAGGAGCTACATTGGACATATCCTCTCCCCTCACCATTCATGGATTTTGGGTTTAAGAGAAATCCATGTAATTTCTATAGGAGGTCTACCTTGGACCAAGATACTCAATATTGGGTATGCTAGAGGATGACCTTAGAGCAATAATGGGCCAAAAGGCAAGTCAATGTTCCAACCGCTATATAAAATTCAATTATGTTGAAAGCTGTGTCAATGGTATTTGTTGTGTGATAGCTCTCCTCCATTACCCTTGTGGTGCATCAAACCTCGATTCTCAAGGCTGGGAGACCTTCTGTGGAAGTTTATCATTCACTTGACAAAAAAAATGCCCTTACTCAAAACCATGTTTTAGTGGCCAAAATACTTTCTATCCACTAGCTCAAGGGGTCACCTATGCCCATGAAGACATCCTACATTCTTGTAGTCCTTAGTAGAGGCAACAATCCCTTAGAAAGTCATGCCCCTTGGGAAGTGGATCTTGGTAGCCCTGAGAAGTGAGTGCACTATAAGGGGGAGCATGTGGTGCCAAGATCCTAGGTTGTCTACTCTAGATAAGCATAGCTAAAATTTAGTTCAAGTAGGAATTTAGTGGATACAATCTTAAAGCCTAGGTTGTGGTGTGTTTGTTCACTTTTAACAACATTTATTCTTGTCTTAATGTGTCTTCCATGTGTGTAAAATATAATCAAGATAAAAGCCAACATTCAAATTTACACCTTGGAAACTTGCAAACACTTTGTCAAAACATTACACACTTTCAAAATATTTCAACCTTTGCCCAAACTTTACAAACTTTGGTTCAACACATTCAAACCTTAGAAAACATGGTAACTTATGATCCTAAATGTGCTTGGCAAAATGTAGATCTCATTCTTGCATAAACTCCACTTGAATTTACCCTATTCTAGGCCTCATTCTTGCATCATATAGACTTCATATTGCACCTTTTAGTCCTCATTTAGTATCCATTACCTTTCATATTGCATCCATTTGGGTTTAGTTTACCTCCCTTAGTCTTTGCATTCCCTACCAAAATGTGTATGTTGCATTGTCCATCTTGCATGTTTTCTTACCCAACCCTCATCTTTCCCACTTTAACCATAATTATAGGTTTCATAAGAATAATTTTGGACCTCTATTCTACTCTTAACATTGTCCTCTACTATTTACCTCATTGTGGCATCAATCTAGAAAGTATAGCACCCAGAATTGCCTTAGTTTCAGCCGAGTTTACCAACTGCATCTTGAAACTACCAAGTGCACCAAAAATAGCCCCAACTACATCATGGATTTATTTGGTATTATCTAAGAACACTTGGTGGTTTGAGGACCCAGTTTGGGATTTCAGATAACATTTTGAGGCTTTTACAGTGTCCTTAGGTACTTGGTTAGCTCCCCTTGAATTAGCTTGCCTAGATCTGTATTTTGCATCACTTAGTCTTCATTACCTTCACTTAGGAAATAATTCCTTAGGTCATAACCTCTGTTATACACCTCTCAACCCATCATAACATCAACCCCAACATCTTAGCTTCCTGGTATATCAACTTGGCAACCATACCCTTTAGAATCAACAAACATTCTTCCTAGCTTACCAACTACGCCCAAAAATTGCCAACTGCACCCAAACTAGCCCCAATTTCATCATAGGAATATTTGGTACTATTGGGGTGCACTTGTAACTATTAGGGTGCACTTGGGCACCTTCATGGCCATTTTGGGCCTCCAAACTGCACTTTAGGACCCCAAAACTGCATTTAGGAGCCTTTGTACCTCCTTGTTCTACACTTAACCCAAAACCACATCTTGCACCCAAAATCCCATTTTTCATCATATGAATTGTCCATTTTTCATATCCTATCAGCATCATAACCATTTTGAGTCCCCTAAACACCATTTTGAACCCCAAAACCTTTGAATTTAGTTAAAAATCTAAACAAAAGTATGAACTCTAGAGTATTACATTGTTTCAATGGATCATGGATCTTGACCATGGTCATTTTATCATTTTCTTTGGTCAAAAACTACCTATATCAAGGTATATATGGATTTTTCATTTTGACCTTATTATTTTTTGTCCTTTTTTTGGTCAAGATCCAAAGTCTATTGTCATAATGTTAAACTCTTAATTTAATACCTCGTAAGGATTTCACCTAAGTTCAAAACATTGCATATACCTTTATCATTAGCATAATCATATTCATAAATGTCATTGTGACTTACCCTAGTGGTATATCCCCTTCATCTTTCATTGATCAAAATCCTAGTATCATTTTCACTACTAAACCCTATCAAAGTGTCCATCAACCAAATTGCCCTTTTGATCACTTATCCTCATTTTTGCATATCCCAAACATCATTAAGAACCCTAGAACACCATCCCTTTCATAGTCCACCTTGCACACATCACCTTTAGCATCATTACTAAGTCCAAAACATAACCCTAACCTTCATTTTTGCATACCATAATCTTCATTTTGCATACCTTTGAAATGTCACCTTGCATTTGCATTTGCATAACATCCCTCGGACATTTACACTTTGCACATCAAAAACATAGCTTATTTAGCATTTCCTCACATCACATAAACTCCCTAAACACTTAACAATCCCAAAAACACTCATATCTTGCATACCCACATCTTAGTTATCAAGTTTTGACCTCTTTTACCAACTGCAACCCTGTTTTACCAACTACAACCCTTTTTTACCAATTGCACACTTCAAGTGCATAGTTGGTGTTTTCAGGACACACTTGGTAGTTTTAAGATGCACTTGGTAATTAGGTGTTTTATTCTAGGTTCTAGAAACCTAGTCTACACTTCCACACCTTGCATTGCATCCCAAGACCTTAGGAAACACTCTAAATCACTCAAAACACTCAAAATTTGCATTTTAGGCACCTTGGCAACTCTGTTTACCCATTTCATATCTTGTACTCACAAACTACTCAATTTTAGGCCCCCAACTACATCATGGGTGCACTTGGTACTATTTGAGCATAGTTGGTAGTTTAGGTGCACACTTGGGAGGTAGAAAAGTCGATTCAGGTTTCCCTCCATTGCCTCTACATTCTTAGGTATCATGCCAGCACTTACTACAACACAATCAGCCCAGAGACCCAAAGAAGTTTATCAACCTTTTTTTTCTAAGGTACAAACACAAACAAAACCTCATCCAAGATAGAATAAGAGTAAGAAAACCCAACAAACATTTGACGAAGACCAAATCGAGGCATCACAACCATTACTAGCAGACCCCTTGAACATGTATTCACAAGAGCACCATAATCAAGCTATGACAAAATTAACCTTAAACAATGCACCTACTATGAGATTTCCTCCAAACACTTCCCCCACACATGGGATGGTTCAATGGAGTCCTGACTTTGAACCTATATTCATGCCGATACCACCTGGAGGAGGAAGTGTGCCAACCACACCCGAAGATGAACAATCACACTCCTTCAAATTCAACCAACCTAACACAAGTACCTTCAAATATAACACATCAAACATACAATAAGGTACTATAAACCTAAGTGATGACTCTAACACTAACTATGGCATCACTAATGAAGAAATGGCTAGGGCATGTCAAGAAAAATTTGTTTACAAGAACTTTAAACTTTTGGCAGCCCAAGAAATTGTCAAATTCAACCCAAATGTGGAAGGACATAAGTCCAAACATCAAACCAACATGACCATTGAAAACATACAACCCATGATCAATTTGGACTTAGATAAGGGAGAACAACCTTTGGAGTTGTCAAACACAATAATGGCACCTATATGGTCCCATCAAGAACCAACAATCGAAATCCTCCAAAGTATGTTTGAACACATCAACATTAATCCCTTGTTTGATGAACCACAACCAACGAAGGGAAACAAGAATCTCCCTAAATATCCCAAGAGGACATTAAGACTTGATTTTAGTCACATGATGCAACAAAAAGATGCACCTAAAGGGACTTGTGTTCTAGCGATGCCAAACATACCTCCTTTGGAGACAAATCAACAAAGTGCACCTCTGCTCCTAACTCTACCAAGTGTTATGACATCAAATGTTATGGAGCCTCCCATGAGTACACTATGTGAAACATCAACTACAACAATCCCTATTGATGCACAAAGGAAAATTCTTATTGACATTACACCTATTCCCAAAAGGAATGCACCTCATTGTCAATTCAATATGATGTCCCAAGGAGGAACCTCTAACACACAAAGGAGCCAAAGCAACAATACCAACATGACGATCACTTCTCAAGGACATAACCAACTACCCCAAAAACATGAACCTGTGATAGTCCAAGGACCTAATGTTTCCAACACACATCCAACGTATCAACTACAACATCAACCACAACAACAAAAACTTCAAGTGGTACAAGCATCCAATGTCCCTAGAACACAACCCAACATAAACCCACTTGACCTCCATGCAATGTATCAACAAAAATTCCAACAACAACAAGCCATGTTTGCTAAACAACAAGATCAACTCAAGTAATAGTTGGAATATCAAAGATGACTTGAGCAAAAAATTGCATACCAGCAACATTTATTGCAACAACAACCTCAAAAAATACCTCTACAACAACAAGCACATACATGGTCTCACATCCAACCAATAGAGGTATCCCAACAACAACTGCCACACATGGCACAACAACAACACATGTTACAACAATCATAGTCAATTTTGCAACAAGTTCCATGTGAAATACCAAAACAAGTACCCCAAAAATAAGGAACCCTCTATCTTTGAGGTACCAACATACCTCCACCACCTAGTGAGACTTCACTAGACTCATCAGATATAGAAATGTTAGAGTTGAGTAGACATAGTTCTCACCACAACAAACAATCTACTTATAGACACAAAAGACTTGAAGGAAAGACTATCATACAAAATCCAAATGAAGAGCTATTGCAACAATTCAAACAACTTTCCAAACAAGTTGAGGCATTGAGAGTTCAAAAGAAATAGGCTTTATATATAGAAAGGGACTTACATCCTAATCCATTCAATAAAATTCTATATATGCCTCCATTCCCAAAACACTTTGAGGCTCCAAGGTTTGAAAAATACTGAGGAAAAGGAAACCCTATTGATCACATCCAAGAATTTTTTGCCTCATGTATCAAACTTAGTGATGAGCCCACTTACCTCATGAGATTGTTCCCTAATTCTCTAGGTGGGCTCGCACTTGAATGGTATCCCAAACTTCCTAGTAATATCAAATCCTGGTCGAAACTCGCAGACAAGTTCATCTCCCACTTTTCCTTGAATATTGCAAATAAAGTGAAACTTTCTAATTTGTGCTCAACTAAATAGAAGACATGAGAACCATTTATCACATAATTACTATGCTAGAGAAGCTTAGTTAGTCAATGCTCACTAGACATTCTTGAAGAACAACAAGTAAACTTTTGCATTGAAAACTTAGACCCAGACTTAATGTATGAACTCAAAATCAAGAGCCCAAGCACTATTTCTAAACTAATGAAAAAAGGGGCTAGTATTGAAGATTCTCTTATCTATAAGGGAATCCTAAAGACAAAAAAGGACACCACCAATACCAACTCATCTAATGAGAAGGCTAAATTTTTCTCCAAAAATAAGAATGTGACTAATGATGGTATTATGGATGCACGAAGAATTAGCATAGCAAAACCTCAATTGACTTTGAAAGGCATAAACCCCATGAATTCACAAACTCCCAATCAAACATCAAGCCCACAATAGAAGACTAAGACTTCCACATAAGACAAACCTTGAAGACATCCTAGAACCAAGGACAAAAAATTCACGCCGTTGGGGATACCTCTTGAGATTGCATTACAAAAGTTACTGAGTAATAACTTCCTGCAGTTACCCCTAATCAAAGATGAACTATTAACTAAAGTATATTGGTAGGATGACAAAAAGTACTATGATTACCATTGCACCAAAGGACGTAAGACTTCATCATGCTTCCAATTGAAACATGCAATACAAGACCTTATTGATGATGGTGTAATCATGGTTGATCCATCACTATTAGCATCCAACTCTGACCACACAATATTCAAAGATCCTTTGGGTAATCATGATAAAGAGAAACCCTCAAGTTCAATCTCAAACTCACAAGGTAATGTGAATTATACATGCACCAGATATGACTACACCATAAATTGCTTTAATGAGTATGATTCCTGCATATACACATTCACATTAAAGGCTAAAGACCCTTTTTGCACTGTCACTACACACCATACCAAGATCACTCTACCTGGAGCCCCATCTAGACCTACTACTTCTACTAGACCTGTACCCCCTAGTAGACTTGCTGCTCCTACTTCATTTGATTATAGCTTTGTTGAATAGCTTAGCAAGACCCCTATGCAAATATCCATCTTGGATCTCCTGTGTGCATCTCCCCAACACTAGAAGATCTTAAATCAAACCCTTAAAGAGTCAATAGTCCCAGATAACATGAATATTTCCTAGTTCCAAGCCATGGTTGGGAACCTATCCACCTCACAACATATCACTTTTTCCCCTCAAAATATTCCTAAGGAAAAACCTAATCACAATGATCCCCTTCATCTCAAAGTCTTCATCCATAATGCCAAAGTCTGACATGTCTTAATAGGTGGAGGAGCGGGACTGAACATCCATACTATTAAGGTTGTCAAAAGTTTGGGTTATTCTAAAGATGATGTGGATCCTTCTCAAAGAATCACAATAAAAGCTTTTGATGATGGTGAGCGCTTCTCCAAGGGCATCATCACATTACCTATCAGAGTTAGTCTAGCTATTGAAGATACATTGTTCCATGTCCTATATATAGAAATGAATTGCAACATGATATTAGGATGCCCTTGGCTTCATTCTATGAAAGCAATACCCTCTACATATCATCAATGTCTAAAGTTTTCCTATGACAACATGGAGGTTACCATCCCTGGAGATCTAGAACCTTTCCAATTTTGTGCCAATCTAAGAGATGCTACTGCATACCAAGTCCCAACAAATAATGAAGCACAACCCAAAAATATCTCTAAGTATGTGGATGTTGATATACTCCTCAGTAAGGCCTAGGAAAAGATGAAAATTGAAGACAATGGGTGTGGAGAATGCTTTATGTCTCATGTATCCCACATCAGGGAGTCACCACTTTCTCCCATTAGTACACAAGATGCCTCTCCTATCAATGAGAATACTTTTGTTTGTATGGAGAAAGCACAAACAAAACAAAAACCCACTTTGATATCTCCTACCAAGTATGGACTTGGGTTTACTATCTTGCAGAAAAAAATCTATGATGGATGTAGTGGTCTTGGATCTTAGAAACAAGGAATCATTGAGCCTATCACTACAAAAGGATGACCTTCTAGTTTGGGGCTTGGATTTAAACCATTATGAATAGGTCCTACTAGTACAACGGTACCTACATGTAAGCCTATGGATGTTTTGAATGATGAAAAGGCATCTGTGGATATCCCAGCTGAAACCAACAATCCTCTAGCTTCTAAGCATAACCCCAATGATAGAAAAAAATCTAATCCACATATCCACACCTTTCACCAAAGCCCATTCAACCTTGATGATGAAATCCCCTCAAGTTATCCTAAACTATTGGATTGGGACCAATGTGGAACACCTATTTTTGATCAATTCAAAAATAATGATGCTCTCTCAACGAACTTTGAAATCTATGAAGGCATTAACATTGGTGATCATAAAGAAAAAACTTCTCCTAAAGTGAACACATTAGCATATTTTGGGGAGCCAAATCCATCTTCCAGTTACAAAGCTAAAAGAAAAGAAAAAAATGACAAAAGTAGGTCTCTTGGTGAAAATCGAAAGGCACCATTAGACCACAAAAAATCAAAAGCTAAGTAGCTCCTAAGGATACGAAATGAAATATATGTTGTCATGAATATCAGTGTTCCAGTTTTTGACATGCCACAAAGTCTTTTGAAACTCTCTCAATCAGCATTCATGTGGAAGGTCATTGGTCTCAACCCTACCAACCTTCCCTTATATCTAGTTGTTTATCCCCACATCCAACTACCTAATTAGCCCAACACCCAAGATCAAATCCTTATCCAAAAAGTCTTTGTGTATGTCATCATCAATGACATCCCACACAACATATCTGTTGACCCAATTATCCTCATATGTCTTGATTCATAAGGGGTAGACACTATCTTACATATGGTACACTATGGTATATCTTGAGGCCTTTCCAGTGGTTTGATTTTAGCTACAAACTCAGAACAAATCCTGTGTAGTTATGTTCGGTTATGAATCCATAAATTATCAACTAGCAGTAGCAACAAAAAATCTCTTATCAACAATTGTTAGCAACATTCTTGATTCCATCTAAAAGTCTTGAAAAAATATCAAAAAAATAGAAAAATGTCCTAAGAAAAAAAAAAAAAGTGAAAAAAGTCATGAAAAAATGGATGCCTTGATGAAAACCTAGCAAACAGGCATCTTGGCATGAGAATTTGAGTCAAGAGATAAAGACTATCCATAAGTGAAAACTTGGCAAATAGGTTCTTTGGGAAAGTACCATGGTGAAAACCTAGCAAACTGGTGCCATGTGTAATCAGTTGTTGCTCCTCCATCTATTGGGATTCCATCTAGTTTTTCCCCTCTATCATTGCTTATCCTTCATATTGCAAGACATCACTGGTCCCTTATCATGGCTCATGAACTAGTTAATGTCCTTTGTTATCTTACCAAGAATTACTAGTCTATACACACTCTGTCATCAATCTTTGTACATAGTTTGCATCTTGTCTGGGGGCATATTACCTACATGGTGTGCAAGTTTAAACTTGAACTGGGGGCATATCCCTAAGAACTTTTTACCCATTGGACTTATTGCATAACAGATTATAGATAACACTTGTATATGCTTATAAGATCCTAAAAAAATTCTAAAAATTCAAATATGGTCCTAAAAAAATCCTAAACATTCGAATATGATCCTAGAAAAATCACTAAAAATCATAAAATGTCTTGAAAAAAGCACTCCCTGAACATCATAATATGACCCTGGAAAAATCACTAAAAATCATAAAATGTGTTGAAAAAATGCACTAAAAATCATAAAATGTCCTGAGAAAATCACATAAAAACCATAAAACATTCTGAAGTAAAACCTAAAAATCATAAACTTTCTTGAAAAAATCAGTCACACAAAAACATCAAATATCCCCAAAAAACCCTTTAAATACAAAACCCATCAAAAATTTGCAAATTCTTGTACATATTCATTGTACATAACCATCACTTTGGCATATGCACTTGCACTTTGTAAACTAAAACTCAAAGCACTACACTTCAATGACAATCACTATATCTGAGCAATGTGATCCAACAATGAATCCAACATGTCACTATGGACCTATCAACTGAATCCACAACCAGAACTATCACATCATCAACATTTCAAACACCATTTGAATACCTAAAACACTAAAAGGTGAGTAATAATGGACAAGAATAGTTGTTGGCTCACATTTTTAGTGAGTGATTTATTTTTGCTTTATTTTTCTTTGATCATGTTCCTATGCCACTTGGTGATATAAGCTGATCTATGAGAGTGGTTGGGATGGTTCATGGTCATATTTTTCTATTTCTATCTATTGCAAAGTACCTTTGAGAGTTTAAGGCATGTACATATGCCTCAATAAGGACAAGTTCATTCTTTGTTTGCATTGTTCTTGTTTACACAAAAGGCTTGCATTTGCGCTCTAGCCCTTTATGCCATGATGCATTGCATTCCATTTGCCATATCAAAATAAAGCTCCGTTTGACATATAGTGCACTTTACAAAAGAAAAATTATTTCCATCATACTAAGATCTCCTCATCTCATCTTTCTTTTTCATCTCATTCTTCATCACCATGATTATGTCCTTCAATTCACCAAATCATCTTCATCTTGCATTCATGCATTCCTACATCATGCTAAATTGTCAATCAACTTTTTGTGGCTTTCCACTTTGTTCAACCTTAGTCTAAATTTTTTCTTACCATATTTGACTAAATTTGACCATAATTGATGATTTTCACTCATGTTATGACATCTTTCCATCATTTTGGGCATGCACGCATAGTTTCGAGGCATTTTGAGTCCAGTCAGGCTGATTTTGGCCCCTAGAGCCTTCTAGGGCATAGTCTACACTTTTAGAGCATAGTTAGGCTTCCCAAGTGCATCCTAGGTGCACTTGATACTATCACGACACACTTGGTCTTACCAAGTGTGAATTGGATGCACTTGGTTGAGTTTTGGGCTCACTTGGGGACCTAGTAAGCCTAGAACTACTCTCGGAGCCCCTATGTTGCACTTTGGAGGCCATAACTTTTGCGTTTCAACTTTGATTTACAAAATGTCAGTTGCATTTGACTCATGTCTTTTTCATGAAAAAAATGAGTTATAATTTTCATTATTTAGTCACTATCTTTAGTTGTAATCCTTGAAACTACTCTTGGGTTCCTGCTTGACCCCTGTCATGTTGATTTTGGCTCCTAGAGCCTTCTCGGGCACATTATGCACTTTTTAAGCACATTTGGACTTCCCAAGTGCATCATGGGTGCACTTGGTACTATCATTGCATAGTTAGGCTTACCAAGTGTGCATTGGATGCAGTTGGATGAGTTTTGGGTGCACTTGGGGTAGTAGGATGCCCAAAACTACTCCAGGAGCCCCTATGTTGCACTCTAAAGCCCATAACTTTTGCGTTTTAACTTGGATTTGCAATCTGTTAGTTGTGTTGGATTTGTATCTTCATTTTGGAAAAAATGAAATATCATTTTCATTATTTTTTGTCTTTCTTGAGTGATAACCATGCAATTACTCTCGGGCTCCCAATTGACCCCATTCTACACTCTAGACCTCATAACTTTCACATTTTAGCTTTGATTTGTGATCCATCAATTGCTATGGTTTTTTCTTCTTGTTTTCAAAAAATTGACTTATCATATGCTTATCTTAGTCAATTTCTTGAGGGGGAACCCATATATATCATCCCTATTGGGGCATGTTGTGGCTTTCTCATCAGTTATTCTTTGACACAATGCTCTAAATCACATTGTATCAAAGAGGGGGAAAATGTAGATGCTCAAAAATGGTTTGCATCTATGGTTTCATCACTTCTTCATACTAATTCATCCCATTTTCTCATTCTACTAACTTCAATATTTTTGGCCAAAGTGATCATACTTTATCATTTGTATCCTCTTTCACATCAACTTTATATCATTTCGAAATCATTTCAAATCAATTGAAAATCACCCCAAATCAACTCAAAATCACTCAAAATTAGTCATAATCATCACAAAACATATCAAATATCAAAAATCAATCACCATCTATCCAATCCTAGGTATTGTTGTGGCTTTCAGCACCTTAGAAACCTATTGACCTATCAATCTTATCAATCTAACCTTAGTACTGTTGTGGCTCTCAGTGCTAGGTCAAACTATCATTCATGTCATTGAATCTTTGACATTTTTTAGGCTTTCAATGTCAGATCATGGCATTATCAACCATTTTAATAATATTGATAGTTTCCATTGATGTTATTATGATCAAACCTTTTCAATCAATTTCGATCATGTAGCATTTACAATGTCCTTTAAAATGTTACATATCAATTAATTCATGTCATGTGTCCTTGGCATGTTATCAATTTCAATCAATCAATCTAACCATGGCTTTGGTCTACTTGTCATCATCTTATTCGATCTATATTATCATCACATTTTCATCAAAAGGTACTGTCACATTTATTTAATCAATTTTGGCCAATCATCTACTAATTTTCTCTATAGGATTAAATAGCCCATAATTTAATCCTATTCTTCTTACTAATTATTCTTCCTAATTATCCTTCTCAATTAATTAATTTTATTAATTAATTGATTCATCATCCACAAACCATGGAAATTCTTAATTTCCTAGGTCACATTTTTCCATCATTAATCCCTTTTTCACTTAATTTATATTTTGTGGAATAAAATATTTTTAATTCAAATATTCCATAAGATATTGACATCATCATGACACTTGGGTATGACACCTCATGGATTTTCCTGTGACATTTGGCTAAGATATGTCATAATCCAATATTCTTATTCTCTTATGCATGTCCATATTTGGCTTCTTTGTCATAGATTCTTGGTTTTAAGTGAGTTGAAGTGTCTTATGATGCATCATAGATTCTCTTCCACATTTAGCCAAGTTTGACTTCGATGTGTCATAGAATCTTACATTTGGCATATTTGTCATATGCATCATGGTTTCTCAAAAGAATCTCTTTCCACATCGCATATCTAAGGGTGACAAATCTAATACTCTCATCCTCCATGGCCATTATAAAATGAGCATTCTTCCTCTCATTTTTGGTCCTAATTCTTGAGCATTTTTCAAGTCCCTAGCTTCTTTGCATCTTGATACCATTTCTCTCAAGCTAAAATCACAACTTCAAGTATTCTCATAGCATTATCATCACTATAGGCTTTTGCTTCAATATTGTGTGCATTATAGGCAAGTTGGAGCTACATCATTTGGAGAAGAAAGGACATGGGAGCTACAAATGAAAGAGGGCATTTCTATTACTTTCTTTGTTAGTTTGGCTTTCATGGTAGACTAGTGGTTGCTAGCGTATGTTGATTGAGTTTGTGATTTCTCATAGTATGTTATGCATTAGCCAATTTTTTGGTCCTACAGTGCCAAGCAACACAAAATCAACATATGAGTTTGTGCCCTCACAAACTAATATGTAAACTATTTTTGGAGTTGACTTAGAGGACTTTCAAAGGAGAAAAAGGATAAGATTGAAACATTTACATTCCTTATGCAATCTACATGCAACCAACCAAAAAAATGGTGAAGGTGTGCAACCAATAAGAAAAATGCAAAGTATGAGTGAGAATTTGAGATTCAATATGGATCATAGATCCATACCTAACCCTAAGTCTTTATACTCTTTATAAGGAGAATGAATGCAACATTGTGTGTAGTTGAAGAAAACAAAAATGGGAGATTATTGAAAAATTTTAGTGTGAAGAAAAAAGACTTAGTGGAAAGAACAACATTTATACATCCAATTGATCAGAATAAAACATGGAACATATTCAGATATCAAATCAAGCAAGGATCAGAAGAGGACAAGTAGATCAAGTACCTAAACTCATCAATTTGAGATTGTATTCAATTAGGTTAGAAGTTCTAATACTCTCTCACAATTATATTAGAGGTTGAAATCCTATGGTGATAGGTTAGCTTATCAGCTAGGTAGGAAATCTTTTGGAGAAGGTCAAGAAAATCCTATGTATTAGGTGGGTCTAACATCCTATTGTAAATCCTTTAACAGGGTGACACTTCATGTAAGTGTTTGTAAATCCTTTAACTAGGTCATTATTGACACAGTGTAAAGCCTTTAATAGGGAAAACCATCAGAAGTGGTTGAACTCATTGCTGCAGTGATTTTTGTGGGTGTCATCCCCACCCTAGTTTTACCTTCTTATTCTTGGAGGGTTTCAAGGTTACCAAAATTTTTGTGTTATGTGTTGATACATGCTTTCATTTCATGTTTGTTTACATATTTACTTGCATGCATGTCAGTTTCAGTTATATATTATTAAGAGTTAGAAAAGAATAAGAATTGTGTACTTTTGATTCACCACCCCCTGGCCCCTCAAAAGTACTCTTCTCATTTGAACATTCCAACAATTGGTATTAGAGCTTTGGTTCTCACAAGAAGAAGCCTAACAACTTGGAGAAAAAGGTCAAAAGATGGAAGTTTTCAAACTTGGGAAGATCATTGATAATTAGGTGATTGATGTGCAACTAGCTCTACACAAAGTAGAGGAAGCTAGGGAGGAACTGAGAAAATCTTTGAAAAGAAGAAAGGAGATAGCCATAGCTGAAAATCACATACACTACAAGGATATTGACACCTCATGAATGTTTTCCAATGGAGACTTCAAGGAATTTGATGCAACAATAGTATAATTAATGGAGAAAAATAGAGCACAAGCAGAAGAAATTAGATTACTCAAGCTTGAACAAGAATCACAAGCCATAATGCTTTGTGAAGTGACTGAACAAAAGAAGAGAGCAATTGAAGACAAGGCCATGGTAGAAGATGACAAGAGAAATCTCATCAATAGGCTGGAAGAAAAGACAATTGAGTTTGAAAAGATTTCAAACATGCAGTTAAACACCTTAAGCCAAATGATGAATGTTCATCATGAGCTAAATATAAAGGATATTGAGATCTCCACCTTAATGATATAGAATGAACAGTTGCAGAATAAATCGAAGAGAGAAAAGGAAAAAGCAGAAAGTTACAACAAACCCAATGAGGCCATCAAGTACTTTGAGCAATTGTTGACTTCACCAAGGGCTAGTAATGACACTACAGGACTTGGCTACATTAGCACTGAACAAGGAGAATCATCCAAGGTTGCAGAAGAAAGAAGCAACAAAGGTAAGAACACTAAACCTACTTGTCATTTCTATGGTAAAAAGGGACATACCTCTAATGTGTGTTGAAGCAAGAATAGCCACCAACATGATAAGCCTACAAATGCAAATTTCTATCACAAGTCTAAAAAGCAAGGACATTTAACACAAGACTGTAGAACCAAGACCATGAGGACACTAAGATTTGAGGGTCATTGTTACAACTGCAAAAAATATGGGCATTTGAATGCAAATCAAAGCCTATGTGGATACCTATTTAGCATGTAAGAGGAATTAATCATGGACATCACTACAATTGGGACTACAACACCAGGTATAGTTGTCACTATTGTCAAGAGTATGGACACATTCCTAAAAATTGCATAAGGACACATTTCAAGGGAAACTACAGCAGATGGCTAAACCAAACTACATGTTTTAGTTGCTTGAAGATTGGACATGTCAGCAAGAATTGTCCAACAAAGGTCAAAGCACCCAAAACTGAAGGTAACAAAGGGAAAAAAAAAAGTTAACATGGAACACATCAGGGAAGATATGAAGAAGACATGACAGAAGAAAGGTGAATGCAACACATCTAATGGAGAGATCACTTCACCCAAGAGGTCAAGTGATCATACCTCATGAAATTAAGCACTAGAAAGGCACAAGGGGTTGATACATATCAAGATGTATCATACATCAGCCCAGAAGAATAGAGGAGCACTAAAATGAAGAAATCTACATAAGTTAAGATGTTAGGATAAAAGTTGGAAGATTATGTCGAGCTACCTTTGGCTTCCTAGTAAAATTCCAGCACATGCCGAGTTGAACAGTCTAGTAGCTATCGAGTAAAACTTGACAATGACTGCTAGCCATTAATAAGATTAGTAGATGTCGAGTGAAAAGAGATAGTAACTATTGAGTGAATGAAATAGAGTTGATGCCAAGTTGGAAAATCCTTTGGAAGCTAAGTGTACAACTGTAAAACATGAATACAATAAATGCTAGGTTTCAAGCATAATAAAAGAAAAAATTGATCATTTTCTTATCATTCAAACAAAGAGCAAAGATGAGAAGAGTGATTAAGCAATTTCATAGTGATCAAAAGGTGATTTACAATGATTCAATAGCAACCCAACTCCATTTTCATCAATTTACTAGGTATTTCATTCAAGTGTCAAGTTATATAGTTTAAAAAAAAGTTTGTTAAAATAGTAAACCCTAGTTTGGTTAGAAATGGCATCTAGTTCTAATTTTGCAAAGGAAAAGGAAGGATTGGAGATTCAATTAGTTTGAAATGAATTTAAACAACCTAAGTTCAAGCCAATCCCAGAGGTTGCCTACAGAAACAATCCCACTGGTGGCCTATCCGTAATTCCTGATAAAGTAGTAATGGTTCAGGATGTATGCAAATGCTTTGACTATAAAATTGGAACAATAGGAGATTTAGAGATTTTCAATGCATTTGATAAGCTGTTTGAAAATGGGAAACTTAAAGATGAATTCTCCATAGTTGTGAAGAAGGGTTTAACCAAAACCCTAGTTTTCCCTATTGTCTTTAAAATAGAATGGCTACACATTGTGTTGAGCAAAATCCATGATGGACCTTTTTGGTTAGAAATAGGGCTAGTAAAGTTCACAAAGAATAATATACATAGGGTTACTATTATTCCAACCCTAGATTGACCTAAGACCCTAAGGAGTGATAAGAGGGAGGCAATTGAGAAAAACACTGGTGCCAAGTGGAACAATAGGGGTATGACGATTGACACCATCAAAGACCCCCTACTAGATTTTGCTGTAAGGATTATATCTCAAAAATTTTACCAATCCAACAGGTTAAACAATGTACCCTACATAGTAGTTGATGTTGCTTACAAGCTAGTGAAAAAGGATCATACTTATGATCTTGCAGAGTTGATGATGCAACAAATCAATGAAAACTTGGGAGCCATAAGGAAATGAAAAGGGGCTCAATGCAAGTTTGGCTTAGTCTTGATTTGCATGTTTTTCTACATTATGAAAGAATTCCCCTCAATAGGAAAGGTGAAATGGGATTCAAGCAAGACTATTTTTGACCAAATAAATGGATTCATTGATCAAATGGGTGAAAAATTTGATGCCCAAATGACTAGTTATTTTGAGGACTTAAGAAGTCCATGAAATAAAGAATGAGGATACCAGTCTCACTAGTTGAGAAGCATGAAAAGGACATTTTTTTTCTAGTGGATATTGACTATACTTACATATAAGCAGTCATCCCTAGAGTAAGATGGCTTAGGCCTTAAGGCTATGAACTTGATGTTGACCAACCTTTAGCAGCTATTACAACTCTACTTGTTGAAGAAATTGATAAGACTTCAAAGCACTTTGGAACACATGATGTTGTCAAATCAAGGTTGGTCATAGACCTCAAGATAGCAACAACAATCAAGAAGAAGGATAAGCTTGTAAAGAAGATAAAAAATAAATTAGGTGTTGAAGAGGCAGGCACAACAAAAGAAGAGGAAGCTGATGAAGAAGAGGATGACAATGAAAATGAAGGAGATGAGCCTAAATAAGAGCCTCTACAATTGACACAAGGTCTAGGAGAGGAAAAGGTAGAAGGTGTAGAGGAAGAAGAAGCCGAGGAAGCACCTATTAGAACTAAAGTCACTAAGAGGAAGGCTAAAACTCCACCTTCTCCCAACCCAAGCCAAAGAAAGTGGAAAAACTTGCACCAAAGAAGCCCACTACCAGAGCTACCACTAGGGCCACAACACAAAAGGCAAAGGAAGAAGAAACAAAGAAGAAGGAATCTACTAAGAAGACTGAAGAAGAGCCAAAGAAAAGAAGAAAATTTGTGGCTCAACCTGATTTAGATGAAGAAAGAATAGAATCAGAAGACCACAGTTAGTTTAGAGTGGTAAGTCATCCACCTAAGTCTTCTATTGACAAATTATGTGCTAAGATTAGGAATGGTGACATGAATGACTTGAAGAATGTATACTTTAATAAGCTCACAAAGGATGAGTAGAATAAAATAGAGAAATCTATCTATAGTATTATGGTAGAATATAAACATACACCTCTTGAATTGGATAGCTCATTTCCAAAGATATTATATAAGATTTTAGAGGGTAAATGGTATTTTTGTTTGCAAATTGAGAAGGAAATAAGGGAGTCTACCTTAGCAAGGATGTTGCTGGATTTGACTAAAAGTCAAATAAAAAATGCAGTCAAAAGGCACAATGGTAGATTTACTCCCAAATATAGGGCATTTAGCATTTTACAAAATAAAATTGAAGAGGTTGTGAGCAAAACCACAAAAGTGTGGAAGATTATTTACAAGAGAATTGATGATGTATTTGATGAAGAATACAAGGAAGAAGCAAGTGCTAAAAAAAAGGAAATAAAAGAAGCAAGAAGGAAGAAGGTAGAGGAGAATAAAGTAGAAGAGAAGAAAGTGGAAGAAGAAAAGAAGGATGAAGAAGAGAAGGAGGAGGAAATGAGTAAAGAAGAAGAAAAGGGAACATATGAGCAAAAAGAACAAAGTGTGTAGGACAAACAACTACCACCTCCTAGCCCTCCCCATTCTACCATCACACCTATAGAAATAATCAAGATAAAGGATGTTGTTGATACTTCTACTCAAAACATCAATCTATTAAGTGTAGAGGATCTAGCAAAGATCATTGACCAATCAACACAAGTAGCTAGACTATGTTTAAGCCCAATATTGGTTAGTGTTGATGAGTTGCAGAAGGTAGTAGCAAAATTAAAAGAAGTCAAGGTGCAAACACAAGAAGCGCCTATGACCACACAATCTACTAGAATTCTACTCCTTTCACCTCCATCTCCACAAAAGGAAATCACACAAACAATTTAGGAGAAGAGTGTAGTAATAGGGGATGATAAAGAAAAATCAATACAATCAATAGGTACACCACTAGCCAGAATGATAGCAGAAGAGAAACAAATTGAAGAGAAAGAAGAGACAAAAGATGAGGAATCTACAATACAAAATTTGGTTAACCTACCCAAAAATAGGTACTCCTATAAAAATTATTTAGCAGTCAAGCACTGGAATGTTAGAATTGCAAATTAGAACACCAGGCTCGAGCTCAACTAGGGTAGCTAGGATAATTTATTATGGAATTCTTGAGCTTGATGAAGAAATAAAGATACCCTATTATGAATCCATCACTCTCATAGAAGAAAGGATGAATGAGATACGAAGTGCATTAGATAGAAGAAGGAGACAAGAGGCACTTAGAAAGGATTATAAATATAGGAAAGCATTAAATGAAATCAAGGACATATTCATCGATGCTTTTAGCCTATAGTCTCCAGATGAATCAAGACCAATTATAGAGCAACTATTAGATATAGTTTATTAGGTAACAAATGAGGACCATGACACCAATGCCAAACTAATGGAATGGTCAGAGAAGAAATTATAAGGTAAGGTCAAAGAGAAGATATCAAATACTATCATTTTGGGACAAGTTGACCTAGCTAAGAAACTAGATAGAGTCAAAATTGTACTTGGGAATATATTCTCCCTTTATAATAAATTGTGTGATTTTTCCAATTTCACACAAGAGATTAGCCAAAGATATTGAACTTGGAGAGAAATTTAAAGATTTCTAGCATGCAACTTCTGACCAATCCAAGTCAAAGTGAGAAGCATTTTGCTCAGGCACTTCACACTCAAAGGGAACTAGCTGTATTAATAGCAGAGGAGGCTAATATGAAAGCCTCACTTGGAAGTACTTCACAAGGAGTAGATGTATGTAGAAATAGCCCTGAAGAAGGGTCCCAATATTTCTACACATGAAGGACTTGTAGACCTCACAATAGAGCTTGCAATCCAACACAAGTCATTGGATATTGAACTAAACAACTAGAATATAGCTTTGAAGATACTCCTAGAGGTTAACAACTCATTTTTGGACAAACATGGTATTACTCCATAGAACCCTTTGACATCAGTGTCAAAAAAGGGAGAGATATATTATAGGGGGAATAAGCAGAGGAGGAGATATGTAGATACTATAGGTAATTATCACATTTTGACAAATTTTGGTCATTTTGATTACATTCTCTCACTCCATTCTCTCATTCATTTTGAGAATAAAAGTGGAATCATTTTAAATAGCAAAAAAGGGGGAGACAAGGAATAAAGGAGTGAAGGAGAGATGTAAAATTTGGGTAATCACATGGAATACAGGGACATCACATAGATTAGATACAATATACAAGATTAGAATGTAGAAACAGGTCAAAGGATAGGGAGGATTAGGCACATTGGTACAAAATTTCAATTTCAAAGGCATAATCAACTCAAGGGAGTCATAAGGTATATTACTACTCACAATTTTTGAAATTTTGCATGTAAGTTGAGCAAGTGAAGAATGTACTCAATAAGAATATGATCACTAACACATAGTTAAGTGATTTTGACACTCATGACAAAGGGGGAAATTTTTGGTCAAATAAATAGTATTGAAAAATGAGTGTCAACACACTTAACCATTTTCACTATGTCTACCGGGTACATAATAGATGCCAAGTCAAAATTTCAATAGATGCTAAGTCACAGTTGGTGTCAAGCAAATCATAGTGTAGTATGTGCCAAGTGATACATAATTGTTCATGTGCCAAGTAACAAAATTATTCAAATGCCAAGTAATTCAAAACAACATATGTTGAGCAATACAAGATATAATAGGTGCTAAGAAAATCAAAAAATGTAGTTGATGCCGAGCAATCCAGAAATAGTATGTGCCAAGCATTAGTAATACTTCATGTTCTGAGAAACATAGAATCAACATATGAGTTTTTTCCCTCACAAACTAAGATGTAAACTATTTTTGGAGATGACTTAGAAAAATTTCAAAGGAGAAAAAGGATAAGAATGAATCATTTACATTCCTTATGCAATCTGCATGCAACCAATTAGAAAAATGGTGAAGGCATGCAACCAATAATAAAAATGCAAAGCATGAGCGAGAATTTGAGAGTCAATATGGATTGTAGATCCATACCTAACCCTAAGTCTTCATACTCTTTACAAGGAGAATGAATGCACCATTGTGTGTAGTTGAAGAAAAATTATAGAAAAATTTCAGTGTGAAGAGAAAAGACTTAGTGGAAAGAACAACATTTATACATCTAGTTGATTAGAACAGTTCAGGGAACATATTCAGAGATCAAATCAAGAAAGGATCAAAAGAGGATGAGTAGATCAAGTACTTGAACTTAATAATTTGAGATTGTATTCAATTAGGTTAGAATTTCTAATACTCTCTCACAATTGTATTAGAGGTTGAAATCCTATGGTGATAGGTTAGCTTAACAACTAGTTAGAAGAGCCTTTGGAGAAGGTCAAGAAAATCCTATGTATTAGGTGGGTGTAACAACCTATTGTAAATCCTTTAATAGGGTGATACTTCATGTAAGTGTTTGTAAATCCTTTAACTGGGTCACTAGTGTCATAGTGTAAAGCCTTTAACAGGGCAAACCATCAGAAGTGGTTGAACACATTGTTGCAGTGATTTTTGTGGGTGTCATCCCCACCCCAATTTTACCATCTTATTCATGGAGGGTTTTTGGGTTACCAAAATCTTTGTGTTATACGTTGATACATGCTTTCATTTCATGTTTTTTTACACATTTACTTGCATGCATGTTAGTTTTAGTTATATGTTATTAAGAGTTAGAAAAGAATAAGAATTGTGTACTTCTAATTCAACCCCCCTTCTCAAAAGTACTCCTCTCATTTGAACATTCCAACACTCTCATCATCACACTTACTCCTATGTTTAATGGAGGATAACACATATCAGGTGGACATGTGCCTTGTTGTATGAATTATCATGATGTTGATTCCTAGGCATTCTAGATGCATCTTAGAGGCCTTTACATACAAGAACTCCTAGTGTACATTCACATTGAATCGAATACATATCAATATTTTGATCATACTCTTTCTGATCTATAGTTGTGCTTGTGTTTGGGGTAAGTGCACCAAGTTGTGGTGCCAAAAAGGTGACACCCTTTTCTTCTTTCTAACTTTCAATAGTGTGTATGTGCTATAGCATGTATGTGCTATATCGTGTATGCACTATAGCACACACGTGCTATTGAAAAACCTGAATTATTATAAATGGGTTGCAAATCCATAGCTCATTCATTTTTTCTTCATTTTCCAACTTCCCCTCCTCACAACATGTACACGAACTAAGAAAATTGACGGTTTTCACTGCTTGCCTTGTCAATATGCCTCCTCGTCATTGAAGTTTGAGATCACGAGCATGTCATATGTTGTCTAACCTTCTTTTTACATTGTTTTATAGGTTTTTTTTTTAATTTTTCTTTAAATTTGTTTATTTATTTAGATTTCAATTGATTTTTTATCAGACAATGTGAATAATGAACTGGAAAATCCTCAAGAAGATCAAAACCAATACCCTCAACAAGATACAAACCAAAACCCTCAACAAGATCCAAACCAAAACCCTCCACAACAAGAACAACAAATTTTGCAACCTGTACCAATTGGAAGACCTCCTCTTGGAACACAAGAAAACATAATAAATGAAATAGTGTTGGTGTAAATAAGTATTTACTATTTACAATTACTTAAGTTTACTTAGGTTAATGCATATTTTTAATTATTTATTTATTAGACACCTAGGAGTATGCATACTCTTGTGAGTTTTCATGTTGACAACATAGGAGTCCACACCTCTTTTATGCACATGGTGTCTACAACATAGGAGTTAGCACACTAATTAAGCACAAGGTATTTACAACCTTGTCATTCTTATCCACTCATCTAGAATGATGGGAAAGGCATGTGCTTAGTTTTCATGATGCTTATTTTATCTCTTGGTTCTTTCTAGAGATATTCTAGGCGGTTCCTGAGAGGCATTTATATATAGGCACTCCTAGTGTGTTTGCACATCATATATTGCACAAAGTAATTTATTAGTACATACTCTAATTAATTGATCATATCCATTTTTGGTCTACAGTTGTACTTGTGTTTGAGATCTTAGTTCTTGGGTGAATTTTTTCCTAAGAAAAATTCTTACATGGTATTAGACCTATACCAAATTCTTACATAGTATCAGAGCAACTTTGAGATTTTCTTGTCACATGGCCATTTGAGACCATTTTTGCTTCAGCACCTTAGCCCAAATATGGAGTACTAAAAAAATTGGGAGCATCTAGAGAAATATTTGATCTTGCCATTGCATCCAAAATGCTGATTCGATAAAAATTGACTCTAAACTTGCCTACCCTAGGCCAAAGTCGATTGTGAGGCAAATTGCTTTTGCAAACTGGCACCCGAAGGATTGATTTGCAATATTGGTATGATCATTTTAGATCTATACATTTAATTTTTAGATCTACTTTTTTTTCATCTGCATCTCTACTATTTTTGTTGGATTTGCATTATTTTTCAAAAAAAAATTGGCCATAGGGCCATAGGAGATATTTTTGTAGGTGAAGATTGAAGCTTGCTAGTGCAAATCAAATATTTGCATCACATTTAGAAGGTCCAAAAACCCCTAAATTGGATTTTGTTTCATCCAAATCAGACATCTGAGGCAAAATCTAGAGCCATTTGTTTTTTGGAGATGCGATGGCAATTTAGAAAAAATAACAACAACAACAATTTTCAAATAACAATATCTCCCTCATACAGACTCCTTTTTGCAAGCATTTTTGTTTTTGTTTTGGGATAGAATTTTGTGATCTCACATTGGTGTAGGTGGTTTGAGATCTCTATTCTTGATTTTTTTTGCAACTCGAGAATCCCAAATTTTGCCATACTTCTGATTCGATAAAAATTGGCTATAAACTTGCCTACCCTAGGCCAAAGTCAATTGTGAGGCAATTTTTTTTTGCAAACTGGCACCCGAAGGACTGATTTGCAATATTGGTATGATCATTTTAGATCTATACATTTCATTTTTAGATCTACTTTTTTTCATTTGCATCTCTACTATTTTTGTTGGATCTACATTATTTTTCAAAAAAAAATTGGCAATAGGGCCATAGGAGATATTTTTTGTAGGTGAAGATTGAAGCTTGTTGGTGCAAATCAGATATTTGCATCACATTCAGAAGGTTCAAAAAGCCCTAAATTGGATTTTGTTTCATCCAAATCATCTATCTAAGGCAAAACCTAGAGCCATTTGTTTTTTGGAGATGCGATGGCGATTTAGAAAAAATAACAGTAGCAACGATTTTCAAATAGAGATATCTCCCTCATACGGACTCCTTTTTGTAAGCAATTTTTTTTGTTTTGGGATAGAATTTTGTGATCTGAACATTGGTGTAGGTGGTTTAAGATCTCTATTCTTGATTTTTTTTTTGCAACTCGCAAATCCCAAATTTTTCCATACTTCTGATCGATAAAATTGGCTATAAACTTGCCTACCCTAGGCCAAAGTCAATTGTGAGGCAATTTTTTTTTGTAATCTGGCACTCGAAGGACTGATTTACAATATTGGTATGATCATTTTAGACCTATACATTTAATTTTCAGATCTACTTTTTTTTCATCTGCATCTCTACTATTTTTGTTGGATCTGCATTATTTTTCAAAAAAAAATTGGCCATAGGGCCATAAGAGATATTTTTTGCAGGTGAAGATTGAAGCTTACTGGTGCAAATTAGATATTTTCATCACATTTAGAAGGTCCGAAAACCCTTAAATTGGATTTTGTTTCATCCAAATCGCACATCTGAGGCAAAATCTAGAGCCATTTGTTTTTTGGAGATGCGATGGCGATTTAGAAAAAATAACAGCAGCAATGATTTTAAAATAGCGATATCTCCCTCATACAAACTCTTTTTTGCAAGCAATTTTTTATTTATTTTGGGATATAATTTTTTGATTTGTACATTGGTGTAGGTGGTTTGAGATCTCTATTCTTGATTTTTTTTTGCAACTCGCAAATCCCAAATTTTGCCACTTAAAATACTTAGTACGAGCTCATTTGGACTCCAAATCAGGTTCCATTTTTTTGAAAGTGCATTTTTTTGGGTCTACTTTCTAGATCTAAAATCAAATTATAGGTTCTATGGATAGAAATACTACTTTTAGAAATAAGCCTTAAACTGGCAAGTGGCTGCCAAGTGCCTAAATCATACATTAGGGGGCGGGGGGGGAGGGGGGGTTCTTTGATTCATTATTCTTTGATTCTTTGGGGGTTCATTGATTGATCTCATGGAGGAGTATTGTTCCACATGTTAGTATGGCATTAGACCCAACTTGACAAATAACAACTATCACACATGGAGTGATACACTTCTTGATCATCTTAGAAGAGAGCATAAGGAAGTATTTCCTTATTTATGTTCTAATGACTTGATCACTGATGAATCATAGGAACTTGTTGGCTAATTGATTATTATCATTCTTACCAGTCTCTCTTCTTCTGATTATTCTAAGTTGGTTACTAAGATATGGTCTCCACATGATTATTGGATGTATCTTTGGGAGAAGTATGGAGATCCAAACATTCCTCCATTCCTAGAAGATATCTTACCTCCAATTATAGCTGCATCTTCTTTAGATGAGATCACACCTCTAGCTCCTATTGCTCCTACTAATCTTGTTCTAGCCCTAGATGCTTTGGATTTAGTGTAGAAGGACCCTTTATGTCTTCCTACTCTACCTTCATGTGACAACTTCCTTCCCACCCTTGTAGGCCTATTCTTGGAGGCTCACATTGAAGATGTGGGAGACATCCTAGATGATATTCATCTTCTTTTTGAGACTATTTACACTTACTTAAGTTTACTTAGGTTAATGCATATTTTTTATTATTTATTTATTAGCTACCTAGGACTATGCACACTCTTGTGAGTTGTCATGTTGACAATACAGGAATCTGCATGTTTTTTATGCACATGGTGTCTACAACATAGGAGTTAGCACACTAATTAAGCACATGGTATCCACAACCTTGTCATTCTTATCCACTCATCTAGAATGATGGATAAGGCATGTGCTTAATTGTGTTTGCACATCCTAATTGTGTTTCCTGAGAGGCCTTTATATAAAGGCATTCCTAATATGTTTTCACATCATATACTGAATAGAGCAATGTATTAGGACATACTCTGATTAATTGATCATATCCATTTTTAGTCTGTAGTTGTGCTTGTGTTTGAGTTCTTAGTTCCTGGGTGAATTTTTTCCTAAGGAAAATTCTTACAAATAGAAATAGGCAAAAATGAATTAGAAGCATTCATTAGTAGGTTGAAAGCTTTTGGACAAACCAATCCAATGAGAGCTCAATTGGCATCCTCTCTCAAGTCCATTAAGACCCACATAGCTTCTATTAGTGGTTAGTAAGATATTTGGTAGGTTAAGAGGGAAAAACAAAAAAGTTATCATGTGAAGATGTAAAAAAAAAAATACCAAAAGGTAGAATTTGTGCATTGTTTAGAAAGCCTAGTGAACAAAATACTATTAGAGAGTCAACTAAATGATTCCCCATCCATTGGTTCATACATGAGGGTATTAGAATTTTTGGGATAGATGGTGGATGGTTTTTGATGCACCTCCCTACAATAATCATGAGGTCCCAATGTATTTCTTAAGGATATTGTATTGTGAGTTTGTCCTTGGGGAGATCTCCAATTATTTTGATATATTAGAATCTCAGGGTAGAGGTGGGGGGTCATCTTTGAGAGGCCAAGGGCACGTCATGACCCTAATGTAGTTAGGGCACTTGCGGTCAAACCATAGGGTGAGTATGTGACTATTCCTTCAGTTGTGAAGGAACATGTAGAGGCCAAAACTCTAGGGATTATTAATTCTTTGATGTAGACCCTCATTCGTTGCATGAGTTCATTAGTTGAGGAGGATCCTTCTGCATGTCATGGTCACATGTGCACATCATGCAGATCCTTATGCACATTTGGTAGTCATGCTAGAGATGGTGCAGATGATGGTCTCATCACTGATCAGTTCCTAAATGAGACATTTGGCAAAGACACAGGTAAATTACAATTATAATAAACTAATTTGATCAAATTTCATATGTATAGTGAATGACTAATTAATTAGCATGTATTGACATTGTTCAAAATTTAGGGTTAGAGTGTTTGCAGCCCTAGTAGTGATCTCCCAACCCCATTTTTCATCCCATCGACAAGTCTAGAGGTATGTATCAATTTAATCATTTAAATTAATACATATATTTATTAAGTAATCATATGAAGGATTGACAAAAAATTTATGCATGTGCATTAATTCTTTACAAGACTGTTGACATTCACTATAGACTCTGAGCCTAGATGTGATATGAGCTTTGTAGAGGTACATTTGTTTCACATTAATTTAATTCATTTGATTATATTTTTTTCATGTTTCATGTTACATGTAACGTTTATTGTATGACATGCAACTCTTGACATCCGAGACTCCTCATTTTTGGCAGTTTGTCGATCATAGAGTGGCTACAACTATGGCTAGTTCACAACCATTGACTGAGGTATGAAAGAATTTTCTTGGTTTTAGTTGTTGTTTATAATAGTTAGTATTGAAATTTCTAATGTTATTTATAAGTGATTATATTGATTGAATTGTTGTAGGGTCTTGTTACACCCAATCATCCACGAGCCTTCGAGGTGGACTTACAAAGCGACTATTTGATTGCAGTAAAAAAATAATTATTTTTATGTGTAAATATATTTGATTTCAATGTATAATAATTATTAATTCATATCTACTTTGTTTGTTTCAACTCGAGTTAGAGAAGAGCCTCAACAAGAGGACGAGTGATCATGTGAGAAAGACCCCATCATAGCCATCATCTCCCTCCAAATGACGACTGAAGACCTCTAGAGATTTGTTTCCTTCCCCTCGTGGGAAGGAGAAGATATAGTTGATAGACATACATGTATAGGCATCAACAAACATATATGTTGGATTTTATGTCAGTGGACATATTCGATATATATTTGATGTATTTATGACATTTTATATTTGATGTATGACATTTAATTGATGCATGACATTATTAGACTTATGACATTATTGGTTAATATATGATATGTTTGTTCATGTATGACATTATTTGTTATCATAATATATTATGTGTTTGTTAATGTATGACATTATTAGTTATCATTTTATATTATATGTTTGTTCATGTATGACATTATTGGTTGTCATAATATATTAAATGTTCCTTCATGTATGACATTATTAGTTAACATAATATAGTAAATGTTCGTTCATGTATGACATTATTGGTTATCATAATATATTATATGTTCGTTCATGTATGACATTATTAGTTATCATAATATATTATGAGGTTGCATGGGTACTTGCACCCACACCGCTGGTACTCATTCCCATGCACCCAAGCACTAGGTACATGTATCCCAAGTACTATGTACTCGATGGAGAGCATCATAGCTAAGGACCTTGATTGAGATTTTGGATTTTTTTTTTCAATTTTTTGTTTGTATATCAACTCATTTCTTATCAAGCTTAATTCAATACCTAATCAGTTCAAAACTTTGATATAATATTGATCAACAATAAACTTTATCATTGTTTAAGCATAAGTTTGTCATTTCCAATATGTCATCATCATATGATTTATGATCTTGTTCATGTTTAAAGTTTTCCTTCTTTGTTATTTGTTTATCAAGCTTAATTCAATACCTAATCAGTTTGAATTTTTGATACAATATTGATCAACAATAAACTTTATCAGTGTTAAAGCCAAAAATTTATCATTTGCAATATGTCATTGTCATATGATTTATGATCTTCTTGTTCATGTTTAAAGCTTTCCTTCTATGTTATGCATCTAAAAATTTATCATAAATTATTATTACAAACATTAAACAAATCTAAAACTAAAAACAATACATTACATTTGCAAACTTTATCACTATTCTTGATTTGAAAAATCATTGTCATGACTCATAAATTAGGTTTTCTATTAATATAAAATTATAATTAAAAATAAAATTTGACATACCCAAGTATGTTGGATTAGGTGAAAAACTAATCTCCCAAGAACACTTGCATGCATAACCCTGTCACATGGAAAAAGCAAAGAATAGAAGCAAAAAAAATCATGGAGGCCAAAAGGCTAGAGACATCTTATGAGTATGAAAAGAGAAATCTCTATTATGATCCAATAAGTGAATGAAAAAATACAAAGAGGTGAATCCTTATAAAAGGAATCACAAAACCCTAATTAGGTTTGTGCATTATAATTAATATAAAATATTAATTATATGCACCTAAAAGAAAGCTTAAGAACTAGAGTAATAAACTACTTAATTAACTAAATCAAGATGATCTAATTAATAAGTGAAACAAAATAATTACTCTAAAACACCCCTTAAGCAAAGCTTAGGAGGAAGCTAATCTAGCAAAGCTATGAAAGCAGGAAAATGGGTCCCGACAACAAGGCCTGATCAGGTACCCAATACAAAGAAATCACTATAAACTAGAGACAAAGGAGGAAACCCAATGGGAAAAACCCCTCTCTAAAAAGAGATGAACTAGATGAAGGAAACAAAGCCTCCAATCTAAGGAATATCCCAAAGAGAGGAACAAGAAAGAGCAAGAAAGAGCAATGAAGCATCTCTGAAGCATGAAGCTGCAAACACTGTCAGAAGAAATTGTTGGAACCCCCACTAAAATAGTGCATGACCAGGTAGAGAAGACAAAGTTTGAAGAGTTGATCAATCGAAGAGGTGACCTCCAAAAGTAGGAATGAATGAGTGTCTATATAGTAGATGAACCATCTCATAGAAATGCATATGTGCCTAGCCACTATATCCACCTAGTACATAGGAACAAAAATTGAATACGTAGATCACTCAACCGAACCAAGGAAGCAATAGAGCCAACAGGTGAACCCACCCCCATAATGTTGAACAGGGAGAGGGGTGACATGAACACTGAAATGCAATGCCAGAAACATCTACAAGAAGAAGAATTAGGAACACCAATAGTGCAATAGAAGTACAAGCATAGGATAAAGGGCGATGTCACTAACACACAACATGGGCTAATGTCATGGAAGAAACATTCACTTGACAAAGGTGGATGAGCACAAAATGGAAAAACATCATGACCCCCCATGGTACTTTATAATTGAGTGTGAGTACAAACAAACACAAGGTGTACAAGATCTCAGATATGTAAAA
The DNA here is from genome assembly GCA_028749045.1 of Cupressus sempervirens. Lineage (NCBI taxonomy): Eukaryota > Viridiplantae > Streptophyta > Pinopsida > Cupressales > Cupressaceae > Cupressus > Cupressus sempervirens. The sequence continues at coordinate 547,937,211 of CM053788.1, read as the reverse complement.
GTAAGCATTTTATCTCAATGCATTTATAGAAAAAAGAATGCAATAGAAGAGAAGCATACAATTCTCAGAAGTCAGAAAGAAGAGTGAGCCAAAAGAATAGAAGAAAAGATCCCAAGACCTGTAGAATTCAAGTAATCTGCAAGAGTGTGAAAGTGAAAAAATTAGAGGAGAAAGAACCTGGAGTAGAATCTAGATAAAAGACCTTTGTAACTAAATAACTCATAGAACCAACTTTCCAACAATATTTGGAGTGCACAAAAAAGAGTCTGGATGTTCAAGATATGCCTCTCGGAGTGCAAAATAGAACATCTAGCTTTGACTACCAAAATAGGCAACCAAACTGCATCAAAACCCCCAAAAAACTATACCAACATCCCTATCTTAGAACTAGCTTTCTGGTGCATTTTTTGAATTGAAAAAATACGTCTGTATGCTCAAGTTACGGAAGAAAAATTGAAAGGGCCTCTGAAAATGCATGAAAAATTATTATTTTTTAATAAAAATAATAACTTAAAAAAAAAAACAAAAAATCCTCTCCATTGCTAGTGGAGAGGTGGCACCCAGGTAGCAGGAGGGTCATGGGCCGTCATGGGGTGGAGCTGCGGTGGTGGCCGCTAGCGGACCGCCAACGGTGGTCGTCAATGATGACCGCTAGCGGCTCCGCTATGGTTAATTAACCGTTGCGGCTAAAAAATACCATAGTTTTATTTATTTTTTGTGATTTTTTTAATAATTTCTACCTCTTATTGTGTGCAAAGGTCGTATAGCCCTGGATGACAAATTTTTTTGCCTCCCGGACCAATGTTGTCCAAAATGGACAAATTTTATATGGATTCTAGGGTTTTTGGGTGCTCTGAGCGCAACGGTGCTGTCCGTTTGAGCCCAAAGTGACCAAAAACAAAGGTCCCCCCCTAAATCCACATAAAAAAGCTTCTAAAACCCTTTAAAAACTCCTACTTCTGAAACACTTCAACAAAACACAAACAACGAGCAGCAAGATCACTCTAATACCATGTTGGATTAGGTGAAAAACTATAAGAACACTTGCATGCATAACCCTGTCACATGGAAAAAGTAAAGAACAGAAGTAAGAAAAAATCATGGAGGCCAAAAGGCTGGAGACATCTTATGAACATGCAAAGAGAAATCTCTATTATGATCCAATAAGTGAATGAAAAAATACAAAGAGGTGAATCCTTATAAAAGGAATCACGAAACCCTAACTAGGTTGGCGCATTATAATTAATATAAAATATTAATTATATGCACCTAAAAGAAAGCTTAAGAACTAGAATAATAAACCACTTAATTAACTAAATCAAGATGATCTAATTAATAAGTGAAACAAAATAATTACTCTAACAAAGTACCCCTATCCCCTATTATAAAAAATAGTTGTATCCATACCCGTACCCTAAGTACCCCAAGTACCCTCATCCCTGTGCAACCTTGTATATTATATATGGATCTTAGTTTTTTCTATACACCTATGTGGTCTATAGGATCTCTTGCTACTTATAATATCCCTTGACCTTGCCCAACCTCCTCACTAGGTTAACTGATCCAAACTTGCAACATCACTCCCTTACTCTTCTAGGAACAATATCCCTCCAAAGGTTTTATAGGTCTACTAGGGTACCATAGCACTCCCCAGTCTAACCAAGGTTTCCATGATGTCCTAAGGTTTTATTGGAACACTTTTAATATGCTTGAATGGATAACAACAATGGGTTTGTACCCGATTTCAAGATTTCTTCACAAAAAGGCTACAAGGAGAGCCCCTAATTAGGCCTCCACCTAGATTTCTAGGGCCAATACCTCCTTTTTCTTACAGTTTCAACACATTTTTCCTTAAGAAAAATTGATACATAGGACCCATGCTCAAGGATTTTTAGGATCTCAGGGTGCATATAGGTCGTACAACAAAAATAGCAAAATTGAGGGTTTGGTAGGGTTTTTATTGTTGCTTGTTGTCCCTACTTTTAAGACAACTTACACACTTCATCAAGACTCCTCCTCCACAAGTTAGAACCTCCTCATACCCCTCTTCAATCCCTTAGAAGGGAAAGTCATCATTCTTCAAAATTTGCTCTTGAGAGCTCTTTCTTTGCTGACAATCCCTAGCTAGGCATTGCCTAGCTTTCCTAGGGCTTGGTCAAAGAATTCTTTGCACTCACTTTCAGGGCCCTTGCTTGCATAATATAATACATTAGGGTCTAAAGCCTTGAAATCTAGAAGACCATGGAATTTCCATGGTGGAGACATGACTTGCAGCCCTTTCATGATAAACAACTCCAAAACTGGTAGTAGACAAGTATCTTTGAAGAAATTTATAAAACCTTTCAAAACTTGGTCACAAACTATAACTAATGCATGGTGAATATAGAGGCTATAAGTATCTAATGTTTTTTAGCTATTATAGAGAACTTCCATATATCTATTGCTTGAGCTCATTCAATCTATGTCTCCTGCCTTAAGGCTCCACTTTCATGTCATTAATATCCTTAAAAGTGTATTATGCCAATGCTTTAAGATAATGAGATGCATGTCCCATGTTCCTCTATGAAAAACTACTTTCTTAAACCTTTTTGTTCTTTAACTTCTATTTGACGCTTTGTCTACTATACAAATCATCTTTCACATCACCAACAAGACAACCATGAACTTCATTGTTTTGACATCTTTTGGAATCCCTTTTCTCATTTAGGCCATGAATTTTGGAGCACCTATTATCATCTTCTTTAACACTACTATTGCCATAATGCTATAACTATCACGTTCTCCAAAGGGAAAACCTCACTATTTCAATGTCTTATCCTTAATGCTATGAAAATTGCAAATCTTTGGACCTCTAGATTTGTTAGGTTCTTATTCATTAGATCACCATTTTTCATAACAATATAATAATATATTGATATAGTGTAGCCTCAAAATCACCATATATCACTAGTGCACTGACATGTATGCAAAAATATTTGAAAGCCTTTTTTGAATTCTCAATTCATGCTAGGTGAAACTTGTAAATTTATTCTAATAGAGTTCAACATTGAAAAAATAAGAGTATATAATAAGTTTCCTCAAACTACCAACCTACCACCACCTAAATGGCATTTGGAGCTCCTCCTCATAGCTTTAGAATTGTGATTGTTGCTTCGTGGTTATCCCTTTATGAACTAACTCACAACTTTACAACTAATTGTAGCATTTTATTGTGAGTCATCTTGCATGTACATAACTAGGTGTTTTTTGAAAAGATCCTTGAAACATTTTAATTTATTACTCATATTATAAATAGTACTAAATGTCTTCTATTCTATTACACAAGATTACTAGATTTATTAAGATTGTTGTCTCACTATGTCTTATTTTTTGTTAAATTTTCTATCATATGATCCATTAAATTAGCTCTTATATACCTCTACCATAAAGGTTCTCCACGCTTTTTACCATATGAGTATAATCTATGTGATATAGTAGTAAACTAGCTTTTCAGATTTTTTTCATTATACTTTAATCAATCATTGATCTCAATTGGACACCTCTATTCCATTTGCACATAACTACTACATAGGTTTCTCACATGTAATTTTTCACTTGTTTGGACCCAACACTATTTTTGTGCTTAGTTGAAAGAAAAGTTAGAATTATTTTAAAGATTGTCATGATCATACTTTGCCACTTGACATTCTTTTACTTATTCCATCTACATAGGAAACGATTCCACTTTCTTTAACCCTACCACAAAGCCCTAGAAATGAACATGAATATTAAGTTTAATACCATATCATTGTTTTCATGGAAATTAGCATTTTGATAAAGATTTAAGAGTTTTTCTAGAGATGTTGATAGTCACACTACTACAAAGGTATAAAAAGTTGTTCATCACACTCACTATTGTTGCCTTGAATATTTTCCTTTGATCTCATTCCTTTGTAATGCCTTTTACCTTATGCATTGATTATCATTAACATTTTTTTGACAATTATAGTAGCCTTTTATCTAAAACCCTTCATGAATATCATCTCCCTTAGTTTATGACATACATCCCAACCAATCATTACTTGGAATGTAACACTTTCCATAGTCATTCCCTATCATATTCAAAAAATGTTCTCTACTTTGATATTTATTTACCATTATCTACTCTTTATTGCATCTATCATATGAGTTTCTTGGCTCTCTCTTTGGAAAACTATCCTCAATGCATTGTGTAGAGTCTATTCACTTATTTTCATTCTAAAATATACTTTTGTACTTTATATATCTATTTACTTTAACTTCTTTTTTATTACCTCTCATGAAACTATCATACATTGGTGAGGGTCACATGTACCCACAACTATCAAAAACTCACTTCTCTAAAGGATCCAAACCATTATTCAATATAAGACAATGAACTAAAAAAAATCATAGTTTAAAAATCTATCATTTAGGAGCATGTTAATGTGATTGGTATTTTTGAATGATAATGCAAGAGGTAGTGAATGTATTCTTTTCTATTCACAAATATGACATTACATAAGATAAGATCCTTGAGAAACCCTCATAATGATGCAAAATAATGATTTGTATCATTCCTTTGATAGTTTTGACACAATCTTATAAACCTATGGCACATTAGAATATGTGGCATATTAAGCCTACCTCTAATAAACCCTTAAGATCATGAGTTATGACGAGGAGGAAAACTTATGAGCCCTTTAGAATCTTCTCCTTCTACACATCACCCCATATTTTCTCCATAATATTTTCAATGTGGGGGAGATAAATAGAAACTTATGAACTCTTGTAAGCCCCTTAATGTGTCATTATCTTTCTTAGGGACATTTTATTTTGGCATCCCCGAGAACATTTGAGCGCTCAATGGGATGGGACAAGGTTGGGGCTAGTGTTTACCTAGCCACCTGGAGCTAACAAAATAGATGGTTTGATACCAGGATGAAAGGTGAGAGAGATTTGGCACTTGGCAACTTTGTATTGGCCAACACTACAAATTTTTGCATCACTCGAGATGGCATCAAAAAATCAAAATGGAGTAAGATCTCTAAAAAGTGAGAGAATTTATTGTAGGTCTCCACAACAAGCTCTTATAGGAACTAGAATTGCATCCATACCTTGCACGAGCTCTGAGTTATGCCCCGTCAAAGATCGCTACCCTATGGCATATAGTGACCCTTAGGGATATTTTGGTTCAGTATTCTTAAGAATGTTCAAGCACTTAATGGGATAGGACAAGCTTGGGGATAGGGTTTACCTGGCCACCTAGAGCTAACAGAATAGATAGTTTGATCCCACAATGAAAGGTGAGAGAGATTTGGCAGTTAACAACTTTGTACTGGAAAACACTACAAGTTTCAACATCACCTGAGATGGCATCATAAAATTAAAATGGAGTAAGATATCCAAAAAAGTGAGAGAGGTTATTGTAGGTCTCTACAACATGGTCCTATAGGAACTAGAATCACATTCATACCTTGCATGAGCTCTGAGATATGCCCCGTCAAAGATCGCTGCCCTAAGGCATTTAGTTATCCTTAGGGATGTTTCAGTTTGGTGTGCCTAAGAATGTTTGAGTGCTTAATAGGATAGTGCAAGCTTGGGGATAGGGTTTACTCATCCACCCAAAGCTAATAGAATAGATAGCTTGATCCCACAACAAAAGTTGAGATAGATTTGGTAGTTGGCAACTTTGTACTAGCCAACACTACAAGTTTCAACATCACCCGAGATGGCATCACAAAATTAAAATGGAGTAAGATCTCCAAAAAGAGAGAGAGGTTATTTTAGGTCTACAAAAAATGGTCCTATAAGAACTAAAATCATATCCATACCTTGTACGAGCTCTGAGAGAGATTTGATAGTTGGCAACTTTGTACTAGCCAACAAGTTTTAGTATCACCCGAGATGGCATCACAAAATCAAAATGGAGTAAGATCTCCAAAAAGTGAGATCTATTCTTTTAGGTCTCCAAAATATGGTTCTATATGAATTAGAATCAAATCCATACCTCACACAAGCTCTAAGATATGCCTTATCAAAGATTGCTTCCCTATGGCATTTAGTGACCCTTAGGGACATTTCTGTTCAACATGCCCAAAAATGTTTGAGCGCTCAATAGGATGGGATGAGCTTGGGGCTAGGATTTACCTGGCCACTTGGAGCTAATGGAATTGATAGTTTGATCCCACAATGAAAGGTGAGAGAGATTTGGTAGTTTTCAACTTTGTACTAGCCAACATTACAAGTTTCAGCATCACCTGAGATGGCATCAAAAAATCAAAATGAAGTAAGATCTCTAAAAAGTGAGAGAGGTTATTGTAGGTCTCTACAACATGATCCTATAGGAACTATAATTTCATCCATACCTTGAACGAGTTTTGAGATATGTCCCATCAAAGATCACTTCCCTATGGAATTTAGTGACCCTTAAGGACATTATAGTTTGACATGCTTAAGAATATTTGAGTTCTCAACAGGATGGGATGAGCTTAGAGATAGGGTTTATCCAACCACCTAGAGCTAATAAAATAAAAGGTTTGATCCCACGATGAAAGGTGAGAGAGATTTGGTAGTTGGTAACTTTGTACTAGCCAACACTACAATTTTTAGCATCACCCGAGATGGCATCACAAAATTAAAATAGAGTAATATCTCCAAAAAGAAATAAATTTTATTGTAGGTCTTCGCAACATGGTCCTATAGGAGCTATAATCACATCCATACCTCACACGAGCTCTGAGATATGCCTCGTCAAAGATCATTTCCCTATGGCATTTAGTGACCCTTAGGGACATTTTGATTTAGTGTTCCTAAGAATGTTCAAGCACTCAATGGGATAGGATGAGCTTGGGGATAGGGTTTACTTGGCCACTTGGAGCTAACAGAACAAATAGTTTGATCCCAAGATGAAAGGTGAGAGAGATTTGATGGTTGGAAACTTTGTACTGGCCAACACTACAAGTTTTAGCATCACCTAAGATGGTATTACAAAATCAAAATAGAGTAAGATCTCCAAAAATTGAGAGAGGTCATTGGAGGTCTTCACAACATGGTCCTATACAAACTAGAATCACATCCATAACTCACACAAGCTCTGAGATATGCCCCATCAAAGATTTTTGTCCTATGGCATTTAGTGACCCTTAGGGACATTTTAGTTCAGCATGCCCGAGAATGTTTGAGTGCTCAACGTGATAGGATGAGCTTGGGGTTAGGGTTTATCCAGCCACTCAGAGCTAATGGAATAGATAGTTTGATCCCATGATGAAAGGTGAGAGATATTTGATAGTTGGTAACTTTGTACTGGCCAACACTACAAGTTTCAACATCACTCGAGATGGTGTCATAAAATCAAAGTAGAGTAAGATCTTCAAAAATAAAGAGAGGTTATTGTAGGTCTCTACAACATAGTCCTATAAGAACTATAATTGCATCCATATCTCACATGAGCTTTGAGATATGCCTCATCAAATATCGCTATCCTATGGCATTTAGTGACCCTTAGGGATGTTTTAGTTTGGCATGCTTGAGAATGTTTGAGCACTCAACAAGATGAGATGAGCTTAGGGATAGGGTTTATGCAACCACCTAGAGCTAACAGAATAGACAGTTCTATCCCAAGATGAAAGGTGAGAGAGATTTGGTAGTTGGAAACTTTGTATTGGCCAACACTACAAGTTTCAGCATCACCTAAGATGGCATCATAAAAATAAGATGAAGTAAGATCTCCAAAAAGAAAGAGAGGTTATTGTAGGTCTCCACAACAAGGTCCTATAGGAACTAGAATCACATCCATACCTCACATGAGCTTTGAGATATGCCCCATCAAAGATCACTGCCCTATGGCATTTAGTGACCCTTAGGGATGTTTTTGTTTGACATGTCTGAGAATTTTTGAGCACTCAATGGGATAGGATGATCTTGGGTCTAAGGTTTACTTTGCCACCCAGAGCTAACCGAATAGATAATTCAATCCCATGACAAAAAGTGAGAGAGATTTGACAATTGACAACTTTATACTGGTCAACACTACAAGTTTTAACATCACCCAAGATGGCATCAAAAAATCAAAATGGAGTAAGATATCCAAAAAGTGAGAGAGGTTATTGTAGGACTCTACAACATGGTCCTATAGGACCTAGAATCACATCCATACCTCACACAAGCTTTGAGATATGCCCTATCAAAAATTTCTGCCCTATGACATTCAGTGACCCTTAGGGATGTTTTAGTTTGGCATGCCCGAGAATGTTCAAGTACTCAATGAGATGGGATGAGCTTGGGACTAGGGTTTACCTAGCCACCTAAAGCTAAAAAAATAGACAGTTTGATCCCACGACCCTTTTTCCACTAAGTTGCAAATTTGAGCAACTTTTACAACTTCCAACGATGCAACTTTGCACAAAAAGTGCAATTTTTACATTTTTCACTTGATTCCATTTCTTTGACTTGAAAAAGGTTTGGTAACACTAAAATAACTTATTTCTAAATGCTCAACCCTTCACCAATTTTCAAACTCTTACAAAGTTGTTAGCATTTTTGCAATTTTGCTTTGACAACTTTTGCAATTTTTTACAATTTTTGACATCTTAACTCCTAGATGCCTAAAACTTAATCAAATGACTTTAAGGACCTTTATAACCTTCTAAGAACCATAAAATTCCTTTTTTCCTTGAAAAATCACTTATATTGTTCATTTTTGACCCCTTGGTTCAATTTGGCACTCTGCCTTATAATGGCACCTAGAGTCCAATTGACCTTACATCTTTGATAATAGAGGGGTGTTTCTCTAGTCAACCCCTAGGGTTTTTTCCCTAGTTGGCTAATTAGGTTGTTTTTTTAAAGAAAAAAAAAATATATATAAATATGAGTTTCATTTTTTTCAATTTACATGTATGTGAAATCAAGTTATTGGCTTTTGAATTGGGAAGAAAGAAATATTTGACAAACTTCAACCTATTTTTGAATTTTGGAGGAAGAATTTATGACATGGGAAATAAAGATAAAAGAGAAATTAAATATGCACAAAGAAGAACTAAGGAACAAGAAGATGAAAATCGTCAAAAAACACTAGCAAGATACTATCTTAGATCAGGTATACATGCATAATCTTTTTTCCAATGTGTTTAATTAGTTTATTTAGTTAGGATTAGGGTTTAAATCCAATTAGGAATATGATATTTATCTTAAATTAGCATTACTATTAACTTAATATTAAGAGTTTATTTGAAATTATGTTCATATTGAGGCCATTAGGGTTTATTCAATTATGTCCATATTTAGTCCTTAGGGTAAATATTGCATTATGAATAAATTTAAATTATGAATTTATTTAGCATGGGAATCACCTTGTTTATTTAATTATATTAATAATTTATATTCCATTAAGGTTTATTAGATTATGATTAAATTTAAATAAATGAATTTATTCAGGATGTAGTCAACCAAGACAACCTACTGACATTGGAGAAGGTTCATCCCAAGTTCAAATAGGTACATGTGCATCTCTTGCAAGTATAAAATATAGATCTCTCTAGATTTCTAGGTCTCTATCAAACTTTATATCTTTAATTTTTAAATTTAGCGAGTGATATTTCCCCTTATAAGCTTACTTGATTTTATTTGTTATATCATGCATGTGCAACTCTAGTAGATGATGAAAATGTTGGACATGAGGAAATTGAAGATGAAGCAATGGATATTGAAGAAGGACCATTTGAAGGTTAGATAATTTAATCAAGTACCTAATATTTCACTCAAGTTAAACATGTATATATGTATACATATATGTCCCCTAAAGAGATTGTATCTTAAAACTTTGTTTCATTTTTTCTTGTGCAGCCCAAGATCAAACAAAAAATGAGAATGTTAATCTAGCTCTAAGATTGAAAAGAAAAATTAATCATAGAAACATAGATCATTTAATTGAAATTGATGTGGAAAAATTTAGAGAATATGCTAATCAACCTACACATACTACGAAGAGGAAATTGAATAAAAAGTCTAAAGACATAATCGCAAAATTTGAGAATCTATCAATAGTGGAGAAAACTCAACTATTATCAATTTCACTTCTTAAAGATGAATTAAAAGAGCCATTGAGACTATTGGGTATAGATACAAGTATAAAAAAGAGGAGGACTTCTAAACTAGAAAAATATATCATTGAAAGTGTTAAAGAAGGGTTACATTCTATTGAGAAAAAAACTAGATCTGCAGATAAATCCATTGCATGAAGAGTGATACTGACATCTATTTTAAATAAGAAAACATCCCAAAATAGACAAATCTCTTCATTATCATCTCATTTCAAGAATAGTCGGAAGATAGTACTACATTATCTAAAAAGGAGAAACAATTTGAATGATAGTACATTAGAAGGCAATTGGGCACTAATGTGTAGAGCTCCTCGATCTGATAAGATTGGAAAAATAGTTAAGAACTTAGTTATTCAATTTTGGATTGATAATACTCATCCTTCACCAAATAGAAGGGATATCATCAAGCAGAGGATCGGGCCTAAGGAATATATTCAACATGAAAAACATTGGTTGTATGTCACTCAACATGAATTGTATCTCTCATTTTGTAATTTAAATCCTAACATAAAGATTGGACAAACAATGTTTGAAAGATTGAAGCCCTATTTTGTGAAGATAAATAAATATTTTGAAACATGTTGTTGTCAATATCATGTTGAATTTGATCTATAATATGAAGGGTTTCGAAAGATGATAGAAGAAAGTGGTGGAACTTCTCAAAATACTTTTCCTAAATGATCGAGTCAATTCATAACATCAATCTTATGTGACAAACCAAATGATTGTGCAATAGGTGAAATAGATTGCATAAGAGGAACTTGTGAAACATGTGGTAACTTGACTAAATTTCCTTTGAGAGAAGAAGATACTAATACGACAAGGATGGTAAAATGTAAGAGATATAAGTACATAAAGTCAGAAACAAAAGTTGGAAAAGAATCAACAAGGTTAAAATATGTAGAGGATGAGAAATCAGCTGGAGAATTTATGTCAAATTTTCATAAATTGATTCAACCATATATACGCCATGCATTTTTTGCTAAGTGGCAAGCAGAACAATTTCAAACACTAAGAGAAACTTTCCCACTCGGAAAAATTCTATTTGTTGTTGACTTTGTAGAGAATTACTCTTTTGTATCTCAAAAACAACTTCAAGTAGAATACTACTATATAGAGCAAGTTGCTATTATGGTTCAAGTGTCTTATTGACATGCACAAATTAATCTGGATGGTGTGGAAAGTAAAAATCAAGCATGAGTCATTAAAAAAGAGTATCACTTTTACATTAGTGATGACAAAGAACATGAGACACATTTTGTGGAACATTGTTTTAAGACATTTTTTGAATATTTGAAAAACAAAAACATTAAAATAGAAAAATATTTTGTATGGTCAGATGGATGTGCAACACAATTTAAATCAGCTAGACCATTTTATGCATTATGTAGATATCATTGATACCTTAATATACCACATATTTGAATTTTTTTTGAGAGTGGACATGGAAAGGGTGAGCATGATGGTGCATGAGCTTGTATCAAATGTTCTTTAAGAAAGTATCAAATGGACTATAAAGGATATCACATTAATAATTCTCATGATGTGGTTGAGTGGTGCAAAACACATTTTTTGGTGCCAACAAATATAGATAACACATCATCACAAGCGGATCAAGTCATACCATTTAGAGTGTTTTGGGAGGTATCAAGTATATATAAATTAATTTGTTCATATTTTTAAATTGAATCTTAAATTTATATTTAATATGTTGCCTTAGATGATCTCTAACTAAATTATGGACCTTATGTACATTCAGGTGTTGATAGAAGATCAATGCATGCATGCAAGAGGGTAGAGAAGACATGATCTTTGCATTCAGTTACGAGTACAAAGAGTAATGTGTGGTCATTGTACACAAGAGAATACTCATGTTTTTGTCCTAATTGTATTGATGAAGACTATGATGGTTGCATTAATCAAGAATGTGGATATGTGGGTGAATGGATAAAATTCTAGGATATGTGTACAGAATAAAATTTCACTATGATCAAAATTTGAAATTTTGTTCAAACTATTTGAAATTTGGTTGAAAAATTATTTGATCAATTTGAAATTTGGTGGAATAACTAATTTTCTAAATTGAACTTTTACTCTTTCATTTTTAACTCAATGTCTTGAATTCATTTAACTTTCTATTATATTGAACTTTCTATTTCATTTAACTTGTCAATTTTAGAACACATGTATGCTTTCAATTTAACTAATTAGGACATGTGCTTTCAATTTTAGGACATGTGAGCTTTCAATTTAACTAATTACTTGACATGTGAGTTTTCAAGTTCAAATTGTGATTTGTTTAACTAAATTTTGAACATGTACATGTTTTAAGTTGGACTTGAATTAGAACATTGGGCTTAAGGGGATAAAATTCTAGGATATGTGTACAAATAAAAGGGATGAGTTCTATAGATTTACTCAAGCTAGGAATTATGTACAACTAATTACCTGATACTTGAACATTTAATACATGATATATTACTAGACATTTAAATTACATGAAATATATATATATATATATATATATATATATATATATATATATATATATATATATATATATATACATATATATATATATACATATATATATATATATATATATACATATACATATATATATATAATTAATTAATATATTACATGTGTACATATCTAAATAAATTACTTACATATCTTCTAGAAACAATTTATAATATACTAGATCTAGATCTATAATGTATTAGATTCCACAACATAATGTAACATGTATCAATCATCTCGAGAAAAAATAACAAAAACATGTATCTATCTAGAGATCTTTTAGAAGAAAATTTCAAATATAAATAGTGTGCACACATGTAGACATGCAGATCCAAGTACATCTATATCAAATCAAATATAAATATAACATGCATGTGTGTATATAAAGTGTCTATCTAATATATGAATGTCTCTCTAGATGAAAGTCTATAAAAAATCATCTAGATAAAAAGAACTATAGATCATTAGGTGCAAGAATATCATCGCCATGCCTCCTCACAATGCAGTCTAAAGACTAACTATCAAGGTGCTCACTAGGATGTCCTGACCCCTATATATAAATTCAAGAGAAAATGATATCAATACATACATACATTTAATCAAGAGAAAGTGATATTGAAATACATGTCCACATAATCAAAACATAAATAAACATTACCTATCCACTATTGACATCATCCAATGAGTCTTGATGACATATACAATTTGGCATCAAAGCTAGAGTAAAAAGAGGCATGTCCCCCTACATTGTACATGTGCATGTGCAAGACATAAAATTAAAATTTCTCTATGATTACAAAT